>CM056378.1:66191136-66872411 GCA_029718625.1 Synaphobranchus kaupii
CACCCGTGCGTAATTATCGAACCAAGATGGCGCAGTGTTTTTACCTTGTAGCGTAGCTCGCTACATTCCGTTTAGCAAAGCACAATTCATAAGGTAACTGCGCTGCTTATATTTTTACTTTACAGTCTCTTTCATACAGTTTTTGGTTAGTTATGTCTAGGTTATTCAGGAGTTTCTCCGTGCAGCAGAAATATGGTTTTGCGGTCTCAGTGACGCAGAGTGATATAAGGTAACATATTATTTTGCCGGTATACCAGTGCGAATTCACTGTTATGTAAAAAACGAATCCCTCTGAATTAAATGAATATAGCTAACATACTATATTGTAACAATGGCAAGCTAGCCAGCAAAATTACACACAGCAGCTAGCTATCTATTTGTGTCAGACAAGTAAGTGCAGTCCTGTGTAAGGAATTATCAAACCGAGATGGCGCAGTGTTTTTACCTTGTAGCGTAGCTCGCTACATTCTGTTTAGCAAAGCACAATTCATAAGGTAAATGCGCTGTTTATATTTTTACTTTACAGTTTCTTTCATACAGTTTTTGGTTAGTTATGTCTAGGTTATTCAGGAGTTTCTCCGTGCAGCAGAAATATGGTTTTGCGGTCTCAGTGACGCAGAGTGATATAAGGTAACAGATTATTTTGCCGGTATACCAGTGCGAATTCACTGTTATGTAAAAAACGAATCCCTCTGAATTAAATGAATATAGCTAACATGCTATATTGTAACAATGGCAAGCTAGCCAGCAAAATTACACATAGCAGCTAGCTATCTATTTGTGTCTGTGACAAGTAAGTGCAGCCCTGTGTAAGAGGAATTATCAAACCGAGATGGCGCAGTGTTTTTATCTTGTAGCGTAGCTCGCTACATTCTGTTTAGCAAAGCACAATTCATAAGGTAAATGCGCTGTTTATATTTTTACTTTACAGTTTCTTTCATACAGTTTTTGGTTAGTTATGTCTAGGTTATTCAGGAGTTTCTCCGTGCAGCAGAAATATGGTTTTGCGGTCTCAGTGACGCAGAGTGATATAAGGTAACAGATTATTTTGCCGGTATACCAGTGTGAATTCACTGTTATGTAAAAAACGAATCCCTCTGAATTAAATGAATATAGCTAACATTACTATATTGTAACAATGACCAAAAACACTTCTAAATTAACTTTTATTGCCAATTATCAGATTTTATTGTAAAACTTAAAAAATAAATGATATTGAGCCTTTTCTGGAACCTGGGCCATTTGGCACAATTTGGCACAATTTGTGCCAACTTTGGTAACCGAAATGGTTCACCTGAAAAAAAGCTCTGTAGATTTTGAATGATTTGAGATATTGACACCATATCTTTAGCAGAGATAGGCAGCATATTGAGGAATCACAAAGAGGAGTTATTTCCTCCATAGCTATTGTAGCTCATCAGGTAAAAAATCTGAAATTTGAATTTAGGTACCCGTTTTTCGTTTTTTCACAATTTCTGTACATAAATTGTTGTAGTTAAGTAGCAAGAAGGGTATGTATATGAATTATGACTGCTTAGTCATAATAGTGCAGTTCTCTGTTTTAATAAAAGCTATGAACCATATTTGTAGCCTTTACAGTTTTTGAGATAAACAGCTTTGTTGGTCACTAGTGAAAACGGGCGAAAATTGGTATATTTTGCCCTTGGTAGGAAGAGGTTAAGAACAATTAACAATTGCAATCCCGGAATTTTAACAAGTTGTTAATTGTTCTTAATTAGGTGTTTGTCATATTGAGAGGGATAATTTACCCTCTTAAAACACATTATGTTAGCAATAGCTATGCATGTCATGAATAATAAAAGTCCAATATTCTCATTGTGCTATATTGCAAATAATTACAAAAAGAGGGGCAAAAATATGCAATATAGCCCAATAAGCACAGAAGGGACATGGGAATTTTATTCTTCATGGCATGCAAAGCTATTTCTGACATGATGTGGCTTAACCTCTTCCTACCGAGGGCAAAATAGGCCAAATTTTGCCTGTTTTCACTAGTGACAAACAAAGGTGGTTATCTCAAAAACTATAAATGGTACAAATATGGTTCATGGCTTTTATTAAAGCAGACACCTGCAGTATTACGACTAAGCAGTGAGAACTCATAGAAATCCAGTTTTTGATACTTAACTACAACAATTTATGTACAGAAAATATAAAAAAACTAAAAAACGGGTACCTACATTCAAGTTTAAGAATTTTTACCTGGGGAGCTACAAATGCAATCAAGGAAATGACTCATCTATCTGATTCATCAATATGCTGCCTACCTCTGGTAACAATCTGGTGTCAATATCTCAAACCATTCAAATTTTACAGGGTTTTTTTCAGGTGAACCTTTTTCGTTATCCAAATGGTGCCAAATGTGCCAAAAATGGCAATGTTCCAGAAAGGTCTCAATATGATTTATTTTTTAGGTTTTTACAATAAAATGAGATAATTTGTCAATATTGGCAATAAAAGTTCATTTTTAGACGTGTTCTTGGTGTTCTGCATATTACACAACTAACTAACCAAGGTTACAAAAAGCTGTCAAAACCCATGTAGCAGCACAGTGAATCTTGTGTATTTCACCAGAGCCCCATTAGCCAGAAATGAGTCCAGGAACGTGCAAACAGGTTTTCAAATGAATAATGGGAATAGTATGAAACTTCCCTACACATTAATGCTTGCCAGTCCTGTCCTTTATTCTGTTGGCACCTCCTATGACAGGGACGTTGGGGTTGGGTTTTAGGAGGCAAAACTTTATACATGACAAACATATATCAACTATATACAAGTGCACTAAGGTGTACTACTAAAAGTGCAGTGGATAAAAAATCAAAAGTCCACCAGTTTCCTAGATAAAAAATAAAAACACCCCTGCTGTAACAAATAAAAAGATCCTTGCCTCTAATTGCTGAAGTTACCGTATTTACACAAAGAAAGTACAAAATGGCAGGGTCCAAAAAGCTAAAAAAAATGAACTAAAAACAAAAAAAGGTAAAGGATCAAAACATGGGGGTGGAGGTTGAGGAGAGATTATTTAACCATTCATACAGAAGCCATTTAGGCTGCCTTTACACTACCTGGTAAAAGTGACCCAATTCCGATTTTTTGCGGAATGTGGCACAGATCGGATATGTATTATGAACGTGTAAACAGGAAAAAAGCACATGGAATCGGATATTCTCAGATCCGTTTCAGGCCTCAATCATATGTGGAAATAAATCTGATATGAATCGGATATCTGCCAATGCGACTGCCATCTAAACGGACAGATCGGATATTCCCTGTCATTGTGATTCGCACGTCATTGAAAATGCGACGATCTTGTACTTTTTTGCATTTTAATGACGTATAACGTTACTTTCACGTGCACAACTACTCTCCGGTGGGGGAAAAAACGGCGCAAGTGAAATTATATATATATATATTTTGCGGACCTCTAAAGATGCTTCGGAAAGCAATTGCTTGAATTATTACTTCGGTCTCGTTTGCGTCCATTGCGAGAAAGTGTCGGCTGGTTGTTTCCTTTCGTTTTTTCGTTTCGGTAACCAAACCCTCTTGTACGCATGCGGGTTGTTTCAAGTGTTAAGCAAGTGTAAACACAGGTATCGGATATGGGTCACTTTCAAAAGTAGATGTAAACAGGCGGTCAAAAAAATCGGATATAGGCTAAAAATCGGAACTGGGCATCCAGACCTGCAGTGTAAATGCGGCCTTAGACTACACATTCCCTCAGGAGAGCAATCTGCATCATTACAAATCCCACTAACCCTGTCCATGGAATTGTCCACCATGTTGATATACCCATTAGTCCCCCTTATACAACAACAATCAACAATAATAATAATCAACAAGTACTCCCTCATGTTATCATGTTCTCTCCCTCATACCATGCATAAATTACCATTTTGTTTACCTGCACAGCCTTCTGTACTGCATACAGAACAATTTACTCAGGTGGAACAATGACTTTACTAAACACTTCCAGAAGCCATTTCACACTCAAAAAAATCGTTTTAGTAGCTCATCTCAGACACAAATAGATAGCTAGCTGCTTGTTACCTGTAATTTTGCTTGCATTACATTACATTACATTTATTTAGCAGACGCTTTTATCCAAAGCGACGTACAGTAAGTGCGCACAGAGACATCAAGATCACTACAGAACAGACAAGGCAAAGCACATCCTTCGCATAATGTAGCAGCTATCCCTAGCAATGAACGTCGACTGTAGTTCACAGTAAGCTGTTGGCAAATCAGCAACACCACACTTCCATTCCTAATACTCGTATAAACTATAATAAACAGACAGGAAAACACAGGGATGCTTGCTAGCTTGCCACTGTAAAGGCAATACTATCTATATTAATTTAGCTGAGAGGGACCGATTTTATGCATAAGTATATAAGGTTAGTTAGCTTCACAGAAGAAACACAGGGATTCACGCATTGCAGCTAAATTTCCTTCCATGCTTACACCAAACATCTGTGTTGTTGGCAACGCCACGTAACACGTGCGAGTTTGTCAACACAGACAATACACCCTAAGTTTACTTCATAAATTATTTATCATACCGTTGGAATGTGCAATTTGTAATATTAATTGTATGAAAAACAATAAAATACAGTTGACAATGTAATTACGAACCCGCATGGCATTGCGTGAATTCACACTGGTATATCGAAAAATCGGTAATACCACCAGCCCTAACGACGTTACCTGCCATGGCGAAATTCAATGCGTTTATAGCATAACACTGTTAGTATGATAAAACAACTTACATGTCAGCAACATCATCTCGGTCATCAGTGGATTCAGCGTCACTGAGACAGGATGAGTCTCCCTCGGCAAAAACATCTTCTGGCTTATCCAGTTCGTCTAGCACTTGGTGCACGGATAAACGCCTCAAAAATCTCGACATAACTACACAAAAACTGTATCAAAAATACTCTAAAGTAAAAAATGTAACTGCGGGCCTTACCTAATTAATTGTGCTTTGCTAAACGGAATGTAGCGAGCTACGCTACAAGGTAAAAACACTGCGCCATTTTGGTTCGATAATTACGCGTCTTGGCTATTTCCTGGAATATTTGACAGACAGTTTTAAAACCCAATGGAAAGCTAATAATACTCAGAGTGGAGGCGGGTGGAAGACGGTTTTTCCCACTTCAGATAGGCCTATTGTGCTATCAGTCAAAGAAATACACCCAATTGACGACGGTTTTGCATAAATCTCTGCAAGCATGTTCAAAACTACTCTGGCTAACATATACTAAGCCATGGGATTGGTACTCCAGAAACTGGCTGAGTTTCACAACGCCAAAGTGAACACAGCCGAACGAGTCGTAATCAAGTGCAAAAAAGCACAAGTCGGTTTAAAATTGGAAAAAAATAATGTACAGCCGTATGAAAGTTTTAAAGTATTTTTTCTTGAAGCCTAAAGGTATAATGATTTTTCAAACCAAAGTTTTGTGAAATACAATTAAGCAGAACAGTTTACCAGCACATTGTTTATGGTGTGACATCAAGCTGCAATACATGTTTAAGAATTAGGTCCGAGTTTACAACGTTATTTACGAAGTTTTATCCCGACGTTTTGGGCTTAAAAACCACTTTCCCAGAAGGAATGGATATATCTTAAGGATATTTAATCAAAATATTGAGGTGAGCAGTTTATTATATATTATTAAATTAATGAAATGTATAATGTAATAATTTCCGTCACGCCGGCGTGACCGCTAGGGGGCGTTTGGCATTAAGAGGTTAACAGAGTAAGTAATCCCTCTAAACATGAAAAGCACATAATTAAGAAAAAGTGGTCCCAGAGGACCGAGTTTGAGAACCAATGATCTACGTTATCTGGCTAGAAAAAAAACATCCATAGTGTAGCTAGCTAGCTAATAGCCTAATGTTAGTTAAATTACCTCGACATGTTTTAAGATTCGAAGACAAATTCCTGAATGATAGGATCTCGTGCTGTTTTGACAGGCACAGAAGACGTAATCTGTAGGAATCGTTTTTTGTACCAAAAATTTCGAACAGTTCGCCTAAATAAGGCCATGGATGATGAATGGCTTCATCCTTATATGATTAGATATTTCTCTGCACTGCAACAAATGATGGTCCCTGTCTGCACTATTTTCAGCTACAAAAGATTCAGCAATGAGAAGCCTATCAATGGTCAGAGAAGGAAGATGCACATTTAAAAAAAAGAATTGAAAAGGCGCGCATATTACTCGACTTGGTTCCGCTTCCTTTGCAATTAAATTAATGAAAACAAATGAACGAAAATGTTTCTTTTCAAAAATGCTGTAAGCAAAGAGTAACAACACTGTTTTAGAAATGTAGTAAGTTTACCAGTTTTTGATTTAAAATGTAGTGGGTAAAAGTGAAAAGTCCCATACAAAATAAATACTCAAGTAAAGTGCTGTCGGGTAAGTGACTGAATCCAGCGGTTCCAACAGTCAATGCTCAGCACTCTGAATACTGAACACAAGTGATATTGCATGCTAGAACCCCTCACTGAACCCTATTTACTTTGGCCCATTTGGCCCAATTTTCGTCTAGTTTTTACTAGTGTCAATTAAGTGCCAATATCTCAAAAACTATTCACTGCACATCCATGGTTGAAAGTTTGAATGAAAGAAGAGGCTTGTACCATTCAGAAATTTGGAACAGAATAAATTTATGTCAAAGTGGTCACATATAGTTTATACAAAATACACATAAGAATAAAAAAAAAAAGTACAAAACGCCTTGTGTTTTTATAGTTTATCACTGAATATCTCAACTTCAAAGTACGGGAGCAAGCCAGAATTGCTTATACTAGTGCAATAATATGTTGTCCACTTGTGTATACAATTTGGTAAAGATATTTACAGGCTTTCCTTATGCATTGCTATTTTTCCAAAAACGGGGCCCAGGTGTCCCAAAAGCTATCCAAACCTCTCCAAATATAGAAAATGTGCATATCTTTCTGTTTAGGCATGTCAATCATCAGAAAACTTTATTTTTCTTTTAAAACAGTTTTTGTAATACAAAATGTGAATAAAATTTACCTACACATGTTTTGTGTTTATGTGTATGAGGGTATTCTCTTACAAAGCGTGCCCAAAAGTTCCCAAATACCTCTCCGAAAAGGATTACTTACCCTAATGTTATCCAACCAATCTGCTTTACATTTAAAATGGCACTGTACTTCAAAATTAGATTTACCAGAGCCCTATAAGCCAGCAGAATAACAGGTTTATCTATAACAAGCCTTCAACATGACTTTTTACAGCAAAAGTAATGAACACTAATTATCTCAAAAGGACATATGGCAAGTATTACAATTAAGTGAAAAAAAAAACTATTATATATATATATATATATATATATATATATATATACACACACACACACACACACACATATATTATATATATATATAAAAATATATACACACACGTATATACAGTATATACATTAAAAAATCTTACATCCACAGTATGTCTGATATTAGCTATTAACATAATTGGCAATCGTAGCTAACTAGGATTTATGAATTTGTTTGTCAGCTTGCACAAACTAAATTACATTATTATAATACTGTCTTGACTGAACCGTGAAATAAAGTACTGAGAATGGATGTAGTTTCATGCGTGAATTCAACAACTAGCCCTTGTGTTGGTTGCTACAACAACAAAAAAACTGCGAATGAACGCTACAAAACAAACCCCCTTAGCAGGCCATGAGCTCCTCTCCAGCCTGTGACAACATAGAAGCTAACTAGCGAACTTCTGCAAGAATCCATTTATCACCAAACTAAAAATACTCTAGATAATAGCGCTCCATACTGTTGATGATTATGATGATGATGATAATAACAATAATAATAATAATAATTTGTATTATATATTTTTAAAAACACTTACCTGTCCAGGCACGGGTCCATGCCAGAGTCATTGCCTGACGATTGACTTCTTCACCTCCGAAATCACTGCGGTGCAGCACCTCCAAAACCTGAGCAACCGTGAAATAAGCACTCTTCTTTCCACCGTTGCTTGCCACGTTCGGGTATAAATGTATAAAATAATCGTAATCGTTGAAGCAGCAATGACATAAGACCAGCGCAATTACACCATACAGCAAACCACATACGTGTAAAGAGAAAAGCTAGCCTATGGCGTACATACAGCTAACAAAAGCGCTACACATGGCTAAATATCATCTGGATAGGCTAAAAACGTACTTGTACAGCAATCCAGTCCATCCCTTGCAGGATAAACTCAGTAAAAATGGCCACAGGCGTAATCTGATCCTAACCACACCACGATTACCCTGTGGGCTGTCGTTATGCATGAATACAGCGCCGTTCCCAGTCGCTCCTATATGATATATTTTACTTCGTTTTAAAGGGCAGGAAACCCCGTAGAAGATAATCTATGTGGTTTACGTTAGATCATCCCTGAAGCAGTCTAGTAATGTTTTTACGCAACGGTAGTAACGTAGTACAAATGCAAATGCGATGGGTACGCACCGTGGAAATGGAGATTTTGCTGGACAATGGATAAATGGATTACGAAAGAACGTTCAGGATTCTTCAGAAAACAGTTATAACTGCATAACCAGGTATAAAATTGGTTGATTAAACATGTTTATCAAGAGATTTTATAGAAAATAAAATTATATAAAACCGGAAGTACATCGGTTGTATGCATAATGAAGTGAGCACAGGGAAAAAACACATAGGGCCCTATCTTGGCGATCTTGGCGCTTAGTCTAAGCGCATGGCGCTAAGTCCATTTAGGGCATGTCCAAGTCTACGTTTGCTATTTTAACGGCGTGTTTTTTGGGCGCTAAGCACGGCACAAGGTGCAACTGGGCTGAACCTAGTCTCTTCATTAATTATAGGTGTGTCTTGGGCGTGACATGCAATAAACCAATCAAAATGTCATATCCCATTCCCTTTAAAAGCCTGCTTTTCCACCTTGGCGGATTGCTTATGATGGCGAAACAGACATGCTCGTGCGTGTTTAGTGCGATCAAGGAATCGGCTATATGGACCAGTAGCAGTAGTAGTATTATGAGTTCCCGGTAATTCCTGACAGTGCTGTTTACGAAATATATGCTGTTAAATTTCGTTAAAAGCACCTGCAACAGCTGAGAATAAGCGACCAATTGCTTCCTTCTCACCTTAGAAAACACCAAATTAGCCTGCTTGTTTAACGAATTTCGTTTGATTATGCAATGAACTCATGTTCAAGCTTCATCCGAAGTTCATTAGGCTACCTGCATTCTAATTTTGATTAATAACATAACTAACGTTATTTTGCCTTAATGATGACACTAAATACAACAAATCTGTCAGGTTGGCAACCCATAGGTCCAGCATATTTCCCTTGTTTTATAATGTCCTGCTTATGGAAATGTGACCAACCTGTTTAACTGTTAGCGTAACACTTTAAAACGATTCACTTTCCCAGGAAGACCGTGAAAAGTGTGATGTACAGCAGGGGAAACAGACCTGCTCCTGTAAAGCGAACATGCAGATAATGGAATTAAAATTAATTGTAAATTAATTGTGTAACGTGCTGCAAATTTCGTTTCTAATTAGACGCTTAGTTCTCTTTAAAATCTTTTGTTCAAGTTATGGAATAACAGGGGAAATCAGCGGGGTTTTAATAAGCTGAGGGTATGGAAACCTTGTCACTGTAATTTAAAAAATATGAAGGACGAAGAATAGCTAAGGTTAGCCTACAATTCAGTTAACATGATGACATTTATCTCCGTTTTTTAACCATAGTCTATCGAAAAAACATTATGCACAGCGAGTCCATTGTAGCCTAGGCTATTTGAAAAACAATAAAAGCAATATTCACTGGACAAGGTTTTGAACTTTTTTCAGTCACAAACCATTCTATTTACTTACAGGCTGTATTCCTAGGTAAACAGAGCTGTATTGTAATGACATCTGAAGCGCATTTTCAGAACGCAAATGTCCGTCTATTGCAGTACGCGAGTTTTCCATTGAATGACAATTCACGCATTAGGTGCAAATGACAATTAGCGCATTAGGCTTGATATAGGTGTTATCTGCTCATTTTTAATGGATAGCCATTGTCCCGTACCATCGCACATCGCCTGGATGTTGATGGAGTGGGCTGAGAGCAATGTAATGTGGCATCGTTTCCCTTCGATGAGGGAAAGGTATGTGGACCTATGGAACCTTTTATTATTATGCATTTTTGATATAGCCTACACAATAATAATATTTCACATTGTGATCTAGATATTTTAGTCATGCTTGTGCACGCCCCTGTGTGTAACAGACAGGAGGGTATGTGCGTTGTGCACACGCCTATGTAGACGCACTTATATGCGCCGTTAAAATAACATGTAAACAACTGCAACATGACTTTAGACCAGGTTTGTGGTGGTTCTAGCGCAAGCGCTTTCTGCTGGCTCAAGATAGCAATACGCCAAAAAGAATCCTGGCCACTCCTCATCTTAAGACCAACACGCCCAGTTGACTTGTGATGGCGCAAGAATACATGCTAGTTAAAGGACGTGAGCGCTAGGCGTTATTATGAACCTAGCGCCGGGTGTAAGATAGCAAAGACACTTGCGTTTGGGTTAGCGCCGCTTTGCGCCGGGTGTAAGATAGGGCCCATAATGTTCATTTATACAACTTTTCAGTAACATACAATTGTTCCTAAATCGGATCTTGATTTTTTAGCGTGTAGAAACTCTACCAAGAGTTTTTGTGATATGCATTTTATTGTCAATGCGGCGAGGTGAAGGCTGTAAACAGTGGGTTGGGCTATTAGCACCCTGCTGCTTTATGGCCCTGCAATGTAACCTGAGAGCTGATAAGCATATAAACGAATGTGTTCGCAGGCTGTGACTGTTTTTAACAATTTTGCCTCGAAAGTTCCGTGTTTTATTAACGTATTAATTTAGAATTTCCGAGAAATATGAACACTGTAAAAACTTGGGACGGATATGTCCCACCACTAGGGGGCCAAAGCCTATAGAGTTAACCTACATTCAAAATATATTTTACGTGATTTAATTTAATAATTATTATTAAAAATGGCAATCATCAATTAAATCGCCAAATTCATTGATAGGTCAGTCGAACAGTAACCTGGTGGAATCAACCAACAAAGCCAAAACAAAGTTTAAATCTTAAAGGGTAACAAAGCACTAAAGCAACTTATTGATATTTATTATTAACTGATACATTTGGTTTTTTCTAAGTATTACTGATTGATCCTGGTCCAAATTTTGACAAATTACTGCAGTCAGCGCAAAAAAGCGTAAACTTTAAGAATCTGGCTCAAAAGTGTCTCTAGTGGTAAAACGTTAGGTATTGCACGTTCAATCTGTGATTGGCCAGAAATTTCCTCCAGCTGACGTATTCCTCCCAGTGACGAAATAGAAACCTGTACAGCTACGCCCACCGATAGTTTGGTGGCTACGCCCTGAAGTTTTGGAGCGAGGGCAGGCAGTGCAGCGGTTGATCTGCGTGGAGAGGTGATAGATAGAGGTGGGTTTTGGTTAAGTAGAGGGCGGTCTTAACTCGCTCCATACCTCCCCATTCAACCCCGTCCCAGACTCGCTGACAGCTCGCCCCTGCGGCTTCCCCGCAAGGCCATGCTTTACATCTGGTGGAGTGGATTACTGGAACCTCCATTCGCTGGTATGGGCGGCCGTGATGGCTATGGAATCGGCCCCAACGAAACTGGCGTTAATCAATACGCGATCATTCCAACAAGACGTTTGTCCTGAATGATTTCTTCACCTCCCGGGGATTGGACTTCAAGTTTGTATCTGAGACATGGCTTCATCCTGGTGAGTTCAGCCTTCTTACGGAACTTTGCCCACCGCATTGTGACTTTTTTAGCACCCCCAGGATGTCCGGACGTGGCGGGGGTTTAGCTGCTGTTTTTAAGAAACATAATTGCCGGCTCCTGAACACTGAACAATTATCCAGCTTTGAGGTACAATTATTAAAAGTGGGATTGGCTAATCCTCTTCTCGTTGTCCTCATTTACCGACCGCCAAAATATAATAAGGATTTTATTGCGCAGTTCTCTGACCTCCTGTCTTCTATCATGCCTAAATTCGATAGAATTTTGATTGTTGGGGAGTTTAACATTCATGTCTGCTGCCCGTCGAATCCACTTGTAGCTGATTTTCTGCACTTTGCTGAATCATCATGTGCCCTTGCTGGCCTGTTTGTTTACAAAAAATATTCTGCATAAACTATTACTCACGCTGCACGGCACCGTTCAGTGTGAGCTGCAGTGCTGCCTGTGGACGAGAGCAGTTATTTACTTTTTTTTTGGTTAATGAAGTCACAATATTGTTGAATTTATGTTTTAGGGTATATTATTGCTATATGTGGTATTTCCTGTAGAAAGGGGAGATTTGGGTCAAATAGTTGAGCCAGAAATTGTAGTATATGCATGCTACATGTTTAGCTTTGCAACGTAATACGTCCCTAACAGACATTCTCTCTGGCTACTAGTGAGAAAAAAAATTGCTGGGGCGTGGTTTGATACCTGGAGTTCAGCCCCTATATTATTACCTTATCACGCACAGATTTTGGCATTTTTCGAATTTCAAAAGTGGGCAAGGTCTAGCGAAACCAGTGTGTTTTGTTACCCTTTAAAGAGCAACTACACCCACTGTCTCAGCCTGTCTGCGCCTACTACACAATTTTGAAAAATACTTTGTGGGGTGAGCGAGGGAGAGGGGTGGGGGCGGAGGAGTTGTGTCCATCGTCATTTGCATAAATTAACGTACATTGTACAAATGATTTCGTATAACTCGGATCAAACTGTCAAACTAGACATTGCACATCAAATATGAATCAAGGGCCGCTGCAGTGGTACAACGGTAAGAGCGCCGACTTTCAGTCGGTGCAGTTGTACTCAGAGGATCGGGGTTCGCGCCCCGGTCCTGCCAAATCCGAGCATGCCTGGTGCCCTGTGGGAGCGGCAATTGGCGGCCGCCTCCGGGTGGGGGGAGGGGTTCGGAGAGAATCACTGTGCACAGAAGGCCCTGGGCGAGTTGGAATCACGGTCTGGAGTTCGAGGAGTCACGCCCTGTAGAGGACATGGTGCCCTCCGTCCTACCACCGGCTGACAGGGCTGCATAGCGGTGGTTCTCTATTTTCAGAAACATATTTTAGTGGACTATTTAGGTGGAATAAGAGAATTGAGCAGGACGCCACGTTGTTCCGGTTTAAAAACGTGGAGGCGAAACAAAAGTAACGTAGTGGGTCTAACTAATCAGGTGCCGGCTCTTTCCATTGTGGGTGACAACAATTATCTATATGACGCAGAGGTACCTCCAAAGAGGTACTCTGACATCATGATTGGGGCGGGGGCAGTGTGGGGAGCACACAATATTATTTCAGAATTGTTGAAATAACGGAATGCATGAATAAGTTTCATTATAAGGTAGGCATACAAACACGTTTACAGCGAAAAGAAAGTGATCTAGAGTGTAGTTACCCTTTAAGAATAAATAATTTTGTTAAATGAAATACAGTCAATTAGAATAATGACTTAAAATCATACATTCCCTAATGAATGTAGACTGACTACTTATAATTTACAGAAAGGAAGGCATTAAACCAGACATTCATTTGAGTATACCAGTAAAGAGAGAGAGAACGATAATGTCATGGTTTTGCAGCCTGCTCTGCCTTTTTTGCGGTTGTTGCCACTCGGGGCCGCTAGAGGGCGCTCCTGTCATTTTTTCCTTCTTCCATGACCAATTACAGTTATGAGTTGCAGGTGCATACCGGCTATTTAAGCGTCGCACCTTCTTTGTTCCATGTTTTTGTGTCACTCTGTGTTCGCACTAATCTGGTATGGGACTTTGAAGACTGTATTTCTTTCATTTGAAAGTCACAAAGGAACTTCATTAGAAGTGAGTTTTAGGTTTAGTTCTTTCGGACTTCTTTTTCCCCTTTTCTTGTTCTCTTTTCTAAGTTCCATCCTCAGTTTTCTTCCAGTCCTCTTTGAGGCTGTAACCTGCGTTACCTTTTTTATCCTTTCCTCCTTTTGTATTGTTAAATTTATTTCACATTGAGCTGAAGGTCTTTTCTGTTCCTTAGCTGTCTGTACTACTCGCGTTGTGAGCTTACTTTCGTTCCTCCTTTAAATTGCTCAATTTATTTGCATTGAGCTGGAGGCCCTTCTTTTTCTTTCTTTGCTGTCTTAACCTCTTAATACCAAGGGCAAAATATAAAAAGGGCCTGTTTTTACTAGTGACCAACAAAGCTGTTTCTCAAAAACTGTAAAGGCTACAAATATGGTTCATAGCTTTTATTAAAACAGGGAACTGCACTATTATGACTAAGCTGACATAATTCATATACATACACTTTTTGCTACTTAAAAAACTATTTATGTACAGAAATTGTGAAAAAACTAAAAAACGGGTACCTACATTCAAATTTCTGATTTTTTACCTGATGAGCTTCAAGAGCTATGGAGGAAATAACTCTTTGTGATTCCTCGATATGCTGCCTACCTCTGCTAAAAATATGGTGCCAATATCTCAAACCATTCAAATTCTACAGAGCTTTTTTTCAGGTGAACCATTTCGGTTACCAAAGTTGGCACAAATTGTGCCAAATTGTGCAAAATGGCAAGGTTCCAGGAAAGTCTCAATATGATTTATTTTTTTAAGTTTTACAATAAAATTTGATAATTGGCAATAAAAGTTCATCTTTAGATGTGTTTTTGGTGTGTTTCATATTACATAACTAACTAGCCTACCCGTAGTCCCCAAAAAGCTCTCCAAACCCATGTAGCAGCACAGTGAATCTTGTATTCCACCAGAGCCCCATTAGCCAGAAATGAGTCCAACTATATTTAAACAGGATCAAATCTACACCACTTTCCTACATAAAATAAACTCCTGCATAATAATCAACAACAAACTCATCCTCATGTTATCTCTCCCTCATGTTACATCATGCATAAATTGCTCATTCGTTTACTTGCACAGCCTGCTGTACTGCATACAGAATTTACTAATGTGGAACAATAACTACTAAACAAACACTTTAGACGCCATTTCATTCAAAAGAAACTCGGAACAGTTCGTCTCTGACACAAATAGATAGCCAGCTGCTATGTGTAATTTTGCTGGCTAGCTTTCCATTGTTACAATATAGTAATGTTAACTATATTCATTTAATTCAGAGGGATTAGTTTTATACATAACAGTGAATTCGCACTGGTATACCGGCAAAATAATCTGTTACCTTATATCACTCTGCGTCACTGAGACCGCAAAACCATATTTGGGCTAGGACCTGCTGCACGGAGAAACTCCTGAATAACCTAGACATAACTAACCAAAAACTGTATGAAAGAGACTGTAAAGTAAAAAGATAAACAGCGCAGTTACCTTATGAATTGTGCTTTGCTAAATGGAATGTAGCGAGCTACGCTACAAGGTAAAAACACTGCGCCATCTTAGTTCGATAATTACGCTTGGTTGCCTCCTCTTACGCAGGGCTGCATTTACTTGATTTACGAGGGCTTTGTGTTGAATGAGGGCTTGTCTGAAAGATAAGAGTCTTGGCTATTGGCTGGAATATTTGACAGACAGTTTTAAAACCCAATGGAAAGCAAATAATACTCGGGAGTGGAGGCGGGTCGATGCAATTTTCCCCCACTTCAGATAGGCCTATTGTGCTATCAATCAAATAAATACACCCAATTGACGACGGTTTGCATACATTTCTGCAATAAAGTACAAAACCACTTTGGCTAAAATATACTAAGCCACGGGATTGGTACTCCAGAAACTGGCTGAGTTTCACAATGCCAAACTGAACACAGCCAAACTACTCGTAATGAAGTGCAGAAAAGCACAAGTCAGTTTAAAATTGGAAAAAAATTATGTACAGCCGTATGAAAGTTTTAAAGTATTTTTTCTTGAAGCCTAAAGGTATATTGATTTTTCAAACCAAGGTTTGTGAAATACAATTAAGCAGAACAGTTTACCAGCACATTGTTTATGATGTGACATCAAGCTGCAATACATGTTTGAGAATTAGGTCAGAGTTTCCAACGTTATTTACAAAGTTTTATCTTGACGTTTTGGGCTTAAAAACCACTTTCCCAGAAGGAATGGATATATCTTAAGGATATTTAATCAAAATATTGAGGTGAGCAGTTCATTATATATTATTAAATTAATGAAATGTATAATTTAATTAATATAATTTAACTTTGTTTGATTGACATAAGCAAGCAAAATGAACGGAAACAGGTTGAGAATATGTTCGGTTTAAATGCTTTATTCCAGCGCACGGGCTGTCCTACATATTTACATGCTACACAATTTTATGACATAAATAAATATGCTTGCCCACAAAACTTGCTGTATTTATTGATATTTGTTATTCAGTAAATCAATTTCTTGACTGATAATTAATGTAAACAGGTTGAGAGTTTCATCCATTGAAAGGTAGTCTACGGTGACAGACGTTTCACATGATCCGAGATCCCACGATACGCCACTGTACAGCAGCATGGTTACTTCCAAGTATAGATGGAGTGAAGTGCGTCTCAATTCAAATAACCCGCTCCGCCCTCGCTCCCTCCCACTCGCTAAACGCAAGTGTATACTCCTGTTTTATTGGTATGTGCGTCACATCCTCCCAAGTGAAGTTTTCAAGTGAAAACTTAGAGGGTGGATCAAAAACTGGATTGGGACGCAGCCGTTAACTCACTCGTGTTTTCGAGTTCACTTCCGCACTCTTTTCTGGGTAGTTTTCTGTTGGCAGATCGCCGGGACTTTTCCACCCTTTTTGTTTACCCGTTCTCTGTCCTGTTCATGCTGTCTTCACCGCCAGCTATCTGCCTCCTCCCTCACCACCCCCCCATGCCTTCAACCAGATCCCCCCCTACTCCCTAGCCATTCATTCTCATCCTTCAGTCCTATCTCCGAATCAGATCTCTCCTCCATAGTCACCAGTATGAAGTCATCAACCAGTGCCCTCGACCCTATTCCCACCTTCCTAGTCAAGGCTTGCCTCCCCACTCTCTCCCCACTTATCACCAACATAATCAACTCCTCCCTGTCCACTGGTCTCGTCCCCCCCTCCCTCAAGCTTGCTGCCGTTACCCCCATTCTAAAAAAACCTGGTCTCGACCCTGACATCCCCAACAACTACCGGCCCATATCCAACCTCCCCTTCCTGTCTAAAGTCCTTGAGCGAGCTGTCGCCGCTCAACTCAAAACCCACCTCCACAACAATAACCTCTACGAACCCTTCCAATCCGGCTTCCGCACCAATCACAGTACAGAAACTGCACTACTGAAAATCACTAATGACATCCTTCTCTCTGCTGACTCCGGCTCTTTAACCATCCTTATCCTCCTCGACCTCACCGCCGCCTTTGACACCATCAACCACTCCATCCTCCTCTCACGCCTTCACTCCCTTGGTATTTCCGGTACTGTCCTCTCCTGGTTCACCTCCTACCTCTCCAACAGACACCAATACATCTCCATAAACCACTGCCAATCCTCCACCGCCCCAGTCATTCATGGTGTCCCCCAAGGATCAGTGCTCGGCCCCCCCCTCTTCATCCTGTATATACTTCCCCTGGGTCAAATTCTCCGCCGCCATGGCCTCCGCTTCCATTGCTATGCAGACGACACACAACTCTACCTCTCCTCCAAAACCATCACCTCAACCACCCACTCCACCCTCACCACCTGCCTTGCTGATATAAAAACTTGGATGCAACAGAACTTTCTCCAACTCAACTGCAATAAATCGGAAATACTCATCATCGGCCCAAACTCCCTCATCCGCTCCGCCCAGACCTTCTCTCTCACCATTGACGGTTCCATCGTCACCCCCTCCACCCATGTCCGCAACCTCGGCATCATCCTCGACCCCACCCTCTCATTCCTACCACACGTCAACCACATCACCAAAACTGCCTTCTTTCACCTCCGGAACATTGCCCGCCTCCGTCCCTCCCTGTCCCTTTCCGCTGCTGAAACCCTCATCCATGCCCTCATAACCTCCAGACTCGATTACTGCAATAGCATCCTCTATGGTTCACCCAACAAAATCCTCAATAAACTACAATACGTTCAGAACTCTGCTGCCCGTCTGCTCACCTCCACCCGTCGCCGAGATCACATCACCCCTGTCCTCCACAACCTCCACTGGCTCCCGGTTAAACACAGGATTGACTACAAAATACTGCTCATCACCTACAAAGCCCTAAATAACCTGGCCCCTCCCTACCTCTCTGACCTCCTCCCCCATCACACTCCTTCCCGTCGCCTCAGGTCCGCTGACACGAACAATCTGACAATCCCCAGGACCAAGCTCCGGACCTGGGGCGACAGGGCCTTTTCAGTTGCTGCACCCTCCCTCTGGAATGCCCTCCCCATCCACATCCGTCTGGCAACCACCCTACCATCCTTCAAACAGGCTCTCAAAACCCACCTCTTCAAACTGGCT
Source organism: Synaphobranchus kaupii (assembly GCA_029718625.1). Taxonomy (NCBI): domain Eukaryota; kingdom Metazoa; phylum Chordata; class Actinopteri; order Anguilliformes; family Synaphobranchidae; genus Synaphobranchus; species Synaphobranchus kaupii. Next base: position 66,209,651 of record CM056378.1, read on the forward strand.
TTCCCCTGTTAAACATCCTCCCCTCTATCCCATGACTGAAATTTTAAATTATACTCCTTCTTTTTATCTGTCTTAATTATTTTATTTTATTCTATTTTATTTATTTATTTTTTATTTTTATTTTATTTTTTTATTTTTATTATTATTTTTTTAAATTTTTTATGTTTTATTTTTTATTATTATTATTTTTATTAACTACTTATTAAATAATTTTACTGTGTGTAATTTTAAACTGTAAAGCACTTTGAGTACCTAGAAAAGCGCTATAGAAATTGAATGCATTATTATTATTATTATTATTATATATAGTTCATAATTTATATAAAGATTGGCATGCTCTTTCTTTGTGTGGAGCAAGAGTCAGAATTGACGTTGTCATTTACAGAGCTGTACGAAATCGAGTCATTGCGAACTCAATTCCCAGAATTGAAAAAGCGCTTATAATTATTTCTTACATGGAAAGAGGACTACATCACAACAACAACAACAACGGCGATGATGATATGGTATTGGCAGGAACACGCATTTCATGCATCTAAACTGTTCTTCTCCCTCTTACTGCTCCTCTTTTGATAAGGAAAAAGGCGCCATGTTGCAGTGTTCCTTTTAAACCATTAAGCAGTTATCCTGATACAACTTATGAGATTGAATAATAACGTTATTTCACATAAATCCTGGTTCCTACGTTGAGCTGTATCTTGAGTACCGACGTTTATGAGCCGGTCAAATAATAACATTAAAGCGTCGGCACTTTTGAGAAAGATTCACAATGTCAGGTAAAACACATTGATCCACTGTCTCATTTTTTATGTTTACACAATGATCCAAATACAACTCAAAGGACACGTTGCTGCCACATATTTTTAATGATGGCAGTATGTCTGGTTTCTACCTTGTCTTTCATTAATTTCTCAATCGTCCTGATAACGTTACCAAGTGATAATGCAACTACGTCTTTTTGTTCACGTTCATACATTGTCAAGATTCAGACGTTGTGGAAACCAGTTATTTTTGGTCATGACTGATAAACAATCAAACAACCAGAAAACAACGTTACATAGACGGTCGCATGGGCAAAAATGCCTAAGGGGTAGGCACACGAATGGGAAGGGCTGCGCCCTCAGGCACACGAATGGGAAGGGCTGCGCCCTCAGGCACACAAATGGGAAGGGTTGCGCCCTCAGGCACATGAATGGGAAGGGTTGCGCCCTCAGGCACACGAATGGGAAGGGTTGCGCCCTCAGGCACACGAATGGGAAGGGTTGCACCCTCAGGCACACGAATGGGAAGGGTTGCACCCTCAGGCACATGAATGGGAAGGGTTGCACCCTCAGGCACACGAATGGGAAGGGTTGCACCCTCAGGCACATGAATGGGAAGGGTTGCACCCTCAGGCACACAAATGGGAAGGGTTGCACCCTCAGGCACACGAATGGGAAGGGTTGCACCCTCAGGCACATGAATGGGATGAGTTGCGACCTCAGGCACACAAATGGGAAGGGTTGACACTGAAACAAACTGAACGAGAAAAATCCAACCTTTAATTGAAGTAAATTTATTCTGAGAAAAAAAAATCCCTCAACAAGAAATAATAATTTTTAACAAAACCAAAAATTATTGGCACCCTTAGAAATTCTTATGAACAAATGTAACTGAAGCATTTTTTCCATTTATATTTTACTTTTTAAAGTTCATCAGAGTGTTTAGGAACTTTCAAGCAGTAATCCATTACTTCCTGTTTCACTGGGGTATAAATATAATATTCTCTTATTCATACATCAAGATGGGAAAGATAAGAGAACACACAAATCAAATGAGGGAAAAGTGTGTTGAGCTTCATAAGTCAGGGAATGGCTATAAAAAATAGCTATTCACCTGAAAATGCCCATATCTACCCTTAGGGCAATACTTAAAAAGTTCAAAGCAACTGGAACTGTTACAAACTTGCATGGAAGAGGTCCCAAGTTTATTTTGCCCCCACAGACAGTGAGGAGGATGGTAAGAGAGGCAAAAAAATCCCCAAGGATCACTGTTGGAGAATTACAGAGGAAAGTAGCATCTTCGGGTCATCAAGTGTCGTGGATTTTTCCCTTTCAACCCACAGTGAGCAAGTCTGTCCAAACAGAACCACAACAAAACCATGTATTAGAATAAGAAAAATAATTTCAATTTATTTGGAGATAAACTCAGAATGAGAGAGAGTCTCATCAGAATCTCTCTAACTTGAAAAAGAACATACAGAGGAGCTTTATACACAATCTATCATTGCTTTACTGATTTGCCACAAGGGGCGGTTTCTAAACATACAGAGACAAGGGTATCCATTTCTTGGTGTTTAGTCTTTTCAATAACTATCAATAACCTTCAACCCAAGTAACGAAAACATCTGCCTGTCTCTGCAGATTGTGAAGGAGAGACACAGAGAGAGTGAACCACGGCCTACTCAGTGTTCACAGAGAATACATTGTTTAATTACTTAACTCAATATAATTGATCTATTATATTAAATGCTTAATGATAATCATGTGATTGTCTCTATGTTAATACACACATATTGTAAAACAGAAAATTCCTTCACACAAGTCTCCAAAACTACCATTAGACATCACCTCCATGCCAACAAATTATTTGGAAGGCATGCCAGAAAAAAGCCTTTCCTGTCATTTCACCACAAACGTAAGCGCCTGGAGTTAAACGCTACTGGAGCTTTGATTGGAACCATGTCCTATGGTCAGATGAAACGAAAATGGAGCTTTTTGGCAACCAACACTGAAGGTGGGTTTGGCGTAAAAAGAAGGATGGCTATACCGAAAATAACCTGATCCCCACTGTTAAGTATGGTGAAGGTTTCGTGATGTTGTGGGGCCCTGGGAACCTTGTTAGGGTACATGGCATCATGAACTCCATGAAATACCAGAACATTTTAAATCTGAATCTGGCTGCCTCTGCCAGGAAACTAAAACCTAAAACTGGGTCGTTGTTGGATCTTCCAGCAGGACAATGATCCAAAACATACGTCCAAATCAACACAAAAATGGTTAACTGAACACAAAATCAAGCTTCTGCCATGGCCGTCCCCTGACCTAAACCCCATTGAAAACCTGCGGGCTGAGCTGAAGAGGAGAGTGCACAAGAGAGGACCTAGGACTCTGGATGATCTGGAGAGATTCTGTAAAGAGGAATGGTCTCAGATTCCTTGCTCTGTATTCTCCAACCTTATTAGATGTTACGGGAGAAGACTCAGTGATGTTTTATTGGCAAAGGGAGGTTGTACAAAGTATTAAATTCAGGGGTGCCAATAATTCTGGCACACGTGGTTTTGTTAAAAATTTTCTAATTTTTTCAGTGTGAGATTAAGCTAATTCACCAAATTTTTTATAACCCTTTTTACTTATCTTTAGCAGGGGTGCCAATAACTGTGGAGGGCACTGTATACCCTTGGAAAATCCAACAGGTGTCTGCAGTTTCCAATCAAGATGGTGAGCCGAAGAAAACTCGTTAGCACACAAAAGATTTAAAGGGCCGCACTCATGAGGCAGAATAGGGACATAACACGCACCGACATTTCAGATAATGTAATAGCGTTATAAAGTGGTTTGTATTTCTCAAACTGATTGTCCCAGACAATAAATGACCACTGAATTTTGAAAGGGACATCTCTGTGTAAAACTAATGGTAGTTATGGATATTTATTTCATATTTAGCAGCAGATATTGATAGTAGAATACAGTACGTGGTATAATTACACAAGAATTTCACGTTTATTTTGCATTTGAGAAAACAGGACTTTTCACGACTATTTTTTGGTGGTAAAAATATATTTTTATGAACTCACACATAGACGCTATGGTCCACTGTGTCATGCATGGGGGAGGTATAGTTGCAGGCAAGACTGGGTGGGGGGTTGCTTGTTAAATGGACTAGCTACACAACAATAGTGACACTTAGAAACTCTGTATTTGGCAGAGTTGTCAATCGTGTACTAATAATAGGGAGGGAAAACCGAAGCTTTAGAACGTAGACGCCAGTGAATGCACATGAAATTGACAATACATTTCTGACAGAAAAGGTAGTTTACTGACTTTTTTACTTCACTGCAGTGGTGAGAACACTTACAAGAAGTAAGTGCTAGTGTATTGTTTGTCTTTATTGTTCGCCGTATGAGGCTAGAATGGTGAAGCTAACAGAAACCAATAGCACTAACCCATAAAAAATTGACTTCTAACGTTACTTGTTCAATCGAATCCTAAAAGTGAAAGCATTTTATTATGGTCAGCGGCACCGAAAATTTCTGTCACACCCTCGATAAACGACAAATGTCCCAGTAGAAGATGGAATTACATGAAGCGCTATGATCTGGGCATACAGTTGCTATGTGAATTATGTCATAAGTATTCAACATTGTTATTTGCTGCATAAACGTAATAGTACGCTCGTCACCGTTAACTTGATTGGAGCCTGAAATGTCAGTCTTCAGAATCCGTTTAAACCTTTCACCAATGAGCTGAGACTTTTAAATTATAAGGCGGGATATACAGAGTGTCCAGCAAAAATACTGACCTGACAGTCTTTCAGAATTCTGACAGTTGATCAAGTCAACTGAAAGAATGACCGCGAGACACTGAATAGAACAGAACATTGGCTGCACTGATCTGTTTTCGGTGCCATCAGAGTCCTACTCTTATCATTGATGGAATGTTGGGAAAATGTTGTCATGGTTTGGCAGCCTTCTCTTCACCTCTGCGGACGCTTCCTTTCGGAGCTGTTAGAGGGCGCTCCTGCTTTACTTTTCCGCCAGCCGTGCCGTGTTTTTCCTCTTCCCAGGCACTTATCTGGCGCCCGTGTGTCTGGTTTCTTGCTGGCTATATAAGCACTGTGTTTCCTTTTTCCAGTGCTTTGGTGTCATTCTTGCCACGCTAAGCCAGGTAACGACGGTATAGGATTTGGCGACCACTTGTTCTTTTGCATTTACTAAAAGTACACGTGGGGTCTGCCTTAGTGAGTTAGGAGTGCTTTCTTTTTAGAGTTTTCGTTTTCCTTCTCACTCATTTCCTTCCTTGGTTTTCCTTCCCCTATCTCTGTTGAGATATACCTTGGTTTCGCCTCATTCCCGTTTGCCATTTTTTTCTTAGCTCTTTGACTGTTATTGAGCTAGAGGCTATTCTGTCCTTTTCTCTGCTCGAGTCTTCGAGCTTCACCCTGTTATTTGGGGTAGTTTTTGGTTTGGCTTATGCCGGGATTCTTTTCCCTTATTTGTTTATATTCTCTGCTCGTAACCAAGTTCTCGCCCACTTATCTGGGTTGTTATATTTTGGCTGTACGCCGGGATTTATATTCCCTTGCTGTTTATTTGTCTCTACTCCGTTCGTGGATTTCTTTCTTTAGTGGTTGTTTCTCACGCTTCGTGGGACAACTTTCAGATCCCGTCTGTCGTGTCTGTTACATTCCCGAGGGGGATTGGACCCAAATGCAAGACTCAGAGACAGCTCAGGGGAAAGCTCCGCTAGGGAGCATGTTTAATCAGACAGACAGACAGACAGACAGACAGACAGGGGCTAGACAGGAAACGGGCTGGGACAGACTGGGCAGGAAACGGGCTGGGACAGACTGGGCAGGAAACGGGCCGGGACAGACTGGGCCGGGGCAGGAGCCGGACTGAACAGGAGGCGGCTGGACCAGGCAGGACAAGAACAGGCAGGAACAGTGGGACAGGAACCAGGCGGGACAGGGGCGGCCTGGACAGAGCCGGGGGCCCGCGGTCAGGAACTCGGAACAGGTACGGGGCACCTCGGACAGGAACCAACAGGAATGGACGCGGGGAACTGCGGACAGGAAACGGCAATCAGCCAGGGGACAGGCACACAGCCTGGGGACAGAAGGCGTGGAGGCCTGGGTTGGATCAGGGGAGCCTGGCTAGGTATAGGAGGCCAGGGCCAGATAGGAGGCCAGGGCCAGACAGGTGGCCACGGCAGGACAGGAGGGCTTGGTAGGTACAGGCAGCCAGGGCAGGAACAGGAGGGCTTGGTACGACGAGCATGAGCTGGAGCCGCCAGGGTGTAGGCAGATGACTGACAGGACTGGGGCAGCCGGGGAAAGAATCCAAGAAGCCAGGGCAAACAAACAGAACATGACAGGAAGCCAAACGGAGGGAAGGACTAAACTTGAGTAAAGACAAACTAACGCCAAATACAACGGGCAAGACACAACAGAATAACAGGAACGATACAAGCAAAGTGACAAACTAAAGGACAAGAAATTCACAAGACGGTCTGGCCCCGAACAGAGAAATGGGGCAGACTAAATACAAACACTGACGAGGACCGAACGAGAAACAGGTGGGGGGAAAACACAATGCAGGTGCAGGGAGTGAGAAACGCCAGTGGAGGGAGAGAGGAAAAACACAGGGTGGACTAACATAAAACGAGAAACGGAACACGGGACACGAACCCAACCCCTTACAAATGTGAGTTTAAAAGCTGCAAAAACAGTCCATATATCACATTAATCTTACATATATGGACAGTTATTGTCCATACTACATTTATTTAAGGTTAAACGGATATTTTAAGCACAATATTTATGTTGATTTCCGGAAATACATTTTTCAGTTGCCCTGCCTACTACAGTTTTTTACGATTGCTTTGACTCATTTTGCACAACAGAGTTTCAAAACTTAACACAGAATGCTATACTGCTCATTTTGGGTTCAAAATGTAATATATATAATGCAAAATAAAAATACCAGTGTCAAATCAGAGAATATTATATGCAAAAGTTTATCACAGCACCAGAACACTAGATATTTCAAACAATGAAGTTAAATCATTGCTGCATTTTCAATATACAACAGTCATCATGAAATAATGCTGCCAAACACAAAATCCTTCTGATAAAAAAAAGAGTTTGAAAGTGTTCTTTGGTCATAACACAAAATGCTATACTCCTAATCTTGGGCTCAAAATCATATATAGCATGCACAATAGAAACAACTGAACCAAATTAGATTGTATTTCATGCTAAAGTTTATCTTAGTGTCAGAACAGTGGATATCTTCATCGTTGAAGTTTAATTATTGGTGCATTTTCAAATACAGCGGCCATTATCAAATAATGCGGTCAAAAACAAAATACTTGTTACCAAAATAGACAATGCAATGGTCATTTCCTCATACGTACTTGAAATTATGCACAGCAAGCATCCCCTGTGATAGACTGTCTTTCATAAAAACACAAGCGCAAAACTGCAAACAAAATATTAGATTAGATTATATGAAGTTTAATCATTAAAGAAAAATCATACAGTAATGTAGTACTGTGAACTCAACTGTATTGTACAGTAAAAACAAAAACAACAGTAAAAGCAAAAACAGTTACAGTAACAACAAACTTTACTGTAAAGAAAAAAAATAATTTGTTTTTTGCCTCAGCATTTGGCCACAGAATTTTGTCTTCATTGGCAAGAGAGCGCTGGTAAAATCTTTTAGAGTGCCTTATCCACGCCTGACACTGCTGGGTTGTAATGTCATCGCATGCCTCATCCATGGCCTGAAGGAGTGTTTCCTGCTCATATGGATGCCTATCGTATACCTTCCACCTCCAGGCCGAGAAAAACTCCTCGATGGGGTTCAGAAAGGGGGGGTAAGGTGGAAGGAATTGTGATCGGAACTCTGGATGGGCTGTAAACCAGTCTCGCACAGCCAATGCACAATGGAAGTTTACATTGTCCCAGACTATGATGAACACCATCTGAGCATTTGACCCATCTAGAAAATGTATGAGGCGCACAGAGTTGCATGCCCCCAGCAGAGGGTCACGAGCCTCAACTCCATTGCGGGAAATGGCAGCACACATTGAGATGTTGGCTCCACGCTGTCCTTGAACTTCAACAGTGGCCCTCTGCCCAATTACATTCCAGCCCTGACGCCGGCGCTTACAGAGATTAAATCCTGCTGCATCCACGTATATGACCTCATGCTGCTCCGCTCCAGCATCAATGTCCATCATGCTCTGAAATCTAAAACATGAGCATTACCGAGATAAAAACAGTAATTCTTTACTGTATGTACAATATGCAAAACAAAGTTATTTCTATGCACCATATTGTAGTGCTTTCCAAATATCAATAAACTTGAATAGGCTACATTACAATTGATTAGGCCCAGGTGCTTTTCCTCATTGAACATGTTGCACAGGCTGACCAATCAAGGATGGATGTGTGTGGGCATGCCCATTGGTCTCAGGGCCGGGTCTAGGCAAACTAGGCATGTACAGTACCTATTATCTATATACTGTATATTTACGCTGAATAGACCCCCTGGCGAAATTGGACCCTAGGCACATGCCTAGTTTTCCTAGATCCGGCCCTGAGACCAATGGGCAGGCCCACACACATACAGTGCCTTGCGAAAGTATTCACCCCCCTAGGCATTTTTCCTATTTTGTTGCAGTACAACCTGTAATTTAAATAGATTTTTATTTGGATTTTATGTAATGGACCAACACAAAATAGTCCAAATAGGTGAAGTGAAATGAAAAAAATAACTTGCTTTAAAGAATAAAAAAAAATAAAAAAACTGAAAAGTGGTACGTGCATATGTATTCACCCCCTTTGCTTTAATGTATTTTTAAAGTATCATATTTAATATTTGGTCGCATATCCTTTGCATGCTGTTACTTCCTGAAGTCTGTGACCCATCAACATCAAAAGACTCTCGATATCTTATTTTCAGGTACTGTTACAAGCGATACTGTAACCCCTCTGCATTTGAATGGATCTCTATGGGAATTGGGGGGTGAGACTAGATTCAGAAGTAAATTACGCTGGTACAGTATGGAACACATGACTGGCTAAATGGCAGTAAGTCATCAAGGGTCTAAGTTATCAAACGAGCCCCAAACCATCACTCTGCGGCCACATATGGAGTAGATGTGGATGGCTCACTGCAAGGGTTATTTCTCCTGACTCATTTTCCTATAAAACTCTATGGGGAAAAAAGTCAGGAGAAGAAACCCTTAAAGTGACCCATCCACATCTACTCCATATGTGGCCGCAGAGTGATGGTTTGGGGCTCGTTTGATACCTTAGACCCTTGATGACTTACTGCCATTTAGCCAGTCATGTGTTCTATACTGTACCAGCGTAATTTACATCTGAATCTAGTCTCACCCCCCAATTCCCACAGAGATCCATTCAAATGCAGAGAGGTTATAGTATCGCTTGTAACAGTACCTGAAAATAAGATATCGAGAGTCTTTTGATGTTGATGGGTCACAGACTTCAGGAGGTAACAGCATGCAAAGAATATGCGACCAAATATTAAATATGATACTTTCAAAATACATTAAAGCAAAGGGGGTGAATACATATGCACGTACCACTTTTCAGTTTTTTTTAATTTTTTAATTTTTTAAAACAAGTTTTCTTTTTCTTTTTTTTTCTATTTCACTTCACCAATTTGGATTATTTTGTATAAGGCCATTACATAAAATCCAAATAAAAATCAATTTAAATTACAGGTTGTAATGCAACAAAATAGGAAAAATGCCAAGGGGGGTGAATACTTTCGCAAGGCACTGTACGTACATAATCCTAATGTGAGGAGAGAAGACGGCCACGTCCTCCACCTGGTGGTGCTCTTTCAGTTCTAAAGTACAGTAAAGATAACAATTACAACAAAGATAATTCACACCCACACTTTAGTATTTATGAAATATACTGTTACACAGACAGCAATATCAATTTTACAATTACTGTAATTTCAATATACAGTTACTGTACAGTAAATTAGTATTACACATATTGACTTACCGATTATCTCTCTTAAAAATTCTTATTATTCTTACAGTTGACCTTTTCAGGTTTGGCTGCTCAACCCTCCCAGCTTGATCCAGTGTTAGACCTCTGTTTACCACATGTTCGACAGTAGTGGCTCTAATTTCATTTGACACAACTGCTCTTCTGCCTCCTTGGCCACGACCGTGACCACGACCACAACCACGACCACGACTCCGCCCACGACCCTGTCCTTCGTTACCAACCTCAACCTCACCGACCTGCTCCATGTTGTCAGAAACTGCCATTCAGGTTTCTAAGCAGCCTTTTATGTAACGGTGAAGTGATTATCAATTGTGTTGCAATGCTACTCACCTCGGCAAGGATTTTGGAAGTACTGAGACATGACTACAAACACCTGTTGAATTGATTTAGTGATCTGCATTTGTAGTAATAAGCATTTGAACATTGTTGTAATATTAGGTGGCTGTATTCTGAGAATGGAGTATATGATTTAGAGTTTGGCACTTTGCGTTAACAGTTTTAAACTTTGTATGTCAGCATAGGATGTAGTGTCTTAGAGTATGAATTTTGAAAGTCAGTTTGGCACTTTGCATTTTGAGTTTTGTACATTGAAATTCTGCTGTGCAAAATTAGTCAAAGCAATCGTAAAAAACTGTAATAAAGGTAAAACATGGAGTTTGTTTCCACTCATAGTTTGCTTGCAGGAGAAATTAATATCTGAGTTGAGCAAAATCTTGGCGCCGGTGCCATAGCCTCTAGGGGGTCTGCTCAAAGGGGTTAACTTTGATAGGGAAGTGTGCACAGTACCTCTTTTCTTTATCATTTGTGACGTCTTTATCATGTGACGTTCTTCAAGGGGGGGGGGGGGGGGGGGTGTTATATTGTGTGTGTGTGTGTGTGTGTCTCGGTTATATTATGTGTGTTTTGTCTGTGGGGGGGGGGGGCTTATCTTGTGTGTGTGTATATGTGGGAGGGGTTATATTGTGTGTGTTTGTGTGTTATCTTGTGTGTGTGTGTATGTGGGTTATATTGTATTGTGTGTGCGTGTGTGTGTGGGGGGGGTTATATTGTATGTTTGTGTGTGCATGTGAATTTGTGTGGGGGGGTGTTATATTCTGTTTGTGAGTGGGTTATATTGTGTGTGTGTGTGTGTGTGGGTTATATTATGTGTGTTTGTGCGGGGGGGGGGGGGTTATATTGTGTGCGTGTGTGTGTGTGTGTGGTTGTTATATTGAGTGTGTGTGTGTGTGTGTGGGTGTGGATTATATTGTCTGTGTGCGTGTGGGGTTATATTGTGTTGTGTGTGTGTGGGGGGGTTACATTATGTGTGTGTATTTGTGTTATATTGTGTGTGTGTGTGTGTGTGTGTGTGTGTGTGTGTTGCAGGCTTCTCTGCGGCGGCAATGTACCCCTCGTTGTTCATGTCTGCACTGTCAGCCCATCCTGACCATTCGCTGTCCCTGTGCTGGGAGCAACACTGTAAGCTGCTGCCCGGTGTGGCTGGAATTCACGCCAGCAAGGTGGCCAACTGGACTGTGGAAGAGGTGAGCAGTTCACAGAAATCTATACAGGTATTGTGACATGTCTCATCTAAGATCAAAACATAAGTGAGGTCATAACACCACAGGGAAAAACTTATTGCCCATTTATTTTTAAAATGGTCAAACATATACCGTCATTCAAGTTTTAACTATCCAATGCCCCTTAGCCCCACAAACCACCCATTCACCCACCCAAAATTACTTTTGAAATATAGAGTATTCTGGGGGCAATTGTAACAGGGGTCAATTGTAACACAATTTTTGTTACAATTGCCCCCAACCCTGAATACCAAATTAGCTAGCTTGCTGGATAGAATCTCAGCTCTAGCTTGTTTCAGATTGGTGCAATTTTATGGTGTTGCAATTGCCCCCTGTTACAATTGCCCCCAGATGTCGGGTTTTGGTTAGAAAATTGAGAACCAAACACGACAGATAAGGATTCAGAAAGCATATCTAAAAATAGACACGCCACAGAAGCGGAATTAAACCGCACCAGGGGAAGAAAGGGAAACGGAAAAGCGGAAACAAAACTTCCCCAGCACAAGGCTAACACAAAACAACCTCAAACGGAGGTGAAAAATCGCTAAAACAGCGAGAAACAAACAAAAAGAAAGAACCTCACGCACTAATTGATCTGCGTGTATAAGAGGTCGAGAACTGAAAAGAAACAAACAAAATAGCAAGCCTGTAACTACAGCTCAGTCGGCTAAGGAGCTGAACAGAGAATAAACAGGCTGCAGGCAAAAAGAAAAGAATAGAGGACGATAGGACAGAAAACCAGAAATACTAATCCTATCACTAATACAAATAGCTGCGTCTCTGTATAACACCAAACAGAGATTCAGAAGCTAACGTCTTATACCTCTACCTATACTGGCTTCCTAGTCATAATGCAACGACAATCTAGAAGCACTGGAAAGCGGAAGTTAAGCTCTATTTATAGCCGACGGAAACCAAACACAGGTGTCGGAGATAATGACCCGGAGAGATCCAAACACCGGGACGGAGGAAGAAAAAATCCGATAGAGCTTCAGACGATGCCAAACGGAAAACAATGGTAGAAACAAAAGGAGACAGCCACTAACCATGACACCAGAATACTCTACTGTAATACACTATTATTACACATGTAACTATCTGACACCCCTTAGCCTAGCCCCCCCCACACCACCACCCCATTCATTCACACACCCACAATTAGTTTGGAATTATAATATTTTGTGAGCCTAATTATAAGCAAAGTAGCAATCTGCTACTGCATATGAATAAACCAACAACATTTGCTGATCAATTATGCCATATATTTTCACCTTACTAACTGAACTTGGAACTTTAATTTGTTAAAACAGTGAACTAACATACCATGAGGTCCAGCGGGTCCATTCGCAGGCTGCCTGTCTGTCTGTCTGTCAGTCTCCCTCTCACCATCGTCTTTCTGTTCCTCTCCCTCCAAATCTCTGTCTCCATCATTCTGTTTCTCCTCTTCATCTCCCTCACTCACTTCTTCTCCACTCATGTATTCCTCCTCTCCTATAATTTCCTGCCCTTCCTCCATGGGTCCATCACCTTCCCTCTCTCTGTTCTCCTCCTGTCCTTAATCTTTCCCCCTCTCTCCATCCTGCTGAAATATTTGGTTTCTTCCTTTGAAAAAAGCTGGCAATATTCCCAATCCCTTCCTTCCTTTTCATATTGTCTATATAATAAACAGTAATACATTGTGTTTTGTGTGGGTTAAAAATCTGTAACATATTTCACATGACATTTATCTAGCCCAGGGGGGCACAAACATTTTCAACAATGACCCAATGATATCAATCCATACTTTTCGCAACCCAAACTAATGTAATTTTCATTAATTAACAATTAATTGTTAAACTGATAACAATAGCCATGTTTTTATAAAAGCGAAATGATGGGACTAATTACTGACATTATCAGGCAATTAATCACAAAAAGCATAGTGAAATTAGCAGAATTTTATGCCTTATTCGCACTGGACTGGACTGAGGGGGTGAAAGGGTTTGTGCCGAATTGCGATGAGCCAAACGCGATAACAGAAATAAGGGATAGAAAGTCCCTGGCAGCGCCAAATAATAACACACCCCTATAAAACGGGCTAGCCACGTAAACACGGGCACAGCTAACTCTCAAAATAGCTAACGCTAAAGAGATAGCGAAAGAGGATAGAAAAAACAAGACACCTTCGGTACGTGGCTATAACGCCCGATAAATGGTGAAATAAATGAAATAAAAATAAAACTCACACTCTCAGAAATGAGTGGGAGCGAGGGAGAGGGAAGAGCAATAAGGGAAACTAAACCCTAATTCCCCTAGGCTTCTAAGTGGAAGAACGTCTGTACTGCGTAATAGAAAAAATCTTAATTCTCACAAAAAGCAGAGACAAAAACTTACTAACCCTAACCTCGTGAAAACACGAAATGACAAAGAAGCGCCAAGAGGCGGAAGTGAGGGGTTTAAATACCTGAGAGGTAAAAGAACAGGTGAAACGAATAATTAGCGGGGAGAATGAAAACTCCGAAATGGAACGCAGAAAAATCCGATAGACTGAAAAGAGAAAATGGGAAAGAGATAAAAACCGTAGCAACAGAGGGAAGATAGGTAAAAACCATGACAGGGGGAGAGTAGGGTTCGGAGGACCAGACGCGACAGAAGGAATCTGAAAGTCTCCCAAAGAGAGACCACTAGAACGGAAGACACTTCAGTGAAAAGGAGGGGAATAAAAGGAAACAACAAATAAAAAAGCTTCCGCTCTCAAATATCGGAGAGCAAATCGGGGAGAGATAAGAAATGTGGAGAAAATAAAGCGAACCGCAAATAACCGGGCGAAACTCGAAGACTTGAGTAAACCAAAACTAAAGGAAACCTCTGTAGGTGTCATGGTTTTTAACCCTTTTTCCCTTGCGGTCGTGTTCCTCTGTCGCCACACGTGGGCGCTGCTTTGTTGGTGGAGTTTTGGCTCCGTTCCTTCTTCTCGCGAAGAAGTCTCATCAGCGTTGCACAGCTGTACATGGTTGCCGGTGAGCTATATAAGCCGTTTCCTTCATTCGGGGCTTCGATATTAATTGTTGTTTGATTGTTTGTACTGTGGTGTATTTTTGGCATTATTTGTGCTGTTTTGTGTGCGGTTTATTTTCGCCCTTTTAAAGTTTTAGCCTGTATGATAGGTCTAGAGTTAAGGAGACCGTTTTGCTCCGTTGTGCTATATTGGAGTTTTGCGGGACTTGCCTTTGTGCTTTGAGCTTTCAGGATGAATTCCTTTTGTGTGCTCGGTTCAGTCTCCGCTTTCTGGTCTTACCTTTGTTTGTTTGCTGCCTAGATCTTTTGCCTGTTTCTGTCTCTTTCTCCTCTCTCTGTCTGCTGTGACAGCAGTGCTGTCTTCCGTGAAAGCTTTGTTTGTGTGTATCTGTATAGTAGATTCTTACTAAGAGACAGGGCATTTTTATCATACTGACTTTAGGGCTTTATTTATTTGGTGTGCGTTATTTGTACCTTTCATGCTACTCGCCTGTTTTTACATCTCGTTGCTGAAGCAGGGCTTTATTCTTGCCGGCTCTTTAATTACTTATCTCGTAGAAGTATGGGACCGCAGATCTCTGCTCTATTTCGCCTGTAAAATCTTTCTCTCTCCTGGGAGATCGGGCGTTCACGCTTCTACTTAGTTACTTAGCTCGTGGAAGTATAGGGTAGCAGTTCTTTGTCCCATTTGCCCTTGTTAGTTTTTCTTACTGAGAAACCAGGCGTTTGAGCTTCTACTAATTTCCGTGTTATAGTGAGCCGGTTAGTAGCTTTGGTACGTTTGTTCCCTGTGTTGTCTCCTTCTCGTGGACTACGTTCCCCTTTGTTGGGAGTCAGGGTTTTCTTTATTATATTGAGAGGCAGTGCGTGCTATTTTCTATTACGTTTGCGCTGGTCTTTTGTTACAGCTGTCCTGTTCGCCCTTTTACCTGCGGGACGATTTTGTTCGGAACTTGTTCTGTTCGTTCTCCGGGTGTGTCTCTCCTTATATGGAGCTTGGGCGATGTTGTGGACATGTTTGTGTGTGACTGTGTGTTTCTGAAAATAGCCTCGGAACGTTAGCTCTGTTCCTTCGCCTCATTACATATTTCTTTGCTCCGTCGGCTCGCCTGTAAAATGTTTCTCTCTCTTGGGAGATCGGGCGTTTACCCCCTTTATGTTTTCTGCATGTGACTGCGAGCCTATGAAACTAGCCATGGAACGTTAAATCTCTGTTCCTTTACGCCTCGTTACATTCCTCTTTATGGAGAGGTAGGGCGTTTATTTTCACTAATCTCGCTTTGGTCTTTTAGCCGGTAAATGTCCGGTGCAGCCTGTCCTGTTCGTTCCTTTCGGTACCTTTCTCTGTACATGGAGTTTTGACGATTTTATTCGGAACTGTTGTTCTGTTTCGTCTTTAGGTGCATGTCTTCCTATAGTATAAGTATAAGTATATAAGTATATAGTATAAGACTGGGGGATGTTGTGGACATGTTTGTGTGTGACTGCGAGTCTGAGAGTAGCCTTGGAACGTTGGATCTGTTCCTTTCGCCTCCTCATACAATCGTATTATTTTGTAGTGTTATCTGTTTTATTTTTTGCCTTTACGCTACTCGCCCGTTCTTATGCGTCTCGTTACCGAGACAGGGCGCGTATTATTTCTGGCTATTCAGAGACCTGTCCTTGCGCTCTACTTATTGGCGTGTGCCGGTGAACCGGTTAGTAGCGTCTGTAGGCGTGTTCGTTGTCTTGTCTCCTCCCTTAACTGCGGGGTTTCCCGCCTTAGTGGCCTTAGGGCTTAACTCTATAGGCTTTGGCCCCCTAGTGGTGGGACGCATGCGCCCCAATTTTTTATAGTGTTCATATTTCTCTTAAATTCTAAATTATAACGTTAATAAAACACGGAACTTTCGACGCAAAATTGTTAAAAACAGTCACAGCCTGCGAACACATTCGTTTATATGCTTATCAGCTCTCAGGTTACACTACAGAGCCATAAAGCAGCAGGGTGCTAATAGCCCAACCCACTTTTTTTATTTGTTTACAGCCTTCACCTTGTCGCAGTCACAGGCAATAAAATGCGTATCACAAAAGCTCTTGGTACCATTTCAACACGCAAAAAAATCAAGATCCGATTCAGGAACAATTGTATATTATTGAAAAGTTGTATAAATAAACATTAGGTGTTTTTTTCCCGTGCTCACTTCAGTATGCATACAACCGATATACTTCCGGTTTTGTATAAATACATTTTATTTTCTACAAATTCTCTTGATAAACATGTTTAAGCAACCAAATACGATACCTGGTTATGCAGTTATAACCCTTTTCTGAAGAATCCTCAACGTTTTTTCGTAACCCATTTATCCATTATCCAGGAAAGTCTCAATTTCCACAGTGCGTACCCTTCGCTTTTGCGTTTGTACTACGTTACTACCGTTGCGTAAAAGCATTACTAGACTGCTACAGGAATGATCTAACGTAAAACACGTAGATTATCTTCTACGGGGGTTCCTGCCCTTTCAAACGAAGTAAAATATGTCATATTCAAGCGACTGTGAACGGCGCTGTATCCACGCGTAACGACAGCCCATAGGGTAATCGGCTGTGCGCTCCTGACTGTCGACAGCATCAGATGACGCCTGTGGCCATTTTGACTGAGTTTATCCTGGAAGGGATGGGCTGGATTGCTGTTACAATTACGTTTGTAGTCTATCCAGATGTATTTAGCAATGTGTAGCTTTTTTGTGAGCTGAAAAAACGTCACAGACCAGTCTTTCGCTGTACGCAGACACGGGCAGCTGTCTGATGCAATTGCGCTGGTGATGTCTTTGCTGCTTCAAAGTTTACGATTATTTTATACATTTATACGCGAACGTGGCAGTCAACGGTGGAAGGAAGAGCGCTTATTTCACGGTTGCTCAGGTTTTGGAGGTGAAGAAGTGTCCCAGAGGCGAAGAAGTCTGTGTTCTGGCAGAGCAATGACTCTGGCATGGACCTGTGCCTGGACATGTAAGTGTTTTTTAAAAATATATAATACAAATTATTATTATTATTATTATTGTTATTATCATCATCATAATCATCAACAGTATGGAGCGCTATTATCTAGAGTATTTTTAGTTTGGTGATAAATGGATTCTCGCAGGAGTTCGCTAGTTAGCTTCTACTATGGTGTCACAGGCTGGTAAGGAGCGCCTGTTGTTTGTTTTCTAGCGTTCATTCGCAGTTTCTTTGTGCAGCAACCAACACAAGGGCTAGTTGTTGAATTTACGCATGAAACGACATCCATTCTCAGTACTTTATTTCACGGTTCAGTCAAGACATTACAGTATTATAATAATGTAATTTAGTTCGTGCAAGCTGACAAACTAATTCATAAATCCTAGTTAGCTACGATTGCTAATTATGTTGGAGCTAATATCAGACCTACTGTGGATGTAAGATTTTTTAATGTGTATATATAATATATATATGTGTGTGTGTGTGTGTGTGTGTATATATATATTTTTTTTTTAAAATAAAATACTTTTTTTTTTTCACTTAATTGTAATACTTGCCATATGTCTTTTTGAGATAATTTGTGTTCTCATTTTTTAGTGATTCTACTTAGTAATGTACTTGAATCTGTCTTTTTCAGGGAGTACAGTGAAGACACCCCTCCCCCACCTGACACCTCTGTCGTAGGAGGTGGTAACAGACAGGTTTGCCAAATAGTGATGTATAATTCATTACTTTTGCTGTAAAAAGTCAAGTTGAAGGCTTGTTATAGATAAACCTGTTATTCTGCTGGCTTATGGGGCTCTGGTAAATCTAACTTTGAAGTACAGTGCCATTTTAAATGTAAAGCAGATTGGTTGGATAACATTAGGGTAAGTAATCCTTTTCGGAGAGGTATTTTGGCACTTTTGGGCACGCTTTGTAAGAGAATACCCTCATACACATAAACACAAAACATGTGTAGGTTAATTTTCTTCACATTCTGTATTACAAAAAATGTTTTAAAAGAAAAATAAAGTTTTCTGATGATTGACATGCCTAGACAGAAAGATATGCACATGTATTATATTTGGCGACGTTTGGAAACGTTTTGGGACACCCGGGCCCCGTTTTGGTAAAAATACCAATGCATAAGGAAAGCCTGTAGATATCTTTACCAAATTGTATACCCAAGTGGACAACATATTACTGCACTAGTATAAACAATTCTGGCTTGCTCCAGTACTTTGAAGTTGAGATATTCAGTGATAAACTATAAAAACACAAGGCGTTTTGTACTTTTATTTGTATTCTTATGTGTATTTTGTATAAACTGTATGTGACCACTTTGACATACATTTATTCTGTTCCACATTTCTGAATGGTACAAGCCTCTTCTTTCATTGAAACTTTCAACCATGGATGTGCAGTGAATAGTTTTTGAGATATTGGCACTTAATTGACACTAGTAAAAACTAGGCGAAAATTGGGCAAAATGGGCCAAAGTAAATAGGGTTAAAGAACCCCTTGCTGCATTTTGCTCCTCCTACCTCACACGTTACGCCCCATTACAGTAGGGGAAAAATAGTCAAATCCTTTTAATCAGTCTCATTTAATTTGAATTCCAGATCCCAGAATTTATTTTATTTATTATAACCAAATGTCATGCGAACTCTTTATTAAACCAACAAGGGTCTATAGTCTTTACCTAATGGTTAAGACTAATACCACCAGTAATTTAATTTAAAGGATCAACATCAAGGAGTTCATGGAGTGAAATGGCTTGATTCAACACTTAAATAACATTAAGACAAGACCATCGGTACAATAAAACGGCATTTATTGTAAAGCAGGTATTTAAATCACACAACTAAATAACTAAAACTATTAAATGCTGGGTAATGTGGATTATAAGTGGAAAATGAAGAAGGGAGAAAAAGGGTAAAGGAATGCGCGTGTACGTGAGCACGTGTTGTGGGGTGGACAAAGGAAATAGCTACAGGCGTGTGCACGTAGGCACGCGTTGTGGGGCGGACAAAGGAAATAGCTACAGGCGCGTGCACGCTGGACGCTGCACAGAACCCCGAGGAGAGTATGGAAAATAAATAGAAAAAGGGGAATATGGCTCCAACCTTAGCGAGTAAGCTACACGCGTAGTAGGCCACTGTTTACAGGCGAGGCTCAGCAGATATAACCTGTTATTCTAGCACTGCCAGCTCCTAATGGCTACCTCCCAGCAGCATGCGTATTTGAGGTTAAGGGAATGTGTTAATGGTCCTGTTTCGGGACTTAGCCAATTAGAATTTAATCTATTACCGATTTACAATAACGTGGCAGGGAAGCCGTATTAGTGGAATAAAGGAGATGGTAAGACTACAGCTTCAATAATCAATTACAATCAATTTTTAGCTAACACAAAACATTTAATCTTGGCTACAATCAGGTCAGTAAACAATACTAAGAAACAACGTAATTCAAAGCCCAGATGTTCAGCCTTACTTGAGGTTTAATATCGGGATATTAAACACCGCAGTTCATGCGAGAAGGTGGAGAAGAGTTACTTGGTCTGACCGTCGTCGGAAAGGGGGTTTCCTTTTTGGAAGTGTGGAACGCAGATCCAGGGAAACAACGCAAATTCCAAATCCTTGGCAGAAGTTGGCAGGGTGATTCGCGTCTCTGGCTGTATCAGGGAAAAAGCGCTTTCCGTGGGGCGCGTGGGACGTTTTGGGGACCGGCCGCCTTTCTTGTCCAACTTTCAAAAAAGCCGCGCTTCAGTTACGCCACCTCCGATATGATATCGGGTCCTTGCAAGTATAATGCTAAACGTTGAAATTAAAAGCCTAATGATAAAAACCTTCATCAGGGGTTTTAGACACAAAAGGATTAATTTCAACTTACTGCAGTTTTTGGGTCTCTTTTAGCTAACAGCGGGATGCCGTCGGCAGGAGAGAGAGAGATCACGGTGTGTCAGTGGGTTTTGATGCCCACTCTTGAGCATCACATGACTCAGGCTGCACTGTATTGGCGTACAGTACATAAAGTTTTATTGGAGGCGGTGTTGAATGCGTCATCGATGACAGGCACAGGAATCTCCCGTAAAGGATACTCCTGATGGAAGTTGTAGTCCATTTGTCCAGTTGTAGTCCATTTGTCCCAACACCTCTCGCTCTCAGGAGAGAGAGCAGTCAAAAAACAGAAAACAGAAAAGCAGTAAGACAAACTGTCTTAACAAAACTGAAAGAAAATGCAAAAGAGAAAGAAACCTAAGTAAACTCAAAAGCACTTTCTGAAGCAAGGTGATGGTGTAAAAGTACCAGAAACTAAACTATACCGGCTTCGTACACAATGAAATAATACTGAAGCACCAAGAAACGGAAATACGGGGTTTAAGTAGCCGGCAGGTAATAAGAACAGGTGCAAGGACTGAGTGCCGGGAGAAAATGAAACACCGGCACGGAAGATGGAAAATCCGATAGAGTGCCCTCGTGCCGCTTAACCTCTTCCTACCGAGGGTAAAATATACCAATTTTCGCTTGTTTTCACTAGTGACCAACAAAGCTGTTTATCTCAAAACCTGTAAAGGCTACAAATATGGTTCATAGCTTTTATTAAAACAGAGAACTGCACTATTATGACTAAGTAGTCATAATTCATATACATACACTTCTTGCTACTTAACTACAACAATTTATGTACAGGAACTGTGAAAAAACTAAAAAACGGGTACCTACATTCACATTTCTGATTTTTTACCTGATGAGCTACAAGAGCTATGGAGGAAATAACTCCTCTTTGTGATTCCTCAATATGCTGCCTATCTCTGCTAAAAACATGGTGTCAATATCTCAAACCATTCAAATTCTACAGAGCTTTTCTTCAGGTGAACCATTTCGGTTACCAAAGTTGGCACAAATTGTGCCAAATTGTGCAAAATGGCAAGGTTCCAGAAAAGTCTCAATATGATTTATTTTTTAAGTTGTACAATAAAATCGGATAATTGGCAATAAAAGTTCATTTTTAGATGTGTTTTTGGTGTGTTTCATATTACACAACTAACTAGCCTACCCATGGCCCCCAAAAAGCTCTCCAAACCCATGTAGCAGCACAGTGAATCTTGTATTCCACCAGAGCCTAAAAAAATCAAGGTATAAAATCAAATGTCCACCCTAGATAAAATAAACCCCTGCATAATAATCAACAACAACAAACTCATCCTCATGTTATCTCTCCCTCATGTTACGTCACGCATAAATTGCTCATTCGTTTACCTGCACAGGAGAAAAACTCCTGAATAACCTAGACATAACTAACCAAAAACTGTATGAAAGAGACTGTAAAGTAAAAAGATAAACAGCGCAGTTACCTTATGAGTTGTGCTTTGCTAAACGGAATGTAGCGAGCTACGCTACAAGGTAAAAACACTGCGCCATCTTGGTTCGATAATTACGCTTGGTTGCCTTCTCCTCTTACGCAGGGCTGCATTTACTTGATTTACGAATGCATTGTGTTGAATGAGGGCTTGTCTGAAAGATAAGAGTCTTGGCTATTGGCTGGAATATTTGACAGACAGTTTTAAAACCCAATGGAAAGCAAATAATACTCGGAGTGGAGGCGGGTCGATGCTAGTTTTTCCCACTTTAGATAGGCCTATTGTGCTATCAGTCAAAGAAATACACCCAATTGATGACGGTTTTGCATAAATCTCTGCAATCAAGTACAAAACCACTGTGGCTAAAATATACTAAGCCACGGGATTGGTACTCCAGAAACTGGCTGAGTTTCACAACGCCAAACTGAACACAGCCGAACGACTCGCAATCAAGTGCAGAAAAGCACAAGTCGGTTTAAAATTGGAAAAAAATCATGTACGTATGAAAGTTTTAAAGTATTTTTTCTTGAAGCCTAAAGGTATAATGATTTTTCAAACCAAAGCTTTGTGAAATACAATTAAGCAGAACAGTTTACCAGCACATTGTTTATGGTGTGACATCAAGCTGCAATACATGTTTGAGAATTAGGTCAGAGTTTCCAACGTTATTTACAAAGTTTTATCTCAACGTTTTGGGCTTAAAAACCATTTTCCCAGAAGGAATGGATATATCTTAAGGATATTTAATCAAAATATTGAGGTGAGCAGTTTATTATATATTATTAAATTAATGAAATGTATAATTTAATAATTTCCGTCACGCCCGTGTTACCGCTAGGGAGCGTTTGGCAGCAAGAGGTTATGAGACCGCAGAAATAAGGAGGCTGCCAAGACCATGACAGGAGCCACCCTCTAAGGGACGACCCCAGATGATCCCTCAGCAATATCTCTGCGGAAGTCTTTAATGAGTGCTGGGTCCAAGATGTTCTTGGAGGGGACCCAGCAGCACTCCTCAGGGCCATAACCCTCCCAGTCCACCAAAAACTGGAAGCCTCTGCCCACACGCCTCTCGGCCAAAATGCGCCGAACATTGTAGTTGGGTCTCTGTCTGTTCTACGAAGCGGGGAGGAGGAGGAGGCCTCTCCGCCGGGGCGAGAGTGCTCACCAGCACCGGTTTTAACCAGGAGATGTGGAAGGTGGGATGAATACGCATCGAGCTAGGCAGCTGCAGGCAAACCGTGACTGGGTTAATTTTGCAAATTAGGGACCCACGAAACGCGGCACCAGTTTACTGGATTCCTCTCACAAAAAATTTTTTAAACAGGCGAAGAATAATGCCCATCGGGCTTGATGAGAGTTGCGTCTCTTAGCCTGTTGGACATACTCCAGGTTTTTGTGATCGGTCCACACAGTGAAGGGGTGCTCAGCTTTTTCCAACCAGTGGCGCCACTCCTCTAATGTCAGCTTAACCGCCAAGAGCTCCCGGTCCCCTACCTGATAATTTCTCTTGGCAGGTGTTAAAGCACGAGAGAAATATGCGCAAGGGTGCATCTTGCGGTCCCGCGGTGAATGCTGAGACAGAATGGCTCCTACTCTGAGTTCTGACGCATCCACCTTGACTAGAAAGAGGAGGGAGGGATTGGGAGTTATAAGAATGGGCTCGGATCTAAATCTTCTTTTGAGCTCCATGAACGCCACCTCAGCCTTAGGAGTCCACTGAAATCGAGGAAGGGAAGTGGTCTTATTAAGGGCTGTAATAGGAGCGGCTACTGGGCTGAAGTTGCTTATGAAGTGGCGGTAAAAATTTGCGAAGCCTAAAAAGCATTGTACCTGCTTAACGGATAAGGGAGTGGGCCAGTTCTTAACAGCGGAAACTTTTTCAGAGTCCATCTGCACCTTACCCTCTGCCATAATAAATCCCAGGAACAAAACGGATTGGGTATGAAAGACGCATTTCTCCGCCTTGACAAACAGCCTTGCTTTGAGGAGCGATCCAAGACTTGCTGAACATGCCCGATGTGAGTGGAGAGGTCAGGGGAGAAAATGAAAATATCGTCCAGGTACACAAAGACGAATTTCTCTAACATCTCTCTAAGGACGTCATTAACAAGTGCCTAGAAGACAGAAGGGGCGCTAGTGAGACCGAACGGCATCACCAGATATTCATAGTGCCCGTTGTGCGTGTTAAAGGCCATCTTCCACTTGTCGCCCTCCCTCATGCGCACCAGGTTATACGCGTTGCGCAGGTCGAGCTTAGTGAAGATCGAGGACCCCTGTAGGCGTTCGAAAGTGGAGTTCATGAGTGGAAGGGGGTACCTGTTTTTATAATAATGTCATTGAGACCCCGATAGTCTATGCAGGGTTTCAGTCCCCCATCTTTCTTCTTAACGAAGAAAAACCCGCCCCTGCAGGAGAGGTGGAGGATCTAATGAATCCGTTAGCTAGAGATTCCTCAATATATTCTCTCATGGCGGCGCTCACCGGGACAGATAAGGAGTAAAGGGAACCCCTAGGAGGAACAGTACCTGGATAGAGCTCAACAGCGCAGTTGTAGGAGGCAAGGTCGTGGCGCATTGTTTACTAAAAACCTCCGCCAGATTAGTGTACTCGGCGGGTATATTGGCGGGCAACTGACACTCGAGTGCCCCTGCCACTCTAGTGCTCTCCCGGTCAGGTGAGGAGTTAAGAGGAGAATCCCACCTTATGTCAGAGTAAGAAGGATCCTTGTCCCACAAAAATCTCCATCCACCAAAGAATCCCAGTCTCTCCCCTCCATTCTCAGAGAGAGAAACGGAATTGTAATGGTCAGAGATAGCTCCGACAGTGACCTGGAGGGGGCTGAGCCTAAGATCGGAGTGGTCGGTGGGGTCACCCGAAGCGGGAGTGGAAAAAACACGGCAGTGAGACCTGCACCGGGGCCCCCACTGAAGGATAACAGGGCTGTCTCCTCCCCAACTAATATGGGGATTGTGCTGAACAAGCCAGAAATGCCCGAGAACGAGCCGGTAAGCCGGCGAATCCACCAAAAAAATTTAATGTTCTCCCAGTGCCCCTGATGGGAAGTGCACATACGGAGAGGTCCCAGAGCCTAATGGGCGACTATCCAGGGCGGTGACTAAGCGAGAATGAGAGAGAGTGGATCGGAATTTTTAACTCCTTAGCCCATTTAGCGTCAATAAAACATTTGACTGCCCCAGAGTCAATAAAAGCGCCGATGCTAATAGAATGCTTACTCCAGAGCAGATGAATGGGTAAAAGCGTCCGAGGAAGAATTTCACTATGTCTCGCCAGGCGCCCCAGTTCCCCACGCGAGACCCCTCGTTTCCCCCCAGCTTAGGACACTGGTTCTTTAAATGCCCCCTGCGCCTACAGTAATGGCACCAGCTCTCCCTTGGTCTGGTAGCCATGGCGTCGCGCAGGGAGGAACCATCCACCTGCATAGGTTCCCCTGGATCGAAAAATGAGTGTGAGGGAGTACTAAGTGGAGGTGTTAAGGGAGAAGGTGGAATGGGAAGGGCGAGACTGTCTCTACACCCCCCAGTCTGCCTCTCTCGCTCACGCTTACTGATGCGATTGTCCACGCGAATGGCTATGGTAACTAGAGCACCGAACGTGGCAGGTGGCTCGAGCACTGCCAAGGCATCCTTAATGGGATCCGAAAGGGCATTGAGGAAAAGGGATTTAAGCAGACTGTCGGTGCATCCCATGTCTGATGATGCATCTGCTCCATTAGCTGAACCTGCTGTGTGTGCAGGGCCTGCTGACTAGCCTGGAGGGCCCTAAGGCCCTCCTCATGAGCTGTCAAAGTAGCTCTCTGAGTGTCTAACATCTGCTCGATTCCTTGGAGTGTAACTGGTACCTCCATTAGGGCTTCAGTATTCTGTGAGGGGGAGAGTAGGGTTCG
The DNA here is from genome assembly GCA_029718625.1 of Synaphobranchus kaupii. Classification (NCBI taxonomy): domain Eukaryota; kingdom Metazoa; phylum Chordata; class Actinopteri; order Anguilliformes; family Synaphobranchidae; genus Synaphobranchus; species Synaphobranchus kaupii. The sequence continues at coordinate 66,235,254 of CM056378.1, forward strand.
GAGGACCAGACGCGACAGAAGGAATCTGAAAGTCTCCCAAAGAGAGACCACTAGAACTTCTGTGAAAAGGAGGGAAATAAAAGCAAACAAAAAATAAACAAGCTCCCGCTCTCAAATATTGGAGAGCAAATCGGGGAGAGATAAGAAATGTGGAGAAAATAAAGCAACTCACAAATAACCGGGCGAAACTCGAAAAGTAAACCAAAACTAAAGGAAACTAAAAAACCTCTCGCTCTCAGGAGAGAGAGCAGTCAGAGAACAGAAAACGGAAAAGCAGTAAGACAAACTGTCTTAGCAAAACTGGTAAAGACCCAAAATGAAGGAAAGAAAATGCAAAAGAGAAAGAAACCTAAGTAAACTCAAAAGCAGTTTCCGAAGTTCCCTCGTTACACAAAAGCATGGCGATGGTGTAAAAAGGTCTTCTAAGTACCAGAAACTAAACCGTAGCGGCTTTGTACACAATTAAATAATACTGAAGCGCAGAGAAATGGAAATACGGGGCTTAAATAGCCAGCATGTGATTTAAGAACCCCCCCCCCCCAGCTGTGTTTAATGCAGAGCATTCACATGGGATAAACGATGTCTGTATTTCACTCAAATGTAGCCTACTGATCAAATCCCAAGGATTTTCACCGGACATGATTGAAACGTAACATTACTTCCACATTGTCAGTTCGCTAAGAGTTATTTCTGCACATTAAAGGCAGAGTATGCAGATTGGTGCGTTGACGGTGGCAATAGGCTTGGATACAATTTACTTTCAATTCAGTCAATTCCGGAGTAGGCCTAGCCTACATGTAAAAACTTTTGGTATAAGAACCGCACCCAAAATGTTGTCAAAATTAATAATTTCCACCGCAGTATCCATAATTCTCGACCCAGAAAGATGCAGAAAACGACGTGGGGAAAAACAACGTAAACCTATGCTTGCGGGAGAAATAAATATCACCCCAAATTACCGATTCACACAGGACTAATAGGCTACTATCTGATGACCTCTGTGTTTTGCGAAATATGGTAGCCTAATTTGCGGTGGAATTTTTACTTTATAAATTACAAACTTGGAAGATTCGCACGGGATTAAGATCACAGACGACTACAATTATTAGCCTACAAATCACACAAGGTCCCCAGGTAAAACTAGTCCAGTGCAAATAGGGCAGTAGGCTTTATCAATGAAGCATAGTAGGCTAAGGGTAAAGTGCTCAAAGCTGCCAGACAGACAACCGTAGGATAAAATATAAGGCTACACATATTAAAATGGTACACTCATCGTCTGTGCGTCTCTTTTTTGCTAGGATGTTGCCAATTAGCCACTTCTCCTTTTCCCAGTATAGGAAACTTAAAACAAATTAGCTAGCTAATATTTCAATACAGCCAATATTTCAATAGCCTACAGATTTTTTTTACATCACAAAAAGACTGGATCATGATGATTAGCTAAACCTGGTAACTATTTTATGTTGTAATAAAAGTAATTAGCTACAGGCTCAGCTGGTTAGTAATGAAGAGCATTAACCTCTTGCTGCCAAATGCCCCCTAGCGGAAACGCGGGCATAACGGAAGTTATTAAATTATAAATTTCATGAATTTAATAATATATAATAACTGTTCACCTCAATATTTTGATTAAATATCCTTAAGATATATCCCTTCATTCTGGGAAAGTGGTTTTTAAGCCCAAAACTTTGAGTTAAAACTTCGTAAATAACATTGGAAACTCCTAATTCCCAAACATGTATTGCAGCTTGATGTCACACTATAAACAATGGGCTGGTATACTATTCTGCTTAATGGTATTTCACAAAACCTTGGTTTGAAAAATCATTATACCTTTAGGTTTCAAGAAAAAATACTTTAAAACTTTCATACGGCTGTACATGATTTTTTCCCCAATTTTAAACCAACTTTTCTGCACTTCATTACGAGTAGTTCGGCTGTGCTCAGTTTGGCGTTGTGAAACTCAGCCAGTTTCTGGAGTACCAATCCCGTGGCTTAGTATATTTTAGCCAAAGGGGTTTTGTACTTTATTGCACAGTTTTATGCAAAACCGTCATCAATTGGGTGTATTTCTTTGACTGATAGCACAATAGGCCTATCTGAAGTGGGCAAAACTTGCATCGACCCGCCTCCACTGCGAGTATTATTTGCTTTCCATTGGGGTTTAAAACTGTCTCAAATATTCCAGCCAATAGCCAAGACTCTTATCTTTCAGACAAGCCCTCATTCAACACAAAGCCTTCGGACATTCACGTAGATAGAGCTCCGCGTAAGAGGAGGAGGCAACCAGGCGTAATTATCTAACCAAGATGGCGCAGTGTTTTTACCTTGTAGCGTAGCTAGCTACATTCCGATTAGCAAAGCACAATTCATTAGGTAACTTCTGCTGTTCATCTTTTTACTTTAGAGTCTCTTTCATACAGTTTTTAGTTAGTTATATCTAGGTTATTCAAGAGTTTCTCCGTGCAGCAGGTCCTAGCCCAAATATGTTTTTGCGATCTTGTCTCAGTGGCGCTGAGTGGTGTAAGGTAACAGATTTTTTTTTTTGCCGGTATACCAGTGCGAATTCACTGTTATGTATAAAACGAATCCCTCTGAATTAAATGAATATAGCTAACATTACTATATTGTAACAATGGCAAGCTAGCCAGCAAAATTACACTTAGCAGCTACCTATCTATTTGTGTCTGAGACAAGCTGTTCCGAGTTTATTTTGAATGAAATGGCGTCTGAAGGGTTTGTTTTGTTCCACATGAGTAAATTGTTCAGTATCCAGTACAGCAGGCTGTGCAGGTAAACAAATGAGCAATTTATGCATGATGTAACATGAGGGAGAGATAACATGAGGATGAGTTTGCTGTTGATTATTATGCAGGGGTTTATTTTATCTAGGAAACTGGTGGACATTTGATTTTATATTCCGTTTGCATATACCTGGACTCATTTCTGGCTAATGGGGCTCTGTTGGAATACAAGATTCACTTTGCTGCTACATGGGTTTGGAGAGCTTTTTGGGGACCACGGGTAGGCTAGTTAGTTATGTAATATGAAACACACCAAAAACACATCTAAAAATGAACTTTCATTGTCAATATTGACAAATTATCAAATTTTATTGTAAAACTTAAAGAAATCATATTGAGACTTTTCTGGAACCTTGCCATTTTGCACAATTTGGCACAATTTGTGCCAACTCTGGTAACCGAAATGATTCACCTTAAAAAAACTATGTAGAATTTGAATGGGTTGATATATTGACTCCATATTTTTAGCAGAGATAGGCATATCGAGGAATCTCAAAGAGGAGTTTTTTCCTCCATAGCTCTTATAGCTCATCAGGTAAAAAATCAGAAACTTGAATGTAGGTACCTGTTTTTTTTGTTTTTTCACAATTTCTGTACATAAAGTGTTGTAATTAACCTCTTCCTACCAAGGGCAAAATATACCAATTTTCGCCTGTTTTCACTAGTGACCAACAAAGCTGTTTATCTCAAAAACTGTAAAGGCTACAAATATGGTTCATAGCTGTTATTAAAACAGAGAACTGCACTATTATGACTAAGCAGTCATAATTCATATACATACACGTTTTGCTACTTAACTACAACAATTTGTGTACAGAAATTGTGAAAAAACAAAAAAACGGGTACCTACATTAAAATTTCAGATTTTTTACCTGATGAGCTACAAGTGCTATGGAGGAAATAACTCCTCTTTGTGATTCCTCAATATGCTGCCTATCTCTGCTAAAAAATATGGTGTCAATATCTCAAAGAGCTTTTTTTCAGGTGAACCATTTTGGTTACCAAAGTTGGCACAAATTCTGCCAAATTGTGCAAAATGGCAAGGTTGCAGAAAAGTCTAAATATGATTTATTTTTTAAGTTTTACAATAAAATCTGATAATTGGCAATAAAAGTTAATTATTAGATGTGTTTTTTGTGTGTTTCATATTACACAACTAACTAGCCTACCTGTGGTCCCCAAAAAGCTCTCCAAACCCATGTAGCAGCACAGTGAATCTTGTATTCCATCAGAGCCTCATTAGCCAGAAATGAGTCCAGGTATAAAAATCAAATGTCCACCCTAGATAAAATATACCTCATGCATAATAATCAACAACAACAAACTCATCCTCATGTTATCTCTCCCTCATGTTACGTCATGCATAAATTGCTCATTCGTTTACCTGCACAGCCTGCTGTACTGCATACAATTTACTCATGTGGAACAAAACAAACCCTTCAGACGCCATTTAATTCAAAAGAAACTCGGAACAGCTTGTCTCATACACAAATAGATAGCTAGCTGCTACGTGTAATTTTGCTGGCTAGCTTGCCATTGTTACAATATAGTAATGTTAGCTATATTCATTTAATTCAGAGGGATTCGTTTTATACATAACAGTGAATTCGCACTGGTATACCGGAAAAATAATCTGTTACCTTATATCACTCTGTGTCACTGAGACCGCAAAACCATATTTGGGCTAGGACCTGCTGCACGGAGAAACTCCTGAATAACCTAGACATAACTAACCAAAAACTGTATGAAAGAGACTCTAAAGTAAAAAGATAAACAGCGCAGTTCCCTTATGAATTGTGCTTTGCTAAACGGAATGTAGCGAGCTACGCTACAAGGTAAAAACACTGCGCCATCTTGGTTCGATAATTACGCTTGGTTGCCTCCTCTTATGCAGGGCTGCATTTACTTGATTTACGAGGGCTTTGTGTTGATTGAGGGCTTGTCTGAAAGATAAGAGTCTTGGCTATTGGCTGGAATACTTGACAGACAGTTTTAAAACCCAATGGAAAGCAAATAATACTCGGAGTGGAGGCGGGTCGATGCGCGTTTTTCCCACTTCAGATAGGCCTATTGTGCTATCAGTCAAAGAAATACACCCAATTGACGACGGTTTTGCATAATTCTCTGCAATCATGTACAAAACCACTTTGGCTAAAATATACTAAGCCACGAGATTGGTACTCCAGAAACTGTTTCACAACGCCAAACTGAACGCAGCCGAAGTCGGTTTAAAATTGGAAAAAAATCATGTACGAAAGTTTTAAAGTATTTTTTCTTGAAGCCTATAGGTATAATGATTTTTCAAACAAAAGTTTTTTGAAATAGAATTAAGCAGAACAGTTTACCAGCACATTGTTTATGGTGTAACATCAAGCTGCAATACATGTTTGAGAATTAGGTCAGAGTTTCCAACATTATTTACAAAGTTTTATCTCAACATTTTGGGCTTAAAAACCATTTTCCCAGAAGGAATGGATATATCATAAGGATATTTAATCAAAATATTGAGGTGAGCAGTTTATTATATATTATTAAATTAATGAAATGTATAATTTAATAATTTCTGTCACGCCCGCGTTACTGCTAGGGGGCGTTTGGCAGCAAGAGGTTAAGTAGCAAAAAGTGTATGTATATGAATTCTGACAGCTTAGTCATAATAGTGCAGTTCTCTGTTTTAATAAAAGCTATGAACCATATTTATAGCCCTTACAGTTTTTTAGATAAACAGCTTTGTTGGTCACTAGTGAAAACAGGCGAAAATTGGTATATTTTGCCCTTGGTAGGAAGAGGTTAAGAGCAATTGTTCTCAGCATTTTGCGGAGTGCAGTGGTGTGCAGTGCATCTCGTGGAGTGCAGTGAGGAGTAATGACGCGTCAAGGTCAAGATGAAATAAAGTAGGCATCTACATGATCATAGGAAACACGGTCAAATGTAAACAGTAAAAATATGTTTTAAGTAGTTTCATTATTTAATTGTACAAATGCAGAATAACATTACTGAATAGTAACACTTTGTTCATATAGGCCTAATCGCATTGGAATGTTGCTGTAGCCTACACGATTCCGCGACCCAATGGATATCTCCCATAGACTGTATAAAAATATGGAAAAGTCACTGTGACGTCATCCATTGCCTTCCCACGGCCTTGTAAAAACTGTTTTGAGTCTCTGGAGGTATTCTTCGCCTGCCATGTTTGTACAAACTGTGTCTGCTCCGTGGAGCCGAAGTGACTTTGTCGGGAGGAGGGTCAACCGGATATGGTGATCATGGTCCGGGCACAGTATGATTGACAGTTTGGAACAGAGACCTTATAATAGGGGACTCCCTAAAAACTTGGTATTTCACCCGGATGGGCGTGGTTTCGCAGGATGTAGCGAGCTCCGTGACCGTCTCAGCCTGTGCTCTGAGTGCACATTTGTTTTCCACGATGGAGGGTGTTACGTTTTGTACAAATAATGTAGGTTACTACTTTTAATTTGCACTATCCAGTCATGCTAACATTTGAATGTCATAACATGTGCCCCATACCATGAAAATATTGGATGAAATTTACTGGCTAGCTAATGTTAGCTAACTGTTCACAAGCTAACTTTACATCAACAGGTTTCCTTTGTAAACAAGCCTCAGGTGCGGAGCGCTTGGGAACGTTTGCACCATGGAGCTATAAAAAAAATGAAGTCACCCTAGTCTATGTTTTTTTGTTTTTTTATTTCAGATTTTTTCCCCATTTTATCCCAGTTTAGTAGCCAGTAGAACCCCTATATCATTCAATTATCCCCGTGTGTAGCAACCACTAGAGAATCGCCGCCACGAGCCCTGTCAGTTGGTAGGAGAGAGGACGCCCCGCCCTCTTCAGGACGCGGCCCCTCCAAACCTGACCGTGATTCCAACTCGCCCAGGGCCGCACTTGCGCGCGACGACTCTCTCTCCGAGCCCCTCCCACCGGGAGTAGCTGCCAATTGCCGCTCCCTCAGCCACCGGCCATGCTCAGAACTGGCAGGACCGTGGATCGAACCCCCGATCCTCGGGGCGCAACTGCACAGACTAAAAAGTATGTGCCTTTGTCCACTACGCCACCGCGTAGTCTATTGTTAACCTTAAATTAGTTAACCCTAACATTAAATTATATAACCCGAACGTCACCAGTTTGTCAACAAATTGAAAGTGAATCACACCTTATCATTAGCTGTTCAATTTTCAATCGGCGGCAGGGAAGTCTAGTCATGGTTGCAGCCATGCCAGCAGTACAAGGAGCAAAAATCAAAGTCTTCGTAAATCGATGATCACAAAAAAATAAAAAATCATCTCCGTTTGACGTTACAATTAGGCGCGTGAGGTCTCCTGTAGGTTTAATCTTGGGGTTAAGGCAAAGATTAGATTAATAAACAACTTTTTAGGTTACGGTTTTGCTAGCTTATCCAAAAAGTCGCGAGATGACCCAATGCAAGCCGACGAGAACGCGCATCAGGCACACAACACTCAACACACTGTGTGTGAATAAATATTTCCAGATTTTCTTTGATTTTACAATATAGTAACCATGTCCACACTAGATAAGCCAAAAAAGTATGTAGATAACGTATATCCTCTGAAATATATCACTTTTTGTTGACCAATCATCAAAACCAGGCGAAACCAGGAAGTACATTTTCAGTCAGAGCAGCAGGTAAATGAAACTCAATCCTCACCCACATCAGGAATGCACAAGCTTCAGTATTTTTAAAACAACACTTAAAACATGGCTCAAGACAAACCAATCATGTGATCACTGATCTAAACCTTTGTATGGAACCAACAGTTTTCCAACATGGAGAGTATGTAATGTATATTTTGTATGATGTTGTTTTATATGTGATGTACTGTTTGTGAACTTGACTAATTGTATTGTTTTTAATATCTTCCTGCCCAGGGACCGCAGATGTAAATGAGCTATCCAGATAACTCTGGCCCAACGGTTGTGTTGTGCATGACCCCTGTTAAATAAACTAATTTAAAAAAAAATATATATATATATATATATTAAAAAAAACATGTGAAAACAAAATGTTATTTCGGCATTATGATAGTGATAGCAAGTTGGCTCTGATACAGAAAATGTTAGCTAGGCAATCACGGTAGCTCGCTAAATCATATAGCCAGTCAGCTAGTTAGGAGGACTTTAAGGAAGTAGAATAACTGTTCAATTAAAATGGCTTGCCATAAGCTAGCCAATATGGCGTTTTAGACCAATGATTGTTGTCTCCCTCTTCTGGTCCCGCCCCTCTGAGTGAGTGCAGTGACCATAAATATAACCAGTATATAGAACCAGTGACCCCAGTCACACAGCCTGTCCCTGATTGGTCCTGAACAAATGTTAATACCCTGTCCAAACAACACAATCATTTTAAAAATCGGCACATGGAGAGGCATTAGACAAAGGAATTGTCTTGTGGGAAAAATGTATAGAGTATTTGGTATTTTGAGACTTACATGGTGAAGGATCTAAACTGGAGCCAACCGCAGTGGCGCTAGTGAGCAACGGCACTATGGCCACTCCCAGCCCAACCAGGAAGTGAGTTTCAAAACGAATGCCCGGTTTTGGTCCCTTGGTCGCGATCCACAGTTTGTGCATCACTGATTTAGCCTATGGTGTTGACAGCTTGATTTTCTTATCAAACTAAATGATAAAATCAATAAACATTTCACTGTGCATCTGGGTGCTGTCTATCCCTTCATTCATTTTGTTTCAGAACATAAAGATTTAGTAGCCGTGAGTATTTTTGTGATTAACAGATTAGCGTCAACAAAACCCTGACTTAGGTAGCCTACCAATTCAAACAAGTGAAATCGTTGTGACAATTCGCTTGATAGATTGCCTGATGTAGCCGGAATGGTGCATTGAGTTTGTTCAATCAAATGACAACTCAGCCCGACTGCATCATTCATTATGATAACAGTGAACTTGCTATGGCCAACCTTTCCCCATTCTCTACACTTCAGTTGATATTATGCTCCCTTCCATTGTCTTTGACATGTTACCTTTTTGATGCTTGTTATTTATAGATATAGTAGTGTAGGGACAACAGGAACTACAATTCCATACAGTCCACAGGACGCTCCTCCTCCACGTTGGAAGTGACGTTATACCAGTTCAGTCAGGACCACTGTTGTTCAAGTAAAAGCTTTATTAACATTCTTAAAACAATACATTTTAGGTTTGGCGGTATGGTTCTGTTCAAAAACCCTCCCGCCAATCAACGCGAGCAAGCAGGGGTATGGCGGTGAGGGCAGCAGCAACAACCGCCCAATAGGGTTGCACTTAGAACAGAACCGGCAGCACTGAGAATGGTTTTTTACAGATTCCATTCAATCAGTTGTATGTATATGGCACTTTTAAGTGTCATTATCACAACAATTTACAAGGAACCGGGCCTGAACCCCCGTAGAGCATGCCTAGGGCGACAGTGGCAAGGAAAAACTCCCCGCTGTTAGCAGGAAGAAACCTTGGGCAGAACCTGACTCTGAGGGGGGAGTCCATCCGCCGCTGACTGGCACTGGTTAACTGAATAGCTGATTACAGAATAGAAAAAATGCAAGACAGAACATATGAAAATGTCAATATATAATGAGCCGGTGGTGGAAGGCGGATTGAAGGCCAGCAGGTGGCATCATCAGCTGGGGACGGCGTGGAGCTGGCCGGCTGGTTCTGGAGAACGAAGTTTGTTGATCTATAGCTACCGCTCCGGCGGTTGCCGAAGAGGGAAGGAGAGAGGAAAGAAATCAGTAGGCACTCAAACATATTAGTGAGCCATGCAGGAGCGATATAGGCTAGGTGTCAGTGCGCAAAGGGGAACTGAAGAGGATGGAGCTGGGGTGGAGGGGGGGGGTTTTGTGTGCAGCAGGCGTGCATCAGAGGATCCACCATGTTAGGGCCAGGCAGTTAAATAGACCACCTTGATTCACCAATCAATCCATTCCAGTAGCGTCACTACTCAAGTAGCGTCACTATTCACCTATGGCCGGGTTTCACTCTCGTGGCCTACCTGAACTAACGCTATGCTCCATTTGTGATTTCCGTCCGCACTGTAATGTGATACTGCGCAGCGGAAATGCACGACTGGCAATAAAGTTTATAAAAGGGGCAACACAGTCGCTCCTTCTCCAGATTCTTCCGGTTCAGTTGTCCGCTCAAATCACCAGGGCCTTCACTGTCTCGTCTCACGGCCCCGTGCGGCCTGCACGCCCAGGGAAGAGCCCTCGCTCCACAAGGAAGCACGGCCGTTCATGACGCCGATCCAACTGAGCGAGGCGGGCTCATCTACCCCCGGCTATCGGCCACGGAGGACCGGAGACGAGACGCAAGGAGGCAACCAAGCACCCGGTGGTCAAGAAGAACCACCAAGCAGACCACGCTACGCACTGATCCTGCAGCCCAGCACCGCCGGTGAGTCCCCAAAGAGGCAAGCGGTCTGCAGTAGGATCAGCTGCGTATTTCGGGGGAAATAACTGCAACCCCAGGATAGGGCGACCGGTTCTCCTAACCATCGTAACCCTGGTGATGAAAGAAACCAGTTCTACTCAAGTAATGCGACCGGTTCCATTACCTATCCCTACGAACTGCAACCACAGGATTGGGCGACTGGCTTTCCCCTTTCATTGTGAGTGTGCAATCCAAGGGAGGAAACCATTTAAAGGACTTTGATTCAAGTAAGGCTGTAACATGGGCAATAGCATATTATTTAGCCACCGTGACATATTTGTGATTGGATGTATGCAACTGCTATTTAATTATTAATGTGTGTTATGTAAAAATTTTGTGCTAACATTTTACTTTGGATGGCTGTAAGCCATCCACCACGCTGCGTTAGGTTTAATGCATCACACACAGAATGTATCTTGCATGTGATCTGTCTTTAAACACTAACCAGTCGTAATCTTAACACTGCACGCTGATCTCAACGCACACGCATCGATAAGCTTACGGCTATCCTTTGTGTATGGTATGGTTCATGCGCCACCATTAGCTAGCTCCAGCGAAAGCTAGTTTCAAACCTCCCTCCATTTTAGTTTCTTTGTTCTCTCTGAACACGTGTCCGAGGCAACCCCCCACACGCAGGAGAACAGGGAAACCCCCACGTGCGCCCAACACACACACACGCACACACACACACACACACACACACACACACACACACACACACACACATAGTTTGTTGTACATTATAGTAGTGAATCGTGTTTTGCTCTGTTTGGTACTTTGTGTTCAATAAACTATTACATTTTCCAAGATTGTGTGTATTAATGTTGCTCTTGTGTTGAACTGAGTCAGCCAATGCTAATCGCAGGGATTCCCCAAAATGCCTTCACCTTCTAGTTGGATCATTTATATTAATTTGGTATCAATTGAGCACATAATATTGTGATTTTGCTAAGATAATTATTAATGTGTAATTTGATTGGTAATTAATTTAATTATTAATTCAAGGTACCCATTTTTAGTTAGTATATTCTCTTTTGAGAATAGTATATAACATTTTATGAGACTGATTTATTACAAAAACTATGCCACCAGTTGTATAAGGATGGTAGTGGCGTACTCCAGTACATAAGTGTCGCCCCGTGTATAGATTTAAATGAATATTCCCTACAGTAGCACCCTTTGTGGAAGGAGGAGATGTACATTGACTTGCCAATTAAACATGGTGCAGTCACGTAGCGAGCCTGTTTACTTGAGATAACATCCTAGCTAGCTAGTTAATGTAAATCGAATTCTGTTTATTAGGGGTGTAACGATTCATGCGATTCATCGATGAATCGATGGTCAGTCCTACCGATGCAACTAAATCGATCTGCTAAAATAAATAAATAGAATGAATCGCTTTGGCTTCACCAATAATCGATATAAATGCTTTAAATCTAATGAATCGCGATTCTTAATTATGATTATTGTTTTAAGACTTAGTTTACACATTTGTTTGTGAAATGCGGTAATCCGTAACTCTGTCATCAGCTACAGTGTTTCCCCTAGATTTTTTTTCAGGCCGGGCGGTGAAAGTGCGCCATTTTGCGTAGAGGCGGAAACTATAATTACACCCTCATAATATCAGCGCTGCCATTGAAAACAACCGAAGCTGTTTTGGCAAGGGTTTTTCCAGATGCTATTTTGATCATTCCCGCATTCTGCGGTAAGGGAAATATTGCAGCTACATAAAATAATTTAAAAAAAGATTATATATATATTTAAAAAAAAGAATAATATAAATTATTTTTTTTCATTAAAATTATTTATTTTCCCTCTTGTCCCGCCCGGCCAAGATAATGGTAGGGGAAACACTGAGCTAGTCAGCCTGCAAGGAAGTACCGCTCTCACTCGCTCACTGACTCTTAACTCACTCACTCACTCACCCACCCACTCTCTCCCCTGCCAGCATGTAGCCTATTGAAAAATGTTCAAAATAACTGAGCCATGTTTAATTACATTTTTGTATTCAGCATAAAATATTATGCAGGACTACTTTTTTTATAGGATAAATATGTTTAATAAGTAATTCTGTTGTCTGTTTATTTTTTCACCTTTCAGAAGAATACAGATAGTCTCACTCACATTATTGCATGTTTATTTCATGGATATAGAATTTTGGTTAAAAGTTACTGAATCGAATCGTGGTTTACAGAATCGAATCGAATCGTTCCAAAAAAAAAAAATGTGTCCTTGAATCGAATCGCCAACTACTGAATCGTAATCGAATCGAATCGCTGTGAAGCCAAAGATTCACACCCCTACTGTTTATCCACCAAATCAAAATCTGCCATTTGGCGAATGGAGTGGCGGGTGCTATTTTTGGACTTTGTATGTCCAACTTAAAGCTGTCTAATTTATTCAACCTACAAGGGAAAATCAGATAGCATAGTGGTTAAGGAACTGATCTTATAATTCTGAAGTTGCAGGTTCAGTTCCCTGCTGGGACACTGCCATTCTGCCCTCGAGTAAGGTACTTAAACTGAATTACAGCTGTATAAATGGAATGTATATAAAAATGTAAGAGTGCCAGCTAAATGCCTAAATGTAAATCTACACAACTTTTTTTTATAAACTGGGCATTCCAAATTTCCAGAAAATTGTGAGAAAAAAAGAATCTAGGTTACAAATTGGATCTAAAATACATTATTCACACTTATTAAAGTTTTAATTTCTATTTCATAGGAACTGACTGTTTTTAGATATCTGGAGGGTGTGGTCAAGTTTTCACTATTTAACTAATTCAATGCCAGAGTGTTCCAGAACACTAGAATCCCTGCAGTGCCTAGCCAATAGATCCAGTCAGCAAGAGAGGGCATGCCCACAAAAACTCCAGGCCCAAGTTGGGCCGCCCAACCCCCCCAGGGGGAAATTTTGGAAATCAATGAAGCGGCCAATTACAGGTCTTTACATTAAGACAAAATCGAGTAATATATTGAAAACATTGCAATTTTCAAAATTCCAAAAAGCTGACTGCATGACAAACAGATTTAAAAACCCATATTTGCACATTTCTTTAATGCCAAGAAACCTCTGGCTAACAACAGCTAACAGCACTAGCCCATAAAATGACATCATTAACATGTTCAAATGTTCAAAGTGACACCGTTCGATTATCACCGTACATCAGCTAGCTAATATTAGCCTACTTTTCATGGTCATGGATCATAACAGTGACATACCGTGGGCTGTAAAATAGGTCTTCTGTAATATTACCTTTAATGGATGATCACTCTCAATCTGTTTCCATCTACTTTGGCTGATTGTCAATCAAAGAATGGATTTGATTAGTAACCAAGACCAATAAGTTCATTATTAGGCTACCAATTTATTTTGAGATAGCATTATCGTTCTGTGCATCATAAACTTTTTTTTTCTATACGCACATTTATGATGATGTAGCCTACATTATCATGCAAAGATTTTGACTTTTACAATCTACGAAACATTGAACATTTAAACTTGTTTTTCTCGCCTTAATTATACGTTGCGGTCAATGGTTCGAGACACTTAAGAGGCTGTCCTCTCTAAATATGAACCCCCGATCGCAACCGCACAGACAAAGTCTGCGCCTTAGACCGCTGCGCCACCGTGGCGCTGTCTTCTTAAAATTAATTACATTCTTTAATGCAGTCAGATTATTGCCTCATCCTGGTTAAACAATCTCAAGTTACTTATCTTTTTCGTTGTCATTTAATTTCATATCATTATGGGCTTCAGATTGGTCTTGATTATTCAGCCAATTAATTGTATGATTGTTAGGCTACTCAAGCGAAATCAACGGAAACAAGTCTAATACTATATATCCTGCTTTTTCCAGCACACCAGCTATTGGAATGGCAGGTATTCGAGCCCAACAGGACACAAATTTATTTTCGACAAAAACAATGTGCAACTGCTAAATACTTTTCATGTATTACACTGTTATTATTTTCACATTAACAAACGTATTTTTATTGCAAAGGCAAAAGACGTTTCCAATATTAACTGTTCAATGTTTCACTTGTAGCCTATTTCACGTACTACAGCGAAATGGTGAAAGTCAGACCGACACTGACAAATGGCCTATATCACGTGACTGTACCCCTTTGGTTTTCTGGTTAGCGTCAAGCCTTAGTATTGCAAGAGATGTGGGTTCATACCCCGCCTGGATGGTACTAAAGTGTAATCCCATGGCAATTTGTCAAGCAAAGAAAAACGTTTAAATGCAGAATATCATCTGCTTAACATCGCGTTCTAGCATTAATGTAAAAAATTAATTTCTATAAATAACTGTGCCATTGGCTACATGTTTTAATCTCACACAAATGGCGACAGAAATATTTGTCTGTGTGGAGCATGCTGACTTGCGCCGCGGTCATGTCTGACTCACTGTGGAAACCGAACCTTCAATGCTCGCCTCGGCCAACATTTCTTTATTATGTCTTCATTCATTTCTTCACTTCAGCTCTGTTCAGTTTATCCTTTTCACACATAACACAATGTCACCATAAAATGAACTAGTAGGACAATTAAGAATTTACTATAATACATTAAGAATTGATGATAACCTACTATAAGCTGCAATCCCTTAAGAGATCGGATTTATAAACCTCCAATTCCCCAAACATATCTGATTCATGGTTAGTCACTTAAAAAAATTACTATAGCCTCCGAACATTGCTCTAGTCTACGCTACTCAGCAGAGAATGTAGCTTACTGCAAACACTTTTAATTATAATAATAATAAGAAGAATAATCTCTGGTAGGCTACTTTCTTAGTAGTATCTATTGTATTCTTTCTGGCTAAGATTCCTGGGAAATATGCATTGTCCAATTAAGCTTGTTTGCCAATGTTATTTTTGCCAGAGAAACGTCAGTCAGCTGCTAGTCAGGAAGCAGGTACAAGCTAGGGTACTATGAAGCGAATCAACATGCCTTATACATCCATTGCGCTACAGAAAACTAAACTATTAATTGTATTTTATTAGACATTAAATACAGTTCATCTACAAACTTGTTTAGTGTAATAGGAGAAATGTTCTCAATCTCGTCAGTACAGGGCGTTATGGTTACGCATGTCTGCATGCATTTATTTTGAATGCATGTATTCTGTATGCATGTTCTATTATTATTATTATCTTGCATTATTCATCATTAGTTAGCTATCAAAAATAAGTGATATCTGATTACGTCTCTGACGTAAAAAAAGCCAAGTTACTAGAGCGTCCTTAATTAAGTCCTTAATTCCAACTTGCAAAAACTAGGCCTGCCTTTAAAAGTATTGATATCAAAATGTGGCCAAGTTACAACTAACAATATTGCCTATCATAGCTCACACTAAATAAACTAGCTGTATTCCAAAGCAATGCTGTCCAAACTTTCCTAAATTATTTCATGCAACTTGAAAAGTTAGTGATTTGTAAAGTAAAAATTCCACCGCAAATTAGGCTACCTATACCATATGTCGCAAAACACAGGTCATCTGATAATATTAGTCCCGTGTGAATCTGCATTTCAGTCATTTGGTGTGATATTTTTATAGTGTTGACAAAATTGTACCCCAATTAAGTTGTCAATTGGAAAGTTGATGCAGATGATGGAATTGAGCTGGAGTGGTAGCTTATGATTTAGGCATGATACTTGAGTAGGCAAAAATTGCTCCTGCAATAGCTTTTTGAGTGTTTATTGAAAAATGTGTCAAGAAAAATGTATAATTTGCAACTAAACCAAAGCAAAACAAGAATTGAACTTGAAAATGAATAATGCTTTTAATAATTTTCTTTGCACTATGGGACAGCAGTGTGAAAAATACAAAACCAAACTACTAATTCAAAAATGGGTACAAAGATGGGTACAAATACACACGTAAACAGACCCATTTGCCATTGTGAGGTCCCTGTGTCTGCCCTATTTCTTTGTTCGGGTCTAGACCGTCTTGTGTGCTTGTGTTCCTGCTTGTGTTTCCCGCTTGTGTCCGCGCTTGTGTTCTTGTCATGTACCTTCTCGTCATGTCATGTTTTGTGGTTTTTGTCCCCTCGTACCTCCAAGACCCACTCGTACCACCAGGCTCCCTCGTTCCCTCCAGGCTCCCTCGTCCATCCAGGCTCCCTCGTTCTTCCCAGTCTCCCTCCTCATTCCCAGGCTCCCTCGTCACCCCCAGGCTGAGTTCCTGACCCCCAGGCTGAGCGCCTACTCCCCAGGCTGAGCTCCTGACCCCCAGGCTGAGCGCCTGACCCCCAGGCTGTGCGCCTGGCACTGACCGCGGGCTCCCGCGCCATCCGCGGTCCCCCGCACCTGTTCCTGACCCCCAGGCTGTGCGCCTGGCCCTGACTGCGGGCCCCCGCGCCGTCTGCGGGCCCCCGCACCTGTTCCTACCCCCAGGCTGAGCGCCTGTCCCCCAGGCCGCGCCTTGGCCTCCGTGCCTTCATGTCCCCTGGGCCTCCGTGCCTTCAAGTTCCCCGGGCCTCCTTCTGAGCTGAGTGCCCGTCCCTGACCCCGGCTGAGTGCCCGTCCCTGACCCCGGCTGAGTGCCGTCCCTGACCCCGGCTGAGTGCCCGTCCCTGACCCCGGCTGGGTACCAGTCCCTGACCCCGGCTGAGTGCCCGTCCCTGACCCCGGCTGAGTGCTCGTCCCTGACCCCGGCTGAGTGCCGTCCCTGACCCCGGCTGAGTGCCCGTCCCTGACCCCGGCTGGGTACCAGTCCCTGACCCCGGCTGGGTGCCCGTCCCTGCCTAGCCTGGTTCCTGACCCTCCAAGTTCCTGTCCCTCCATGTTCCTGACCCGTCCATGTTCCTGACTCGTCTTGTTCCTGCCTCATGTCTGTCTGTCTTCCCTGTTTCCGTCTTGCCCCTGTCTGTGTTTCCATTAAATGTACTCCCTGGTGGAGTTTTCCCCTGAGCCACCTCTGAGTCTTGTGTTTGGGTCCAGTCCCCCCCGCGGGAACATAACATAACATCAAAATACCACACAATTTGAAAACAGTTCTATCACATGGATAGACGCGTTGGTGGCATTCCTCCTCACAATTCTGAATGTCCTCCTCACTCCAGGGGTATCTGCACCATATAAATGTGGAGCTCTGTAAAGTATGGCCGGGCATCCACTTGGCATGTTTCTGTTTTTTTGCCTTCTGATGCGATGTGAGAGAGAGCAAGAGAGGTGGGGGGCATGTTATGAATAATTCATTGTAGATATAAATATATAGATTTACCTGCACCAAATCCATGAAGCAAAACTGGACCAGGGCGCTATCAAGAAAGTCTCCTGAAAACTGATCATCATCCTTGAGGCCTTCAAAAAAATTCATCCAGAATTGCACGTCTCCTTTCTGAGAATACCCCAGAAGCTTTCTATCCTTTGGTTGTGGTTACTGGAGCGAAACACAACGCTTCTACCAATCAAGTCCCTCCTCAGGAACTGTTTAATTTGTTCTACAGCAACATTTTCTGTGCCACAGTCAAATCGCAGTTTACGTGAGCAGCCACCTCTAACCTTGGGGTTATTATTTCTGGAATACACCGATAGCCAAATAATGTTTCTCGAGAAACCATCAATGCTCCCACTGATGCAAAGTCCATATGGCTTTAGCTTATCGTAGCCATCGACGTGCCAAAGAAAGTTAGGTCCAGGATTGCTGTACTCACGTCAACGAAGTCGTTGAGCACTTCGGAACGCAACACAGACAGGGCAAGTGTAGCTAAAAGTTGCCTGACGGTTTCTCTTTTGACAACAAAGCCTTGCTGAATACACTTCAGGTGCATAAATCGGTAGCCATGCATTATCCCAGAACCACTGATCTCTCCCAATATAAAGCATGCAACATCCACGATATCAGAGTAGAACTTCCTTCTATATAACCTGTTTGTTCTCAAGATATTACGCAGAGTTCTGGCACATATAACAATTCCATGTTGCACAACGAGTAGTGCCAGTATCTCTTGCTGTTGAAACCATAAATAAAAGTACATTGACACCAGAATACCCAAATTCATCTTCCAAGCACAAGAGGCCAAAGGGGAACTAACCAAATGAGTTGAAAGTAAAACCAGCAGGTAGAACGGTAGGTGAATTTACAGGATTTGTGCATTCGAACGGTAGCCGTCTTCTTTTTATTCTTCTCTTAACATTATAGTTGGCCTATAGAAGAAAGTGGCGCGAGAAAGACATGCAAGGCTGTGTCGAACACCTATTGTAGCACATCAACCCAGACATAAAGTGAAATAAAATATTGTTTTTGTAGCATTTGTTGGAATACAACAGTCATGAAAAAATGTCAATGTAAAAAAAGTTTTAGGCTATACATTAAAATATTAAAGGGGCTTTCACATATTTTTAGCCTACTCTTAATTTAATGGGCTACAATTTAGGCCATGCTCAGGAACTGCCAGCCTGCCAGCATGGTAGCCTATTTTTTATTATTTCCGAGAAAATTCCAGTTTTTTAAAAACAATTATTTACATAGGGCCTAGCCTACAAGACCACTTCCGTCAAAAACCATGTCAGACACATTGGCCTATCCTGGATAATAACACATAATACAGTAGATAGGCTACACTGCCAGAGGAGATTTAAAAATCATCCTGTCGTCTGATTGAACATACTGTGTAATAATAGGTAGGGCTAGGTCTAATAGCCATTTACATTCACTCATTCAGGCATAACTCAACATTAATAGTCAGCCCACGCATTATCTTGAACTACGTGCAGAATTTACGCATATCGTTGTGCTTGCACCTTGTGTTTTAAACTTGTCAGCGTACCTTACGAAGATGAGTAAATGCTTTAAATTGGATGGCTGATTATTTCTTTATTCGTCACTCTTGCCGGGACGTGCATCTGGGACCGAAGTCAAAATATATTCTGCTATGAGCTCGGCCCACTCATACAACCATACAGAAAAACTTTGCCCATCATGTCATGGTTTATTTAGCTGGTACCAGCATTTTGATTGGATTTTTAAGTTTTCACTGTTTTAACTTTTTTGGTTGCACAAATCGCCCTTGGCACAAAAGAACGTTGGTCTTTTTGTCGACTTTTGTCGCCCACAGCACTTCATGGGTTAAAAGATTTTAACAGAACCATTATCAATCTTCTTACCTGTCTAATTGGTGGCATGGTGGATAGTGTTGTTCCTGTTAATCCAAAAGTTGTCACTGGACACAGCGGAATGCATGTTCAGAAACCAGGTGGAGACAGCTCATGGTTATACCTATAATTTAATTGTGCATATTCCACTGATACTAATAAATGTTTAAAACTTTTTTAACAGGTCTTTGGCTTTGTTCAGAATCTGACTGGCTGTGAAGAGCAAGGTCGTCTCTTCAGAGATGAGGTGAGAGCCCAATGTATGGTACAGAAGAAGGATTATTTGTCCTTTAGCACAATTAAAGGGGCAGTTCACTGAAAAATAAAATATTTCTACATACCCAGAGTGCTATCTATCCATCCAGGTAGTTTTTCTGAGAACTCAATAGTTTTGGAGATACAGTGCAGTCCGTAAGTATTTGGACAGTGACACAAATTTTGTTGTTTTGGCTCTCTTCTCCAGCACATTGGATTTGAAATGGAACAGTAACTATGAGGTTAAAGTGCAGCTTTAATTTGAGGTTTTTTTTACATCCATATAGGGTGAACCATGTAGCAATTGTAGCCATTTTTATACATAGTCCCCCCATTTTAGGGGATCAAATGTAATTGCAGCTCACCGTGATATCATCCTGATAGAACAGACTTCAACGGACTTCCAAATTTGCGGCCAAAAATGTACATTTGAAAAAAATCAAGCAATGTCTCTTTACAAATATAATGACACGGTTACTCACGGACATCCACAGACCTTATTGTGTATGGTTTTTTCGAAGACTACTTTCTACTACTTTCTAAATGGTAGATCACTGATGGGATAATTTGTTGCAGTCTGATTTTTCAATATCTAACCAGGAGTTATTTATTGGGTCTGGGTTAAGCCATTTTAGAATGTACTGAAGTTGGTTGGCAAGAAAGTAATTGATGAATTGTGGTGCATTGAGACCACCCACCACTCTGTGTGGTTTTTGGAGGGTGGAAGGTATTATTCTAGGTTTTTGATTTGAGTGATTAATGAGTCCAGCATTGTGAAAAAATAGTTCTGGTTGAACTGGTGTCATTGCAAAGAGGTAATTGATTTTAGGTAGAATTTTCATTTTAATTGTTGCAATTCTGCCAATAAGTGAAAGAGGTAACTTATTCCAACTTTGCAGGTCATTTTCTATTTCTTTTAGTACTGGGACGTGATTGAGATGGAATACGTCTGACAGCTTGGAGGAAATGTTGATGCCTAAGTATTTGATATTGCCTTTTGTGATGTTAGTAGGAAGTGGCAGGTGTGTAGCATTCCAAAGATTTCCGTTAAATGGTGGGATTACCGATTTTGACCATTGATGGTGTAATCTGAGATAGAAGAGAATGTGTTCATTAAATTGAAAAAACTTCTTAGAGAGATGATATAGGGTTTTCTATGTAGAGTAAAATGTAATCTGTGTAAGGACTCATTTTATGCATAGAAGTTGTAGTGCCGATTCCTGTAATCATAGAGTTTTGGCGGATAGCAGCTGCTCTCCTGGTTCAGATCCTACCTCTCTGACAGACATCAATTCATTTCTATAAATAACTGTCAATCAACCTCAGCTCCTGTTACCCATGGTGTCCCCCAGGGCTCGGTGCTTGGTCCCCTCCTCTTCATCCTCTACATGCTCCCACTTGGACAGATCCTTCGCCGTCATGGCCTTCAGTTCCACTGCTATGCTGATGACACGCAGCTTTATCTCCCCTCCAAAACCATCACCGCTACCACCCACTCCACCCTCACTAGCTGCCTGACTGATATTAATAAATGGATGCAAACAAACTTTCTTAAACTAAACTGCAATAAGTCTGAAGTCCTAATCATAGGTCCAGACTCCCTTATCCACTCCGCACAAAACTTTTCACTCAGTATTGACGGCTTCATTGTCACCCCCTCCACCCAAGTCCGTAACCTCGGAGTCATCCTTGACCCCACCCTCTCCTTTCTGCCCCATGTCAATCAGATCACAAAAACTGCCTTCTTTCACCTCCGTAACATTGCCCGTCTTCGACCCAAACTGCTGCAGAAACACTCATTCATGCTTTCATCACATCCAGGCTTGACTACTGCAACAGTCTTCTTTACGGCGCCACTACCAAAGTCCTCAACAAACTACAATATGTACAAAACTCCGCCGCCCGCCTGCTCACCAGTACCCGCTCCAGAGACCACATCACACCTGTCCTCCAGGACCTTCATTGGCTCCCCGTCAGACACAGAGTCAACTTCAAAATACTTCTCACCACCTATAAAGCCCTTAAAAATCTAGCTCCCCCCTACCTCTCCGACCTCCTTCACCACCATGCTCCCTCCCGTTCACTCAGGTCCGGTGACGCTAACCTCCTTCAAATCCCCAGGACCAAGCGCCGAACCTGGGGTGACAGGGCTTTCTCAGTTTCCGCCTCCTCTCTGTAGTCGTGGTCACAAGTTAGAAAATGGGTTTGAAATTGAAATTACCAGCTGCCGCTAGAGTGGAGTTTTGAACATTCCACCATTTGTGTGAATGGGGAGCATGGTTTTCAAACAACACTGAATATTTTACAAACTAAAAATGTAACAGCTTCGATATTTACACCGTAGGAATCCTGGGAACCACATGAACATTTTGATACATATTATGTCTGTGTACCTTAAAAACTGTAGTCGTCGTCACAAGTTAGAAAATGGGTTTGAAATTGAAATTACCAGCTGCTGCTAGAGTGGAGTTTTGAACATTCCACCATTTGTGTGAATGGGGAGCATGGTTTTCAAACAACACTGAATATTTTACAAACTAAAAATGTAACAGCTTAGATATTTCCACCGTAGGAATCCTGGGAACCACATGAACATTTTGATACATATTATGTCTGTGTACCTTAAAAACTGTAGTCGTCGTCACAAGTTAGAAAATGGGTTTGAAATTGAAATGACCAGCTGCTGCTAGAGTGGAGTTTTGAACATTCCACCTGTTAGCAAGGTGAGTCGCCGTAGCAACCCCCGAAGCAAAATCAATACAAAATCTACCACCAGTGTTCTGCTGGACCCAGTCAGTTATGGAACGGCCCAACAATCCATGCACCCTCTTGTTGAGTTTGGAATTCCATTGTTATTGTTCAAGTAATAACTGTAATCTTTCCTGTTTGTTATCAGAGTACTAACTGTCATATTTCCTGTTTCTTCTGAAATACCAATTGTTGTCCTTTTATCTCTATCTCTCTTTTACATGTGTGTTAAATGCAATGTCTGTAAGTATACTAAATAATAAGAAGCATAATGTAAAAATATCACCAAACCAGAGGCCATTGTTTTTGTACATGTAAACAACACACACATTTTCTATTGCATTTTTTAATATGATTGCTCAAAACCTGCACCGCTTACTTCACCACCTGGGTGTGATTTTTTAAGTGTGACAAATGGAAATTTCCAGTTGACTCTGTCAAAGGCTTTGTTAGCATCTAAGCATAGGATAAGTGAATTTTCGTTTTTCCTTTATGAGTAACTAATTAAGTTAAAAAGACAATGCGTGTTATTAGAAGAATGTCTACCTTTAAGGCCGGTATACACTGTGCGATTTCTGCCACGATTTTTCAGTCCCAGACAAAATTTGCGAATCGTAGAAGAATCTTTCGTCGTGGCCAAAATTGCCCGTCTTAGATCGCTCAGTGTGACATACTCTCCGACGGCCGATTTTGTGAATCTTAGCCTACGACGGAAGACTGACAGTGTCAGAAATTTCGGCCCAAAATCTTGCAGTGTGACCGCTGCTACGACCACAGACTGTAGAAGTTTCATGGACAACCAATAGGAGAACAGCAACGCATGACGTAAGAGACAAACTCCTTTGTTTTCTCTATAACGTTACCGGTTTGCAAGCGCTCTCAAACCATTTCGCGTCCCAAATAAACAGCCTTAAACTAAGTTGAGAAACTCGTCACTAACAATGTAATATCCTTAACGAAAGCGAAGAAAGGAAGAATGTTTCCTGAAGCACATCTCTCACTTCAGTAAATTTCGCCCCAGCCCATCTTGGATGAACAAACAAGTGAATGAATGCTCGGCTAGCTGTGTGCAATGTTGCCATATTCTTATATTAATTCCCCCCAAAAAACTCCTGAAAAAAGAAAGTTTTGAGAATGTGATGCAATTGATTATCATTTAGCTATCAGTGACTCTTACAATTTATTTGTGCCAGAGGTTTATACGCCGTCAATGCACGTAGTGCGGGTCCCTACTGCAAGTAAGTTAGCTACTAGCTAGTTTTCATTGGCGTAGCTAACATGGCTAAACAAACAGCCTATCAATCACTTCATTTAAAAAAATATATATTTTTTTTTTTTAAACGACGCTTGTGGGAGATTAGGACAAGCAGCTTGGATCAGACTCGGGCCGCCGAGCTTTGCGAAACCGCAGAGCTTGCGCGCAAGATAATACCAGGGGAGGTGAAGTAGCTTAGCCTACAGTAAAGCTAGTAGGGATGCAGCGTAACGCTACTGTAAAGTCTGCAGACACTTTCCGGCGGTGCATAGAGAGTTTGTGGAAGTATTTTAGGCAGGCTTGTTCAAAACACGAGAACAGCAAACAGCATCGTGTAGCACTTGCTAAATCAGCGCAGTTTTCCCTGTGAACATTTTTGTGCTGAAATGTCGGTGAAACGCCGTCTCGCATTCAACATTTCCATGCATAGCGAAACCGAATATGAAAGTATTACATCGTAACGTTAATAACATGTGCAAAGCAGGATATTCCACTCCACGGGCACAGGGAAACGGAGGAGGCTAATTACCAAGGGAACTTTATAGAAATATTATCTTTGGACAATGATGGCATTATAACCATAGCCTTTTCAACACCAAGCCCTGCCCTATTGTCATGTAGAAAACTTTCACACGCCAATTCAAATCCATCAAAGGTAGGCCTAAGTTGTGTTTATATTTTTTTAAATGATTTCTGTGCCCACCTTTTGTGTGTAGCCTAGTTATGCGATCAACTTCAAGTGGCTGTTGAAAGTTAGGCCATAGCCTATAATCTCGTAGCTGTGTGCGTGCTGAGTTTTAACGTTCATTTTCCTTGCCTCTCCACTGGAAGTCAATTGGATTCCGATCCGTTAGGCATTTTGCTTTTCTAAATGACTTTTTCGTTGAGCGTCTCGCAACATATTAGGAGCCAGATCGCATAGGCTATAGGCCTATGTACTGGTTTATAGACTAGCCTGCTATAGATTGTGTTTGTTGTACAGAAAAGACAGACAGTGTTTGAATATTCTGTATGGGGTCAACATTGTTGTAGGAGTGTTCCCATGCGAACCATTGATTTAGTTTGTTATAGACTGTCTGTTGGAGTGCGTATTTGATCACGTCAGATGACGGAGGCTACTTTAGCCAAATCGTAGGATAGAATCTCTGAACTTATTATAGAACGCTTTGGATCTTATCGCACAGTCTGACTACAACGAAGACAATAGATTATCGTGGCTGCATCGCACAGTCTGACATGCAACAATCGTAAAGGACGGCAGAAATCGCACAGTGTATACCAGCCTTTAATTAAGCCAGTCTGATCAGGGTGAATTAGGGTTGTTATTACAGATTCTAGTCTAATGGCTAGTGCTTTACTAATTATTTTAATGTCTGTCTTTATGAGGGAGAGAGGACGGGTAACTTAGCAGAGAGCTTCAATAAGACTAATTAGGGCAGTGTTCATGTGTGTTGGGATCACTGAGGTTTCTTTGATTTCAGCTATCATTTTCATAAAAAATAGTGATAGGAGTGACTAAAAGTGTTTGTAGAATTTGGCTGGGTATCCATCTATTCCAGGTGTTTTATTGTTGGCCATTAAGTTATGTGCTTTTTCAAATGCAGATGGTGAGAGCAGAAAATCTAACACAGTGGCTTGGTCTTCTGTAAGTTTTGGCAGCTCAATGTTGTTAAGAAATTTTATAATAATTTTATAATGCATGCTATAATGATTTAAATACATTATTGATGTCTGTGTGTGTTTTAGTAATGTTCCATTTGATAGATGATATATTGGATTTTTCTTTTAAATTTTTTAGTTGATTGGGTAAGAATTTACTAAATTTATCAGTGTATTGGAAGCAGTTATGTTTTAGTCTTTGTGTAATGAATTTGGTCTTATTACAAACATATTTATGAGTTCACTCAGCTAATATTTTGCTGCAATTAGTATAACATGATTTTTTTTCTGAGGGATATTCGGTGTATGAGAGAGTGAGTTGTTTGACTTTTTCTTCTAAATTATTTTCTTTTTCTAATTCTTTCTTTTTTTTCCATAAGTGGAGTATGATATGATGTTTCCTCTCATAAATGCTTTTGCTGTTTCCCATAGTAGTGAGGGTGGTATCTCTGGGGAGTCGTTCAATTCAATGAAGGATGTCCACTCTAGTGAAAAAAGTGACAAAATCAGGGTCTTTAATTTAATTTAATTATGTATTGAAGCACCATCTGGGAATTGGTTTCTGGTAGTGTGAGGGTTGAGTTAAGGTTCGGAGAACCAGATGCGACCGATAAGGATTCTCCACAAACGAGAAATTAGTCGCACCAGAGGAGAGGAAAACAAAAGAACGGGAGCAAAACTTCCCTAGCACAAGCAAAATCAAAGCAACCTCAAAAGGAGGCGAGTCTCGATAAACAGCGAGAATGAATAACTAAAGAACCTCATGCACTAAATCATTAGGCATAACAGGAGGTAGAGAAACAAAAGAAAACTCGATACAAATGAGTGGAGAAAAAGAACAGAAAAGAAAAACCTGTTATCCAGAGCTCTTGTGGCAAAAGGTAACTGGTAACAAGAGATAAAGGATAAGAGAAAGATTGGAAAATAAAGAGAAAACCAATCTAATCCTAAATCTCTAACCGGACTTGCTGCATTTCTTATTCATACGAACCAGAAGTGCAGCGACCAAAATTTCCTATACCTTACGAACTTCGTTGTCAACATAGCAAAGACAATATTGAAGTGCGGAAATGCGGAAGTCCTGAGGTATTTATAGCCAGAAGGAAACGCAAAACAGGTGTAGGGAATAATTGTCAGGCAAGAATCAAACACCGGAACGGAGGCAGAACAAATCCGATAGAGCATCCTGACGACGCCAAAAAGGAAACTAAAACGTAGAAATGCAAAGGCTGCAAATAACCATGACAGGACCCCCCTTCTAAGGGATGGCTTCAGGCGATCCCTCAGCCTTGTTTCTACAAAAATCTCTAATTAGAGTAGGATCCAAGATGTTCCTGGAGGGAACCCAGCAACGCTCCTCAGGCCCATAACCCTCCCAGTCCACTAAAAACTGAAAACCTCTGCCCACATGTCTCTCAGCCAAAATACGCCGAACGGTACAAATACACCGTACAAAAACCGGGGGGGAGGCCGCGGCTTATCAGCCGG
The DNA here is from genome assembly GCA_029718625.1 of Synaphobranchus kaupii. Taxonomy (NCBI): domain Eukaryota; kingdom Metazoa; phylum Chordata; class Actinopteri; order Anguilliformes; family Synaphobranchidae; genus Synaphobranchus; species Synaphobranchus kaupii. Next base: position 66,262,027 of record CM056378.1, read on the forward strand.
GGCGAGGGCACTAACAAGCACAGGTTTCAGGCGGGAGACTTGGAAGGTGGGATGGATGCGCATGGAGGAAGGCAACTGGAGACGCACAATAACCGGGTTGAGTTTTCAAATTATTTTAAAAGGACCCATGAACCGAAGCTTGAGTTTATGAGATTCAACTCGCAAGGGAAGGTCCCATGTGGAAAGCCACACTCGTTGCCCCACCCAGTAGGAGGGAGCAGGACGACGACGCCTGTCGGCCACCGCCTTCTGCTTAGCCAAAGCGCGCAATAGAGAGGAACGCACACGCTTCCAAACCGCTCGACACCTGCGAACAAAGGAAGCGGCGGATGGAACCTCCACGTCTCTCTCCAGCTCAGGAAATAAGGGAGGCAAATAACCCAACTGAGCCTCAAAAGGAGAGAGACCAGTGGAAGCGTTACGCAAGGTGTTCTGAGCGTATTTGGCCCAGGCGAGATGACGACTCCAGGACGTGGGATTGGACGCAGCCAGATACCGAAGGGTGCTCTCCACGCTCATCCGGTTTAATATTCTTTGACCTGGGGCGATAGGTCAGAATAAAATGAAACCTGGTAAAGAATAAAGCCCAACGGGCTTGACGTGAGTTGCGTGTCTTAGCCTGTTGGATATACTCTAGATTTTTATAGTCTGTCCAGACCGTGAAGGGGTGCTCCGCTCCTTCCAACTAATGGTGCCATTCCTCCAACGGCAGCTTGATCGCCAACAGCTCACAATCTCCAACATCGTAATTCCCCTCAGCCGATGTAAGGGCACGAGAAAAATACGTGCAAGGGTGAAGCTTGCAGTCCAGCGGCGAGTGTGGGGAGAGAATGGCCCCAACCCCCAGCTCAGAGGCGTCAACCTCTACCACAAAGGGGAGGGAGGGATTGGGAGTTATAAGGATGGGCTCGGAGCAGAACCTCCTCTTTAGCTTGGTGAAAGCCGCTTCAGCCCTAGAATTCCACTGGAAGTGAGCCGGAAGTGGACTCTGGAGTCTCGGAAGAAGCATCAGATGATCTGTCCCAGTTAAAATCAGAAACAGAAAAATCATCATCTGCAAAGGGGTCCCAGGATAGACTCTCCTCTTTACTCCCAACGGAAAAACCATCCTGGCCGAAATGAAATGCCGCCTCCTCAGAATCACTTTTGGAACTGAGCTCGAAGACATCAGGGACGGAGCCCGAGGAAGGATAGCTAACAGTCCGACAATGAGAGTGACACAGGACCCCACTGGTGAATAGGATCTCTATCTCTGCCCCAACTGACGTGAGGGTCGTGTAACCCAAGCCATGAATGTCCCAACACAAGTGGGTAAGAAAAAATCTTATTCTCTCCGAGTGACCCACGGCGAGAGATGCGCATCTGGGAATCTGTGCATCAGTCTTTCAGGCATGGAGGTGCCCCCCCATAATTAATTATGTTTTCTATCTCCATTTGGCATACGATTTTACCGCTTTCTGTGGGGCTTTACCGTTACCTGGGAATTAGGTGTAGCCAACCACTGTTCTCCAACCATAGTTTGCAAATTAGTTGGTTAGCAAAGCTAGTTTCTGTGAATGCGCGGGTGGAACCCTAGTGGAAGTTTTCATATGCTTGCAGTTGATTGGAAAAACCTGTGAACTTTTAATTTGGAAAAGTTGTTTCTGAGACATCCGGTTTTTAATTGTGGCTTCCTGGTGTAGGTTTGCGTTTCTCTCTTTACAAATTCCAAACATACGGTTACAGTTCTATTTTGGTGCCAACCATACTGACAAACCGCATTTATGTAGACAATAGAGCGCACACTCCTATAATGAGTTCCGCACGTATAGATAAAAAAATTATTGTACACAAATCAGGTTTTACATTTACACTTCAAAAAATTTTAGTTACAAATTTAGATTTTACATTTTCAATTTGACTTACATTTGCGAATGTCAATTTACGATTTTAAGTTTACATTTGCAATTTGAGTTACATTTGCGAATCTCAATTTACGTTTACGAAATGTTTTTGCAGCTATCTAACTCCATACCTCATCTCCCTCTTTTTCTTACATAGCCTATGTGACTCTCAAATTCTTCCACAACATCTTTACTTCCTCAACTATAAGATACATAGTAGCTACGCTATCGCTGTTAAATACAGAAAACACACCTGCCGATAAGAAAGCACCGCCTGTTTTAGCAGCATAGGTAGAAGATGTTCCTCATGATTAGGCTATATCGTCTGGTTGACTGGTGTTACAGTTGTGACAACAAACAAACCAATTGTGCAGAGAATGATAACTTGAATTGACAACTGATAGAGGCTGATAAGGATATACACTAATGGTTTCGCAAGCGGTGACACTTTCCCTGTGTCACAAAATTTGGGTGTTCTTAATTAGGCCTAATTAGTTTTAATTTCAAATTTCAGTGAAATAAGAATATACTATAATTGGGACGTTGACGACCCAACACAAGGGGGACACAGTGGCATGGAAGTTTCTAGACTGCTTTGATTGGGGGAGCATCAAGAGATGTTGGTATGGCACAATGGGGAAACAAACTAGTGATGGGTGTGGGGGTCCTCCCCCAGAATATTTTGAGCCTTTAAAAACTCATTTAATTTCTACACTGTCATGGTTATTGGCAGCCTCTGTGGTTTCTGCGATCGTTATTCGATTTGGTGTCGTTGGGATGCTCTATCTGATTTTTTCCGCCTCTACTCCGGTTTTTGGATATCGCTCAGCTATTATTCCTATCCCCTGTTTTCCCCAGCCGGCGCTGGTTTTTTCTTTGTTAAGAAAAAAGATGGAGGCCTGAGACCCTGTATAGACTATAGGGGCCTCAATGACATCACCATTAAAAACAGGTATCCTCTTCCACTCATGAACTCTGCATTTGAGCGCTTACAGGGGGCATCGGTTTTTTCTAAACTTGACCTTCCCCACGCCTACAATCTTATGCGCAGTTGTGAGGGCGAAGAGTGGAAGACAGCGTTTAACACGCACCACGGAGACTATGAGTACCGGGTGATGCCGTTTGGTCTCCCCCCCTCTATCTTTCAGGCGTTAGTGAACAATGTTTTGAGAGAAATGCTGGAGAAATTTGTTTTCATTTACTTAGACGACATTTAAATTTTTTCTCCAGATTTCTCATCCCACATCGCTCATGTTAGGCAGGTTTTGGAAGCACTTCTTAAAGCCCAACTATTTGTTAAGGCAGAGAAATGCGCTTTCCACACCACTTCTGTCTCCTTTTTGGGGTTCATTGTGGCAGTAAGGTGTTTATGATCCAGAAAGAATTTTAGTGGTTAAGAACTGGCCCACGCCCAATTCTGTGAAGCACGTACAACGCTTCTTGGGTTTCGCAAATTTTTATCGGAGATTTATCTGTAATTTTAGCACGGTAGCTGCCCCCATCCCAGCCCTCACTAAAAAGACATCTCCTGCTCACTTCCAGTGGAATCCTAGGGCTGAGGCAGCTTTCCCTGAGCAAAAAAGGAGGTTCTGCTCCGACCTACCCTGATAACTCCCAATCCCTCCCTAGAGTAGAGGTCGACGCCTCTGAGCTGGGGGTTGGAGCCATTCTTTCCCAACACTCTCCGCTGAACCGCAAGCTTCACCCATGCGCGTATTTCTCTCGTATTCTTACATCTTCCGAGAGAAATTACGATGTTGGAGATCGGGAGCTGTTGGCGGTCAAATTGGCATTGGAGGAATGGCGCCATTAGTTAGAGGGTGTGGAGCATCCCTTTACAGTCTGGACTTTATTTTTCGCCAGGTTTAATTTTATCCTCACCTATCATCCCGGGTCGAAGAATATTAAACCTGATGCGTTGTCACGCATTTTTGACCGGTTTGACAAGGAGTCACTCCCGAGCCTGTGGTCCCCAGCTCTCAGATTGTGGCCCCGGTTATGTGGGCTATTGAGGCGGCTGTGCAAAAGGCGCTGCGTTCGGATCCCGGGTGTTCACCGGACCAAGGAATTTATTTCCCGCTGGTTTTGGTGGCCCAAACCTGAGAGCGATGTGCAGGAATTTGTCACCGCATGTACTATTTGTGCTCGTAACAAGGGTTCGCGGCTTTCTCCTTCGGTTCTCTTACGTCCACTTCCCATTCCCAGTCGCCCCTGGAGTCACATCGCCCTTGATTTTGTCACCGGTTTGCCATCCCATGGGAACACCGTTATCTTGGTGGTGGTTGATCGGTTTTTGAAGGCGGCGCACTTCATCGCGCTGCCCAACTGCCTCAGTTAATGGTGGACGGCGTTTTTAGGGTGAAGGGCCTTCCTCTGGATGTGGTGTCGGATCACGGTCCCAAATTTGCCGCTAGATTCTGGCGCTCCTTTTGTACAATGATGGGGGCATCCGTCAGTCTTTCATTCGGGTTCCATCCGGAGACCAACAGACAGACTGAGCGCACTAACCAGAGTATGGAGAGCACCCTTCGGTGTCTGGCTGCTGCCAACCCCACGTCCTGGAGTCGCCACCTCGCCTGGGCAGAGTACGCTCATAATACCTTGCGTAACGTGTCCACTGGTCTCTCTCCTTTTGAGGCTCAGTTTGGATATTTACCTCCCTTGTTTTCTGAGCTGGAGAGAGATGCAAAGGTTCCTTCCGCTGCTTCCTTCGTTCACAGGTGTCGAGCGGTCTGGAGGCGGGTACACTCCTCTCTATTGCGCATTTCGGCCAAACAGAAAGTTGTGGCCGACAGGCATCGTCATCCTGCTCTTCCCTACCGGGTGGGGCAACGAGTGGGGCTTTCCACACGGGACCTACCCTTGCGAGTTGAGTCTCGTAAACTCGCGCCTCAGTTCATGGGCCCTTTTAAAATCATTCAGAAACTCAACCCAGTTACTGTGCGCCTTCAGTTGCCGTCCTCCATGTGCATCCATCCTACCTTCCATGTCTCTCGCTTAAAATCGGTGCTCGTTAGCACTCTCGCCTTGGCTGACAAGCCGCTGCCTCCCCCCCGTTTCTTGGAGGGAGGTACGGTGTATACCATTCGGCGAATTTTGGCGTGTGAGCAGATGCTACAAGTTTTTGGTGGACTGGGAGGGTTATGGCCCTGAGGAGCGCTGCTGGGTACCCTGCAGGAACATCTTGGATCCTGCATTTATTAAAGACGTCCGTAGAAGCAAGGCTGAGGGATCCTTAGAAGGGGGGTCCTGTCATGGTTATTGGCAGCCTCTGTGGTTTCTGCGGTCGTTATTCGATTTGGCTTCGTTGGGATGCTCTATCAAATTTTTTCTGCCTCTACTCCGGTTTTTGGATATCGCCCAGCTATTATTCCTATCACCTGTTTTGAGTTTCCTGCCGGTTATAAATAGCCAGGACTATTATTTGCTTTCCATTGGGTTTTAAAACTGTCAAATGTTCCAGTCAATAGCCAAGACTCTTATCTTTCAGACAAGCCCTCATTCAACACGAAGGCTTTGGAAGTCACGTAGATACAGCTCCGTGCAGCGTTCACACAGTGGGCGGTAGATGGCAGGACGGTAGACGGTACAACGGTAGGGACGTAGTTGACGGTACACAAATGTCCGTCGCGGCAACGCATTGTTTATATCCATTGCCATATTTACGGTCCGCGCGTGACAGATTACCAGTGTACTAAAGAGCGACTTTGCAAAATGGACCGTGACCGAAAGTGTATTTATACATTGTGTATGTGTATTACTGCATTGTTTCAGTCTGTCTTCATAAATGGGCGGTGTGTGTATGTATCATAATGTCAGCTAGTTTAGGTACCTTTGCTAGCTAGTTAGTTACACCTCAAATCATAGACAGAAAAGCTTTTGAAAATTTTCCATGCTGCAGCCTTTTAGTCAAGATCTGTTTTTTTAAAAACTTTTTGGTTCGATATTTCCTCCCTCCTCTCTCGCTCTCTACCACGAAGTTGCACGAACTTCTCATCCATTTTGAAACGGACCACTTCTGTTCCAGCAGCACGTGACCCTACCGCAGCGGTAGACGGCAAAAATAAAAATATTTTTTATTCTGACGGCAAGATCGTCCTGCCGTCGGCGTTTTTGCCGTCGACTGCCGTCTTGCCGTCGTTGTCTCATTGAAAACAATGACATCTGGTTTCATCCTGCCGTCTACCGTCCGGTGTGTGAACGGCCTTTAAAGCCCAACGCACACAGCCCGACTGAACAAATCTAGACTCATCTCAACTGAACTGGTAGAATTCTAGAACAGTTTTGCTCAGATATTCTCAGATTTCTTCTGGCAACTGGGGGTCGCACACTGGAGCCACTGGAAAAAACAGAGAAATTCCAACTGCCAACTAGCTGATAGCCGCAACAAAAAACAGGTCCTTGCTTACGTTCTACAAAAATGGTTTTTGAGCAACTAGCTAATGCTTCCGCTTTTTTATTAAAACTATTAATATGAAGTGGGACCGAAGTTATAGCTTGTCCTTCTGCCCAGAGTTTTAAACCATTAGTAGGCTAGCTTACAATAACATAATTAAAATCCACACCTTTAACTCAAGTTTTAATTCAAAGTTGATCTCAACAAAGGTATTTCCATGCATTGTTCAAAAATATTAAAATGTGCTTTATTAAAAAGCTGAAGCTGTTGTTTTAAAAAAAAAAAAACATATCAGCTAAGCTGTCATTTAAGGTAAAAATAAATGGTCAAACTGTGTGTGCAGGCTTTAGGGTAGCCTACAACAAAAAATGTAATCACAGATAGCTTTTGCCTTCGTATTGCGATCTGAATAAGCTTTACTTGCACAATCATAAAGACAGGTTTTGTTCGACCACAAATCAATTAGTAGGTCCTCTCGGTCTCTCGTGCAGAAGTTGGCCATAGGCTATTTGTGTGAAACGTTATCCATGTAGCTACAGATACCTGCGCGAACAGCAGTTCAACCAGTTGTAGGCTACGTTCTTGTAGTCTGACTTGTAGTCAGTTTTGCAGGGTAGCCTATATTAATATAATTATATTAGGCCATTAACTGTATCTTAATTTGCCTACCATTATGTTTTCGTAGCCTATCCACAAAGCAATGGACAAGTGTAGCTCAGTCACCTACCGCAAAATACGTTGAGCCAAATCAAATTATTAGCATCAGGACAGTTGACAGGCTTTTGAGGATGAAAGCTGGAGGAACTATTGTGTAATTTTATTTTATTTTACAAAGTTGACACATAGGCTACTGAGACTGTGGGTTAGCCATAGGCCTACACATGTGTCGGTACACTGCTATTCAGGACTCTCCTCGCTGCTTCCAGGTGACTTGTGCATTCGTTTACACAATGCAAAACGCAATCAGTTAGCCATTTCCCGAGATTACTATGATTTACTCAAAGTTGCATACACATTGTATGAACAATACGGAAATCACTGTGCTGATGTTTACATATAGCCTATTCCCAGCCAAGTGAAACAGGAAACATGAATTGTGACGCAATTTTATCTAGTAGTTCTAATAAAATAGCGCCTGTTTATTGGCTGAAAATCGTTCTACCAGTTTTTGTCTGTTTTAAACTGAAAATCTGAGTCCATCCAAGACTGAGATCCAACATGCTCAATCTTCAAGTCTGAGAAAATCTCTACCAAAAACTGGATTTTTTCAGTTCTTTTACGTGCACACAGACCGACTGATAAAAACCAGTTGAGTTGAGATGAGTCTAGATTTCTTCAGTCGGGCTGTGTGCGTCGGGCTTAAGAGGAAGAGGCACCCAGGCGTATTTAATGTACTAAGATGGCGCAGTGTTTTTAGCTTGGAGCTAGCTACATTCCGCTTACTAATAAAGCATAATTCATTAGATAACAGCTGCTGTTCAGCTTTTTACTTTACAGTCTTTTTCATACAGTTTTTGGTTAGTTATGTCTAGGTTATTCAGGCGTTTCTCCTTGCAGCAGGTCCTAGCCCAAAGCTGTTTTTGCTGTCTTGTCTCAGTGACGCTGAGTGGTATAAGGTAACAGATTCTTTTGTCGGTATACCCGTGTGAATTCACTATTATGTATAAAACGAAGCCCTCTGAATTAAATGAATATAGCTAACATTACTATATTCTAACACTGGCAAGTTAGCCAGCAAAATTACACATAGCAGCTAGCTATCTATTTGTGTCTGAGATGAGCTGTTCCGAGTTTTTTATTGGTATGAAATGGCATCTGAAGTGTTTGTTTAGTAGTTATTGTTCCATATGAGTAAATTGTTCTGTATGCAGTACAGCAGGCTGTGCAGGTAAACAAATGAGCAATTTATGCATGACCATGATTGGCCTATTTTGCCCTTGGTAGGAAGAGTTTAAATTAGGTATACAGAATCCTTAGACAAAGACTTACATACAAATGCATAGGCCTATCATTGTATGGATAATTCATACTTACTTGTCCTCAAAAGATCTATGCCTTCAATGAAATTTGCTTCGTCCTCACTGGCACAGCTGTCTGGCGCAGAATCACCGTCATCCTCCTCATTGCTGTTTGCAAAAATAAAGTCTAAAGTTTGCTCTGCTATACGCTTCTTTGCCATCTTTATTGGAAAATGGGACGCACCACACGGTCGTACAGCGGACAGAGGCACAGACTTTTCAGTATGTGCAGTTGCGCCCCGACGATCAGGGGTTTGATCCCCAGTCCTGCCATAGCCGAGTATGGCCGGTGCCTCGAGGGAGTGGCAATTGGCGGCCGCTCCCGGGCGGGGGGAGGGACTCGGCAGGGGAGAATCGTCGGATCATCGCCTTCGGCAAGCTGCATTCACGGTCAGGTTTAGGAAAAAATCTTTATTTCCCAAGTTACCCCTATGAGGGCCCCTTGGGAAAGAAAAGTTTGCACTGGCCATTTAGTGTACTGCAGCCTTTCACGGTCAGGGCTTAGAGGAGGTGCCCTACTACCGGCTGACGGGGTTGTAACGGCAAAGTCTCAAGCGGTTGCTACATGGGAAATTGAATCATATAGGGGTGCAATTGGCTACTAAATTGGGAGAAAAATGGGAAAAAATCTGAAACAAATAAAAAAATAAATTAAACTTCAAAACGCACCAAAAAACAGTGAAGCACATTCTGTTCAGTATGAGCGCATTTGTTAGCAGAACAATGTGATAACGATTGTAAGGATGCTCTTCACGTTCAAATTAGAACACTATACCATTTGGATAAGGCATAACAGTACAAGGCACGATGAGTAGCTAATACTATAGGAATGCAAACTAGATACTTTACGCAAGTGGATGGGTCAGTCCAGGCGCGCTGGAATCATTTCAAAAGTGCGGGGGCCAAAAAAAATGTTTTCATTCATATATACAGTTGAAGTCGGAAGTTTACATACACGTAGGTTAAAGTCATTCAAACTCATTTTTAACCACTCCACAGATTTCATGTTAGAAAACTATAGTGTTGGCAAGTCAGTTAGGACATCTACTTTGTGCATGACACAAGTAATTTTTCCATCAATTGTTTACAGACAGATTATTTCACTTTTAATTCACTATATCACAATTCCAGTGGGTCGGAAGTTTACATACACTAAGTTGACTGTGCCTTTAAATTTTTAATATTTGGTCGCATATACTTTGGCTTTGCATGCCATGACTTCCTGATGTCTGTGACCCAACAACATCAAAAGACTCTTGTTATCTTATTTTCTGGTACTCTTACACGCGATACTATAATGTCTCTGCATTTGAATGGATCTCTATGGGAATTGGGGGGTGGGACTAGATTTAGCTGTAAATTATGCTGGAACAGTATGGAATACATGATTAGTAAAATGGCTGTAAGTCATCAAGGGTCTGAGGTATCAAACAAGCCTCAAACCATCACTCTGCTGCCAGATATGCAGTATATATAGATGGATCACTTTAACCTCTTCCTACCAAGGGCAAAATATACCAACTTTTGCCTGGTTTCACTAGTGACCAACAAAGCTGTTTATCTCAAAAACTGTAAAGGCTACAAATATGGGTCATAGCTTTTATTAAAACAGAGAACTGCAGTATTATTACTAAGTAGTCATAATTCATTTACATACACTTTTTGCTACTTAACTACAACAATGTATGTACAGAAATTGTGAAAAAACTAAAAAACGGGTACCTACATTAAAATTTCAGATTTTTTACCTGATGAGCTACAAGAGCTATGGAGGAAATAACTCCTCTTTCTGATTCCTCAATATGCTGCCTATCTCTACTAAAAATATGGTGTCAATATCTCAAACCATTCAAATTCTACAGAGCTTTTTTTCAGGTGAACCATTTTGGTTACCAAACTTGGCACAAATTGGAAAATGGCAAGGTTCCAGAAACGTTTCAATATGATTTATTTTATTTTAGGTTTTACAATAAAATTTGATAATTGGCAATAAAAGTTCATTTTTAGATGTGTTTTTGGTGTGTTTTACACAACTAACTAGCCTACCCGGGGTCCCCAAAAAGCTCTCCAAACCCATGTAGCAGCACAGTGAATCTTGTATTCCACCAGAGCCCCATTAGCCAGAAATGAGTCCAGGTATATGCAAACGGGATATAAAATCAAATGTGCACCCTAGATTAAAAAAAACCCTGCATAATAATCAACAACAACAAACTCATCCTCATGTTATCTCTCCCTCATGTTATGTCATGTATAAATTGCTCATTCGTTTACCTGCACAGCCTGCTGTACTGCATACAGAACAATTTAATCATCTGGAACAAAACAAACCCTTCAGACGCCATTTCATTCAAAAGAATCTCGGAACAGCTTGTCTCAGACACAAATAGATAGCTAGCTGCTATGTGTAATTTTGCTGGCTAGCTTTCCATTGTTACAATATAGTAATGTTAGCTATATTCATTTAATTCAGAGGGATTCGTTTTATACATAACAGTGAATTCGCACTGGTATACCAGCAAAAAAACAATTCTGTTACCTTAGACCACTCAGCGTCACTGAGACCGCAAAACCATATTTGGGCTAGGACCTGCTGCACGGAGAAACTCCTGAATAACCTAGACATAACTAACCAAAAACTGTATGAAAGAGACTGTAAAGTAAAAAGATAAACAGTTACCCTATGAATTGTGCTTTGCTAAACAGAATGTAGCGAGCTACGCTACAATGTAAAAACACTGCGCCATCTTGGTTCGATAATTACGCTTGGTTGCCTCCTCCTCTTACGCGGGGCTGTATCTTTTTGACTTACGAGGGCTTTGTGTTGAATGAGGGCTTTTCTGAAAGATAAGAGTTTTAGCTATTGGCTGGAATATTTGACAGACAGTTTTAAAACCCAATGGAAAGCAAATAATACTCGAAGTGGAGGCGGGTCGATGCAAGTTTTTCCCACTTTAGATAGGCCTATTGTGCCATCAGTCAAAGAAATACACCCAATTGACAACGGTTTTGCATAAATCTCTGCAATCAAGTACAAGACCACGTTCGCTAAAATATACTAAGCCACGGGATTGGTACTCCAGAAACTGGCTGAGTTTTGCAACGCCAAACTGTACACAGCCGAACTACTCGTAATGAAGTGCAGAAAAGCACAAGTCGGTTTAAAATTGGAAAAAAATCATGTACAGACGTATGAAAGTTTTAAAGTATTTTTTCTTGAAGCCTAAAGGTATAATGATTTTTCAAACCAAAGTTTTGTGAAATACAATTAAGCAGAACAGTTTACCAGCACATTATTTATGGTGTGACATCAGGCTGCAATACGTTTGAGAATTATGTCAGAGTTTCCAACGTTATTTACAAAGTTTTAACTCGACATTTTGGGCCTAAAAAACACTTTCCCAGAAAGAATGGATATATCTTAAGGATATTTAATCAAAATATTGTGGTGAGCAGTTTATTATATATTATTAAATTAATCAAATGTATAATTTAATAACTTACGTAATGCCCGCGTTACCGCCAAGGGGCGTTTGGCAGCAAGAGGTTAAGGGCTGTTGACAAATTTTCCTATTGAACTTTATAGAAAAATAAGTCAGGAGAAGAAACCCTTCAAGTTATCCATCCATATCTACTGTATTTCTGGCAGCAGAGTGATGGTTTAAGGCTTGTTTGATACGTCAGACCCTTGATGACTTACAGCCATTTAGCCAACCATGTGTTCCATACTGTTTCAGTGTAATTTACAGGTAAATCTATTCCCACTCCCCAATTCCCACAGAGATCCATTCAAATGCACAGACGTTATAGTATCGCTTGTAAGAGTACCAGAAAATAAGATATCAAGGGCTCTATCTTGGCGATCTTGGCGCTTGGCATAAAGTCCATTTAGGGCGTGTCCAAGTCCACTTTTGCTATTTTAACGGCGTGTTTTTTGGGCGCTAAGCACAGCGCAACGTCCAAATGGGCTGAACCTAGTCTCTTCATTAATTATAGGTGTGTCTTGGGCGTGACATGCAATAAACCAATCAAATATCCCATTCCCTTTAAAAGCCTGCTTTTTCACCTTGGCGGATTGCTTATGATGGCGAAACAGACATGCTCGTGCGTGTTTAGTGCGATCAAGGAATAGGCTATATGGATCAATAGTAGCCTATGATCAATATTATTCGGGCTAACCATTATGAGTTCCCGGTAATTCCTGACAGTACTGTTTACAAAATATATGCGGTTAAATTTCGTTAAAAGCACCTGTCTTAATGATGACACTAAATACAATAAATCTGTCAGGTTGGCAACCCATAGGTTCAGCATATTTTCCCTTGTTTTATAATGTCCTGCTTATGGAAATGTGACCAACCTGTTTTACTGGTAGCGTAATGCTTTAAAACAATCCACTTTCCCGGGAAGACCGTGAAAAGTGTGATTTACAGCAGGGGAAACAGACCTGCTCCTGTAAAGCTCACATGCAGATAATGGCATTAAAATTAATTGTACATTAATTGTGTAACATGCTGCAAATTTAGTTTCTAATTAGATGCTTAGTTCTCTTTAAAATCTTTTGTTCAGTTATGGAATAACAGGTGAAATCAGCGGGTTTTAATTAGCAGAGGGTATGGAAACCTTGTCACTGTAATTAAAAAAATATGAAGGACGAAGAATAGCTAAGGTTACAATTCAGTTAACATGATGACATTTATCTCAGTTTTTTAACCATAGGCTATCGAAAAAAACCTTATGTACAGCGAATCCGCTGTAGCCTAGGCTATTTGAAAAACAATAAAAGCAATATTCACTGGACAAGGTTTTGAACTTTTTTCAGTCATAAACCATTCTATTTACTTACAGGCTGTATTCCTAGATAAACAGAGCTGTATTGTAATGACATCTGAAGTGCATTTTCAAAACTCAAATGTCTGTCTATTGCAGTGCGCGAGTTTTCCATTGAATGACAATTCACGCATTAGGTGTAAATGACAATTCGCGCATTAGGCTTGATATAGGTGTTATCAGCTCCTTTGGATAGCCATTGTCCCGTACCATCGCACATGGAGTGGGCTGAGAGCAATGTAATGTGGCATCATTTCCCTTCGCTGAGGGAAAGGTATGTGGACCTATGGAACCTTTTATTATTATGAATTTTTGATATAGCCTACACAATAATAATATTTCACAATGTGATCTAGATATTTTAGTCATGCTTGTCCGCGCCCCTGTGTGTAACAGACAGGAGGGTACGCCATAGACTGTATAAGAATATGGACAAAGCCACTGTGACGTCACTCATTGCCTTTCCACTGCCTCGTAAAAACTGAATTGAAGCTCGGATGTCTTTTTTGCCACCCGTTTGTACAAACTGCGCCTGCTCCGTGGAGCCGAAGAGGACTCAACCTGTCCCTCTGATTGGTCCTGAACAAATGTGAATACCCTGTCAAAACGACACAATATTTTTAAAAATCAGCAAATGCAGAGGCATTAGATGAAGGAAAGGCACCTATTGCAATTTTTTTGTGGGAAAAATTTATTGACTGAGTATTTTGACCACATTGCTGCCATTGACTTACATGGTGAAAGACCTATACTGGAGCCAATCGCAGTGGCGCTAGTGAGCAATGGCACAATTGCCGCTCCCAGCCCAACCAGGAATGAGCTTCAAAACGAAAGCCCAGTCTTGGCCCCTTGGGGTACGCACGTTGTGCACACGCCTATGTAGATGCACTATGTAGATGCACTATGTAGATGCACCGTTAAAATAACATGTAAACAACTGCGACATGACTTTAGACCAGGTTTGTGGTGGTTCTACCGCAAGTGCTTTCTGCTGGCTCAAGATAGCAATACGCCAGAAAGAATCCTGGCCACTCTTCATCTTAAGACCAACACACCCAGTTCACTTGTAATGGGCGCAAGAATACATGGTAGTTAAACGACGTTAATGCAAGGCATTATTATGAACCATGCGCCGGGTGTAAGATAGCAAAGACACTTGCGTTTGGATTAGCACCGCTTAGCGCCGGGTGTAAGATATGGCCCCAAGAGTCTTTTGATGTTGTTGGGTCACAGACATCAGGAAGTCATGGCATGCAAAACCAAAGGATATGTGACCAAATATTAAAAATTTAAAGGCACTGTCAACTTAGTGTATGTAAACTTCTCCCCCACTGGAATTGTGATATAGTGAATTAAAAGTGAAATAATCTGTCTGTAAACCATTGTTGGAAAAATTACCTGTGTCATGCACAAAGTAGATGGATGTCTGCTTTCATGCTGTGAAGGAATTATTGCTCTATCACAAATGGTTTCGTTTTTATAAATGTTTTAATATGAACATGCACAGAATTATCGCTGATGCGCATCTTGGGTTTAAAGGGTTAAACAGCCATAACTCCTGAGCACATTATCATACAGACATGAATCGACTGCCTTTACATTCCTCTCCTCACAAAGAACAAGCATGTGTTTCGGTCCATAACAGTGTGCTTTATTTCACTTTTACAGTTTTGCATTAATGTAAAGCACTTAAAGCAGATCTTCTACTCGAGCATTGACCATTTTGCATGTAATTTGGACTAAAATGGTCTGTAGACTTTTCTGTATTTTCTGTATAAGTTACATAAAAAAGTTTCTTGGAGAAAGATTATGGCTTCAGTGTTAAATTCAAATGTGGTATTTACATATAAATTATATACTTTACTGCAGACTTGCTTGATTAGCTTGAAACCTTCACCAAGTTGTAGGACACATGGTTCTGAATAAAATGTATTACTGGTGTTTATTGGTCTGCTTGGTCCCCGCAATTGCTGCTTGCAGCTATATTTACAGCTATCATTGTTCTGGTTGTTTCTGTCTGTCTCCACACCCTAAAGAAGGCGCAAGCCGAAACACGTTGGTGTGCTTGTTTTTTATGATTCCAGCACATTAAATTAAAGGCATTTCATTTTTCAAACCTACCTTGAGTGCCTGGACCTGTCCTGGATTATTTATGCCATTTTGAACACATATGTATTTATTTTTTGATCATAACTCTTCCTCTCTTTCCTAATAGTATTCCCTTCCATGAGCACCAGTGGCTTGTGGGACACCAGTAGCGCTCCTGCCACTTCTCTTTCTCACATCTCAGATCCTGTTAAAAAACAATATAAGCAAAAGATCCCCACACCTTCAAGATTTCCCATTGACCCCATTGCTTTAACAGCCAGCTCTTGTCGCCCTTTTGGTGGTCTTCTCCGCAAGCTCTGCCCCCAACATGTATCATTCAAAGTGGTATCTTTCCCTGTTAAAAGCTCTCTGGAAACATCAATTTTTTATTTTTGGATGAACTGTCCCTTTAAGTTCCCAATCCATCGTATATTCTCTATTGAATGACTGTGTATCCAGTCCTTCTCAGTTTTTTTTCTTCTCCTCAAGATAGACTAAGCAGTGGGTGTGTCTCCACAGATGATTGATGGAGAGGCTTTCTTGCTGCTGACTCAAACAGACATTGTCAAGATTATGAGTATCAAGCTGGGACCAGCTCTGAAGATCTACAATGCCATTCTCATGTTCAAGAGCACAGAGGAAGGCCTCAAGTGACTTCTTCTGGTGTCACCCAATCCTGCGGCGTATAATGTGCCAAACCCTGCCTCCATCCCCCTCCTGGTTGTCGCCCAATCCTGTGGCATATAACATGCCAGACTCATCCCCTTCCTCCTCCTTCCCTGTGTATATTGTTCAGCACATATTGGAGAGTGAGAATGGCACAGCCAAAATGGGCCAAACTGTGCCAAATTGAGTCATATCTGTACTGAACCTGGCCTGTATGTTGTTACTTCTCTATAATACATTTTCATTTAGCCCTGATGCAGACAAAGGTGTGTTTTTGACACACTCTCAACGCAATAGGCAATGTACTTATTTTTCTGTGCCATCTTCAGACAGGGCTATTTGGGTAATTTTCTGGAAAGGGACTGTTTTGTGGTTTTGTCTAGTTTCTCAGTATGCATTTATTTAAATTTTCTCTACTGAGTTCCAGTTCTTAGTATTTCCTCAATTTGATCATTTAAAGGGCTGCTGGGTAGCTCACTCGGAAAAAAGCGGCCTATGCACTACGAGCAATACGGGTCTCGGATCAAATTCAACCCGGTGTGAGTGCTAAACAGCCCTGCACAATTGGCTTTGCTTCGCCCATGGATTATATAGGAGGGATTCAGTCGGAGTGACCTGTTGGCTGTCCGGGTGCCTATAGCTTGCTCTTCTTCACTCTCCTGAGCCAGCAGTAAGGGCGTACATGAGTAAGCTTGTACATAGTTTACGAATTGGACATTCCAAATTCGGGTAGGGATTGGAGGTGCCAAATTTAAAAAGATTTTCATTTTAAAGATTATTTTCATCATTTAAAAAACAATATGAAATGTGAAACACAGTTCTGTACCAGATTTTTTTGCTACCTGGTATATGCCAGGTATCTAAAAAAAATAGAAGTGTAGTACAGAATTCTCAGTAACAGCAGTTCTCTCTCTCTCTCTCTCTCTCTCTCTCTCTCTCTCTCTCTCTCTCTCTCTCTCTCTCTCCTCTCTCTCTCTCTCTCTCTCTCTCTCCTCTCTCTCTCTTCCTCTCTCCTCTCTCTCTCTCTCTCCTCCTCTCTCTCTCCTCTCTCTCTCTCCTCCTCTCTCTCTCTCTGAGTGGCACAGACTATTGTGTTGAGATTTGCACTTATTATGTCTTTCAAACCATGAAAAACAATAAATGTACTGTTGAAGATTTTGGGGTCAGAACTTCTATATTTTGAGGTTGGTGCATTGAAGCTGAGCATTTAATAACAATTAAGAATGTTGGACAGGACAATGCTTTGCCAGTTTGCTCCTGACAGAGAAAGAGGAAAACGACACAAAGAAAACGGGCTTTTACAGACCTATAGACGGTGAGACACGATGGCCGGCGGTTTTGTACTAGGAAGCATTGGAACCACTGTAACCAACCTCCTCGAATTGAGAACATCACAAAAGTTCGCTCATGAGAACGACACAACTTCTCCACAAAACCCCTGGTCAATTTGCCTCCAAGGTCTTCAGCAAACAACGAGATCGAGAATCCAAAGAGACTTGGACGGTGAGGCACGACGGCCAGGCGGTTTTGTATTAGGAAGTGTTGAACCACTGTAACCAACCTTCCCTATTTGAGAACAATTCCAAAGTCTCCACTTGAGAACAATACCAGTCTCCACAAAACAAAACCGGGTCAATTTGTCTCCAGTGTCCTATGCCTCTGGATCTCCTCCGTTGTCCGCGAGTCTCTGTGTTTACACATACTTCCGGGGTATCACACAAGCACACCAAACAAAAGTACTCCACAAAGAAAAGTAGCTTACACAAGGGACAGAATACACAACACAGCAAAGTAGCCATAAACCAACATGGAGCTTACTACCAAAATGTTCCTTCTGGAAACGAGTAGTTTTGTCAGCTATTTGCATAAACAAAGTGGCATACAAAAGACGCAAATATACTCGCACAAAGCAAAGTTAAAACCGGCTTTTAAAATGAGGAATAATGCGCAAATACACAATTATGCTCTCGGGAAAATCACAACCCCTGGTCCTGGAGAGCCGCATAGTCTGCTGGGCTCCCCAGCCCTGGTCCCGAAGAGCCACAGATTTTGTTGGTTTTTTGTTGTTACTCTGTATTTAATTGATAGCACTGGATGACAGTTAACTCACCTTAACTGCTTTCCTGGTTTATGATTTTGATGAACAAACAAAAAACAAACCCAGCCCACCCACTGGCTTCCCCAGGCTGGGGGCTCTGTTTTACACAATGCTATGCCCAAGCTAATAAGTGATAAAATGTTCACATTCACTATACTATCCCCTTGAAACTGAAACTATCAGCTATCTGTCTGTCTAAACTATAGTCTGTCTATCTAAACCAGGGGTTTCTCAAAGTTATTTAAAGCCAAGGCTCCCTTAACAGACTAGGTTCTGTCTGAGCACCCCCCCCCCCATCCAAAAAGAAAAAACGCATTTGCGTGTATGCATTTTAGCGGTATCAAATGAGCCTCAAACCATCACTCTGCTGCCAGATATGCAGTAGATATGGATGATCACACCTGAAGGGTTTGTTTCTCCTGACTTATCTTTCCATAGAGTTTAATAGGAAATGAGTCAGGAGAAACAACCCTTAAAGAGATCCATCCATATCTACTGCATATCTGGCAGCAGAATCATGATTTCAGGCTCTTTTGATACCTCAGACCCTTCATGCTTTATAGCCATTTAGCCAACCATGGGTTCAATACTATTCCTGTGTACAGGGTGTCCGCGGATCCTTAAAAAGTCTTAAATTCATTTATCTAAATTAAAGGCCTGAAAAAGTCTTAAATTCATTAAATTGTCTTAAAATGGTCTTAAATTCATTACTCAAAGGTCTTAAAAAATGTACGGGGGAGAGAACTATTTTTTTTAATTACCGTCCGTTTGTGTTGTGGAAGAGGTTCATTTAAATATTGAGATGCGCGAGGAGAGGGCGTGCAGAGAGTGCGAACCACCACTCCAGTCGATTCGTGAAGTGACATTTTTTCCTAATACGTTAGCCTGGCTAAATTTACCAGAAAATTGCACACCGGTACGGCTCATCCCCCTTCGCTGCAGCTCCACCGTGGGGAAGTGCAAATTTAATGCACTGTGGTTGGAGAACGGCAACTTTTCTCCGTGGCTTAAATCTGTGCAAGGTAATCCCGACGAAGCAAGATGCGCGTTTTGAAATAAATCGTATTAAACTAGGAACCATGGGGATTAAGGCTGTAGAATCCCACATGCAATGTGAGAAACATAGGATTGCCGCAAAAAGCCACGAACAAACCCCAGGGATTTCGCAATTTTGTTCCAGTGCCTCTGCCGCTGCCGCAGTAGCACAGCCGACAGTCTCAAGTAAACCTACGGCTAGCTACCACTAGCACTAACGTTAGCACTTTTCCACCAACTGCAAGTTAAGGCGATCTCCGAACAACGTTTGGCTCTACCCCCACGCTACAAGCGGAGGTGCTGTGGACTCTTCACAATTCAATTCAATTCAATTCAATTCAATTTTATTTGTATAGCGCTTTTTACAGAGAACTGTCTCACGCTCACACAGTGGCGAAGCATCAGTCCTATAACGCCAACGAGGGAATTTAAGAGATTAGAAGTTATTTTTGACACTGATGTGATGTGAGTTAGACAACACTGATTAAGATTGATGTGCTAGCGAGCACTACATTGCTCACAAAAATAATGCTAAATTGTTATTTCAACCACTTTTGCAGACCCCTCTCCATCTTTGCATGTGCTCTTCAGTAAATGCTCACTGGGGACTAGCTGTTTGTTTCTCAGACACACAAGTGTACTGAGGTATTGTGCTGCAGCCCTGTTTTATTCATTTTAATTTGTATCTAAACGTGTATCTGACTGTTATTTCAGCCACTAAACTTTTATTGAATAAATATGTTCCAAATAAATATGTGTTAATCTGCTCATTTTCATTCTTAAAAAAAATATTGCTTAAATCTACTTATATGGTTGGGCCACTTTGCTAGTTCTGCTATCAGCAGCTGTCTGCCGTTAGGTCTCACCAACCATATTTTTTGTTGTAAATCTCGGTCTTAAATTCCATTCCAAGTGGCATTAAAAAGGTCTTAAAAAGTCTTAAATTTAACTTGCTGAAACCTGCAGATACCCTGTGTGTAATGTAGAGCTTAATCTAGTCCCACCTCCAATTCCATTCAAATGCAGAGAGGTTATAGTATCGCTTGTAAGAGTACCTGAAAATAAGATATCAAGAGTCTTTCGATATCCTTTTATAGCCAGTCATGATAGCATCACCTGTTTACCTGTGGAATGTTGCAACAGGTGTGTTTTTAACTTCCCAGTCTTTTTTTTTGCCATCTACGCCAATGGGTTAACCTCTTCACGCAGATGCGAAATTTGGTCAATTCTCACCTATTTAGGGGGGTGGTCTATTTAAGAATGTATAACTCCAGGTGTGAGCATCACAGAAACTTGGAAAATGGCTTAAAAGAAACAAGAAAGTTGTACCATTTTCAATGCTAACAGATTAGTTTATTTTCCTAATTTAGGTCAAAATAAAGTGCCACAAATGCAAACAAATCTTGGCAAAATGAAAAAAAAGGTCTTTCTTTAGTTTGCAATGAAATACTGAGAGCTACATACTGTATCTAAAACAGGTAAAACTATACATGTCCTGGATCATAGACTGATATGCAAAACGACTAAAGATCTATGATGCAAAATGTAGGCAGTTGTCCCTTAGTGTCTCCAAATCCATCCAAAATGGCTAAATTGTGCACTGTTGTAAATCATAAAATAATCATATACAGTATTTAACTACAAATCAACTGTTTTGGCTCATAAAACTCACTTTTGCATAATTTTCAAGTGGGAATTATCTTTTAATCAGTATAGGGGGATAGATATACTATATGGCCAAAGGTATGTGGACAGCCCTTGGTCTGGGGCTGTTGTTCATGGTCCAGACTAGGCTCCTTAGTTCCAATGAAGGCAAATCTTAAGACTACAGCATACAATGACATTCTAGATGATTCTGGGTTTCTAACTTTGTGGCAACAGTTTGGGGAAGGCATCACATTACAGTCATTTAGCAGACGCTTTTATCCAAAACGACATACAATAAGTGCATACAGAAAGGTCATCGAAGTAACTACAGAACAGATAAGACAAAGCACATCCTTCACATAACATAGCAGCTATCCCTAGTAATTAACATTGAATGTAGTTCACAATAAGCTGTGGGTAAATCAGCTATACTATAATTCTGTTCTAAATACTATTATAAACTATAACAAACAGACAAGAAAAGTACCATGAGAAAAAGTCCTAGATTAGTATATCAGTCAAGGTAGAGTCTGAAGAGGTGTGGCTTCAGGCCACGACGGAACGCAGGCAGTGTTGGAGTAGAACGTAGGGGAATGGGGAGTTCATTCCACCACTGAGGAGCTAGGGTGGAAAAGCTCCACAGTCGGGACGAGCGAGAGCCTTTGACACAGAGAGGGAAGTGCGAGTTGCCCTGCTGTAGAAGAGGGAAGTCGTCGAGCAGGAACATAGTGCTGGATTAAGTCCTGCAGGTAGGTGCGGCATGTTCTATTGGCTGCAGTGTAGGCCAGGGTCAGAACTTTGAACCTGGCTGCAACCGGATACAAATATGATACAAACCAAGAGAGGGCAGTCCCAGAAATGCCCATCTCAGTGAGTGTGGAGATTAGAACTTCATGGTTGACCGTGTCAAACGCCGCAGACAGGTGAAGTAGAATCAGGACAGAGGAGAGGGAGGAGGCTCTAGCAGTGGCGAGTGCCTCCGTCACGGCCAGGAGAGCAGTTTTGGTAGAATGCCGGGTTCTGAAGCCGGACTGATGCGGGTCAAGCAGGTTGTTCTGGCAGAGAAAAACAGAAAATTGGTTAAGGACAGCTCGTTTGAGAGTTTTGGACAGGAAGGGCAAGAGAGATACAGGACGGTAGTTCCTGACATCAGTGGGGTCCAAGCTAGGTTTTTTTAAGGAGTGGGGGTAACATGGGCAGTCTTAACCCCTTGGCACAGATGGCAAATTTGGTCAATTCTCACCTATTTAGGGGGTGCTCTGTTTAAGGCTTTATAACTCCAGGTGTGAGCATCACATAAACTTGGTAAATGGCTTAAATGAAACAATACAGGTGTAGCATTTACAATACAAACTTGTTTTTTCTTTAGTTTGCAACAAAATACTGAGAGCTACATAAGTGAAATCGGTGATATATATATATATATACATTCCCTGGATCATAAACTCCATGTCCATAAGTTTTACAAAATCTGAGGATGATATGCAGAACTACTAAAGGTCTATGATGCAAAATATAGGCAGTGTACCCTGTTGTCCATTAGTGTCTCCAAATCTATCCAAATGGCTAAATTGTGCACTCTACATAAAAAAATGATGATATATTTAACTACAAATCAACAGTTTTGGCTCATAAAACTCACTTTTGCATAATGTTCAAGTGGGAATTACTATATTTTCATCAGTATAGGGGGGGTAGATATCTCTGGGTCCAAAACCCCTATGCAAAACATGTCATAAAATTTATTAAATTAGTTTTGTCCATTATAAAGCATATACATTTGCTCCTTCTGATGGCTTAAGATAAAAAAAAACATTGATAAGACAGTGTTACATACACCTAAATATGTTGCCTAATCATTCACTCTTGTACCTCAATAAAACATCACTTTCCCCTTACTCTACTGTATGTATACTTTTGTCCTGGGATTGCATTTTTCTGTAGTTTTTTTTATTTTCTATTCATAATGACTCCAAGGAAAATGTTACCTTAATCTACCACAGCGCACAGTAAATTGGAATGAGCATTTGTCATGCCCTAAGAGACAAGTATATAGCTACAGGGCGCCCTTTATCGGGCGGCGCCCTTTATCGGGCACGTCCTCTTTCGACCATATTTGAACTTCCTCGAGAGCTGATTTGCCAACGAAAAAAAGAAAACCAGTATTTCCCACCCACTTCAAACCAAACAAGGTATGTATCCGCTCATTTTCAGGAATATTTAACGATAATTACACATTTTATGAGCCTTTTTATCACGCCCCCCTATGTGAAAAAAATGTCCGAAATCTGATTCTACTTCTGCGCTGGTGTACTACACTGCATAGTCTTGTTAGCCAGCTATTTAGCCAATATATTGGTTATTCAAACGGTATCTTTCTTGATGAAATAAACTATTAATTGATTCTTAAAACAACAATAATCATGAGCTTGTTTATGGATTACAACAGCCGCCCGATAATGGGCGCCCTTTCTTTGGCAGTCTCGTCTCATCTTAAAGACGTTAAAACGAAAAAAGAAACACGTTATTGGCTTAAAAGTTAACATCGTTTTTGTAAAGAAATACATCCAATGCGATTGAGCCTATCTCTTTTAAGCCAATAAACGATAGTTGTCTCCCCTTTTTTGACATTACTGTCTCATCTAAAAGACATTAAAACAAAAAACTACCGGTCACGTCTACATGTTTAATATTGGCTTAAAACTTAGTTTATCGTTTTGTGAAGAAATAGACCCAATATTGACATCTTTCGGACTGTCAGGTAAACTATCCAGTTAGCCAGCTATTTTGCCAACATATTGGTTATTCAAACTGTATCTTTCTTGATGAAATAAACTATTAATTGATTATTAAAACAACAATATTCGTGAGCTTGTTTATGCACTACAAGAGCCGCCCGATAAAGGGCGCCCCTTTTTTGACAGTACTTTCTCATCTAAAAGACGTTAAAACAAAAAAACTACCGGTCACATCTACATGGTTATTGGCTTAAAAGTTAGCTTATCGTTTTGTGAACCTAATAAATATAATATGTTCAATGGTATATGCCCGAATAATATCAGTATCGTATGTTGATCACAAAAATGTCTGGTTTCCGCCCGATAACCGGGTTCGGTACGCTACATCATAGCCTATATTATGTACGATAACATGAGCATAAAATAGTATTTCACCATCTGCAAAATGCTGCCACATCTTCAATGAACATCGGTAGCCTACATCAACAATAAATTTAACAATTGCACTACAGTATGTGAAATGCACTTAAAATGCGAAAATAACAATAGGGCTATCAAACATATTGGAAAGACAGTGCTCCAGTGGAAACACGAACGTACATATGTAGCCAGCGAGACGAACGGCATTTTAGATGCAAAAATACTTACATATCCGGAAAGGGAAACTCCCCTTCCTAATGCATTTTCTATAGAGCTTGCGTAATACCAGACCGTTAAAACGAAAACTGCCGTTATGCTGGGCTGTAGTAAATTGTTCAAAGCACCCAAAAAGACATGGCATATACCGTTGCTAAGGTTATAATGTACTCTATTGGATAAAAAAGCCGACAATTAAACCAGAATGAACTGTAATGAATGAGACAACCTTGTAGGGCATGGGGGTATTATGAGTCGACGTTTCAGATAGTGTAATAGTGGTATAAAGTGTTGTATATTTCTCAAACCGATTATACAAGACAATAAATGACCACTGAATTTTGAAAGGAACATCTCGATGTGTAAAATCAATGGTAGGATTGTATATTTATTTCATATTTAGTAGCATATATTACTAGTAGAATACATGGTACACTCTAAAAAAAAAGCGGGTGCCAACTAGAACCTTAAAGGGTTCTCTGGCTTGTCCCTGTGGGGGGAACCTTTTTAAGTTCTAGGTAGAACCTTCTTGGAAGGGTCAATGAATTCAACTCTTCAACAAACGTCATTACAAAATTAACCATAATATTTTGGATGAAATTATAACAAATATACCAACTAAGGCAGAATATGTACACTTAAACGATAAAGGAGATCCTGGATACATGTACAAACATTCACAAATACAGTTTAAAATATTGGGAAACATTTCTTTTTGAGGGTAAGAATGGGATCCTCATGTTATTCATATTTATTTTGTAATTCATTCATATTTTTTCAACAATTCAGTATTTATAATATTCATTAATAAAACATGTTCTCATTCTTACTTGCTTCATTCTCAGTTGAACTTGCATCCTTCTCAGACTTGGGCTCAGTCTTTCACAGTCAAACATTTGTTGTACAGAGTTCAGGTGACAGTGGCTCAGTAAATTAAGGAACAGGCCTAGTAACCACAAGATTGCATGTTCGATTCCCACCTGGTGATGCACTGCCACTGTGTGTAAGCGTCATTATTATTTTAAAAATGGCTTATCTGGGTTTGTGTGTGATTTTTTACTAGGCTCGTTTGCCACCTAAATGGAACTCAGACCTGTAGCATAGTGGTTAAAGGTTGTATCAGCGATTTTGGGTCGAAACATAAATGATCACATTCATCTGATTTTTCCTCACGATCCGCTAGCTGCCCGCCCCATAAGCAGGCCGTCAAAAAACCGCGTCTCTGTAGGCAGCCTATGCTCCGAGATCGTACACAAAAACAAATGGTACTACCAACCACTCAAAACCAAAATAAACAGTATTCCAACCAATCACCGACAAGGGGTGGGTGATACTAATACGCTAATACTCTTATCTCGCTGAAATCTTGACGGATTTACAAACGGTTTGGTTTCTTACAAACGTTATTAACGTGGTTATAATTCTGGATGCTTGAACACTATTTTTTAAAACATAACATAATTGGCTCTGAGCTGGAGCTGGCTCTGTTTGTTTGGGATTTCGCTTCAGAAGTGACGTCACCCAAAATCGCTGATACAACCTTTAATGAGCAGGACTTTGAAGTTATTGATGTCAAGTTCAAATCGCACTGCATCCCGAATTGAAGTTTGTGGGGTTTTTTAAATTTATTTTTATACTTTATTTTGCATTTTTCAAGTTATATAACAAACAGTTAAATACAAAACATACAAAATATAAACCCCCCCTCCCTCCGAGGCTCAAGAAATCGAAAACAAACAGAATACAAATGAAAAAACAGAAGACTAGATAGGGACATCACATCTTCAGTTCAAATGCAGCAGATGTTTTTGAATTCTATACAGCAGAGTGCCTATATACAAATAAATACTGTGGTTACAATCATGTAAACAAAACTTTCAAGTAAAGGGGAAATCTTTGACAAAGTCTATGAAAGGGCTCCAGGTTAAAGTGAAGTTTTTGCAAGCTCCGCACACTGTATATCTGAGCTTCTCCAGAGGAAGAAGAGAGAGTACCTCTCTTAACAACTGCAAAAATGATGGGGCTTTATTTGATTTCCAGTTAAAAAGAATGAATCTGCGAGCTATCAGGCCGGGAGGCAAACGCTAAGGCATTTGCCTTTAGGGTTGTGACCCTGCAATTTGGGGGCGGAATACCAAAAATAGCTGTATGAAAATAGGGGGTTATGGTTTTGTTACATATATGTGTAAATACATCAAATATTCCTCCCCAATAGCTATGGAGAGATTGGCACGACCAGAACATGTGTCCCAGTGTAGCTGGACTGTGTTTGCACCTCGGACAGCCAGGGTCTAAGGTGGAAAAGAGTCCGGCAATTTTATCTCCTGAGTAATGGAGATGGTGAAGGACCCTAAATTGAATTAGACCGTGTCGGACACACAGCGAGGAGGTGTGTATACAGGTTAAGCTATCTCACCAAGCATCCACAGAAAGCTCTACACCCAGGTCTCTCTCCCATGCAGCTTTTGTTTTGTCCCAGGATATCTGCTTCAATGTCTGAATCATTTTGTAAACCGTGGAAACACATTTCTTCACAAAGGGATCTAATTCAAGGATATAATCTAATTGGTTCTTGGGTGGAATGTGAGGGAAAGAGGGAAATACTTTCTTAGTAAGACTACGGATTTGAAGGTACCTAAAAAAATGGGATCTGGGTATGTTGTGGTCTTTAGTAAGTATTTCAAATGAGATAAACGTGTCTTCACAAAATAGGTCACATAAAAACACCAGTCCATTCCCATGCCAATGTTGAAAGGCCTTATCCAACACAGATGATGGAAAGAATTGATTATTTGCTACCGGAAAAAACCTGCTTGCTTGTTTAAATCCAAAATGCCTCCTGAACTGTAACCATATCCTGAGTGAGGTTTTAACCACCGGGTTTGTTAGCTGTACAGTATGACTATATGGTAGTGAGGAAGTGAGTATCGGAAAGGGATTGGATAGGAGTTCCATATGAACCCAGTCCGGACCTTGTTTATTCTCATATGTATATGCCCAATGTAAACATTTCACAATATTCGCAGCCCAGTAGTAACAAATAAAGCTAGGCAGGCCCAATCCCCCTGCCTCCTTGGGGACCTCTAAATAAAAAAATTTCATCCTGGGGTTCGAATTATTCCAAATAAACGATGAGATTAGTCTGTCTAATTGTTGAAAGGTTGTCTTGGGTATAAATATGGGAATCATTTGAAAAAGATAGAGAAACCTAGACAAGATTGTCATTTTAACTATATTAATGCAGCCTGCTAACGAAATGGGTAATGTTGACCATTTTTTAAAATCTTGTTTCGTTCGTTCAAATAATATTTTAAAATTATGATTATACAGCTCCCCCATTGTATGAGTGACCTTGATCCCTAGATATGTAAATACAGCGCATTCAAGTTTAAATGGGAAGTTAGAGTAATCCCTGTACGCTTGGCTAACTGTAAAAAGTAAGCTCTTTGAGTAGTTCAGTTTGTAACCTGACAGATGGCCAAATTTATCTAGGAGAAGCAATAGTTTCGGTATAGATTCTGTTGGGTTGGAAATATATAACAGCAGGTCATCCGCATAAAGTGACACCTTATGAGATTTGCTGCCCCAGGTGATACCACTGATGCCACAATCCGCTCTAAGAGCAATTGCGAGGGGCTCAATCGCCAAATCGAATAAATAGGGGGATAGGCTGCAGGCCCCTATGAAGCGGAAAATAGCCAGAAATAACATTATTCGTCCGTACAGCAGCTGTCGGTGAGCAATATAATATTTTAATCCATGTTAGGAATGAAGAACCAAAACCAAAAGTTTCTAGGACAGCGAACAGGTATTTCCATTCGACGCGGTCAAACGCCTTCTCAGCGTCTAGAGAAATCACCACCTCTGTCTGTTCTGCCGAATCTGGTGAGTACAGATGTTCCCCCACTGCTGTACAGATTTCAGGGATAGTGTTCATGGCTGCAGATTGTCTAATTTGATGGGATAAGAGTTTTCCAGCCTTCTCTCCATGCTCGTAAAATGTCTGTTTTGATCTAAAAAATAATTGTTCCGTCTGTTTAATGGAGAGATTGTCAAATTCCGTTTTCAATAACAATTTTTCCTTGTAAAGCTCAGGTGTCGGGAGTTAGCATATGAACGGTCTACTTCTGCTATACTATGGGACAGATCTAACAAACGCTGTTTACGGTTCCTTCTCTCGTATGCTGTGTATGTGATTATCTGGCCCCTCAGGTAAGCTTTAAGAGCCTCCGAGACAGTGGTCAGTGGCATGCCCGGGGCACAGTTGAGTTCCATAAATATATCTATTTGCTGGGAGAGAAGTTTTTTAAAAGAATCCCTGGACAGTAACAGAGGGTTGAACCACCAGGTACGTCGAGGTCTAGGGCAGCCTAGGAAGCCTACATCTAATTGCACAGGACTATGGTCAGAAATGACTATGCTATTATACTGGCTTCCCTTGACTATAGGAAGGATCCTATTATCCACAAGGAAAAAGTAAATCCTAGAGTAGGAGTGGTGTACTGGGGAAAAAAAAGTATTGTTTAGTAGTTGGGTTGTCTCTTCTCTAGGGGTCATAAAGAGCGTATGAATCAATAAATGAATGAATAACAGCACCAGCTTTAGAGATCTTACTATTAGGTCTAGGATTTGATCTATCCAGATATGGGTGCAATACGCAGTTAAGATCTCCCCCCAATATCAATTGGTAGTCACTGAGATCTGGAAGGGCTGCTATGAAATTAGAAAAAAAAGTGGGTCGTCCCAGTTTGGACCATATACATTAGCTAGTACCACCTGTGTGCCATATAGGCTGCCCGTCACAATCACATATCTCCCCTTGGTGTCAGAAACAGTCAACAACGGAATGAATGGAATACCCTTCCTAATCAAAATGGCCGTGCCCCGCGTCCTATTCTCATTCCTCGAACAGAAAGTTTGTCCTATCCAAGCTTTCTTTAGCCTTGCCTGTTCACTTGATTGGAGGTGTGTTTCCTGCAGGAACATAATGTCAGAGCCCAAAGATTTCAAGTGTGCAAAAACCCTACTACGCTTCACTGGATTATGAATTCCCTTTATGTTCCAGCTCAAGAAGCGAATGCAACCTACAGTTTTTGTGTCAGACATCCTTCAAATATGAACAATGAGAAAAACAAAAAACAAAAACAAGAAGTCCCTCTCTACTAACTAAAACACAAAAATGGAGCCTCAGAAACCCATGCTGATCTACCACCCCTTTTGAGATCGCATCCCTCACTTCTAGTGTAACGTAGCAAATAACCATATAAAGCCCTCTCACTAGCCCTGACCAGGGTGAACACTGAACATATGTAGACTAAATACCCCGTTGTCCTGGTACCTTAGGTCTATTAGCTGCCAGCCGCTTAGCTGCCGATATCAGTCCGATAAAAAGAAAAATTGCCTTGCAAATGGGACATCGGGTATATATATATATATATATATATATATATATATATAACGTCTGGAATATATATATATATATATATATATATATAAAGAAGAAAAAAAAAGGCAACATTACCCGTGAAACTCAAATTGTGGACGTAAATAAATAAAATGAAATCGTACCCTGTTATCCTGGTGCCATTGTTCCGTTAGCCGCTAGCCGCTTAGCCGCCAATGTCAGCCAGGGTTCGACAACATCTCACTGTTCATTGAACTAAGGCTTTTAGATTCTTCTTGATGTAATCCATCGCTGCAGATGGGTCCTCGAACTGCTTATCTTGGCCGGATGGTGAAGTGATCCGAAGTACTGCGGGAAACTGGATTCCAAACTTGACGCCCTGGCAGCTCCGAAGGAGCCGCTTAGCTTCGGAGAAGGTCGCTCTCTTTTTCGCCACTGCCGCGGTGTAGTCAGGGAAGATTCTCACTCTCTTACCATGTAGGGTTATCGGGGGCGACCGAGCAGCTTTTCGGAAAACCTCCTCTCTTTCATGGAAGTAGTGAAACGCTACCACGACAATTCTGGGGGGTTCTCCTTCGTTGGGAGCGGGCCGCAGGCTGCGGTGGGCCCGGTCGAGGGTCGGAGTGAAGTTGAGGCCTAGTAGCCCCTGTAGCATCTTGGCGATGGTGACTGTAGGCCTCTGGTCGCCACTGGTATCAAGTCCCTCTTTTATCCCCACAATGCGTGCATTACACCGGCGTTGTCACCCCTCCAGATCGTCTATCTTTAGGCGTAGTGTAGATATTTCAGATTTTAGGCGACTGATGTCCTCCTCCGCACTCGCTGTCTTGTCTGAGTATGTATTCAGACCGTCCTCCAGATCCCTCAGATGGGTCTCTTGTTTCGCCATATCATCCCTTATCGAGTCAATCCGTGCCAAGATCTTGCTCTCGCTGTTTGCGATGGCTGCCATCACTCCGGACAAGTCTACAGATTCCCCGTCCGAGGTCTCCTGAGTCTCAATCGAGCCCGAGGCATTTGGGGCCCGGTCTTTGACGGTTTTACCTTTGCTCATCGCGTCGTCAAATCGGTCAACTCAATATATTGTGTGTCAAACCTAATTTATCCGGGGTAGTTTAAAAAAAAGTATTACATTCATAAAAGTTTCACCCTGGTCAGGAGCTCGGTACAAACACGTCTTCACATGTTGCTGCTCACTAGCGCCCACCGAAGTTTGTGTTTTAAACATCTTTAAACAACACCTACTTTAAATGGTTGATCCTCTATAAACATCTCTAGAAATGTTTAAAGCATTAAATAAATTCTGAGATGTAGATTAGATTTGCATGTAAGATGTGTCACTCAGTTCTGTTCACTAATCACTATGCTACTGATCTAAAACCTCATGCAAGGCAAACAAACCCAAAATCCCAAAGCCTACAAAATAACACATTTAAAAGAGTTGAATTCACAATTAGATTAGATTCCCACCAGCTGGGAATCGAACATGCAATGTTGGGGTTAGTAGTCCTGTTCCTTAATCACAGAGCCACTGTCACTCAAACTCCAATGGACAAATGTTAGCCCTTCAACCCAAGTCAAATTGCGAGTAAGAACAATGGTCTGACTGAAGAAAGTCCTACTGAGAATGAAGCAAGTCTGAATGAAAACAAAGGGCGCAATTTTCAGGCTCTTACTCATGTGTGCTAAGGCAAGCGGTGTGACATGGAATATGGAATGCTCTGAGTATACTGTATGTGTAGACATTCAGCATTCCATTCCATATTCCATGCCACATTTTTACCACACCGCCTGTCATAGCGCACAGCGCATTGGAGTAAGAGCCTGAAAATTGTGCCCAAAGTGTTCTAAAATAGATGCTGTATATCAGATTATTGACAAAACATCAAGGCTAATGTTAAAGTTTAAACACTAATGTACATTAACACTAACACTGACACCTATTTAAAATAAAGACAAATAATATTTTAGCAATATACATGTATGAAAAAATTGTAAAAAAATGGTTCTATGTAGAACCCTTTCACCTTCCAAAGAGTTTTTTTTGGAAGGTTCTACCTAGAACCCTCTATGAAGGGTTCTGATTAGAACTATTTTTTTTCCCCAAAAGGGTTCTTCAGATGAAAAGGGTTCTAGACATAACCATTTGCCTTCCTAAGAACCCTTGAAAAATCATTCCTTCTAAAAAGGGTTATTTGGAAGAAAATGTCACACATGGGTAGGTATAGACTAGGTGGGGGGTTGCTTGTTAAATGGACTTGCTACAGGGAAATAGTGACACTTAGAAACTCTGTATTCGGCAGAAATCATCACAAATCGTCTATCAATAAAGTTAAAACACAGAGTTTGTGATTTCCACTAATAGTTTGGCTGCAGTAGCAACGAATGTCTCAGTTGAGCAAAAAGGTGATGACGGCGTCACCTTCACTATGCATGTACGCAAAGGGGTTAAAAACAGCAGGAACATGGCCACAGGTTAGGGAAGTGTTAATAATGGAGGACAGATATGTAAGGAGCTCACCGGATATAGACTGGAGGACTGCTGAAGGGATGGGGTCCAGTGGGCAGGTGGTTGCTCGATAGTGCGTCACAAGTTGGAATACATCAGTGTCCTCCAGAGTATTGAAGGACGACAGTGTAGGGATGAGTTCGGTATGGGGGATGCGGGGTGTCACTAGATGCATGAAGGAGGGGAGGCCCTTTCCTATTTCAGAATGACAATACCCCGTGCACAAATCGAGGTCCATACAGAAATAGTTTGTCGAGATTGGTAGGTAAGAACTTGACTGGCCTGCACAGAGCCCTGAACTCAACCCCATCAAACACCATTGGAATGAATTGGAAAGCTGACTGCAAGCACTAATGCTCTTCTGCCTGAATGGAAACAAATCCACACTGTTAAAAACATTAATTGAAATCATATGTTGTTCCATGTGGCACAATCTCTTCACATGCTAAGATGAAGAAACACAGGGCCAAGTTGCATTAAATAATTTAGGAATGTTTGGATAGAATTGCTTTGGAATAGAGCTAGTTTATTTAGGGTGAGATACGATAGGCAATATTGTTAGTTGTAACTTGGCCACATTTTGATATCAATACTTTAAAAGGCAGGCCTAGTTTTTGCAAGTTGGAATTAAGGACTTATAGACAGCGCTCTGTAGGCTATTCGTGAGTAACTTGGCTTTTTTAAATTTACGTCAGAGACGTTTTTGATCACTTATTTTTGATGGCTAATGCATGAAGATAATGACATCAAGAGAGACATGCATAGCCTACAGAATACATGCATTCAAAATGCAGACATGCATAACCATAACGCCCTGTACTGACGAGAATGAGAACATTTCTCTTATTACCGATTTACACATTTACATTAAACGAGTTTGTAGATGGGCTGTATTTAATGTCTAATGAAATACAATGTTTAGTTTTCTCTAGTGCAATGGATGTATAAGGCATGTTGATTCGCTTCGTAGTAGCCTAGCTTGTACCTGCTTCCTGACTAGC
The DNA here is from genome assembly GCA_029718625.1 of Synaphobranchus kaupii. NCBI lineage: Eukaryota > Metazoa > Chordata > Actinopteri > Anguilliformes > Synaphobranchidae > Synaphobranchus > Synaphobranchus kaupii. The sequence goes on from CM056378.1 coordinate 66,294,976, forward strand.
AGCTGACTGACGTTTCTCTGGAAAAACTAATGTTGGCTAATGTCGGGTAAGTGAGGACTAGGTAAAATGTGTATTATCTGAATCCAGCGGTTCCAACAGTCAATACCCTTGTTAAAACGTTCGGCACTCTGAATACTGAACACAAGCGATATTGCGTGCTAGAACCCCTCACTTAACCTACATTCAAAATAAATTTTACGTGATTTAATTTAATAATTATTATTAAAAATTACAATCATCAATTAAATCGCCAAATTTGTTAATAGGTAAGTCGAACAGTATCCTGGTGGATCAACCAACAAGCCAAAACAAAGTCTAAATCAGGTCTTGAGATTAAGTAATTTTATTAAGCGAAAACAGTCAATTGGAATAATGAATTGAAATCATACATTCACTAAGGAATGTAGGCTGACTACTTATAATTCACAAAAGTGAAGGCATTAAACCAGACATTAATTAGGAAATACCAGTAAAGAGAGAGATAAGCCAAAAATTGCCAATATTATTTACCCTCCAGCTGAACAGGAACAAAAGGAAACGCACGAGGAACCAAAAAGAATGACTTCTTCACCAAACAAACTCCAAACAGACTAAATTATTTTTCTGCGGTGCAACTATAAAATACCTCCACAGGAAGACCATCCCTGTCCTGATTGGGTTAAGGTATGGGGGAGGGGGGGAGAGGGGTCATTTATGACAAAGACTGGCTTATCTTTGATGTTGGGGGGTTGAGAGACAGAGAGCGACAGAGAGCGACAGAGATAGAGAGAAGAGGGGAAATATTAGATATCCTACATCCCTCTCTTGTAAGAATAGGTGCATGTACCCGCTAAAAACCTATTCTTACATCACCAAATAGGAATCACATTACACATTTGAACATTGAAGATGCAATTACCTGCTAACAACAAAAACAACTGTCCAAATGGTTCACCAACCATTTTTAAAACATTTAGTCCATGCCCAGTTTAATAGTCCCTTTGTGATCTGCTGGCCAGCAGATATATGGACACACGGACGTATGTCCCACGATGATCCAGTGTGGTGCGGAGAGATATCTCTATTAGACACTCTTTTTGTGTCGCTGCGGTTATGACACCCTGGTTCAGTCTCTGGGTATCTAGACTGACAAGGGACAAGAGATGCAGTGCATGCAGTGCTTTTTCCATTAATGTTGCAATTGCGTGAGTGAAATGCAACCTACTCCACAGTGTCTCTACCAGTTCTGCACGGCGTGCGGGGGGCTCTGTCTCCTGTGACAGGAAGCTGGATGATCCACAGGTGGCAAAGTGCAGTCAGGACCTCTCTTCTGACGGGCAGGGAAGCGCCTCTTTCCCTGTCGGAATCCATTTTGGCTCTTTTAGCCTGGATCCAATTGGGTGGACCGCTGACGGCAGTTGCTTAGGCTAGCTTCCCGCGGCAGGGTGTGGGACCGGTTGCACTTGTTTGCACTTGTGTCTGTGGGTGTCCTTTAGGGAATGGCAGGAGAAGACTGTGGGAGTTGAGGGCTTAGGCATTATCACTCACAGCAACATGTGAAGACCAGAACAATTAATGATAGCACTGCATGTTATGACCACTGTCAGTTCATGCAGGGGAACCTTACGGACAGGGTTTACTGTCCACGGGATTGCCAGTCTAAATAATCACATGAATAGGGCAGACTTGTCCAGAAGTGTCCAGGAACAGTATTTGGCGGGGCACCTACACTCTATAAAAGGGACTTAAACACAACATGGGCATGGTATTAGGTTAAAAGGTGGTGGTAGGGATGGGGGGGGGGGGGGGGGGACAGAGAGAGGCCGAGAGAGAGAGAGACAGAGAGAGAGAGAGAGAGAGAGAGAGAGAGAAAGAGTAAAAGACATTAGGCAACATCCCGTCATTCCCTCTCTTGGAACGATAGGTGCATGCAGCTGCTACGAGCCTATCGTTCTATCATCATCATAACAACCACACATTTGGACATTATATATATCATTATACAATGATAGCTGCATGAAAACAAGTGTCCTAATGGTTCACTAACCATCTTTAAAACAATTAGTCCATGTCCAGTTTAATAGTCCCATTGTGATGATCCGGTGTGGTGCAGACATTTTTTTTTTTTGTCACTGCTGTCATGGCACCTTGGTTCAGTCTCTTCCTTCTCCAGTATCAGGGTATCTGCATTGGCAAGGGAAGAGGTTCCCTGGACTTGCTTGGTTAACATGCAGTGCTTATTCCCCTTAATGTTGTAACTGTGTGAGTGAAAGGCAGCCTAATTCCACAGTGTCTCTACCAATTCTGCACAGCGTGCGGGGGGCTCTGTCTCCTGTGACAGGCAGCTGGACGATACACAGGCGGAAAAGTGCGGTCAAGACCTCTCTACTGACGGGCGGGGAAGCACCTCTTTCCATGTCGGAATCCGTTTTGGCTCCTTGAGCTCGGGTCCAGTTGGGTGGACTGCTGACGGCAGTCACTTAGGCTAGCTTCCCGCGGTAGGGTATGGGTCCGGTTGCACTTGTGCCTTTGGGGGTCCTTCGGGGAGTGGCAGGTGAAGACTGGGACTTGAGGGTTTAGGCCTTATCACTCACAGCAACATGTGAGGAGGGGAACACTGCATGTTATAAGCGCTTAGTCCATTCAGGGGAACCTTACGGACAGGACTTACCATCCACAAGATTGCCAGTCCAAATAATCACCTGAATAGGGCAGACTTGTCCACAAGTGTCCAGGAACAGCATTGGAGGGGGCACCTACACTTTAGAAAAGGGACTTAAAAACATGGGCATTATGTTAAAAGGCGGGTGGTAGGGATGTGGGGGGGGGGGGGGGGGGCAGGGGCAGGCAGAGTGCCAGTTTTACCTCCTAGAACCCCAGTGTGGTTACTGGCAGTCCTTTGGCTGTGAAGGGCCACAGCGTTCAGCAAACCGGGATGACAGGCGGCATCCTGTCATCTTGCTTCTTCCGCACGTGGATGCCCCTTAACCACGCCCGTCTCATCTCTGTCCAGGGGTCTATGCCAGTTTTGGCTTTGGTTCCCTCTCTGGGCAGCTGGGCTGATCGTCGCTCGTAGGCATCCAGTCCATCACTGCTCTCCGAACACTTCTGACGACGGAAAGGGGCTCTTGCACTCTCCCTGGATGACGTGTGTGTGTGCGAAGTTTGCAGGTGTGGCTCGGGGGTGGAGAGACAAGGGTGGGGGAAACTGTTGTGCTAAATTGGCTGCTTTCATCTTGCTTTGGAGTGCAAGACAAGACTCTGGCGGAGACTTTGAGGGCCAGAGGAGTCGTAAAACGGCCGGGGGTTGGCTTCCTGCTCCGTTTCTCCCGGGGTCTCTTTACAGCTCTTTCGCAGAAGTCCCCCTATCTCCTCCATCACAGGAACTGTGGAAGTGGGAGAGTCCACAGAGCACACCCCTTCTGTCTGTGCAGCAGACAGAGGTTCCCCGCATTCAGCAGGAGGGGAAGCAGCAGGAGGGGAAGAAAAGTCCACAAGGGGTGGGGTGGGGTCCTCGGCCTGGGGGGACTGGTCTGTGGGGGCTGACTCCACCTGGTGGGGTGCGTAGACCTCTCCACCTGGCAGGGCTGGTGGGCCTGTAGAAGCCGGTTCCGCGTCCTGCGGTTCAACAGTCTCCTCACCAGGCTGGGCTGCTGTGTCTGCAGTAGCAGGTTCTGCCTCCAGGGGTTCGACGGTCTCCTCACCAGGCTGGGCTGCTGTGTCTGCAGTAGCAGGTTCTGCCTCCAGGGGTTTGACGGTCTCCTCACCAGGCTGGGCTGCTGTGTCTGCAGTAGCAGGTTCTGCCTCCAGGGGTTTGACGGTCTCCTCACCAGGCTGGGCTGCTGTGTCTGCAGTAGCAGGTTCTGCCTCCAGGGGTTCGACGGTCTCCTCACCTGGCTCACCTGAGAGGACTGAAGCAGCGGATTCCACGTCCTGTGGGGTCACATCCTCTGTGGTGGAGGCTGTGATACAAGACACAGAGCCGTTTCCCCCAAATTCCTCCAGTGAAGGGGGGTCACCAGGGGGGCGGCTACATTGGCTGTGGAGGTGACAAAATCCACAGAATTGTCCAAGCCTGAAGGGGGTGGGGATGAGTCATTGGAGAGTGGTGTATTGTCCTTGTGGGGGGTGGTGCCTGCGTTATGGCTGGAATGGCTCCATCCACTGCTCCTATCAGCGCAGGCTGTACCGCCACAGAAGAAGACTGGTTTGGCAGTAACTTCTGACTGACATTGGTGCTTTTCCCAAGCCATTTTCCACATTTGGTTTACATCCTCCCATGCCTGCTTTGACCACTGGAGGTACAGAAAATGTTGTCTTTTCTCTAGGTACAACCTTATCCCTTGGACAATCTTGCGCTTGGTTTCATCACTATCTGGAGAAATCAGATAGTCCAAATACTCAGTCCGCAGGTTGTAAAGTGCCTCCTCCTTCAGCTGGTCCATTGCCTTGAGCTGTTCTGCAAATTTTGGGCACTGGACTATCAAATATTGCCATTCTGATAACATGAGATACCACTGCTGATCCAACCTTGACTGGCCAGGGAATGCTGGTAGGTCAGCAGTGGAGGGTAAATGAGGCATCTCTCTCACCACTAACATGCTTAATTGGACAACGCATATTTCCTAGGAATCTTAGCCAGAAAGAAAACAATAGTACTACTAAGAAAGTAGCCTACCAAAGATTATTAGGGGTCCAAGCACGAAGTGCTGGAACCCTATTGTAATTGTTCCGATTATTATTAGGGGACCGTGCAGCGTAGCTGCAGGTACCCTATTGTATCTGTTCAGATTTTTTTTTCTTTTTTTTTTTCTCCCCCCTTTCACCTAAAATTCCCGTGAGCTGGTTTGTCCTAGAATCACCACACTTGGCACGCTTGTTGGGATTCCCAAACTCTTGGATCCTCTATATTATGACGCAGATTGAACACCTGGTGGCGCTGTAGTGCACGTGACAAAATTTTGACATTGACACGCCCACGCCCCGTTTCACCTAGAGTCACAAAATTTGGTATACATGTCCACTTGCTCATTCTGAACAAATTTGCCTCAAGAACCCATAAAGTCCGCCATATTGGATTTTTTGCTAATTATCATTTTTTGTAAAACGCTTAAAATGCTAGTGACAAAGAGCCAGATTTGGATCATAGAACTTTACTAATTTGGTAGGCGCCATCTTGAATTTGCCGACATTTTGGCTTAAATGTACTCATTTATTACTTCTTTGAGTTTTTCCTTAAGCGCTTGGCTGATTAGGATGAAACTTGCCAAATAGTTAGAAGTTGTCATCATACAAGCTCTCACCAAATTTTGTGGCGATAGGCCAGTTGGTGGCGCTGTAGTGCACGTGTAAATATTGTGACATTGACACGCCCACTGCCGACGCCCCGTTTGACCTAGAGTCACAAAATGTGGGATAGAGGTCCATCTGCTCATGTTGAACAAATTTACCTCAAGGATCCATGAAGTCAGCCATATTTGATTTTCCGCTAATTTTTTGTAAAACACTTAAAATGCTACTCCTCCTACAAAATGCGGCCAATTTACATGAAACGAGGTACACAAACTCCTTAGACCATGCTTCATAAAAGTAATATACAGAATTTTCATATTTTTAAAGATGGCCGAATGATGAGCCAATGAATTTTCAATGGGCGTGACATATCACAAAAATGCTAATAATTCCAAAAGCATTTCACAGAAAGTTATGAAACTTGGAAGGTCTTTTAAGAGTAACATCTGGACCTGACCTCTACAGTTTCAACCCAATCGAGCCACGTGGTGGCGCTATAGAGATCCAAATATAAGAAAATATTTAAAAATTCACTAAAAATCATTGACACGCCAACTGCCGACGCCCCATTTGATCTACAGTCACAAAATTTGGTGGATACATCCCGCTACTCCTGCCCAACAAATTTGCCTCAAGAAACCATGAAGTCTGCCATCTTCGATTTTCCGCTAATTAGCATTTTTTGTAAAACACTTCAAATGCTACTCCTCCTACAGAATTTGACCAATTTGCACCAAACCTGTTCAATGGACTCAACCCACTTCCCTACATACATGCTTTACTTTACTAAGGCGTATGTCAAAAATTGGCCGAATGAGAAGCCAATGGATTTTGCATTGGGCGTGGCTTATTGCACAAATGCTAGTACTTCTAAAACTGTTTGATATAAAGTTCTGAAACTTGGTGGGTTGATTGAGAGTTAGATCAAGACTTGAGCCCTGCAGTTTTAACCCAATCAATCTGCGTGGTGGCACTAAAGAAATACAAATGTTGGGATGGCAGGTATGCCATCCGCTAAGTACACTATCTCTGCTTAACAGGCCGTCTACCTACTATACCACCTGTGAAAGTTTCTGTAGGTTAGTGGTTAACCTCTTCCTACCGAGGGCAAAATAGGCCAAATTTTGCCTGTTTTCACTAGTGACAAACAAAGGTGGTTATCTCAAAAACTATAAATGGTACAAATATGGTTCATGGCTTTTATTAAAGCAGACACCTGCAGTATTACGACTAAGCAGTGAGAACTCATAGAAATCCAGTTTTTGATACTTAACTACAACAATTTATGTACAGTAAATATAAAAAAACTAAAAAACGGGTACCTACATTCAAGTTTAAGAATTTTTACCTGATGAGCTACAAATGCAATCAAGGAAATGACTCCTCTATCTGATTCATCAATATGCTGCCTACCTCTGGTAACAATCTCTTGTCAATATCTCAAACCATTCAAATTTTACAGGGTTTTTTTCAGGTGAACCTTTTTCGTTATCCAAATGGTGCCAAATGGTGCCAAATGGTGCCAAATGTGCCAAAAATGGCAATGTTCCAGAAAGGTCTCAATATGATTTATTTTTTAGGTTTTTACAATAAAATGAGATAATTTGTCAATATTGGCAATAAAAGTTCATTTTTAGACGTGTTCTTGGTGTTCTGCATATTACACAACTAACTACCCAAGGTTACAAAAAGCTGTCAAAACCCATGTAGCAGCACAGTGAATCTTGTGTATTTCACCAGAGCCCCATTAGCCAGAAATGAGTCCAGGAATGTGCAAACAGGTTTTCAAATGAATAATGGGAATAGTATGAAACTTCCCTACACATTAATGCTTGCCAGTCATGTCCTTTATTCTGTTGCCACCTCCTATGACAGGGACGTTGGGGTTGGGTTTTAGGAGGCAAAACTTTATACATGACAAACATATATCAACAATATACAAGTGCACTAAGGTGTACTACTAAAAGTGCAGTGGATAAAAAATCAAAAGTCCACCAGTTTCCTAGATAAAAAATAAAAACACCCCTGCTGTAACAAATAAAAAGATCCTTGCCTCTAATTGCTGAAGTTACCGTATTTACACAAAGAAAGTACAAAATGGCAGGGTCCAAAAAGCTAAAAAAAATGAACTAAAAACAAAAAAAGGTAAAGGATCAAAACATCGGGGTGGAGGTTGAGGAGAGATTATTTAACCATTCATACAGAAGCCATTTAGACTACACATTCCCTCAGGAGAGCAATCTGCATCATTACAAATCCCACTAACCCTGTCCATGGAATTGTCCACCATGTTGATATACCCATTAGTCCCCCTTATACAACAACAATCAACAATAATAATAATCAACAAGTACTCCCTCATGTTATCATGTTCTCTCCCTCATACCATGCATAAATTACCATTTTGTTTACCTGCACAGCCTTCTGTACTGCATACAGAACAATTTACTCAGGTGGAACAATGACTTTACTAAACACTTCCAGAAGCCATTTCACACTCAAAAAAATCGTTTTAGTAGCTCATCTCAGACACAAATAGATAGCTAGCTGCTTGTTACCTGTAATTTTGCTTGCATTACATTACATTTATTTAGCAGACGCTTTTATCCAAAGCGATGTACAGTAAGTGCGCACAGAGACATCAAGATCACTACAGAACAGACAAGGCAAAGCACATCCTTCGCATAATGTAGCAGCTATCCCTAGCAATGAACGTCGACTGTAGTTCACAGTAAGCTGTGGGCAAATCAGCAACACCACACTTCCATTCCTAATACTCGTATAAACTATAATAAACAGACAGGAAAACACAGGGATGCTTGCTAGCTTGCCACTGTAAAGGCAATACTATCTATATTAATTTAGCTGAGAGGGACCGATTTTATGCATAAGTATATAAGGTTAGTTAGCTTCACAGAAGAAACACAGGGATTCACGCATTGCAGCTAAATTTCCTTCGATGCTTACACCAAACATCTGTGTTGTTGGCAACGCCACGTAACACGTGCGAGTTTGTCAACACAGACAATACACCCTAAGTTTACTTCATAAATTATTTATCATACCGTTGGAATGTGCAATTTGTAATATTAATTGTATGAAAAACAATAAAATACAGTTGACAATGTAATTACGAACCCGCATGGCATTGCGTGAATTCACACTGGTATATCGAAAAATCGGTAATACCACCAGCCCTAACGACGTTACCTGCCATGGCGAAATTCAATGCGTTTATAGCATAACACTGTTAGTATGATAAAACAACTTACATGTCAGCAACATCGTCTCGGTCATCAGTGGATTCAGCGTCACTGAGACAGGATGAGTCTCCCTCGGCAAAAACATCTTCTGGCTTATCCAGTTCGTCTAGCACTTGGTGCACGGATAAACGCCTCAAAAATCTCGACATAACTACACAAAAACTGTATCAAAAATACTCTAAAGTATTAAATGTAACTGCGGGCCTTACCTAATTAATTGTGCTTTGCTAAACGGAATGTAGCGAGCTACGCTACAAGGTAAAACCACTGCGCCATTTTGGTTCGATAATTACGCGTGGCTCGCCACTTCCTCATACGCACGGCTCGCTTTCCTTTTTTACGACGGCTATTGTATTCAATAGCCGGCTTGTTTCAAAGATAAGAGTCTTGGCTATTTCCTGGAATATTTGACAGACAGTTTTAAAACCCAATGGAAAGCTAATAATACTCAGAGTGGAGGCGGGTGGAAGACGGTTTTTCCCACTTCAGATAGGCCTATTGTGCTATCAGTCAAAGAAATACACCCAATTGACGACGGTTTTGCATAAATCACTGCAAGCATGTTCAAAACTACTCTGGCTAACATATACTAAGCCACGGGATTGGTACTCCAGATACTGGCTGAGTTTCACAACGCCAAAGTGAACACAGCCGAACGAGTCGTAATCAAGTGCAAAAAAGCACAAGTCGGTTTAAAATTGGAAAAAAATAATGTACAGCCGTATGAAAGTTTTAAAGTATTTTTTCTTGAAGCCTAAAGGTATAATGATTTTTCAAACCAAAGTTTTGTGAAATACAATTAAGCAGAACAGTTTACCAGCACATTGTTCATGGTGTGACATCAAGCTGCAATACATGTTTGAGAATTAGGTCCGAGTTTCCAACGTTATTTACAAAGTTTTATTCCGACGTTTTGGGCTTAAAAACCACTTTCCCAGAAGGAATGGATATATCTTAAGGATATTTAATCAAAATATTGAGGTGAGCAGTTTATTATATATTATTAAATTAATGAAATGTATAATGTAATAATTTCCGTCACGCCGGCGTTACCGCTAGGGGGCGTTTGGCATTAAGAGGTTAAGGCATTTGACTGCCGTTTAGTAGGTTGGTGGTTTGATCCCCACCTGTTCCCAAGTTTTTTTTGAGGCACACAATGTGCACGTCATTGTAAGAATGTTCTTTTTATTGCAAAGGCTAGGAAATTTCATAATATTACCTGTTATCTGTTTGAATTATGAAGTCAGTAAGCCAAAACAATCTGATACCGCAACACACAAGTCTTATTTGGCCTCCTCATTTCTGTTAACCTGCTTTGGCCTAGTGGATACAATCTTGGCTTTCTATGTATGTGGTCAGCGTTTCAATTCCAGCTTGGTACCAATGGCTAAATTAATGTTTGGCAAAACTATTGTGCAAATGCTATGCTTCTTTTAATGTTGTTTTCACATTAAGAAACAACTTTTATTGCAAAAGTTAAGAAATTTAACAGTATTAACTGCTCACTGTTTGACTTGTACTTAAAAGACTTAATACGCAAGCCCTTACTGGATCGCGTTAAGATACCATCAACAATGGTAAAAGCCCTGATTGGAAACAAATATTTGCATTTTGGGTCAACCCTGTCTCGAGTTGTCTACCATTTTGCGGTTTTTGCGTTTGCCTAATGCCGCATGGTCCCCGGAAATCGCTGCTTGCAGCTATATTTATTATTATTATTTTTCTGCCCTAAAAGTGTTTGCACAGCAAAAACTGTACATGCTACAGCAACCAGATTCGGTAGATATGTACGCAGTCCAGGAGTACCTCAGAAAATAAAACTCACCCAGGTTCGCCAGATGGTGGCGCTATAGGAAGAAAGTGAAATGTTTGACCTATTTTGGGCTATAACTTTTGAACCCTTTGGCCTATCCTCAAAATTATTTTTTGACATGATGTGCAACATATTGAATTTCCGCCATTTTGAATAATGTGAAAGACCTTTAACCCTATAGGCTTTGGCCCCCTAGTGGTGCGACGCATACGCCCCAATTTTTTATAGTGTTCATATTTCTCTTAAATTCTAAATTATAACGTTAATAAAACACCGAACTTTCAACGCAAAATTGTTAAAAACAGTCACAGCCTGCGAACACGTTCGTTTATATGCTTATCAGCTCTCAGGTTACACTACAGAGCCATAAAGCAGCAGGGTGCTAATAGCCCAACCCCCTTTTTTTATTTGTTTACAGCCTTCACCTCGCCGCAGTCACAGGCAATAAAATGCATATCACAAAAGCTCTTGGTACCATTTCAACACGCTAAAAAATCAAGATCCGATTCAGGAACAATTGTATATTATTGAAAAGTTGTATAAATAAACATTAGGTGTTTTTTTCCCGTGCTCACTTCAGTATGCATACAACCGATATACTTCCGGTTTTGTATAAATACATTTTATTTTCTACAAATTCTCTTTTATTTATTTATTTATTTATTTATTTATTTCGGCATGCATATAGTTACACTTTATCACAATTTCTGTAATATGCCCTGACAAAACACATTTCTTGCCGAAAAGGGATACGGGAAAAAGCAGCCTGCTTATCATAGTCCCGCCCCATTTCCCTCATTATTTTACATGTTCATAATATACATTTGTTCAAAACAAATTTTTTGTATCACAACAGCATAACTGAATTTTCTTTATAACAAAACAGTTTGAGAAAGAAAAAATAAGCTAAAGTAAAATAAAATAGACATTAAGGTCCAAATAAGTCGAATTTGAATATACATGTCATACATTAGTTAAAACAATTTGTTTCATTTGTTTCATTTCAACAGCAGACAGTCCCCATTTAATAATTTCCTACCATCTTACTTCTTATCTTACTCTTGAAGGTCTTTAGGTTTATAGACATTTTAAGCTCATCGTGTAAACCGTTCCAGAGCTTAACCCCCACAATGGATAATGAATGACCTCTGAGAGTTGACTTTATAGTTTTTTGTTTATATATCATGTTTCCTCTTAAGTTATGCATGTCATCTCTCTTTTGAAACAGTTTCTGTATATTTGAGGGTAAGAGATTTTTGGATGCTAAGAATAATATTTGTATGGTATTATATTTAATTATATCCTGCCACTTAAGAAACTTTGCCTTAATAAACAAGTTATTTGTATGGTCTCTATATGGGACACCATATACCACTCTCAATGCCCTTTTTTGAAGTTTAAACAGCATCTCTGTAGTTTCTTTATAAGTGTTCCCCCATACTTCAACACAGTAGTGCAGGTGAGGTGTTATGAGTGCTGAGTAAATTGTCCTAAGTGAATGTTGATTTAGTAATTTCTGCATTTTCCACAAAATAGACACACTTTTGGCCAACTTACATTGAACTAGCTTCACATGTGGTTTCCATGTCAGGAGACAATCTACCGTAACCCCCAGAATCTTATGTTCGTTCACTCGTTCAATATTGATACCATTTACCTGTAAGTTTATGTTTTCCTTCATGCCTCTTTTCCCAAATAATATGAATTTTGTCTTTGAAAGGTTTAGTGATAGTTTATTAATATTAAACCACGTGTGAAGCTTTGACATTTCATTGTTCACTGATGTGACCATTTGATTAAGATCTTTTCCTGAGCAGAGGATGTTTGTGTCGTCCGCGAATAAAATTAATTTTAAAACGTCAGATACTTTGATTATGTCATTGATATATAGTATAAATAATTTTGGTCCTAAGACTGAACCCTGTGTGACCCCACAGTTGATGTTCAGGCATGTTGATATGTTGTCCCCTATCTGTACAAATTGAACTCTATTTGATAGGTAACTCTTAATCCATTGTAATGCGATTCCTCTAATTCCATATCTGTACAATTTTTCGATCAATATGCTGTGGTTTATCGTGTCGAAAGCTTTTTTCAGGTCGATGAAAATCCCTATGGTGAATAATTTACGGTCTAGCGCGTCTTTGATAAATTCTATGGATTCTGTTAGGGCCATTGCTGTTGAATGTTTTTTCCTGAATCCGTATTGGCTGTCACATAGCAGCTTGTGTTTATCAATGAACTTATCTAATCTAACATTAAAGAGCTTTTCAATAATTTTTGAGCACTGTGGTAAAATTGAAATCGGACGATAATTTGAAAACTCCTGTTTGTCTCCACTTTTGTACAGAGGAAGAACTTTTGCTATCTTCATTTTATCGGGAAACACGCCATTGCAGAAAGATAAATTACATATATATGTTAAAGGAGGTATGATCGCTTTTGATATCCTTTTTAATAATGTCATGTCTATCTGATCTGCGTCAATGGATGTCTTAGCTGTACAGTCTCTCAGGATTGTTTTGATTTCATTTTGTGTGACAGGATTTAAAAATAAAGACTCTTGTTTTGTCTCCCCGCCCCTATCCCAGTGATCCCACTGTTGGAGTGAGGATGGAATGGCCTTGGCTAGCTCTGAGCCTACACTAACAAAGTATTTGTTGAAGCTCTCGACTATCACTTTCTTATCGTCTTCCCTCCTGTTGTTTATATTGAAATAGTCGGAGAATGTCCGTTTGGCCTTTCTGCCTGAGACGGAATTTATTATTTTCCAAAGATTTTTGTTGTAGTTCTTGTTTTCTGTTAGTAACTTGTCATAATAGTCTTTTTTATGTTTCCTCAACAAATATGTCACTCTGTTTCTATAGTGTTTGTACTTTGCATATGATTGTACATTCTTTTCCTTTAAAAACTGTTTATATAAGCTGTTTTTTTCCTACAGGCATTCTCTATGTTCTTGGTGAACCATGGCCTATTTTTTTTGACTTTGACATTGTTGTCTTTACTCGAATATTTGACTACCGGGCAGTGCTTGTCATATATTGAGTTTATTGTGTTTAAGAAGGCCTCATACGCTTTGTTTGTGTCTTTTTCCGTCCATACGTCATTCCATTTTTGATTTATCATATCTTGTTCAAAATCTTTAAGTCTCTTTTCGTTTTTAATTCTTTTTAAGATATTTGTCACTGGTTTCTGCTCTAAAGTGTGTTTCCAGTCACAGATGGCGAAGACTGGAAGGTGATCAGAAATATCATTTATCATAATACCACTTGTTATTTCTTTGTCCAGTATATTTGTATAAATATTGTCAATTAGTGTGGCACTATGTTTAGTGATTCTGCTTGGCTGGGTGATTAGTAGTCGCATTCCGCTCGCATACATTGTGTTGACGAAATCCTCAATCAGCTTGTTATTGTTTGGATTTAATATGTCTATGTTAAAATCTCCACATATAAAAACATTTCTCTGGTTTATTTTTGTTAATATTTCTCCCATGCAATTGTTGAATATGTCTATTTTTGAGCTGGGAGCTCTGTAAACGTTGCATATACCAGTTTTTTTACCTTTCGGCGTTGAAAATTCAATTGTTACACACTCCATTACATTTTCAATGACAATTGACAAGCTTTCCAGTATCTCAAAATTTATGCTCTCGTCAATAAACAATGCTACCCCTCCACCAGATTTGTTGATTCTGCTCTTACACACAAAATTATATCCTTCCATGTGGAAATCCATGCATTTCTCAACGTTAATCCACGTTTCCGACACAGCAATGATGTTAAATGGTTTGACAAATGTACATAGATACTCCTGTATCTGCTCAAAGTTTGCGTATAGACTCCTGCTGTTGAAGTGGATTATTGACAGCTTTCCATCCATGTTAAAATTCTCATTGTACTGATCTTCCAAGTAATATCCACATTTGTTTATTCCATTATAGTAAAAATGTCTGTCTGGATCAACTTCTTCATTCGGGTCTTTTGATGTTAGGTTCTGGTGAGGTCCAACTGAAAAGTTACTCCCTTTTTCATAGTCAGTAATTTTGTCCATCAATTCATTCATTTTAATCAGTGCAGTTTTACTTTTTGGTTGTACTGAGTTCATGGCGTTTTAACTTGGTTTTCACGTACCTTACTATTCATATTTCTCCAGCTCCTCCAACGCCCTGATCAGCACCGGTCTGATGTTTTCTGAAGACCCATTTGGTTTGATGTAAACTTTACAATTTGCCGTCCAGGTGTTCTGTAATTTTTGCCCTTTCTTCAGTTGACGCGCTTTCCACGCGATGGTGGCGTTTGTTTTGTTGAGATTTTCATTAATGAACACGTTGGATCCTTTCAGATTTTTACCCTGCTTCAGTAGAGCAATTTTGTATTTTCTACTGATGAATCTCAGCATCACTGCGCGGGTTTCGTTGTCCCTGCCTTCGCTGGTTTTTCTTTTGGGAAGCAAATAGCAAAAATCCACATTGGTGAGATCCAGGTCGATGTTTTTGGAGTTTAGAAACTCCTCCACCTGTATTTCCACGGATTGGATATCTGCCTCGTTTGTCTCATCGTGGGTCCCCATCGCCCTGGCATAGTTCCTTGGTTTTATCCTGAGACCCGTGATGATCACATCATTGAGCTTCCCTTGCTGGTCAAACTCCTCCACTTTGTATGTTAGAGTCTTAATTTGCTGGTCTTTCTTGACATTTTCCTCTTTGAGTTCTTTTAACTCCTTCTTTATGTCTTCATTTGTCTTCATTATTTCTTTCAGTTGGACCTTGATATCTTCTAGGCTTTCCAGAATTTCTGACAAGTCCGATGGATTGGACTGACTAGTTTTAACTGTCTTTTCTGTCTTGCCCATTTTCTTGCTCATTTTCTTGTTTCAGTGGTTTTAAGGACTTGTTATATTGTTTTATTGTTTCGTTGAGCTTATCATTCTCCCCCCCCAGTTCCTGCTGCAGCTGTTGCCTTGAGCTGTTGCCTTGAGCTGTTGCTCCTTCAGCAACCATGACATAATCTTGATAAACATGTTTAAGCAACCAAATACGATACCTGGTTATGCAGTTATAACCCTTTTCTGAAGAATCCTTAACGTTTTTTCGTAACCCATTTATCCATTATCCAGGAAAGTCTCAATTTCCACAGTGCGTACCCATCGCATTTGCGTTTGTACTACGTTACTACCGTTGCGTAAAAGCATTACTAGACTGCTACAGGAATGATCTACCGTAAAACACGTAGATTATCTTCTACGGGGGTTTTCTGCAATTTAGAATTTTGTGAAAAACCTTTGGAATTGATGTCCTCCTAGACAGTTTGACCAAATTGCATGAAACTTGGTTTGTAGCATGTACTAATGAAAGTCTTTACTGGTTATATAAACCAATCTTATTGAGAAAAAATATGCCCACAGCATGCCAATAAAAAAACAATGTTGTCGTGGCTTATGACAAAAATGCTAAGAAATCCCAAATGATTTGACATAATCATATCCAACTTGGTGACCTCAGCAGGGTAATATTTATTGAATAAAACCTGCTGATGCGATAGAGCTCCAAGAACATTCAGGAAATATTGGTTGCTCAAGGGTCATATGCAATATGAAGACAAGGGGCCCTATCTTACACCCGGATTTGGAATCTATGTCCTCCTAGACAGTTTGACAAAATTGCATGAAACTTAGTTTGTAGAATGTACTTAAGAAAGTCTTTAAAGGTTATATAAACCAATGTTAATGAGAAAAAATATGCCCACAGCATGCCAATAAAAAAACAATGTTGTCGTGGCTTATGACAAAAATGTTAATAAATCCCAAATCATTTGACATTTATGCAACTTGGTGAGCTCAGCACTGCAACATTGTCTGAATCAAACCTCGTGGTGCTACTGAGCTCCAAAAATATTCAGGAAATATTGGTTGCTCAAGAGTCATATGCTATATGAAGACATCTTACACCCGGAGCTAACCCAAACGCAAGTGTCTTTGCTATCTTACACCATGCGCAGATCTAATTATAGCACCCAGCGTTCACGTTGTTTAACTACCGAGTAATCTTGAATCCATAGCAAGTGAATTGGGTGGGTTGGTCTTAAGATGAGGTGTGGCCAGGATACATTTTGGTGTATTGCTATCTTGAGCCAGCAGAAAGCGCTTGTGCTAAAACCACCACAAACCTGGTGTAACATATGTCGCAGTTATTTCTGTTATTTTAGCAGCGCAATATAAGTGTGTCAATAATAATTGGCACGTGCACAACGCAAGGGGTGCACACAAGCATGCAAGGTTATTTCTCAGTGTTTGAAGTAATGTTATGAGCTTTACAGTACCATACATGTCTCTCCATGTATAACAAATTTGCCTCAATAACCCATCATGTCACCCATATTGGATTTCTGCCATTTTGAAGAATGTGGGAAACACTTTTGGTTATCCAAAATTATTCAGCTCAGTTACTAGGTGGCGCTATAGCAAGGGAAAATGTGAATATTTCCATAACTCATAAAACAAATGACCAAATAACTTGAAATTTTATATGCTTTGGAAGCTTTGTCTTTGTCGATGGTACCGACAGACCATCCATGAACAGATTTGCCTAAATTAGTCTTACACACTGCTAAGACACAAAGGCCAATCGAGAGATTGTATTGAATTTTCATATTTTAAAAGATGGATGAATAATTAATCAATAAAAATGTATGTAGATTCAGAATCTTTACATTCCAACATTCATCAGTCGGGTGTTTTGTCTCATTCATTACAGCCTGACAAACACATGAGACCTTGCATTTGTGGGAAATTTGCGCAATGCTGCTTGGACCCCGTTAATTGCCGCTCACGGCTATATTTCTTCTTATTATTATTATTATTATTGTTATTATTATTATTATTATTATTATTATTATTATTATTATTATTATTAATTAAAAGTGTTTGCAGTAAGCTACATTGTCTGCAGAGTAGCGTAGACTAGAGCAATGTTCGGAGGCTATTCTAATTTTTTAAAGTGACTAACCATGAAACAGATATGTTTGGGTAATTGGAGGTTTATAAATCCGATCTCTTAAGGGATTGCAGCTTATAGTAGGCTATCATCAATTCTTAATGTATTATCATAAATTCTTAATTTTCCTACTAGTTAATTTTATGGTGACATTGTTTTATTTGTGAAAAGGATAAACTGAACAGAGCTGGTGAATAAATGAATGAAGTCATAATAAAGAAATGTTGGCCGAGGCGAGCGTTGAAGGTTCGGTTTCCACAGTGAGTCAGACAGGACCGCGGCGCCAGAGGACAGCAGGCTCCACACAGACAAATATTTTTGTGACCATTTATGTGAGATTAAAACATGTAGCCAATGGCACAATTATTTATAGAAATTAATTTTTTACATTAATGCTAGAACGCGATGTTAAGCAGATGATATTCTGCATTGCCATGGGATACCTGTTCCCATAATGTTAGCTAGCCTATTGCATTACTGTCGTGATGTCCAGTGACTGAATTGTTTAACTAACAGGCTACAAGTGAACAGTTAATATTGTAAATGTGTCTTTGCCTTTGCAATAAAAAAAACATTCTTGTATGAGAAAACCAGAACAAGTGCACACGGTTTGAGTCCAAAATGAAATTACACTTTAGTACCATCCAGGCGGGGCACGAAACCAAGTCTCTTGCAATACTAAGGCTAGACGCTAACCAGAAGACCAAAGGGGTACAGTCACATGATATAGGCTATAGGCCATTTGTCAGTGTCGGTCTGACTTTCACCATTTCGCTGTAGTAGCTACAAGTGAAATAGGCTACAAGTGACACATTGAACAGTTAATATTGGAAACGTCTTTTGCCGCTGCAATAAAAATACGTTTGTTAATGTGAAAATAATAACAGTGTAATACATGAAAAGTATTTAGCAGTTGCATATTGTTTATGTCGAACATTTTTGTCTTGTTGGGCTCAAGCCCCCAATCCTCTGTGTGAGAGGCAGCAACTGTAACCAGTAGGCCACATTAGCTTCATGGATTCATGGCATACACAAAGCCATATAGCGGTTTTGTCTGTGATGTGTGCATATTAGTTTAAAGCGTTTTTATTTGGCGATAAGCTTGGGAGAGCAGGTATGCGATGTTGTTATCCAATGGGGAGAATTATTCTTTGAGGGTACGGAGGCAGGCAGGTAGTGAGGGTCTCTGGGTAGGCAGGAAAAATGGGAAGAAGACGAAGAAGCAGGAGAAAAACCGCAAAATAACCAGAGTTTGGGGCTTTATTGTGTGTATGTGTGAAGTTCTATCTGAATGCTGTGTGGTTACATGAGGTCAGAACATACAGAAGTTATTGTTTTTAAGGGCTGAGAATCTGTGGTCATTGTGGTTACTTCTGTAGGAAACCCTGAAAAGTGCCAAACTCTCGGTGCTGTATAGGTATGGGGCATGCCCCACCAAGCCGTAACTTGGCGGATGGCATACCTGCCATCCCAATATATCAAAATTATCGTCACAATATATTTAAAATATACTGCAGTATATTACACACTCATTGAGTTTGCAGACAGAGGGTTAACCATGCACGGGGGGTTGAATGATCGCCCCAGGACGAACCCCCTCCAAATTGAGGTAAGATGCTGTCCACCTAAAGGTGTAGACTCTGTGTGCAAGGTGAATACCTGATCTGAAATTTAAGGTAAAGGAAACTTTGTGTTCGGCAGATCAGAAAGGACTAAGTGCTCAGGATCAGAGTTAAGTGTTGTTAGGGTAGGTGGAAACAGGACCCAGTAGCAGGCAGGAATTACAAAAACCGAAGTTTAATAAAGGGGCAAGGCAGCATTCCGTAGTACAACAGGCCGGGTCAAAAACTGGGGAGACAAGGCAACGGTACAAAAACAGAGTCCAAAGAGTAGTCACAGAACAGGCAGGGGTCGGAACCGGGAATGCACAGCAAAGGCACAAAAACAGAATCCAAAATCAGGGTCGCAAGAACACAGGCAGGAGTCAAAACCAGGGAGGTGTAAGAGGAACAAAAAGAAAACAAAACGAAGACAATACAAAACTAAAACAACAACAGGAGAAGGACTAGGGATAAGGATAACAAAAACTCAGAGACAGAAACTCAGGAACCAAACAGACAACTAGGGCAGGTACTCGGGAGACAGACAGACACACACACAGACAGACAGACACAGACAGACACAGACACACACACACATACACACACACACAGTAGCAAACCAACAGTGAGGAACTCACAAAGAACCACTGAGATGACAGGGTATATATACAAAGAGGGAGACAGACATAATGGGAATCAGGTGTGCAGAGGTGGGGAGGGGAGATTGCTCACAGGTGAGAACAATGAGGGTTAACAAGGACCAATAATACAATAACAGGGGAAACGTAAGACACGGACTGGAATGCACATAGACACAATGATAACAAACGGCCTGGGGTTAGCAGGTAGACACATGCACAGCTCGGAGGGGAGGAACGCGGAAGTGGACACACATGCAGAGAATGAGAAATCACAGATAGATGCAGGGATAGGATAACGAGGAGGGAAATGACAGCTGCAGGTAGAAACTCAAGATGAATTAGTAATTAGTAATGTTAGTAGCGAACTCTAAAACCATAATGTTAGTAAGTTAGCTGGTTAGTATTATATACACATTAGTTTGTTAGCAGGTTAGTATTAAATCTAATCTAACAGTTAGTATGATTAGTACATTAGTATTTTATAAAAATATTAATAAAGCCAGAAGGAAGAAAACGAGATACGAAATACAGAGGAAACCCGAATGTTCCCAAAATCACCCGAATATTGCAACGACAAAGACAGGGAGTGGAATCTCAGGAAATATGGAACGCGGACTGACAAGGGAACTAGAGTGATGGAACAATACACAAAGTCAGGAAAATAAACAGACAATCGCGAGGGTAATGCGGGAAAATAGGCAAAAGAAATCAGGAAAAATAATTACACAGAATAAACAGACAGACAAAGTATAGGATCCTGACAAGTGTATCTTCTCTGGGTAGCAGGGTTAAGTGTATCTTCCCTGTGAGATTAAAGAGTTGGGTGTATCTTCTCTGGGTAGCAGGGTTAAGTGTATCTTCCCTGTGAGATTACAGCTGGGTAGCAGGGGTTTTCCCTGTGAGATTAAAGAATTCTTCTCTGAGTAGCAGGGGTTAAGTGTGTCTTCCCTGTGAGATTAAGGGGTTAAGTATGTGTCTTCCCCGTGATATTAATGAAAATGAAATTTAATTTATTTCAGTCTGCATTCAACAATAATATGACTGCAATCAGCAAATATGTTTACACAAATTTGGCAGATACTCAAATCACATCTTCAGTCAATGCAATGCAACAACAATTCAGGGTCTCTGCAGTCCGAAATAGGTGTAGGTTGAAGCTAGTTGCTTATAATGCCTACCCTTTTTAACACATCATAAGTCGATTTCAAAAGGTTACATCAGGTGTCAAACATCAAAGACAAACAAACAAAGTAAAACAAACAAAATCAAACACAGCTTTCATATCCTGAACCTATACTGTTTTTCTATATCAGTGTTACTCTCTTAACAACCTTTTGCATATTTGTTCAGTACGTTATTTTTAAACATCTTTTTAACCTTAATGAGTGTCCTACAAGTCTTCAATTCCTCATGACAGCTGTTCCATAGATTCACTCCTTTAACTGAAATACAATGGTATTTAGCATTGGTCCTTGCTAATGGTTTTTTGAACATATCGATTCCTCTTAGATCATGTTGCCATTTTCTCTTTGTAAACAACTTTTGGATACTTTCAGGTAGTAATTGTTTTTTGAGCTTTATACATGATTTGAAACGTTTTCAAGTCGACCAAATCTTTGAATTTTAAAGCCTTTAATTCAATAAAAAGAGAATTAGTTGGTTCTCTATAGGTCGTTTTTTTTTTTTTTTACAATTCTTATAGCTCTCTTTTGCAGTATGAAGATTGGGTTAGTATTAGTTATATATGTATTTCCCCATACTTCCACACAGTGGGTTATGTAAAGGACCACAAGGGAATACTACAAAGTATATACAAAGATTTTTGTTTTGATATACGTTATATGCGGCTTCCAGCTTAATTTGTTATCTATAATCACTCCAAGAAATGTAATTTCCGACACTCTTTCAATTTCGACATCATTTATCATGGGTTTACTAATTGAGTTTCAAAAGATTATAAACTTAGTTTTATTTAAGTTCAGTGTTAGTTTGTTAGAATCAAACCAGCTCTTTAGCATTACCAATTCCCTTTCCACTGTATCCAAAAGTTGTCTCAAATTCTCACCAGAGCAAAATTAATTTGTATCATCAGCAAATAAAATAATTTTCAATACTTATATAATATATAATTTATGTATAGCAGACACAATAATGGGCCTAACACTATTAAGGAATTACAGGGTCATTCCGTGTCAAATCAACCAGTTTTATGAAAAGTTCCTGTCTGACCCTCTCAGATTTTGATGAAACTCCATCATAATAATCCATTGTGTGAAAAATTAACACACACAAAAAATGAGCCTTACGACATGTCGTTTCCGAGATATGGCCTCCTGAAATTTGCTCAAAACCTCCGTCTTTCGCGCTTGCAAGTCGTGAAAACCACGATTGGTAACAGCTATAGAACTGAAACTTAGTATTCTAACTTACTTTCTTCCAAATTGCAAGAATATGACATCAGATTACTTGTACCCTTTTCAAGTTATATGCACCCAAAGTAGCCACTTTGTTCAGTCGCACATGTTTTTGGTGATTTTCGAGGTCACCCTGTGCCCATACGAATGTCCCATATCCCATATCACAGATGTATTATCTATAGGTGTATGTCTATGGTCACAAGCAAGTACAGGCTAATCAATTAATTTGTAAAGGAATGACATCCATCCAAATTTGGGTCCAGGTGAAAAAAGTCAAAAACACAACCGTCCGTCTTGTCAATGGATCACCATGTGGACAGTTAAAACTTTTTCTGAAATTTACACCAGTTAAACAGATATATTAGATTTACTCATGCCCGCAAACGGGTGTTCACTTGGATCGCCAGAGAAATTAAACCATCCAGGGAGCTGGTGTTGTTCCTTTGTCGCCAACTCATCTTTAAGAGCCTCCCTCATCCCATTGCAGAAGACCTCCTGAAGCGCCGTGTCATTCCACCCAGACTCCACCGCAAATTCCACAGCACAGCGGGAACCTTGGCGGTGAAAGAGAAGTTGGGAGGCGTCTCTGCCGCAAACAGGATTATTGAAAACCTTCCTCATCTCGGAGACGAAGGTCAGATAATGAGTGCTGGCGGAAAGTTGGCTGTTCCAGATAGTGGTGGCCCAGTCTCACGCACTTCCCACCAGGACAGGCCATGATGAATGCGATCTTCGAATGGTCAGAGTGGTAGCAACCAGGTTGCATGTGGAATACAAGATCGCATTGCATCAAGAAACCCCGGCATTCCCCAAATCGCCAAGTCTGCTGGGTCCATCACTGGCCAGTTTGTTCTGTTGCGGCAGTGTACAAGACTGGACCCAAACGCAAGACTCTGAGGCAGAACTGGATTCAAAACTCCACTCAGGAGAAATATTTATTTTCAGGCAAGCAAGGCAGGAATAGGCAAAAAGGGTGGAAGGCTGGATACGGGGCTGGGCAGAATGAAAGCGGGGCAGGTGAGGAGTCAAGGCTGTCTGGGGCAGGCATGAGACTGGATGGGCTGAATCAAAATAAATGACAAACAAGTTAACAGGACAAGCGGGATCAAAATAGCAAGAGGCTGGGAGTAATCTACAAACAGAGCAGAGAAAACAAACTGGCAAAAAGGGACGTGAGCGGAAAAATTAAATAGTGAAAAAACCAGGTGAAGGAGATAAGTGATTAACTAAAATTAACTTCCATACTGTTCCAGCATAATTTACAGCTAAATCTAGTCCCACCCCCCAATTCCCATAGAGATCCATTCAAATGCAGAGATGTTATAGTATCACTTGTAAGAGTACCAGAAAATAAGATTTCAAGCGTCTTTTGATGTTGATGGGTCACAGACATCAGGAAGTTCACAAAATAGTTTCTAGAGGAGAGAAGAAACGATTAAAAGAGAAACTCACTGAAGTGCTTGAGAAACACACGAACATGCCGACGGGCTCATTACAGAAGGGAGAGCATGCCTCTGTGATTGCCGAAATGACACAAGTTATATCCGCATTAATGGACGAAAAGCTAGCCAAACTTACGTCCATGGTGGATAAGAACAGAAAGAATTCGAGCAGCAGAACAACGCGTGTCAGACACGGAAGATTCAATTTCGATTCTGGAAAAAAAGGTGGCAGATCTGGAGAAAAAGTTGCAAACAGCAAATGATAAACTCTTGGATCTTGAAAGTCGAAGCTGCCGGGACTGCTTTAAAATTCTGAATTTAAAAGAGGGAGTGGAAGGCTCGGAGCCGGAAAACTTTCTCAGATCTATGCTCCCATTTCTGTTGGGCCTTGAAACAAAGAAGGGCACGGTGAAGATAGACCGCGCTCACAGGGTCAGCCAGAAGGTAATGATTCTCAAACTCCACAACCCTATCGACAAAAAGAATATTATGGCTGCTGTGAAAAATAAAGGGCTGTTGATATTCGAGGGTAAGAAGATAGCCATCTACCAAGACTTACCCCCCGCTGTCCGTGAACCACGTTGCGGTTTCAGTGACATATGCACGGAGCTGATCAAGAAAGATACTCGCTTTAACATGAAATTCCCAGCTATACTCTGCCTGTCACCCGGACAGGAGCATCGTTTATTCAAGAATCCATCTGACACTCGGGATTACTTGGACAGTTTTGGCTAGGAGCTGTTCGCTGGGAAACGTTCTATTTGGATTAGGCTATCCTCAAACATGGATTAAAGCGGTAAACTGAACTCTCATTTCTCCTCTGAAGAAGGTGTTTAATTACATAATTTAATTGACGGGCTAAGTCCAAAGACATTCACTTATAGCCTATTTTATCATTTACCTTCTCCTCCATCTTTGTATAGCCTTTCAATGAAACATGTTGGTTTAATGCAACTCTCACTCTTTACCTAACAAACTAAAGAAGCTGTTCATAATCACATTTAGGCAATGTATCACGCGACCTTCAATGTAACACTCTGCCCGACTGTGATTTATGAATGCTAATCTTCTAAGACTGTTCTATGATTGGTCTGTGCCCATTACACTGACCATTTGGGAGGGAGGGAGGAGGAGGGAAATGCTGCTTTTGTTTTTTTAATTTTGGGATGGGCTGATGTGGATTTTGTTTTGTCTGTTGGCTATGTCTTCTGGTTTGGTCTGTCTTTTTCTTACTTTTATTTTCCGTTGACTTTGGCATGGGGTGGTGGGATGAGTGGTCACTCCTCCACTGAAGAAGGGGTGCTATATTAGGTGATTTGAATTTGCTATGGGTTTGGGAGATGATGTGGTGCATTCAGCTTTCGGTTCTTTGTGCCTGGGACAGTCTTGTGACTGATTGCAGTCACACGGTCGTGCGTGATGCAGCTTTTGATGTTCTCTTGTTGACTTTGAGTGTGGCGCCTACCTCCCAAGATTAAGTTCTATTGTTGGATTGTGTCTGTAACATTTTGATCAAGTTTCAAGTGAACTGTCGCTTACACTTACAAACGATTTGGCCTATCGTCTTCCAATATGTTCTCTTCTTTTCCTTCTTTATCTTCAAATGTCCCACAGCTTGTATAGGCCTAATATTTGATTGCTTATGGGCATTGGCAACCTATGCACGTAGCCCTATAAACTTTGCCCCTAGTGGTTGAGAGGTATCCGTTTCAATTACAGTATTCATGTTTGTCTGAAATTATAAACTACAGCTTTAAGAAAACCCCGTAAATTTTTACACAGTATTTTTTAAAAGGGTAGCCGCTTGCGAAAACCTCAGCTTCTCCAGTCACACTGCAGTGCCATAAAATAGGAGGGTGTTATCAATAGCCCAAAGCACTTAGGACCCTCCTCTGGCCACAGCCACAGACTGTAAAATGCATAAAATGCACCGTTTATACACGCTAAGAAAAGCATGTTCACGTATAGAAACAATAATATTTTTTTAAAACGTTGTACAAATGAGCATTCACTGTTTTCCCTTGCTTACTGTATATATACAGTACCTGATGCACTTTCAGTTTAGAAGACACTTTACTTTTTTTCTCCAAAATCTCTCGTATAAACTTGCCAGTATATTCAGCTACAGCTGTTTTCTGATTAACCCTAAAGAGTTTATCTTGTTACATTTCGCCAAAGTCCTGTACAGTAAACATTTCCACAGCGACCACCCATCGCACTTAGGGCTGAAATATGTTGCTGTTCTTGTGTAAATGTCCTTGTGTATATGTTTTTTTTTTTTTTACTTATTTAAATACATTCAGTGACATATGTTATGGTTATCATATATATACTGTACATGACTATTCTGAAATAAATGTTTTATGTTGCAAATTTCTGAATGATACAGCTTCTTCAATTCAAACTTTAAACCATGGATGTGCAAGGAATATTTTTTGAGATATTGACATTTAAATAAACTAGTAGAAACCAGGTGGAAATTGCCTCTGGAGGGCCAAAGTAAATAGGGTTAATTAGTAGCCTAAGAGAAGGCCCTGTCTTCCAGCGTCAGTATAGGCTAGCATAGGGCTCCATTACCCGATCCGTCTCCATTACAACATAAGGAACTGATAGTAGACAATCGTATGGCAAAATTCATAAGTAGGCTAATGTAAATGAAATAACATTATTAAAAGAACATAATAGCCTACAGCCATAGCCTATCTAAAATGGACATGGGGAGCCAAGCCTACGTTATCAGACGGATTAGGCATTCGGGAATATTATGGCCTAACGAGAAATATAGGCTATAGGCTCTATATATATATATATATATATATATATATATATATAATTACGGACATCCAAGTAGATTGTATGCCCATACAATCAGCTACCTATCACCTGGTAGCACGATTCCTAAGTCCCGTAACACCCCCCTCCCCTCGCCTTTTTTCCCCCTTCGGATCTACACTGTTCTCATACATGGCCTCTCTAGAATCGAATTGACGGAAATCCGTCGTAGCAATGGAGAACTTTAATCCCTGTGTATAAGTACTGAAAATATATTCTTTAATACAAAGAGCATTTACTTATCCATAAGTAGACCGGTCAGATATAAAAGGAACCCAGTAGCATGCATATAAGTTAAGGGTATATTTTATCTAGTATATAAAACAAGAATAAGTTTTCATAATAATAAATGCATGATTAACAGTTCAGTGTGTGTGTTTTTAAGTATTCCATATGAGTTTATATATGTTGTGGAATAAAGCCACTCTGAGGTTCGGACTGGTGAAATTCAAGCAATTCAAATTCAATTTATTCATGCATACTGTTATGAACGCCTTTCCTCCTAGATTAGCTATAGATGAATTAGCGGTAATTTCCGTTATGTCTAAAGTCGGTAGTTCTAATTCTAATTATGTTAAGAGTATTACATCCATCATTATTGGCAATGGGCGGAAGGGGGTGTGTGTGTGGTCAGGTGGTCTCACCTGTGGCGGCCGGTGAGAGTATATTAAGGTGGCTGCCGGGATGTTCGAGAGAGTGGATTTGTGCGAGGAACACCCACAAGAGGCCGAGAAGAAGATTGACACACACACAGCTGCGGCGCTGATAGTCTTAAGAAAAATAACTAAAACTTGAACAAATAACAGAAACAAGAAGGAGCTGGTCGCTATCCGGAGCGAAGATTGCGCTGGTCCTGTCTGGGTGGGAATTATCGAAAGGAGATCATACTGTCCTACAGCCGCACTCTTCAGCCCATTGCCTGCGAGCTGAGTTTGTGAGCCGTGAGTGAGAAGGGAAGCGATTATCTGGGTGAGTCTGTTGGTAATAAAACCCCTAGACATTCGAGTACCTTGACTTTTATATACGGGAAGACTCGCCCATGATAAGGTGGAGGGCTCGCGTCCGGGATCTGAACGTTTGATTCGCTATATAGTTATGCTTTTGGTAGCATGGTAGATAGTGAGTTTTGGGTAGTTTGATGGTGAATTTATAATTCCTTTGTTATTGTCATTTAGCTATTTTCCAATCAAGCAATTCCTTGCGTGAATTAAGGGACGCCTAGGTGTTTTCACCTGCTAAACGGCCGGTGCGTGCCAGTGTAGTTAAGACAACGTTAGTATAGGGCGCACTCGGATCCAAAGAACACGATTAGCGTGTAGGCGTTCGGATTCGCAATAAGGAATTGATTGTGTGGTTGGAGTGAAATAGATAAACTTCATAGCCAGAGAGCAGTGAAGTGGGTAGTATATCGGGTTACACTGTTCCCGCATATAGTATTGGTTAATCTGTAGTGACACGCCGCATTGTAGTAAGCCCTTTTGAAGGGGTAGCTTCTGTCATTTGGTTAAAATAAAAAAAATAAAAGTTTTGACTAGTGAGTGCGCGGTGCGCTGTGTCATGCAGGATTCCAATCGTGCGGAAATCAGCTGAAAAACTAGGTAGCTTGGTAGGCTATGCATAAACTTGGCAGTTCTGTTAAGGTTATTGTTGTAGTATAGCCTATCACTATCGCGTGTGGTAATTTTGGTATTGCACCATTTCCTCCCTCTTTTGGCCTGTAGCCATTGTACCATTGTCAGTAGCTGATCAGTGTGCAATGTTACTTTTTGGGACCTTTTGTAGTTTGCCTAGAGTGTGCTTATAATTCCCATTGCTAGGGAAGAGCTGTGTATTGGTGGAGCTGACACGGGCTACATCTTAGGCAGTGGTTATTTAGTGATTCTTATTTTGTCTATTCAGCAAACAATTTGAGGTCCCTACGCATTCTGTGGTCTCTGTCCTTGGTGTGCTGGTGGGGAATAATTTCCTTAATATTTTTGAGATGCCGGGCCAGGACGAGTTAGAGTCTGTAGAGGAGGCGGTTAGCCTGTTTCCTGCACGCCGTCAGTTCCGACATCTCACTAAAGAGCAGCTGGAAGGTTTAGCTGAGGAGCATGAGGTGACGGTGCCGGATAATACTAAAAAGCCTGCTCTGATAAAACTCCTCATGGCCGAGCTAGAGCTAGAGGATATTTGGGCAGGTGAGGAGAAGAGAGAGGCCCGTGAGGCAGAACAGGCAGAGCGTGAGGCAGAACAGGCAGAGCGTGAGGCAGAACAGGCAGAGCGTGAGGCAGAACGGTCATCTAGGATACAGCTAGCTAAGTTGGAGGTGGAGCGTGCTAAGGCTGTCCACGGACCAGCCCTGACCTCCCGTTTTGATGTGAGCCAGGCACGCCATTTTATGCCTAAGTTTCGCGAGGAAGATGCAGATACCTTCTTTGAGGCTTTTGAAATTGTGGCTAGGGAAATGGAATGGCCGGACGCCAAATGGGCTCTGCTCGTCCAAAGTAGCCTTGCGGGCAAAGCACAGGTTGCTTTTGCCGCGTTGGACCCTCGTGTGGGACTTAACTATGAAGAACTTAAAAAAGCTGTATTAGCAGCCTATGGGGGCGTGCCTGAGTCCTACCGCCAGAGGTTTCGAAACCTGAAGCGGAGGAATGGTGAGTCATACCTTGATGTGGGTCGGCGGTTGAGCATCGCTTTTGACCGATGGCTAGCCGCTGGTAAGGTTTTTGACTACTCTGAGCTTAGGGAGCTCATGTTGGTTGAGCAATTTAAGAACAGTGTTCCCCGCGAAGTGGAGGTTTATCTTAGTGAGCGCCAGGTAAACAAGCTGGTTGAGGCATCACAAATGGCAGATGCTTTTGAGGTCATTCATGCTGAGCCCTCAGGGAAAAGCCGCCCCAACGGTGGGCGCCATGATGGGCATCGGAACAAGGAGGTCTCGGGGGGAGGTAGACCCCCTCCTAATAAGGCTAATTTAGGGGAGCGACCCCATCACGGTGGTCTGCTCCTGATAGAAGGTCTGGCCCTGGCTTTGACTCTCGTTCTGACATAGTGTGTCATTATTGTCATGAGCGCGGGCATGTGAAGTCGCGTTGTCCAGTATTGGCTAAGAAGGAGGGCCGAGACAAGGCTGTAGCACTGGTAATGTCTAGTACTGGTGGTTCTGTAGTCCCTCCCCCAGTTTATGATGCTTTTACCTCGGCGGGAACAGTGTCAGTGTCTCAGGGGACAGTGGAAGTGCCAGTTACCATCTTGAGGGATACTGGGGCTGCCCAGTCCCTGCTTTTGCAAGGGGTTTTGGATTTGCCAGCATCTACCTACCAGCAGGCCTCAGCCTTGATTGAGGGCCTAGGAGGCGAATATGGGGTGGTCCCTTTGCATACTGTATATTTAAGGTCTAATGTGGTTAGTGGCCTGGTGACTGTGGGAGTGGTCATGTCCTTGCCAGTGAAAGGAATTAGTTTGTTGTTGGGAAATGATTTAGCCGGGTCCCAAGTTTGTGTGACTCCGGTGGTCTCATCAGTGCCTCGGGAGACCCCTGAAACTCAGGCATTGGAGAAGGAATACCCAGAGGTATTTACCGCTTGCGTTGTGACGCGCTCTCAGACTCGTGCGTGGAAGAGTTCCCCTGCTATCTCTGAGGAGGTGGTGGTATGCCCTGACTCTGTGACTCCCCCTGCTGGGGTGCCGGAGCCGGGGGCGCCCCCTGTAGACTTGGAGGAGTCGGTGGAGTTAGCTGACACGGTTTTCGCCCGCGCGGTTGGGATGTCTGAGCCCTCCCATTTCACTCGGGAGGCCCTTGTGCGGGAGCAGCATCAGGATGGCACGCTGGCCGCTTTGTGGAAGGAGGCTGTCACAGAAGAGGAGAGTCAAGACGTAGCGGCAGGAGTTTATGTGCAGGATGATGTGCTGATGCATAAGTGGCGGCCAGTTGACCGCCCCGCCAATGAGGATTGGTGGGTGCGAAGTCAAGTGGTGGTGCCACTTAAATTTCGGGAGGAGGTAATGCAGCTGGCTCATGCGACCCCCATGGCTGGGCACCTGGGGGTCCGCAAAACTCTTGAGCGGATATTGCGTCATTTTTACTGGCCCCAGGTCCGCAAGGACGTGGTCCATTTTTGTAGGTCCTGCCATGATTGTCAGGTAGAGGGCAAGGCAGGGCACCGAATTCCCGTTGCCCCACTTCAACCACTTCCGGTGGTGGAGGAACCATTTACCCGTGTCATGATCGACTGTGTGGGACCTTTGCCTCGAACAAGAAAAGGCAATGAATATTTGTTAACGTTGATGGATGTGGCTACCCGGTTTCCTGAGGCGGTGCCCTTGCGGAATATTAAGGCCCGCACCATTATTGAGGCATTAGTTATCTTCTTTTCTAGAGTAGGTCTGCCAGTGGAGGTCCAGTCTGACCGAGGTACTAATTTCACGTCTGGTGTATTCCAAGAAGTTATGTGTGAGTTAGGTATTAAGCAGGTGGTGTCCTCCGCTTACCACCCCCAGTCTCAGGGTGCCATTGAGCGGTGTCATCAAACCCTGAAGTCCATGGTGCGCACATACTGTGGGGACTGCCCTCATGATTGGGATGTGGCAATGCCCTTTTTGTTGTTTGCGATTCGTGATGCAGTAAATGAGTCAACAGGGTTTAGCCCCTTTGAGTTGGTGTATGGGCACGAGGTCCGTAGTCCATTGCGGATGGTTAAGGAACGGCTGGTGACGTGTCAGGAAAAAGGGGATGTCCTTCAATATGTGGCAACCTTCAAAGCTCGGCTAGGAGCTGCATGGCAGGTGGCTTGTAACAAATTAGCCGGTGCTAAGGAGCGCATGAAGAGACAGTTTGATAGGAAAGCTGTCTCACGGTCTTTTGCTGTGGGAGACAGGGTGCTGATGTTGCTGCCGGTAGGCGGTGAGAAACTGAGCACTCGCTTTTGTGGCCCGTATGCAGTTTTAAGGAAAGTGGGGGAGAACAACTATGTTCTTAGTACACCTGAGCGGCGGCAAAAGACGCGGTTGTGTCACATCAATTTGCTAAAGGCGTATGTAGACCGTGTGTCAACTCCTGCGGTCTGTTGTGTGGCAGTGGTGTCGCCACAATCAGAGGATGAGGGTGAGAATTTGTACACCCCGCCAGAACCGGTCAGTGCCCGGGTAGAGAACACCCGTGCACTAGAGCAGCTGGGGAAGCAGTTGTCACATCTTACTACGGTTCAAAGGCAGGATGTGCTGGAATTGGTGGCTTCTCACCCAGTGCTGTTTAAGGATAGGCCAGGGCTTACCCCATTAGCCATTCACGATGTGGAGACGGCGAGTGCGGAGGCTATAAAACAGCATCCCTACCGTTTTCCCCCCCATAAGAAAAAGCAGGTGGCTGAGGAAGTGGCCTACATGTTAGAGATTGGAGCCATTGAGCCGGGGTCTAGTGCTTGGAGCTCCCCAGTGGTCTTGATTCCTAAAGGAGATGGCTCCTCCCGGTTGTGTATTGATTATCGCAAAGTGAATGCGGTAACCAAAACTGATGCATATCCCATTCCACGCCTTGAAGACTGTATTGACCGGATTGGCCAGGCCCAGTTTGTGTCAAAGTTCGACCTTCTGAAAGGTTATTGGCAGGTCCCTTTATCGGCTCGTGCACAGGAGGTGTCGGCCTTTGTAACACATGATTCATTGTATCGGTGTCGCGTTCTCCCATTTGGGATGAAAAACGCACCCGCTACTTTCCAGCGGTTAATGAACCAGGTGACCGAAGGTCTGGACCATGTTGTTACCTACATTGATGATGTAGTGGTATATAGCGAGACATGGCAGGCTCATCTTGTACACATTCAAGAGCTGTTTGAGCGCTTGGAGACAGCTCAGTTGGTGGTGAACCTTCCAAAATGTGAATTTGGCAAGGGGCAGGTAACTTACTTGGGGCATCAGGTGGGGCGTGGGGCAGTGTTGCCTCGGACTGCAAAGGTCCAAGCCATTGTGGATCTCCCCACACCTACCACTCGCCGGCAATTGATGAGGGTGTTGGGTATGTGTGGCTTTTATCGTCGGTTTGTGCCGAATTTCGCAGCTGTGACCACACCTTTGACGAATCTGCTGCGAAAAGGGGTCAAGTGGGACTGGTCGCCAAACTGTCAAAAGGCACTGGACCAAGTTAAAGCAATCCTCTCCTGCGAACCCGTGCTGCAAGCACCAGATTTTTCTTGTCCTTTCGCCCTGGCGGTGGATGCATGCGATGTAGGCATCGGTGCAGTCCTCCTTCAGGCTGATGGTGCTGGTGTGGAGAAGCCTGTGGCTTACTTTTCCAAAAAGCTGAATAAACATCAAAAGGCTTATTCGACCATCGAAAAGGAAGCGCTGGCTTTAGTTGTGGCGGTGCAACATTTCGAAGTTTACGTGTCGAGTGTGGGAAGCGATGTGGTGGTCTACTCAGATCACAACCCCTTAGCTTTTCTAGCGAAGTTTCAGGTGTCCAATGCCCGAGTGTTTCGCTGGAGCCTAATACTTCAGCCATATAGCCTGACGATTAAACATATTGCCGGCAAAGATAACGTCATTGCAGACGCTTTGTCGCGGGGTTGATGCGTGTAATTTCCATCCATGAATTGAGTTGCCGCTCGTTTAGGAGAGGCCTATTTACATGTGCTCTGGGTAGTTAGGGTTTAGAGTTCACCTCCCCTGCTATTTTGGTTTCTGGGAAAACACAGAGTGGGACTAAAGGTGCCGTAGTATTTGGCGGTTTTTGTAAATATTTTATTATAGATGTGCAGTGTGCATGAGATGTAACTGTAAAATAAGAAGAGCCTCCCTACATGTGTTTAGAGGGAAGGGTAGGAGGAAAGTCTCCTAGAAAATAAAAAAAAAATAAAAAAATTAATTAAAACTTTGGTGGGTGTAATTTTTGGTTAGTTTAGGAGTTGTGGGTTTTGTTTTGTTTGATTTCCTAGCTAAGGAGGGGGGAGTGTTATGAACGCCTTTCCTCCTAGA
Organism: Synaphobranchus kaupii; assembly: GCA_029718625.1. Taxonomy (NCBI): domain Eukaryota; kingdom Metazoa; phylum Chordata; class Actinopteri; order Anguilliformes; family Synaphobranchidae; genus Synaphobranchus; species Synaphobranchus kaupii. The sequence continues at coordinate 66,328,207 of CM056378.1, forward strand.
TTAGCCATAGATGAATTAGCGGTAATTTCCGTTATGTCTAAAGTCGGTAGTTCTAATTCTAATTATGTTAAGAGTATTACATCCATCATTATTGGCAATGGGCGGAAGGGGGTGTGTGTGTGGTCAGGTGGTCTCACCTGTGGCGGCCGGTGAGAGTATATTAAGGTGGCTGCCGGGATGTTCGAGAGAGTGGATTTGTGCGAGGAACACCCACAAGAGGCCGAGAAGAGGATTGACACACACACAGCTGCGGCGCTGATAGTCTTAAGAAAAATAACTAAAACTTGAACAAATAACAGAAACAAGAAGGAGCTGGTCGCTATCCGGAGCGAAGATTGCGCTGGTCCTGTCTGGGTGGGAATTATCGAAAGGAGATCATACTGTCCTACAGCCGCACTCTTCAGCCCATTGCCTGCAAGCTGAGTTTGTGAGCCGTGAGTGAGAAGGGAAGCGATTATCTGGGTGAGTCTGTTGGTAATAAAACCCCTAGACATTCGAGTACCTTGACTTTTATATACGGGAAGACTCGCCCATGATAATACATGGAGAATAAACATATCGTTCACAGTCCGTGTCCATTCTAAAGTTTCACACAACAAGCCTTCATACTTATACACTTTTGGTTATACAAAACAGGATAGAGACCGTCCTCCTTTCCCACCCTTAATTGTTTTGGGAACATCAACCTTGTTTCTCACCCTCAGCCCCCCTGACCCAAGGCCTCACGGCCTTGGTTCCAGACATGCATACAGACACAGGTGGGAGACGAGTTCATTATGGTTTTGGTTCCCAAGCAATTCCCTCAGTTCACACACTCAAAGCATTTCTTCAGTCAATTATCCTGCTCACAGTATTCAGCTCTTGGCAGCACGCAAATTAGGCCCAGAGCAAGGTCACAAAGCCCTCAGGTTATACAGGTTATATCATTTTAATTTTTAAAATTACTGAAACTTCCACAAACTCCCCCCTCTTGTCCTTAGGAGGATAACACACAGTTCAGTTTAAATTTTACAAAATTCAGCAAAAGCATCATTTATTTCCTTCTCAGCATAATCAGCATAATATGGGACTCGCAGAGAAATCATCACTGACGTAGTCGGGCCTTTAATGCATGCAGTGCACATAAGCCTAATGCAGAATATTATAACAAGCAGGATTACAAACAGGGTTAAACCCCAAAAAAACAAAAAACAAAATGAGCGATCTTTGCTCCCCAGCTGCCCATGAAAGATTCCAGCCACTCTCTGGCTGGCAAAACATATTGGCAACAAGCAGGAATATGCATTTTGACCACACATTAACCACAATCCATGTGATGCTGGGTAAGTATAAGTGTCCCCACCTAGTGTGTATATTATAGGAAACATAATGAATATATATTTAAAAATAAGAAACTAAAATGTCAGGTCTTACTTAATTTAAGATGGCTCTACCGGCATATTCAATTTATCTATTTTATCTATTTAGTGTTTCACAGAATAAATGGTAACAGAATTGTTGGATGTTCAGGATGACATCCTCTGAATAAAAGCTGATCTCCTCTTCACGGTCAGGAGAGGTTACTAGCACGTCACTGACCTTACATTGGTAAGGGCTTCAATACCTTACTTGTTGCACTGGTGCTGTTGTAATGGACCCCTGCAAATTGTTTTCCCAAGGGCTCTGTCCGAATAAGCTGTTGAGATGCTCAGAACCTATGTTATTGACGCATCCAAGAAATGTTAATATTATTAATGTTCATTGATATTTGTGTAAAAGGGGCTTCTCACACTGAGTGAAAAATCTGTCTGTTTAAACAGTAACAAAAGGATAACATTCTGTAATCCTCTGGGTGAGGAGAAGGTTTTACCTTGCATAGAAAAACACTGTTTTGGCCTGAAATTGATCCCCTACCTGCCAGAGGTGACGTGCACTGGCTTGGAGGGCCATAAAAGTAAACCTGCAGTTGAAGACCAAGGGAGTAATCCACATACATAACATTTAGACACATTTTGAGATTTAGCTAAGTGTGAGCATAGTTCATGTACATATTCTTGTGAATTGTACAGCTTCAGCATATCTTCTCAATCGAACTTTATTAGGTATGTGTGTGTCATTTAAGTATAGGTACCTTTCATTACGTCTTGCAGCTTCTTCTGAGTCGATTCTTCCGACCTGCGTTGAGTACCTTGGCACGGGCTGCCTTTGTACGGGACACCTCCGCTCCCGGAGCCAAGCCCTAGGTCCATTGGCCCATGGGTCAGTACCATATCCCAGGAAGTGAAAGTGATACAGGATAAAAGTCATTGACATTGTCATCACCCCACACATCGCCACCAGGAAGTAGAACACCTCATTTGAAGTGTCCGGTCCCCTGGCACGTCCCCGTCTTGGGGTTGCTGTCATCAATTTCAGGAGCATCATGCTCGCTCTTACTAAGATGTACCTTATTCAGGAGGGGGCGTAACCTTCTTGCAGTGGGAGGCGTGGACCCAGCTGTCACGGCCTTGGCACTTCACAGCAGTGTTGGTTACCAGCAGGACCTGGAACGGGCCTTTCCACCTGGGCGCCAACAAAGTTTTCCGCAGGTGGACCTTTATCTGGACCCATTCCCAGGCCGGAGGGAGTGGTAAGGTGTGCTGGGCTCCTTCTGCTGTGCGGCTTTCATCTGTGAATGTATAGATCTTATACTTCTAGTTAGCTTCCCACAGAAGTCCAAGATTACATCGTCCATCATTGATAACTTCAACTTTGACATGTCCATTGCCGGTGTGAACAGTAATCTCAGTGGTCACCCCATGAGAATCTCATGGGGGCTCAGTCTCGTTTTCCGTTGGGGAGTGCCGCGCATACTCATCAATGCAAGTGGCAGCACGTCTGGCCATTTAAGATTAGTCTCAGCACAAATCTTGGCCAATTTGTTTTGAGAATTACATTTGCCCTCTCCACCGCACCTGCAGACTGCATGTGGTAAGGACAGTGGAGGTCTTGTTAATGTTCAAAGCTGTACACAGTTGCCTTACTACTTCTCCAGTAAAATGTGTACCTCTGTCACTGTTCATGCTCCCAGGAATTCCAAATCTACAAATCACATCCTTCAGTAAAGGTTTTACAACAGTCCTTGCATCAGCCTTCCTACAAGGGAAAGCTTCAATCCATTTTGAAAACAAATCAACGATTACAAGTACATATGCATAACCACAACACTTTGGCATTTGGATAAAATCAATTTGAATATTTACAATCATTCCTCCCCCCGCTCACATGTGCCTCACTGTGAGACATACGAGCAAGATAGGGGAGAAGAGCGGTGGGGGCGACCTGGAGGCCGTCCAAAAAATGCCACACACCGTCTTCCTTCAAAGAACACTTCAAAGAGATCCAAGATTGTTTCTCCCGATCATCATCACGCTTGTAAGGCAGCAACATCATTGTGGGTATAAACATCAGGGATCAGAGAAAACGCTTGGAGGATTGCAGAGGTGTGAGACACAGCCACAGCTTATTATTATTATTATTATTATTATTAACCAAATTCTTATCAAATTATTGCCTTTAATGACATCAGGAATAATGATACCTTGTTCCAGTAGGGCAGTGACTACCGGAGTGATACCTTCCTCAGCCTCGGGCTTCAGGGGATACTGCGGTTTTCAGGGCAAATCTTTATTTGGATCTACTGTAATCACCACAGGTTCCGCATTGTACATACAACTGGCTTCATTTGGATCCGTAGACCACAAGGAAGCTGGACCTCTGTATCAGTGAGTTTTGCTCTGTTGAAAAACACACTAAAGCAGGAGGTGAGGCAGGTTCAGAGAATTGCATTGCAAAAATTCAACAGCATCATAATTATTCTTGGGTACATCCAGAAACACTCCGTCTGGCGTACAGGAAATGGTACAGCGTAATTTACACAAAAGGTCTCGTCCTAACAAATTAACAGGGGAAACCGGGCTTAAAAGGAAGGCATGATCAGCAGTCACTGGCCCTACCTGAAAATTTAAAGGAGCCAATTCTGGATGTGGTATTACTTAGTTCGCTATTCCTACAGTTTTAACAACACGCCCTGAAGTTAGAAGATTTGGAAAATCTTTCGCTTGCAAAGTGGGCCTACAATCTCCCGTGTCTACAAGACAATTTACTGGCTTTCCAGCAATTTTACATTTAATATATGGGTCATCTATTGGTAGTGAAATTAGTAGGCAAATGACGTCAGTTTTCTCTCTGCTGTCCTATTGCGGACCAAAGGGGTTTTGCACCGTAAAAGGTGCGCTGTTGACATTAATTTGTGCATTTTGTTGCAGGGGAAATTGTTGTTGCTGTGCAGCAGGACAGTGCCTAGCAAAGTGTCCAGGCTGCCCACAAGTATAACAGAGGTTTGTCCACTGTTCTGGCTGTGGGACAGGAGCGGAATTCCCCGCACCTCTGCCTTGGCCTTTGCCTCTCCCTCTGAAACCCCCCCTCTGCTGGCCACCACGGCCCATCTGTTGTCCCTCAAAATGCGTTATTTGCATAGACATTAATTTTACTTCAGCATTCTCTTTCTTTTGCTCTTGACAATTCATTAGTGATGTGCAGTTCGTGAACGAATCAGTATTTTTGAACGTCTGAGTCGACTCGCCAGTTCGAGGGAATCGTGCTTACCCACGGCTCTGGCTCTTAGCTCTGGCTCTGACTCTGCCTGCTTTCTACTACAGCCGGGAATCGGTGTCAATAGTTAGAACCTATGTTGAGCAGCAGTAGTGATGCGCCCAAAAAAATAGGTTGCACAAATATCTTTTTATTATAATCATTTAAGAATACATTTTAATTTGATCTAACAATATTGCACACAGATTTTCAATCTAAAGTGATTATTACTACTACTGCTAACGGTTAAAAGATGTAGGCTACCTACAGTTGCCTACTGCCCAACTCTCATCAGCACGAAATCAACTCGACTCAGAGCCCTGAGCCGCTGCAATATTCCACGGCTCCAGAGCCGTGACACAAACCAAAGTCGAGTTTTAACAGAGAGCAAATGCTGTAGCCTACACCATTAATAATCAGGTTTAGCCTAACTACTCAGTGTGGATCAACCATAAACCGTGACAAAGGTATTCTGTTATAGCTAATGATATTCCGAGACGCCAACACTTTAATAGCCTACTTTTTTATTACAAAATGATTAGGCTACATGTGGCTGTTTGCAACCGAATTGCAGAATTAATAGGCTATGCGATTGTTTTCAGCTAATGACAGTAAAGGCTACTTCTTAAAGTGGTGACATTTTTATTTTAGAAGTCTTGACCAACAACAGTGAACAGATAAATGCAATTTTGTATAATAGAATAAATAAATAGCCTAATGGTTCAAATAAGCATATTTTATGGTGTCCAAATAAATCTTTACCCAACACTATTTAAAACTAATAAATGAAACGGGCTCCTGTACACACACATGTGCATCAAGATCTGGCATGTTTGTCGGATTTGGCTGGCTATCTGTCCTATACATCCACCACATTTTCAGTAGGCTACTGGATTCTACGATCTGATAGGCTAAAAATAAAATTTATATTTGCATAGACTAATAAAATGGCTATAGCCTATGCAAATATAACCATTCAATGTATATTCTTAGGCTACATAATATCTAACGTTACAATAAATATACCGACAGCATTATTTTAAACTTCTGCAAGAATAACGGAGATGGGAAAGTCGTAAATAAATGTAAACTGGATGTGATTGCAGACTAGCTTGAAAAGTAAGGGAGAGTGAACAGAAAATACTGAGCATAGGCTATTAAAAATGAGCATCAATCAGGTGATTTGGGTCTGAATAAAATATCAAAGCGAGTTTACTAACTTGATTTGCTACCAGCTAGACTCTTCTGTCTGAAATGGCTTCAAATTCCAGCTCGCGCCACTGGGAGAAAAAGATGCAGCTCAAGTAGTTCGAAAGAATCAAACAAACAAACTGAACTGTATTAACCGGAAGTACCAAAAACTCGCAACTCCGATTCCGACCGACTCTTCAAACCGAACGGTACGGAAAGAGCCGACTCAGAAAAAAGAGCCAAACTGCCCATCACTACAATTCATACAATGTTCAGCATATTGTATCAGTCTCTCGGCACTTTCAGATTGCCATGCAATACAAATAAGCTTAACTTATCTTTGGCAACAAGCCTTGCACAAAAGCAGCTGCGATAGCCCCTTGGGTATTTACTTCAGAATCTTCAATACCAGAATGTTGCTTGAATATTTCTTTGACTTTACGTTTAGGTTTAGGCTGTTCTTCAGAGGTGTCTGAACTCTCTAATCCTTCTAATTCTGGCATTGTTTCTGGGTCTGACTCTGATTCTGCCTTTAACAGTAGCGGTGGTACTATTGAAGCAAAACGCTCTGGATAGCATTCAGATTCAGAGTCAGAGTCACTACTCTTCGTAGATTCAGATTTAGTGGTTTTTTTCCCTTTCACTGCAAGATTAGGATAAATCTTCACATACGGTGGTGATGTAGGATTTGTTTTTGGGGCCCGTTTAGGTTTTGCGCGGTGTAATTCACTCTCCATTTCAGCTCTATTTTTCTCATTTATTTTCTGTCTTAATTCGCAAACCTTGTCTTTTAGTTTATTTTGGGTGTCTATGTGTCCTCTCTGTTTTGACTCAGCTACCCTTTTCAGGGCCTCATCATACCACAGAAAATATTGTGCCCATTGTACCTGAGGGGTGGGCTTCTTTTTATTCTCTAAGATATCCCTCAGATATTTTATCCTGTCCATATCAAAAGTGCCCCCATCAGGGAACTGTAATTTTGGATCATCTTTAGTGTACTCAATCCACTTGTCCACAAATTTAAAAGTCTCTGGCGACTAATGAGTATACATATACCATGCTGGCGAACCCTTAGGACGGATCGGGATAGAGGATTTACCTCCCATTACTTCTAAAGAAAACCAAAACAATTAAACATAAAACAAAACCATATAATTATGAGGTTAACAGCAAAAGTAAATCAACATGAAAACAAACCAAGGACCTCTTGCCCCTATGAAAACATAAAACAAACCAAGGGACCGCTCTCCCTTTTTATAGCTATTTGTTTGGGAATACTGTCCCAAGGGATTGTTGTCCCCTTTCTTCTTTAACCATACAGCCTCACAAGTGCACTTAACTGCTTTATACAAAACCCTCATTGAACATTTTCAAATCACATTCTGAACACGATCGACAAGTTCTGGAGTACTCTGAGTACTAGGAGAAGGCTCTCGCATTCATGATTTCCCTCAATGCAATTTAAGTTTTGAAACACCAAGAAACACCACATGATCGTATAGGTTTTGTGAATTCACTTTTTCCCACTACTACTTCTCTTCTGAACTCACCCAATCATTTCAAAATGGATTGCGTCAACATCTGGCAGCATAATTCAGAATCATAGCCTTTCGATCAGCAGACACAACTACAAGAGATTTAAAAGGCCCCTCTTACCTTCGATTATGCCGGCAGTGTCTGCAAGATTGTTGGGCCAGATGCTGGATGGTGATGCAGAAGTCTCTTGAAATCCGGGTCACGGCACCAAAATTGTTGTGGAATAAAGCCACTCTGAGGTTTGGACTGGTGAAATTCAAGAAGTTTTATTCATGCATACATGGAGAATAAACACATCGTTCACAGTCCGTGTCCATTCTAAAGTTTCACACAAGCCTTCAAACTTATGCACTTTTGGTTATACAAAACAGGATAGAGACCGTCCTCCTTTCCCACCCTTAATTGTTTTGAGAACATCAACCTTGTTTCTCACCCTCAGCCCCCCCTGACCCAAGGCCTCACGGCCTTGGTTCCAGACATGCATACAGACACAGGTGGGAGAAGAGTTTATTATGGTTTCGGTTCCCAAGCAGTTCCCTCAGTTCACACACTCAAAGCATTTCTTCAGTCAATTATCCTGCTCACAGTTTTCAGCTCTTGGCAGCACGCAAACTAGGCCTAGAGCGAGGTCACAAAGCCCTCAGGTTATATCATTTTAATTTTTATAATTACTAAAACTTCCACATATGATTCAACGTGCTCTCCTTTACCACACCGTGCGCTGACATTCCAATCTAAAATGTTCTCCGCTTTTCAAAGGTCTGTAGCTTAGAGGCCTGGAGCAAGGGTTATCTAAGGAATGTAAACATAGCGGCCATATCCAAGCTGTTGCGGAGGAAAGGTGTCTCTGGATGCGTCTGTGATGGAATGTGGTACAGATGTGAGACAGAGAGAAATGTGCTATGTGGGGGTTGGTTTTGTGCCCCCATCCAAACTGTGTATCCTTACTTTTAATGTCATTTGCTATAGTTTAGTTATTGTTAGCACAACTAATAATTTTTCTATCACACTTCACCCTTTTGTTACTAACAAAACTACTATAGTAAATCTTAAATCTGAAAACTCTTAGTAATGTAGTAGACATTCCTTGTAAGTGGTAGCCATTGTAACGCTGAACTTAAACCCATCACACTTATTTTAGTACATTATAGTTTCTTCCTCAAAAAATTCATCTGGTGGGACATTGCTCAACAGAGGTTCATCTACTTCAGCTTCTCCTAACAGTTTAGCAGAATACATTTGCATAGGAGTGGTACCCACCATTCTCTGTACCATGGCTTTTAGACATGTCGAGCAGCACATGAGTAAAATTAAGACAATTAAAATTGCACTTAATGCAGGAATGATTAGTTTAAGGAAAAATATACCCAAATAATTTTTCTAACCAGGCTAATGGGCCTCCTCCTGGAGGATTGTAATCATGATACTTATTGCCTTCTTCACATATATGTTCTGCTAAACTATTCACTTTTTCAGCGTTGTCCGGAATGTAAGTACAACATTCCTCTCCAATAATATCACTTGCACTCCTTGTGCAGCTAACACAAAATCGAATGCTGCCCGGTAAACATGACATCCCTAAATGTATGCTTCCTTCTCCAGTATTATTAGACACATTTACATTTCCTCTAGAGTCCATAGTGAAATTACATGGGCTATTTCCCAGGAACCTTGTGTGATTCTCATCACGCGCTTGTATGTGGCAGATACTGCCGGTTTGCTTGAGCATGGATTTAACTAATGTTAGGTATGGGGGTGTCTTCGAAAGATTATACTGTGGTTAGGGTTGTAACAATATCCCGTCGATATGCCTTTAAGAAATATTGTGATATTCAATATTATCGTTCGTATATAATTATAGTGGATTAATGACAACGTGAACAGAAGTAACTACCACATGTGGCAGGTTGGCAGCATTCAGTTCTTATTGCAGTAGCTTTAGTGTTGCTTCTGGATCCATGTACTTTTTGGCCAATCATTTCCCGTTTCAGGAACAGAAATTAAAAAACAAGAAACAAATGGTTATGCTATATTCATTTTAAAAACAGAAATTGAAAAACGAGAATCAAATGGTTAGGCTATTCGTTTTGGATCCGTGTATAAATGAATGCCAACTGTAACATCCTGTACTGTCACTCATCTCACAAAACCGTTTTTTTCTCGTAACTTAGTAGCTAGATACTTCATAGATTGCTCCAAAATGAATGAGATGACAAACATGATGACGATGAGCGGCCGTCAATTTATTACATTTCGAACTATGTCCACAAAACAATGTTGCGATGCAATATTTGCTGCTATGTCTGCATATGATGAATTATTTATTGCCATCTCCTGCAGGCTCTCATAGGCATAATGTTATAATGCACTCATAACGACTGTGTAGTTAGCAAAAATGTTTTATGGGAAATGTTTTTTGTATTCCCATCCTTAGGTGTGACTTTTTAATGCATTTACGGCATGTTACCTCGTCGACATTCACCGGTTCTCGGTTATCATTGGGTTTATAGCCAAAAAATTCCCAGATTGGCGAAGTGGTGTTTTTCTTTGAAACAAGATCAGCCATCTTCTCTCACTTTCTCTTAACTAATGATGATGATCAGTCACGAGATATAATAACCATCCTCACTCTGCTGTTAACATTGCACATCAGATAATTAATGAGTACCAGTATGTAACATCTGCCGTTCCCTTCCAGCCCACCTTCCTTTTGTTCTCCTTGTTTTCCCCATTCCTCTTGTTTCATGTCATGTTTTTCCGTTTACCTTGTCTGTCTCGCCATGTTGTGCAGGCTGGGCATGGTTTCCCCATTTATGTAATGGGGGCATGACTTGTCAGGTAGGAGGGACCAAATGCAGCAAGGGGATTCATTAAGCACTAAGGCCACTAAGACGGAAACCCCGTGATTAAGGGGAGGAGACAAGACAGTGAACAAACGTACCGACGCTACTAACCGGCTCACTATCACACGCCAATGAGTAGAAGCACAAATGCCAGGTTTCTCAGTAAGAAAACCAAACAAGGCGAATGGAACAAAGCACTGCTGCCTTATACTTCTACGAGCTAAGTAACTAAGTAAAAGCGTGAACGCCCGGTCTCTCAATAAGGAGCGACCATAGAAAGGCGAATAGTGCAGAGATGTGAGCACCCATTATTCTACGAGCTGAGTGACTAAAGAAAGAGCCAGAAATAATAAACGCCCTGCCTCGGTAACGAGAAGCATCAGAGAACAGGCGAGTAGCGTAATGGCACAAAACACACAGCCAACAAACACTGCAAAATAATACAAAATAGTATACGAGGAGGCAAAACAGAGCGAGATCTAACGTTCCAAGGCTACTCTCACTCGCAGTCACACACAAACATGTCCACAACATCGCCCCGTCTCCCTATAGGAAGACATGTACCGAAGGACAAACAGAACTACAGTTATGAACAAAATCGCCAAAGCTCCATGTACGGAGACAGGTACCGAAGGACGAACAGGACAGCTGCCCCGGACATTTACCGGCTAAATGACTAACGCAAGGTTAGTAGAAAATAAATGCCCTGCCTCTCAGTAAAAAGAAATGTAACGAGAAGGCGACAGGAACAGAGATCCAACGTTCCATGGCTACTGCCATAAGCTCGCAGTCACACGCAGAAAACATAAAGGGGGTAAACGCCCGATCTCCCAGGAGAGAGAAACATTTTACAGGCGAGCCGACGGTAAACCGCCGTCCCATACCTTTTTAGCAAAACGCCTAACGCAAGCTTAGTAGAAAATACACACCCTAGCCTCTCAGTAAAGGAGAATGTAACAAGGAGGCCAAAGGAACAGAGAGCTAACATTCCAAGGCTACTTTCAGAGACTCACAGTCACACGCAAACATGTCCACAACATCGCCCAGTCTCCCTATAGGAAGACATGTACCGAAGGACGAAACAGAACTACAGTTCCGAACAAAATCGCCAAAGCTCCATGTACGGAGACAGGTACCGAATAGGACGAACAGGACAGCTGCACCCAACATTTACCGGCTAAAAGACTAACGCAAGCTTAATAGAAAATAACATGCCCTGCCTCTCAGTATAATAAAAAACCCTGACTCACAACAAAGGGGAAACGTAGTCCACGAGAAGGAGACAAAACGGAACAAACGTACCGAAGCTACTAACCAGCTCACTGTAACACGCAAATGAGTAGAAGCTCAAACGCCTGGTTTCTCAGTAAGAAAACCAAACAAGGTGAATGGAACAAAGAACTGCTGCCCTATACTTCTACGAGCTAAGTAACTAAAGAGCCAGAAATAATAATCGCCCTGCCTCGGAAACGAGAAGCGTAAGAACAGCGAGTAGCATAATGGTACAAATAAAACACACACCCAACAGTGCGAAATAATGTTAATGTAATAATGGTCAAAAACCATGACAGTTTAGTTCCTCATTTGCGCCCCGTTATCCCCCAACTAATCACTCGCCTCCCTCGCTTTTCACCATATCTAACATACACGTTTCTGATGCATGGTCAACACCATGAGTCATTTTTGTAACAAAATTATATGTACATGCAGGCAACACATGTACAGGTGAGGTCTCAGGTGAGACCCATAGCCCGTCCGGGCGAGGTGCGCATCGATGCTTCCTCCACTGGGTTTGTTCCTGGTGTCCTGCAAGAACTTAAACTGATCTTAAAGGTTGTATCAGCGATTTTGGGTGACGTCACTTCTGAAGCGAAATCCCAAACAAACATACTTATGAATAATTATGTTATGTTTTAAAAAATAGTGTTCAAGCATCCAGAATTATAACCACGTTAATAACGTTTGTAAGAAACCAAACTGTTTGTAAATCCAGCGAGATAAGAGTATTAGCGTTTGTGCAGATCATTGTGATTGGTTGGAATACTGTTTATTTTGGTTTTGAGTGGTTGGTAGTACCATTTGTTTTTGTGTACGATCTCGGAGCATAGGCTGCCTACAGAGACGCGGTTTTTTGACGGCCTGCTTATGGGGCGGGCAGCTAGTGGATCGTGAGGAAAAATCATATGAATGTGATCATTTATGTTTCCACCCAAAATCGCTGATACAACCTTTAATCAAACAAATTTATATTATCAACATTATTTACATTAATTTACAACACCGGGACATTGGAGGAGAGTGCTGCAGTTTTTTCTGCCTGATCAGCACGAGCATTCCCTTTTGAGACATCATCTATTTCTTTGGGTAGGAGTAATGCTTCTAATAGGTTTGCAACTAATCTATAGTGAGACAGATGCTTACCCCCTGAGGTTATGAAACCTCGTTCTTTCCATAAGGCTCCAAAATCATGCACTCCAAAAGCAGTTCTCGAATCGGTGTAAATGGTCACAGTTTTCCCTTTAGCCAAATAGCATGCTCTTGTGAGCGCAAATAACTTACATGCTTATGCAGAAAAATGTGAGGGCAACTGCACATTTTGTAACATTTGATGCTCATTGTATACTGAATAGGCAGTTCAAGGAGCTCCTGTTGTGGGGTGTCTCATGGCTGATCCGTCAACAAAAACTACAATCTCGGGGTTAGCGAGAGGCACATCAGTTAAATCAATGCAGGGATTTAACACTGTTTCCACAATATGCGGTTCTCCTTCTCCTTCTGTGGGAAGTAAAGTAGCAGGAATAAGAGTAAGTGCACCTCTTTAGGGTAATATGAGGCAGAGCTAGTAACACTCCATGCCAATGCAATAGCCTGGCAGGAGTTAGGTGTGCTGTTTTAGCCTGTAATAACAGAGCATGAACAGCATGGGGGACGTGGACAGTCAGGGGAGAGTATACTACTATGTCATGTACTGATAATACAGCTTCTGTTGCAGCTGCTACAGCTCGAAAACAGGCTGGCAGTCTTCTAACTACGGAGTCAAGTTTCTCTTGAGTAATATCCAATTGGTTTATACTTTTTGCCATGTTTCAGCTGTCATACATCCATTCTTTTCATCTACAAATAATTCAAAAGTTTTTTTGTAATCGGGAATTCCTAAACATGGAATTCAAAGCCAATTTAATTCCCTTAAATGCAATTTCAGCTTCTGTTATTTAATTCAATTTTTCATTCATTTTAATTTGGACCCATGGACAATCTCACCTAATTGCTGTACAATGACAGAGAAATCTGTGAAATACAGTTTTGGCAATAGCCAACCAATCCTAAGAATAATATTATTATATATATATTATTATATATATATATATAAATACACGTAATTAAATAATTTTTTTCTTCGGGCATTCCAAAATCCCTTCTACCTGTTCCAGAGCTAATCTCTGTCCCTCATGACTGATACGATGTCCTAGGTATCTAATTTCAGGTTTCCATAACTACTCTTTAATGACACCTTATGACCATGCTCAGCAAGACTGGAAAGCAGCAGAAGTGTGTCTTCTTTGCAAGCATTTTCAGAGGGAGAGCATGTCATCAAATCATCTACATATTGTACTAAGGTACTTCCATATTTAAAACTAAACCCCTTTAAATTTCCACTTAAACATGTGGACAGCAGGAGACTCGGCATAACCTTGCGGCATGATAGTCCAAGTAGGCCTGTCACGATAACTATTTTTGTTGGACGATATATTGTCCCAGAAATAATTGCGATAAACGATATTATTGTAATTTTAAGACCATTTTATGCCACTGATATAATGATAATGTTTGAGTCACTTCCCTCTGGGAGGAGGCTGCGGTCCATCAGGACCAAAACCTCACGCCACAAAAACAGTTTCTTCCCATCTGCAGTGGGCCTCATTAACAAGGCCCGAGACCCCCACTGACACTGTTTCCTACCTCCTCCACCTATAGAGACTTCACATTAAAGTCTGTCAATATGCGTTATATTAACGCACCTCTGGACTATGTACTTACACTCCATAACTGTGAATAACTGAACATTAATCCTGCACAATTGCACTCCTGTTATTTCCATAACTCTGAATAACTGAACATTCAATTGTTACATTGTTAACTGTGAATAACTGAACATTCCATTGTTAATACTTTTGCACATTAATCCCGCACAATTGCACTCCTGTTATTTAAGGAAAATAAGAATATCCTGCAGATTCCGTATACATTCCTCATACTGTTTTCCTCTTGTAAATATTTTATTCTATTCTCTTTTACTAATTTATGTACTGTGAAGCACCAAAAAACCAAGACAAATTCCTTGTATGTGAAAACTTACTTGGCAATAAAGTTCTTTCTGATTCTGATTCTGATTCTGATAATATAATATAATAATAATGCAAGTACACCCTTTCAAAGAGCAATGAACTTTTAATTCTTTGGAATATTCAGACATTCGGGAATTGGAATGTGAAAACAAATATTAAAATATCCTAAATAAATAAAACAAATAAAATAAAACCACATAGCCAAAACAATAAATAAAATGGACTCTCGGGCTCTGTTAACAAAAATTGCACTTTAACATGTTATTAAACATGTGGCACAGGGGTATAGAGAGTCATTCATTCCTTAACAGGCAATATACTGCCAATCCAGTTTCTAAATGGTTAGGGTTGTTTTTTAACAAAAAGTGCAAAGTAACAACATATTAGCTGTTAGATGTAAGTAACAACAACAACAAGAAAAACAAAGTATCATGTTTGACATAAGAAAGTCAGTTTAGGACTCCTTTTAGAGTGTCTGGACATAACACAAAGGCACAGATGCCTCAACAGGCCATATCTGCTGCGCTGCCAAATCTGTATTTCTTTTAAGGCAGATTCCGAGCAAGGAACACCAACATGTTTACCTTGTGGGGCTTAAGGCAGGATCTGTCTGGGGTAACAATGTTGCCTGCTGTGCTGAACATTCTCTCTGAGCTAGTGCTTGTTGCACAAATGCACATGTATTTTTGTGCTAACTTGGCTATTAAAGGAAATCTCCTATGATTATCACGCCACCACATCAAGGGATCAGATGCTGTATCAAGTGCTTCTTCCCGGAGGAACTTGGTCAGCTCTGCATCAGCCTGCACTCTTTTTGGTACCGAATCCGATCCAGCCTGGGTCTGACAACTTGTGAGTTGGGCTCTTCTGTTCTGGAGAAGGTCACTCAGCTTCTTCTTCTTGGGTGCTGGAGGTTCAGATCCATCATTTCCCCCTGCAGTTTTACTGCAGCTCTCACCACTGGCACTTCCTCCACTTCCTTCTTCCTCTTTCATGTTTAGTAGCTCTTGCAAGAGCTGATGTTTGGCATCATCCAAGACCTCTGCATCCTCCATGCTACCACGATACCTCGGATCCAAGATGGTGGCCTTTCTCAGGAGATCTTGGATTCCAGGTGGGCTGTATTTCTGCATCAATACCCTGCACATGTTGTCCTTTATCTTTGCTGTCAGTGTAGTGTCACTGGGGTCTGGTGATAAAAGTTCACCTTTAATAAGTTCCAACACAGGCTTTACTGAGGACACAGTGACGTATTTTTCCCCCGAGAGAACATCCGTGAAATCAGCCACTGGCTTCATTGCTGCATTAATGGATTCCAACACAGAAACATCCTGCCAGGTTGGGTTGAGGTGGCCATGTTTTCGATCTTCAACCAAGACACGTCTTATGGCTGGGAGTTGCTCCAGCACCCTCTCTATCATTTTTTGCTTGCTACCCCATCGTGTGGCAACATCCTGTGGGAAAGATAACATTTGTTCTTTTTCATTAGTTAGTCTTTATCAACATTATTCAACAAATACTACTTTTTAAATTTCCATTATTTATCACAAATAATTGTACATGGTTATATTATAATGTAACCAATGATCTAATACATACATACATACATAGCTACAGGGCGCCCTTTATCGGGCACGTCCTCGTTCAACCATGTTTGAACTTCCTCGAGAGCTGATTTGCCAACGAAAAAAAAGAAAACAAGTATTTCCCACCCACTTCAAACCAAACAAGGTATGTATCCGCTCATTTTCATGAATATTTAACGATATTTACACATTTTATGAGCCTTTTTATCACGCCCCCTATGTGAAAAAAATGTCCGAAATCTGATTCTACTTCTGCGCTGGTGTACTACACTGCATAGTCTTGTTTACTTCGGGGGATTTAATTAAATAAAATGTCGCTAAAACTTTAGCTAGATAGCCAATATATTGGTTATTCAAACGGTATCTTTCTTGATGAAATAAACTAGTAACTGATTCTTAAAACAACAATAATCATGAGCTTGTTTATGGATTACAACAGCCGCCCGATAATGGGCGCCCTTTCTTTGGCAGTCTCGTCTCATCTTAAAGACGTTAAAACGAAAAAAAAACACGTTATTGGCTTAAAAGTTAACATCGTTTTTGTAAAGAAATAAATCTCTTTTAAGCCAATAAACGATAGGCCTAGTTGTCTCCCCTTTTTTGACATTACTGTCTCATCTAAAAGACGTTAAAACAAAAAACTACCGGTCACGTCTACATGTTTAATATTGGCTTAAAACTTAGTTTATCGTATTGTGAAGAAATAAACCCAATATTGACATCTTTCGGACTGCCAGGTAAACTATCCAGTTAGCCAGCTATTTTGCCAACATATTGGTTATTCAAACGGTATCTTTCTTGATGAAATAAACTATTAATTGATTATTAAAACAACAATATTCGTGAGCTTGTTTATGCACTACAAGAGCCGCCCGATAAAGGGCGCCCCTTTTTTGACAGTACTTTCTCATCTAAAAGACGTTAAAACAAAAAAACTACCGGTCACATCTACATGGTTATTGGCTTAAAAGTTAGCTTATCGTTTTGTGAACCTAATAAATATAATATGTTCAATGGTATGTGCCCGAATAATATCAGTATCGTATGTTGATCACAAAAATGTCTGGTTTCCGCCCGATAACCGGGTTCGGTACGCTACATAGATACATGCTCAATAAAGTATGTACATTACAGGCCCCAAAGTAAGTCATGAATTAAAAATAACAACCCTTTAAATTAACTTTAAATTAACACTTTAAATATTTTGTGTTGCATATTAACTCAACTATCAATGATTTATCCATCACTCACCAGTACTAGACTGTGTTGGGGGAGTTTGGCTTCAGTCTGTGCCTTCCTCAGGTCTCTCTTCTTTATCCAGCTCAGGTTGAAGGTGTTGACAAGATTCCTACAAAGTCCCAGAGCACGTGCTGTGCGATCCTTTTCACTGTCCAAACCATGGGACACAGCCAAATGGAGGTTGTGGCCAAAGCAATTGAGCCATGGCCAGCCAAGTTTGCGTATTGCAGCCACAATGTTAGCACCATTGTCTGCAGTTATACAGACCATTTTGCGCTCATCCAATGCCCAGTCTGCTAAAGCACACTGAAGGGCTTCTGCAAGTACGTCAGCAGTATGGTTCTGGGGTATGTATCTGGTCTCTAAACACTTTCACTGTAGAGTCCAGTCAGCAGTTATGTAATGTACAGTCAAACTCATGTATGGGGTCATATTTGAGCTTGACCACATATCTGTAGTGGCAGAGTAAAAGGAGATGTCTTTTATCTCCTCCAGAATGTCCTCTTTCACTTTGTTGTACATGGCTGGAATGGCAGTTTGGGAGATGTATGATTTCTTTAGCAATTCGTACTGCCTGTCAAAAGTTTGCAGCATTTCTTTAAATGCTGGTTTTTCAACCGTGTTGAATGGCTGCATCTCTTTGGCTATATAGCGAGTTACGGTATCTGTGAGCGTGCGCCATTTCGTGCTGTCACGGTTATATTTGCTCTGTTGGGCAAAGGCATCCGAGATAGCCAACTGTCGTGAAGGCCCCCCCACTGCGGTTTTTGCTCCCAGCTCGGAAAACTGGACGGGATGGTTATGCTTTAGATGAGCTCTTAGGTTAGTTGTATTGCCACCTTTAGTTGCCACTTTTTTTAAACAAAGTCGACATACCGGCTCATTCACGTTCATGGGTTCTCCTCTCTCATTCGGTTTAAACCCAAAATGTTCCCACACTGGAGCTGTGGAATGAGGCTTTGAAACCAAGTCCGAGTCCATTTGGACTTATTTTTCCAAACTTTATGGCTAGAATTACGCAGTCGTCACCTCGTCGACGTTAATTTATTGCACCTGAGAAGTCTAGACTTTTAAATGTCAATATATTCACAACAATAGGTGGCGCCAAATATATGTAAAACGAGTGCTCCCCTCCTTTCCATTTACTCCGCTCCGAGTGTGGCTCTGAGCAACAGAGACTCCATGGGGGGACATTAGGGGGTGCCTGTTACGTGGCGACTGGCCGACAGATAGTTACTTTTCATGCCCGCAGCATGGGGGGACATTAGGGGGGTTTCTGTTACGTGGCGACTGGCCGACAGATAGTTACTTTTCATGGCCAAGAGTAAATTGCAGTCCATGGGGGGAAACCATTTGTCAACAAACATCTGTCATTTATTCATCATGTTTATCTGTCATCACCTGTCATAACCTGCTGTAACCCCCCATCAAAAGAAATTATAATACAATCAAATAGTCAAATTTGATTGGATGCAATGTTAGATCACTTTGATTTTATTTGTGAAGCACGTCAGTTTTCCCGCGGTTGAATAAAGTTTAGACAAAGAGGAGCAGCTGCGGAGGGAGCAGCGCTGAGGCTGAGAGGAGACACTGACAGAGAACAAGATAAAATGAATTCACGTGAGGAAAAGATCGCTCAGACTTTAAAGAGATACTGCAGAGGCTTTTCTAAGGCCCTTTTTTCGCTTCAATTTGAACTGAAACTCGTGAGTAGGTGTGGTCATATGACGATGATGCCACGTAGTCATATTATGAATATTCATGCGGTCAAGGAGTGAAAGGGTGTGTCTTGGTGAACTGACTCAGCCCCCTTCCAGCTCTCTCCTCACAACTAAATAAAATGGCTGTATTAGTTGAGCAACGTCTTCGCGAGAGAGGACCCGGGATGTAACCGAATGGTAAAGCTAACGTTACCTAGCTAAGTTAGCTTGTTTGTCTGTGTTACCGGCCTCAGACCTAGGGGTGCCTGGGCCAGTAGCTAATTCGCTACGCAGTCCTGGATGTACTGCGGAGCAGTAAGAAACAGACGATAATTGTCAGTGTGCGATCAACTCGAACGCCATGTTTATTCTGCACTTGACGTGATCAACATAAACATACAGTACATGCCCTTCAACAGATGCTGTCTTCTGTACTGTCATAGTTCAGTCACATTTAATGTACATCTCCCTTTACGTTCAAACTTACTTTCACTTTTAACAATATGGTTTACTTTTCTGACTGTACATAAGTTGTTTCAACAACTAGTATCTTGGCACTAATAATTACCTTAAGTGTAAGACTACTGTATTATTTTAATGTAAAATGCATTAAAATAATGAGGAAAACAGTTTAATTGCATAACTGCAATGTCAAATGCATTGAAATTAATAAACAAAACAATTAAATGACAATAAAACATCTTTACCTATATTTCCCTTCTCTCTAAAACCACTTCAGTCCATTTACATTAACCAATATAGAGGTTAACCTGGTGGTGGCCATTATTTGAATTACAGCACCACAAGCTATCACCAATTCACATTCATTTCACTGACAGTATAATTCATGACTCAACTAAATACTTTTCCCTCACACTGTGTGATTGTTACTCTCCTGTTGTTATATAAATATTGTTATCTTCAGAAAGTGAATAAAACAACCAGGTAGCTAGACTTTTCCATTCACTGTTTCACTTTAGTCATTTCTAGCTAACACAGCAGTGAAAACAATAGAGGCTAAGTTGCTCACGCTATCGCGAAAATACACTCGACGCCAAACAAAGTCCAAACTCGGTCTTTGCGCATTTTGTATCACCTACAAGCCTGGCCAAATGCTTAGCTAACATTTAGGTAGTATGTGAACCCACTCTAAATTGTTTTATACCACATTTTACATACCTGCGGAGCAGTAAGAAACAGACGATAATTGTCAGTGTGCGATCAACTCGAACGCCATGTTTATTCTGCGCTCGACGTGATCAACACGGCTTGAGTTTCCTACTGGACCTGGTATTACAGCGACACCTGCTGCCAAGGAGTAACAACAACATTGAAATAAACTCTATTATTACAGAGACTATATAGAGAGGCTAACTTATAAAGTAGCTGGTTATTAAAATAAAAAAATAAGGGGGTGTTAGTTTTTTTAATTTTTCTTCAAATAGAGGCTATTTTCCCACCCTCTACACTCTCCCCTACTTTTAAAGATGTCTCCTGACATCTAGAGCTACAATAACAAGTCATCTCACAGTCACGAGTTTAAGAAAAGTTTCAGAAGAGTCATTACTGCATAAACAGTATGTTAAGTGTCCTGGCCATTATGAATCAAGTTCAGTCCTCAGTCTAGTAAGTCCAGACTACTGGTCTTGGCACATAGTTAGTGTCCGGGAAGACTAGTCTTGGCATTCCTGTACTTGACATGAGGTAGGGTACACACTGGAATACAGAGTTAACTCCAGGCATGAGAGGCTGATATGAAGGTTGTCCTAAACTGTTATAAGTGAACATTTCCCTGGGCCGTGGTTCACGTGAGGATCGCCTTACAGTCTGTTCACCTGGTGGCTCTGGTTCAGTCTCCTCTTCCACTTCACAGTGTTCCTGTTGGACATCATTTACGTCCTGATATGTTTCTGCACCATCCACACTTTGTAAAACTGTTGGTGCTTGTTGATGTGCTGGCATGTGACCTGGTTCTGGCTCTGCCACTTGCTCTTGCTGTACTGGGATGTGAGCTTGTTCTTGTTCGGTAACTGGTTCTTTGTCGGCTGGTACATTTCTCACTGGTTGGAACTCATGAGCGGAGGGATTCAGCGAGCGCTGTGGCTCTGAGTGAGTAGTATGAGGTCTCATAGGAGTCATCCTATACACCGGTATGGGCCGGGGGCTATATGAGTCCTCTTCTTCGTCCGGTTCAGAGTCATGCCCTGACATCTCACTGTTGTTAGTTCTCGGTTTTGTTAGTTTCCTTTTTTTAGGTTCCATTCCAGTCTCTTCCAACGGTAAGGCATTCACTGGCAGCAAGAGGTTTCGATGGAGCACCCGGATGACTTTGTTTCCAACCTCAGTTTGTACTTTATACACAGGCCCTTCACCGATTCTCTCAATGACACGGTGGACCCTGTCCTCCCAATAGGCACGGAGTTTGCCGGGGCCACCTCTTTCAGAGAGGTTCCGCACAAGCACTCTGTCACCTGGTTGGAGTGTGGCACCTTTTACACCTTTGTCATATTGCCTTTTCCCCTTTGCTGATGATTTTTGACTATTTTCTGAGGCAATTTGGTACGCCTCCCGCATCCTACTTGCCCATTTTTGTACAAACATTTGTCTGTCTGGAGTCTCTTGTTCGGGTTTCAGGTC
Organism: Synaphobranchus kaupii; assembly: GCA_029718625.1. NCBI lineage: Eukaryota > Metazoa > Chordata > Actinopteri > Anguilliformes > Synaphobranchidae > Synaphobranchus > Synaphobranchus kaupii. The sequence goes on from CM056378.1 coordinate 66,349,896, forward strand.
AAAGAGTAAGTCGATTGGCAAGCGTGGGGTTCTTCCATATAAGAGAAAGAATGGTGAGTACCCCGTAGCTTCATGGGTAGTGCAATTGTACGCATGCACCATGTGAGGTAGATGTTCTTTCCAATCAGACTTTTTCTCTTCCTGTAGAGTTCGAAGCATCTGGAGCAGTGTTCTGTTCAGTCTCTCAACAGGATTCCCCTGCGGGTGGTATGGTGTGGTGCGAGAGTGAGATATACCAGCCAGTTGTTGGAGTCTCTGAAACAGTGCATTCTCAAATTCCTGCCCCTGATCGTGGTGCAATTTTTCAGGGTAACCGAACCTGGGGATGAAATCCTGGAATATTTTCTCTGCCGCTGTCTTCCCTGACTTATTCTTGGTGGGGTACGCTTGGGCGAAGCGGGTAAAATGATCAACCAAGACAAGTAGGTATTCATACCCTCCTTTGCTTCGCTCAAGGTGGAGGTAATCGACTGAGACAAACTCGAATGGAGCACTGGAAGTTATTGAGCCCATGGGTGCTTTGTTCGGGACACAAGGCCGCTTCTGCTTAATGCAAGCGCACCTTCTAATCACGTAATCCTCTATTTCCTTCTGCATAAAAGGCCAAAAGAATCTCTCTCTTGCCAGGCAAATTACTTTGTCAGCACCAACATGTCCCATATCATCATGCAAATTCTTAAGCACCATTGATTTCAGTTCGGTAGGGAGAACCAGCTGCTTCCTCTGGGCAGCATATCTGTACAGAATTCCCTCGTCTAATTTTAGTTTAGTCCATTCATGTACTAGTCTCCTGGTCTCGCGTGACATTTGTCTTTTATCCTTGTCGTTTGGGATCCATCCTCTCTTTTTCAGTGTTATGACCTCGTTGATCGAAGAATCATTTTTTTGTGCATTTCGGATGTCCTCTGGAGTGAAAACAGGTACAGTACTAGATGGTGAGTCATCAGGTGTTGAGGTGAGGACCAATGCTGCGGCCCATGGCACATCCCCTTTTTCCACCACTTCGTCTCCCTGCCAGATAGCTGTCACTACATCTGTGGGCACTGTTTCTGTGTACTCGCCGATGTGCTCCTGGAACTTGATGGGATAACGTGACAGTGTGTCCGCGTCGGCATTCATCTTCCCTGGCCTGTACTTAATGTCAAAATGGAAGTCAGCCAACTCACCAACCCAGCGGTGACCCACTGCGTTGAGCTTTGCCGTACTCAGTATATACGTCAGCGGGTTGTTGTCAGTATATACTGTGAAGGTAGGGGCATAGTAAAGATAGTCTCTGAATTTTTCACTGATCGCCCACTTCAGCGCGAGAAACTCCAACTTACCCGAGTGTAAGTGATAATTTTTTTCGGCTGGAGTGAGTGCTCTGGAGCCATATGCTATGACACGTAGTTTACCTTCCTGTTGTTAATAAAGGACAGCCCCCAGGCCTTCGTTTGAGGCATCGGTGTGCAGAATAAACGGCAAATCACAGTCAGGGTAGCCTAGTATAGGCGAGCTGGTTAACATGTCCACAAATCCGGAGACGACCTGACTGTGCTCAGTAGTCCACTGAACCGGTGTTTTAGATGGCAGTTGACCATTGTTTGTAGTTTGGTCGGCCTCTGCCCTTTGTAGCCGGGTATCGAACTGTTTGGTTGGATTCATTATGACCCTGTGCAAGCTCAAAAAGGGGTCTGGCTAGCCGAGCAAAGTCCTGGATATAAGAGCGGTAGTAGCTTAAGAACCCTATTAAAGCTCTAACTTCCCCCACTGTTTTGGGCTCTCTCTCTTTCAGCTGTACTACTGCCTCCAAGTCTTTGGGGTCTATTTGGATTCCTTCATTTGACACTACACGACCTATGTATCTCACTTGCTGTTTAAAAAGTTCACACTTCTTTGGCCGCAGTTTGATACCATTTTCTCTCATTCGTCCAAACACCTGTCGTAGTGATTGTATATGTCCATCAAAAGTTGTTGAGTAGCACAGAACATCATCTAAATAGGGAGAACAACACTCATCCCTCAAACCTTCCAAAACCCCCTCCATGCATCTTTGAAATGCTGCAGGAGCATTTGTGAGGCCGAATGGGAGACGGACCCACTCATAAAAACCCCACGGAGTGTTCAATGCGGTGACGTGTTGTGAACTCTCATCCACGAAGCCCTGGTGGTAAGCACTACCTTGGTCAAGGATCGAAAACCAAGTGTAGCCTCCGAGGTTATCCAGCAGGTGTTGGATACGTGGCAAGGGGTGTCGGTCAGCGATGGTTTTCCGATTGAGCTCTCTAAAGTCGACACACAACCTTAGGCTGCAGTCTTTTTTTCGCACGCACACCACAGGAGACGAATACGGCGATTTGGACTTCTTTATCCATCCCTGATTCAGTAGATTCTGTACATATTCTTTTACCTCTTTGTATAAAGGCTTTGGGATGGCATTGTAACACTTTTGTACAGATACTTCATCTTTTAGACTGATTTTGAGTTTCAGATTTTTTATACAACCGATATCACCATCGTCTTTGGCAAAAACATCTGACTCCTCGTACAGCATTTTTCTTATTATTTCCTGCTCCTTTTCCCCTAAGTGTGACAACTCAATGGGTGGGTGCCATTTCTCATTTACTGACGGATTTTGTTTGTCATTTACCTGTTGGCTTTGGTTTTCAGGGCCTACTTGAGTAGAGCAGGTTTCAGCCTTCATGGAAGGGTTGACTGGTGCATCCTTTTGTAGAGGGCAGGTGAGCGGCTTCACATCAGCAACTTCCTGAAGAGTGCCAAGTACTGTTCTCCCAGAGAGAAAAATATCATGTTGGGTAACATTTTGGATAGGGATCTTGACAACTTTGGATGAACCATTGGGGACATCCACAAGAGCAGAGAACAGCTCTAAACCTTCTAGGCAGTGGTTATCTATAGTTGGCTCATACAACATTGCCCCCCCTTCTGGCCAGGCTCTCACTCTGCACCTCACCTCACCTATCTGACCTGCGGAGATGGTAAGCCCTTTCTTCCCTACCCTGACATCATACTGAGGAGCTTCTTCATCTGATACAGTTGCACTGAGAATAGACACTATGGCCTCAACTGTATTCTCACTAACACTTAAAGCTTCCTTTAGCAGCGAGTTGATATCCATGCCCTCTGTCTGCCCATTCCCCTTGATTATCTCTGCAATTACATTTGACCCCAATAGTGGAAAACTGACACAACTTCGGCCTACTAACATGGGAACATGCACTGCTACATTTCCATGGTTCTCACTCACTATCTCTAGTGTTACATCTATCCAGCCATCAAATGGCACCTCGGTACCATTAGCTGCAGTGACCTCTAAGTCAGCGAGCAAAGTCTCAAGGGGTTGGATCTTGACATTGGGTAACTCCTTCCCTACCCAGTCTCTCCCAACGATTGTTACCTGGGCTCCTGAGTCAAAGATCATCTGCACTGGAACCCTGTTGATGGCACAGGAAACCAGGCATCTTTTGCCAATGAGTTGTGCCACACGTTTTTTCCTTGTTTTAGGCTGAGCATTCACTGTTACGGGTTTCTCCATTTGAATAGAGTTGACTTTTACTGGGGACGTTGCAGTTCTCTCAGTCACCGGCCGCCCCTCTCCAGTGACTGCACTCCGTTTCCCGACCACTGTCTCTTCAGGCAGCCGACAGCTCGATGTCCCGCCTGGCCACAGCGGAAGCAGTGAGAGCATGACATATTTCCCTGTTGCACACATTGAGGACAACGGCCTTTGTTATCAATCCCCCCAGTCTGGGTACTTATCTGGGGCTGTCGAACATCTTGGGGAGTGTCACTGTCTGCTTTTGTGGTAAGTTTACTCAGGTGTTTTGTCAATGTAGACACCTGCGCAGTCAATTCCATGATAGCAGTCTGATTAGCCTGTATGTCACGGTTAAAGTCAGTCAGCTTTGTCTGGTCAACTGGTCGGTTGTCACCCTGCTGAGCTGAGCTAGCAGTCACTGATTTGGATTTAGTCACAGTACCAAGGCGTTTAAGTCGGTCCGCCTCCTCACTAGCTGACTTAGTGATTCGCTCCAACAAAAAATCATCAGTCACCTGTAAGTCTCTGAGGTAAGGTTTAAGCTCACTCCTTATGTGGCTATTTCCGTCACTTAAACCTTGGTAAAGTGTATGGAGAAATGTACCCTGTACCAGCCTTTTGTCATAACTGAATTCAGTATCACTTTGTTGTGAGGCTGAGAGAAGACGCTGTTTGAGACCCATGATCCGATACATAAACTGCTGTGGGGCCTCTTTATCCTGCTGTTTAGCATTACTCAACTCATGAAAGAGTTCTGTGCTGCTTTTCTCTCTGATGTGAGACCTGAGAAACCGTTTTAACTCATCTACCGTGAGGTCATCCTTGTTAGTTAGCATTTCTCTGAAGTTACCTGGTTTGGTTACTTTTATCACTGTTCTGATAATCTCAGACTCACCGAAACCTTCCTTAAGACCTTCATCTATTTGTTTGCAGATACTGTTGTAAGGTATTTCAGACCCAGAATCAGATAGTTGACCGCCATGGATCTTAAACTCCCTACGAGGTAACAAACCTGCTACATCGGTAAGCCTTACCACCTGATCAGAAACACATGAAGATGTGCTGACTCTATCACCTCTCACAGAGTCTCTGACTGGAGTAGTAGTCTTGGTTGGGACGACCGTTTCTGGAGGTGATGGTGCCTCGTCAACATCGCTGCCATTAGTCGATTTAGTTGTGGTTGAAGATTTATCACGCTGGAAACCATCTTCGTCTCCCGACCCGGTGTGAGCAGTGTTCGTGGCAGTCAACAAGTCCTCGATCAGATCATGAAGAAGCATCAGACAAGACATGCCTTCATCTTCCAGCTTCTTGAGCTCCTCACTCCTTATGAAGTCGACAATTACATCAAACAGTTCAGGTTCAGTCAATGTGGATGCATCTACTGTCTTTTCCACTTGTTCTTTACCGATTTCACGTGCCACACTCTGTAGTTGATTGAAATTCAAATTTGGCAATCTCTTCTGCAGTTTCCAGATCAGCAGCTGGGATTCTGAAGGAGCCATCGTGACTGTACTCCCTGAAGCCGTGGCTCTCTGGATGACGCTGTGGAGGGCAGTCTTCCCTGAAGCTCTGGAAACAGGATGTCACTGTTGCCGTTCTGGCGTCCTCAGAGGATCCCGGGACGAGCCCCCAATTGTTACCCGCCTCAGACCTAGGGGTGCCTGGGCCAGTAGCTAATTCGCTACGCAGTCCTGGATGTACTGCGGAGCAGTAAGAAACAGACGATAATTGTCAGTGTGCGATCAACTCGAACGCCATGTTTATTCTGCACTTGACGTGATCAACATAAACATACAGTACATGCCCTTCAACAGATGCTGTCTTCTGTACTGTCATAGTTCAGTCACATTTAATGTACATCTCCCTTTACGTTCAAACTTACTTTCACTTTTAACAATATGGTTTACTTTTCTGACTGTACATAAGTTGTTTCAACAACTAGTATCTTGGCACTAATAATTACCTTAAGTGTAAGACTACTGTATTATTTTAATGTAAAATGCATTAAAATAATGAGGAAAACAGTTTAATTGCATAACTGCAATGTCAAATGCATTGAAATTAATAAACAAAACAATTAAATGACAATAAAACATCTTTACCTATATTTCCCTTCTCTCTAAAACCACTTCAGTCCATTTACATTAACCAATATAGAGGTTAACCTGGTGGTGGCCATTATTTGAATTACAGCACCACAAGCTATCACCAATTCACATTCATTTCACTGACAGTATAATTCATGACTCAACTAAATACTTTTCCCTCACACTGTGTGATTGTTACTCTCCTGTTGTTATATAAATATTGTTATCTTCAGAAAGTGAATAAAACAACCAGGTAGCTAGACTTTTCCATTCACTGTTTCACTTTAGTTATTTCTAGCTAACACAGCAGTGAAAACAATAGAGGCTAAGTTGCTCACGCTATCGCGAAAATACACTCGACGCCAAACAAAGTCCAAACTCGGTCTTTGCGCATTTTGTATCACCTACAAGCCTGGCCAAATGCTTAGCTAACATTTAGGTAGTATGTGAACCCACTCTAAATTGTTTTATACCACATTTTACATACCTGCGGAGCAGTAAGAAACAGACGATAATTGTCAGTGTGCGATCAACTCGAACGCCATGTTTATTCTGCGCTCGACGTGATCAACACGGCTTGAGTTTCCTATTGGACCTGGTATTACAGCGACACCTGCTGCCAAGGAGTAACAACAACATTGAAATAAACTATTATTACAGAGACTATATAGAGAGGCTAACTTATAAAGTAGCTGGTTATTAAAATAAAAAAATAAGGGGGTGTTAGTTTTTTTATTTTTCTTCAAATAGAGGCTATTTTCCCACCCTCTACATCTGCCTAAAGTAACGTTACTATTGAATACATTCAAATACACAGCAAAACCCAGTCACACAGTAACATTAGTATATTGAACATGGCTGGTTGTAGCGCCCTCATAACTTCACTTGGTCCGGAGAGAATGATCATTTATTAGCTAACATTATTCATAAATGATATAGCTAATATAACTAGCTATCTAAGTTACCAGTTCTCTCTGGACCAAACGGGGCTAAACTCACACACAATAGACTGCCTTGCATTACCTAACTTATCAATACATTCCGTCCGAGTTACTGACCAACTGGTTACTGGTTTTGCTAGGGCTACATCAAATGTATTATTGCTATCGTTTATTAGCTAACGTTACGTATTCATAAAAGATAGCTCACATAATAGGTTGCCTTCAACCCCACATTAGCTATTACCTATCAGTAATGTCAACCGTTTGCAAAAGCATTTTTGTTGTAGTTTGTACAGATAACTTGCATGTAAACAGAAACAAACTAATGTCCCAACAGGTGTGCTTGTGGCCACTGCTCTAACCTGTCCCCTCCAGAAAACCTATGTTGCCGTGAGGTTACTGAGGTAACGTTATGTCAGCGTAGTTATGAAGCTATTCTTGATTTGTCTAATACTGCTGTGCCGTAGTCGGGCATGCTTGGCCCAACTGTATAATAGTGGACAATACATGTGCAATTACACAATGTCACAAATACAATGTAATAGGTATATTGTACTTAGCTGTTTTACTTAGCTGATGTAATGATTACAAAATTACATCCATCACTGTTGGGATGGCACCTGGCTTCAGCGACAGAGTTTTATAGAAGCCCATCTCAAAGCCAGTTAAATTGTGGTAGCAGTCCGGTGTGAAGTGCGCGTTGCACACTAGGGCTTTCTTCGGCAAGTCCGCGTGCTCTACACCGATAGCTTGAAGCCACTGGCTAAGTAGCGCTGGGTCTCGGCAGATTATGAAAGCTAGCAGAGCCGGTGGCGTTGCACCGAGGAACGATACATCTCTGACTCCTTGGCATAATGCAGGCAAGTTAGCTAAAGATACCAAGTAGTAAGACGTCGTATATGAATAACTGTAGCTCGATATAAGTCGTAATATTAACGTTAGCAATAATACAAAGCAATTCGCATTTGAACTTGAACTAGCTAACTAGCAGTACAACGGTCTCAGTCTCAGAAGGAAAAAAAAAAATCGTCGTTCTCTGCTTTTATACCACGTGCCCAGCCAAGACCCACCCCTAGGACCACCTCAAGTCCACCCATTTTTATGTTAAGGATCTCGTGACGTCACGAATCCCCGGAAGCCAGCATATTGGTAAGTCTACACAAAAACTCAGATAAAACCATTTTGACTAAACATTAAATTTTCGGACATAAACAGTTGTGTATGATCATAATCTAACTCAAAACATAGGTTTTCAACGGGAAAAGTCGGTTTTTGACTGCAGTATCACTTTAAATTAATTTCCCACGTCTAACGACAATTGGACAAAGTTGTTTCGGATTATTAGACGCGCCGTTGGCCCGGTAGGTGAAGACGGAGGCTGACAGCAGCTCCTCCGGGTCTGATTTCAGACGGCAAGAGTGATCATGAAGGCGTGAGATGTGAAGAAAAAGTGAGGAGGGATGTTTTCCACTCATGGATGATCCGATAACAGCATCCAGTGTCTCTGATTAATGTTACTGTTATCTGAAGAGGACTTAAAGAGCCCGGAGTACACCGGGAGGAACAGGTGCAGCAGCAAAGTGTAGGACAGCGACGCATGTTACGTTACAAGCTCTTAACACCAGAGGTGAGAGCGACCAGATTAAAGAAAAGACTAATGTAAGTGCTTCAGTTACTTAATCTACACAATCCTTGTTTTTTCTGTTTGTAAAGGCTGTTAAAAATCACTAGAGCAGGTTCACAAAGCAGCTCTGTGTGTAACGTAGTCTAATGTAGTGTGTAGCCTACTTTTTATTACTTTTTCCTTTGATTTCGTTTTATTAAAATTAAATAAAACGAAATTTTCAATTCAGTTTAGTTTCAGTTAGTTTTCAGAGTTTAATTTTAGTTTTTATTGTACCTCTTAAGCCCTAGAGCACCCGCTGGAGGACGTGTGTGTCTGTGCGTGTGTGTGTCTCTGTGCGTGTGTTATGATAACTCATCATAACTCATAGACTATAAAAGTGGTTAATTATCATCCCGACATTGAGAGGAGGTGTTGCTGCAAATGGTTTACATGGCTCCTCAGTGATTAATGCTGTATAATAACCAGAAATACAGCAGTATTCCTGTTAGTTCATGATTTTCTTTCGAATGTGATTCTAAAATATATATTGACTGGTTGGTTGAATGGTTACAGTGAAACAGTTCTCAGAGTATATCAGCAGGAGCCAGGACGCTGCGCAAAAAAAGAAGAAAAAAAGCGAGTGTTCTACAATTTAGATCTGAAAGTATCCTGATGAGAGGAGGGAATGCATTTTTCACCATAAAAAAACAGTAGGCTAGGCTGAGATTGAAGGGAATTTGACGTGAAAAATCTCACCAATATAGCTCACGCTATCCAAAACTGAATGTCCCCCCACTTCTAAACGCATTCCGGCGCCACTGTGAGAGGCACAGATCGTCTCGAACAAAGTGGCTCAAAAGGCCGAGTTAACCAACAACTGAGTAACAACAGTAACGTAACAAGTGTCGCTGTCATCAACTCGACCAACGTTACTTCGCTGTCTCCTCTGCTCCGCTGAATTCCGTGTGTGTGGAGGTGCAGCCCCGGCGCGGTGGTCAGAGGAGAGAAACTCAGCGGGATCATAAATGACTGCAAAACTGGATTTATCAAAATGCTGAAACCTTCTGGAAATAACCTGCTGAAACAGGTAGACAGATTATTTGCCTCAAATACATAGACCACGCACAATAAGTTATGCTGTTTATTCTGGCATCATGTTGGCTAAAATGTTGGTGAAATTCTTATGTAAACAAACACGCATGTACTGTAAACACAATGGGCAATATCGAGGTCGCAAAAATGATCGACGTCATGTCCATTTATCGTAAGATAAGTCGATATAGTAATTATCGTGACAGGCCTAAGTCCAAGTCCATCTTTGTGAATGCGAACCAGTGCTGACTAGATTCTACTACTGGTATACTAAAACATACATTTGCTAAATCTATTACCGAGAAATAAGTAAATTCAGAAGGGCATGCAGACAGGATAGTAGTAAGACTAGGGACCACTGAGGCAAACACTACGGAACACCGTCTCTCAGTCCACACCAGTTAGTCTGTACATGTCATCAATGGTATTTAAATGCTTCAGAAATTCCTCAGCTCCATGTTTTGGTTCCGGGAGGCTCTTTACGATGCCCGTCTGTTCCTGCACTGTCCACGGTCGGTAGACATACACAGGCAGATTTGGATCCAGGAAACTGGATCATTGGCATAGTCACTGTTGGTCCCGTTGGAGTTCCTTTGGGTTGATGCGTCGCGGATCCCTGTGATGATGTCTGAGGATCTGCAATTTTCTCCCCATATTGTACTCCAGACCGTGTGCAGGATGGCTCCAAGGCTGCAGCAGGCAGATTCTTTGTGTTCTCTGCCTCGTCCAGTTGCATTCTTCTAGCGCTGTCTTTAATGTCCTCCACGTCAGGATACCTGAGATTGGGCTTAAGCTGTTTCTTTTCCTTGGGTCGGACAACACGATCGTGCAGGCCCACAGCGGCTCAGGCTGCAGGGGGTTGAGCTGGTCTGACTGCTTCCTGCTGATCATCTGCAGGAGGGTGAGGCTCGGGAACAACAACAGGTCCGACAACATACGGAGGAGGGAACGGTTCTAAGTCCCTATCCTTCATAAATGTACTTCTCCCTACATCCTGCTCTCTTTCTTCCACTTTCTGTGCCATTTGCGATCTGGGTCCCTGTTTCTTTTGTCCTGCATCAGCTTCTGCTTGCCATCTATTATACTGAACCCAGTCTATGTTTATTTTTATTTATTTTTTACTTTAGACCTTTCCTCTAACTTTCCTCTTTCTTTTGCTTCTAACAATGCTCTGTTTTCTATTAATAATGTTACACTAAGTGTACCCATGAGTGAAAAATGGCCCTCAGTCACTTTGTGCCATAGCGGTACCTGATTCACGCTTGCAGGTCCCCATTTGTCCCATATTACCTTGATTGGTCCTGTCAATGGGTTTGGTACCTTCAGAAATTCAGGTTGTTTCTTTCCGCCCAAATTCCCCATTGCTCCCGTCAGTCCTTTCTGAAAAACAGAATTCTCAAAAAAAAAAGTAATTCTTTAGGAGGGCCGTACTTTTCACCTCCTCCTAAGGAAAAGACCACACCTAATTCCTTATAACTTATAATATCTATAATATAATATAATAATTTATAATATCACTAGGAGGAACCTTTCACCTCCTTTCAGCTAGCTATTTATAATATAATATAGACAGTGCCCTCCACTATTATTGGCACCCCTGGTAAAGATGAGTAAAAGGGTTATAAAAAATTCACTGTTTGGTGAATTAGTTTAATCTCACACTGAAAAAATTAGAAAAATGTGAACGTGTGCCACAATTATTGGCACCCCTGCATTTATATGTAACCTGCATAGAATAAGGTTAAAATGTACACACAGAGCAAAGGTTTTTTTTCTATGCCAACATGTGTTATACTGGGCTGCGTTCAGCCCTGACAAAATGTAGCAAAACGTTTATTTAAACGGAAATGGTGGTGTGTTGAACACCCTGTTGTGTTACGCAAGCATTGTCTTTTTAATACGGCGGGGTTTATATACACGTCGCTGCTGATTGGGTAACACCTCTGACACACGCACCAAACGAGAGAAAACGTACCTCAAAGCCCGTTGCACACCGTCTCACACCGTTTCGAGGAAACATGTCGTTCAACCTGGAAACCGTAGCAAAACGGTGCACACCGTTTTCAGATTGAACGTGGCCCTGAACTTTTGATACCCTCTTGCTCATGTTTCTTTTCTGTACTGTGATTGGTTAATTGTTGTGGATCACGCATGTTTTCTCCTTTTGACCTTTTACGTGATTGGTTTCAGTATCCTAGGTTGTTACATTGTTTTAAGTGATGTCTGGGTTGAGTTTGAAAAAAAGGAAAATATAATTTGAGCATGAAGCTTTTTCGGAATGTAGAGAGTTGGAAGACGGACGGGGAACCATGTTGTAAGCGAATGCGCAGCTGAATGTTTTAAAACTTTGAGAACTGGGAAAGTTTGAAAGACTTTAGCCTACAGCGAGTGAGTACACAGCTGACGGTTCACCATTTCGCGGATGGGGAGTTTCAGCTAGACGGACTGTGCTTGACCCTGGAGAGAACCTAAAAGTGGAATGGACTTCAGCGTTTCCCAAGGACATTGTTTTAAACGTGGAAATCTCCCTTCTCTTCCATTAAAGGGATAGTTCGGAATTTTGGACATAATGTCTCAATTACGACTTACCCATGATGTAGTTGATTGATGGAAACCATTTTCAGATAATTCCATGCTGTCCCTTCTTTTGGACATACACACATTGCTAATGCTAGCGCAACTCTAAGGTAACTGCTAGCATCCACTACCAAATGCACTTAAACACTCCACAGTGCACCCAAAGCAAATAAAATACAACGACAGTCTATTGGGGTTATTTTGAGTGTTTATACCATCATTTTTGAAGTCAAACTATCATTGAATCCTTTACTTAGTGCTGACCTATATTCTCCGTGGAAGTACGGTGGAGCGATACTTTACGTTACCTACGAATGTAGTGCCGGCACTGGTCGACTACAACAACAAAGAAGAGCAACAAGTTGCAATGGCCACGTTCGCTCCGCCGCCGTACTTCCACAGAGCATATAGGTCAGCACAAAGTAAAGGATTCAACGATAGTTTGACTTCAAAAATAATGGTATAATCACTGAAAATAACCCCGATAGACGTCGTCGTATTTTATTTGCTTTGGGTGCACCGTGGAGTGTTTAAGTGTGTTTGGCAGTGGATGGTTTTGGGGACATGTCTTGAAGGGGAAATGTTTTTCCAGATGGTTTGTTAGTGAGACCTGAACTGCTGAAAGGCATACCTGTGTCTGCTAAGAGAATAACTGTTACCATTCGCAATGTGTCTGCTCATGAAGTGACTATAAATAGGCGAACACCTACTGCTCATCTGTTTAGTGCTGACATTGTACCAACTCCCCATTTGAGCGCTAAAACATTGCCTTGTGAATTGACAGTGGGCTTCAGGCAGTTTAGGGCTTCATTTCAATTCAGTGATCCTCCTGTGCCTGGGGAGTGGAAGGCTCGGCTTTATAAAAAGATGTTGGAGAGAAGGGATGTTTTTTCATGCCATGTGTTTGTTGTAGGTTGTGCTCAAAGTGCCCAACATGAGATAAGGCTTACTGATCCTACACCTTTTAGAGAGAGGTCTCATAGGTTAGCTGATCTGGCAGATTTGAGAAAGCACCTAAGTGATCTAAAAGCTGCTGGGATCATTTCTGAGTCTCACAGTCCTTATGCTTCTCCCATCGTAGTAGTATGCAAATTGGGATGTTAAAATGTGTGTGGACTATAGAAGCCTAAACAAGCGCACCATTCCCGATCAATACACAGTGCCACGTGTTGATGATGCCCTAAACTGCCTGAATGGTAGTAAGTGTGCTGGACCTGCAAAGTGGGTATTATCAGGTGCCTATGGCTCCAGATGATAAAGAAAAAACTGCTTTCATTTGCCCTGCAGGGTTTTACCAATTTGAGCGCATGCCTCAGGGCATAACGGGTGCTCCCGCATTTTTGGGAAAACCTTGGAGGAGCATGAAGAGAGGCTGCTCAAAGTTCTAGATAGATTGAAAGAGGAGGGACTAAAGCTGTCTCTAGACAAGTGTCAGTTTTGCCAAACTTCTGTGAGTTATGTAGGCCATATTGTATCACCACATGGTGTGGCTACTGACTCGGCTAATTTGGAAGCTGTTACTGCTTGGCCACAGCCTCAAAATTTGAGGGAATTGAGAACTTTTTTGGGTTTCTGTGGCTATTATAGAAGATTTGTGAGGGATTTTTCTAGTGTGTCTCGACCCTTAAACCAGGTGATGTAGGGGTATCCACCATGCCAGAAAACCATTGAAGACTGATCCTCACAAGATCTATTACCGTCCATCTGAACCTTTTAGTCACAGATGGGATGAAAAATGTGAGATTGCCATTAATGAGCTTAAAGAAAGATTGACACAAGCTCCTGTATTAGCCTTTGCCGACTCGGCATTGCCATATGTGTTACATGTAGACGCAAGTCATGGCAGCTTAGGAGGAGTACTTTATCAGGACCAAGGGAAAGGGTTAAGGCCTGTTGCATTTGTTAGTCGAAGTTTGTCACCTTCCGAAAGAAACTACCCCACTCACAAGCTTGAATTTCTAGCTTTAAAGTGGACGGTAGTTGATAAGCTACATGACTGCGGCAGTGTAGTATAATGGGTAAGGAACTAGCCTTGTAACTGAAAGGTTGCAGGTTCGATTCCCAGGTAGGACGCTGCCGTTGTACCCTTGAGCATGGTACTCAAACTGAATTGCTTCAGTATATATCCAGCTGTAAAATTGGATAATATATGTAAAAGAAATGCTAAAAAGTTGTAAGTCGCTCTGGATAATAGCGTCTGCTAAATGCCTGTAATGTAATGACTACTTGTATGGTGTACTTTTTGGAGTGAAGACTGACAACAACCCCTTAACCTATGTGCTAGCTTTGTAGCCCCCCCCCCTCCCCGATCTCTGTGTCGGGAGATACAACGGTGTCTTGTCCCTCTCTGAGCCAGAAACCACCACAATATTTATATTAACAGATGACCAAATCAATTAGGCCTACTTGAGCATAAACACAAAAGTCAGTCTAATCTATGCCTAATAATTGTCTATGAAGAAGGCATGGCCGTCTTCAAACGGCTCTCAAATGAAAACTATAAATCTCACAACTTAGATAATGCAACAGAGTCTGGCGACGGACTGAGGACACCTCCAACTCCTCCCACCTCCAGCTCCTCCCACTTTCTTTAACCCTTCCTCATGGCAGACTGAGCTACTAACCACCTTGGACAGAAGACTATCGTCTGAAGACTTTACTGCGACTGAGGGAAAGCCAGTAAACCCCTGAGGTAAGAACGATTTTATTTTCAATAAATATTTTGCCGTCTTGCTAGCTTTATAAATGTTATACTCAACTATTCGTCTTATCAATAGCAAATACTAACTAGCTAGCGTTTGACCATAACGTTATGTCTAAATTTGAAGGAAACTTGATCAATCCTGTCGAAATTGAATGGAGAAGGGAACTAAGCAGCAAACATTTACTAACGTCAGCTTCAAGTTTTATTTTGATTCACGTTTTTGACATGAGCAAGATTAGCCTGTTTAGACAAATATGACCTAAAGTCACATTCAGTTGAGCCAATGTCACTGATGATTTAGGTCTGTTCATTGTTCATCTGTAAATAAGCTTTTACATGGACATTATGCTAAGTAGTCTAACATTGTGTTATTGTTGTTTTATGTAACGTTATTCTGTAGCATAAATAATTTTTCTGTAAAATGTCATTCTCACTATACAGCCCTTTAATGACTCAGAAATGGTTTTATATGTTATGGATTAATGAAATGCCAATTGATAATATATTTATCTATTTCAGCGATGGATGGACATTATGCTCATGTTCAGAATAGCTTTTTTATCTATTCCTGACATAAGCATAAAGCGTTTGCTGTAAGATGTTATTATTGCTAGTATACAGCCCTTCAGTGACTCAGAAATGGTTATATATTATATGTTATGGATTGATGAAATGATAGATGATTACATATTTATGTACTGCAGCGAAGGATTCAGCCATCTGATACAGTCCCTGAAGAGGAGGAGGGTGCTGAGGGTCATTGCAGGGCACGCCATGGAGGACCATCAGGGCATGCACTTACTGTTATCTTCTTGATTCTTGAATATATTGAAGGTATTTATGCTTGTCCATAGATTTGTCTGCTGTATCTGTACTAATACATTAATGATTTTATTGTAAATAAATCCAATGCATTCATTTTACAGGCATCTATACTGATATTTGCCATGGGCTGTATCTTGATTTTATTTGTTTTGCAATGTTATCCATTTACTTAATTCATTCACTATGTTATACATTTGTTTTTAAATAAAGTGTGTGTTTAATTGAACACATAAATTGTATATTTCAGTGTATGTGTCTTTCAATTTTGCATTATATTAACCAATTCTCAACAGTGGCCCATTAGGAGTATGGATAAGTGGTAATGTGAAATGTCAATGAACCTAACGTTCTAATTAAATTTATTTTTTTTCCTTTTCCAATACATCACCAAGATGTTATAACTTTTGAGCAGTAAATGATAAATCTGTTCTGATTTCTACTCCATATTACTTACAAAATGGTGAAGATACCATACAGTTTGTTTCCCTCTATCTTGAACATGAAATGTTTAAAAACCTAGGTTTCTCATGAAGAATAGCCATTTAGAACATTTCTTTATTATTTATTTTGTGAATTTTTTTGATAATTGATTCTATTGTGTTAAAGAAGGAATATTATTTTATATCAATTGAAAGCCCCAGTTATCCTGTTTAAAATGGTATATTATCTTTAGGGGTGTGACATAATATGATTACACCACAAACAGTTTTGCATATGCATGTCATATTTTCAATGAACCTAACATTCTAAAGCATTTATTACATATAGCCTTTTCATACCCATCACTGAAGTGGTTATAACTTTTGAGCAGTAGAAGATAAATTAGTAAAGATAATATTCTGATTCCTATTCTATATCACTCACACAATGGTGAAGATATCATACACTGTAAGTTTCCCTCTATCTAATGTTTTTTATGAACATTCACCAAAGTTTTCTTAATTGGGATTTTTCCTTGGGTAGAACAGAAGCTCAGAATGCAAATATCGGTTAATCCCAAAATGTTTGTAAAAACAAAGTTAAGAAAGTCTTAAGAACAAATTTGTTCATAGTGTGATTGATGAATGAGGCCCATACCCATTGTTTCCTAAAGGTTAAGTTACCTCTAATGAGGTTTAAGTATTTAGAATATAACTATATACAATAATAACATAACTTGGGCTTTATTCTACAGAGCACATAATAGGCTGATAGAAATCTGTTTTAACAGTCAAATTGGATTTTGTTGATCAAAATAGGAATTAATTTAGGGCACTGTTTAATAATATATTGATCCAAGCGCAGCCAACATTAAGCTCTTCTTGTCACTTACGCAAGCCAATGGAATATTTGGTTTACCCTCGTGCTGTGTTCAAGTCATGTTTCGATTGTATGAATTCTTAGGGCAATCAGATGAAAGAAACCATATTTTTGAAAGTGGAAGGTTATACATAGGCCAAAGGTGATCGGAACACAACATGAGCATTAAGACATGACGTTATCGTAGCCTAACGTATCATTGAAATGCTAACTTTACACTGTTAAAGATGGCGCTCCCCTGTGGAGATGGCGCTCCCCTGTGTGCGACATAGCGTAGCTCTCTGAGTCAAGCTTCTCTTTCTCCTGTGTTTGTCACTGTCCCTACTTTCCTTTAATGTGAGGTACGTTAGGGCCAGCATTAAGTATGAACGGACAACCTTAGTGCAACTAGGAGGCCTGAGCCACAAGGGTTTTTTCAACCTCAGTCTGCTCGACTCCTTCCCGGAGCTACATCGCCATGTCGGAGCGACGACGAACGGGGCAGCATCAACGGGCTTCTCCGGCAACCGAAGGCCGCCACGGAGGCGCGGCAGGCGGGGAGGGGCAGAGCGGAGAGTCCGGCGCCTGGTTAGCAGAGGAAGGCTAACTCTCCCGGTCATACTCCTCGCTAATGTTCAGTCTCTGAGCAATAAAATGCACAATCTCCACAGTCGGATGGCTACACAGAGGTACATACAGAACTGCTCTGTGCTGTGTTTCTGTGAAACATGGCTCGGAGAGGGAACACCCGACGAGGCCATAACACCAGCAGGCTACACTGTCTTCAGGGCCGACCGAAATGCGGCGGATTGCGGCAAAACCCGCGGCGGAGGAACGGCGATTCTCGTCAATCAATCCTGGTGTACCGACACGAAGGTAATATCCCAGTCCTGTTCCGTGGATGTGGAATATATCACCTTAAAGTGTAGACCATTCTACTTACCAAGAGAACGGCAGTGCATTATACTGAGTGTTGTTTACATCCCACCCTCTGCCAATGAGGACAACGCACTCAAAGAACTACACAACATGATCAGTGGACATGAAAATACATATCCGGATGCCGCTCTTGTTGTTCTGAGGAATTTTAATCACTGTAACCTCCGGAAAAACATGCCCAAACTTCACCAGGTTGTGGACTTCGCCACCAGGGGAAACAACACTCTGGACCACTGTAACAGTAACATAAAAAATGCATACATTTTGTTAAGTCTGACCATCTGTCTATTCTGCTACAGCCTACCTACATCAATAAGCTGAAAGCTAACCCAGTCACTGTGAGAACTGTTAATAAATGGACTGACAGTGCACTGGCAGACCTGCAGGGGTGTCTGGAGGCTACAGACATGAGCATTTTCCAACAGGCCTCAAACAATAACATTCATGAGTACACAGACACTGTTAGCAGCTATATTAACTGGTGCAGCTATATTAACTCCATCTGTGTCCCCTCCCAGACTATTCGTGTTTTTCCAAATCAAAAACCCTGGTTTAATGCTGACATATGTAGGAAGATCAGGCAAAGATGTGCAGCTTTTAAATCAGGGGACAGCAGGGAGTATAAGCTGGCCCGATATGAGCTGCAAAAATCCATCAAAGCTGCAAAAAGGGCATACTCCCAAAAACTGCTATCTGGATAACAACACACGCAGAATTTGGCAGGGAATACAAGCTGTTACAAACTACAAGAGAAACACGAATGGGACTGAGACCTGGGACAACACTCTTCCAGACAACCTCAACAGTTTCTATGCCAGAATCAACAGACTCAACAGGGATATCCCCTCCAAATCCCCCTGTAACCCTGAGGAGACTTCACTCCAGGTGACACACACACAGGTTCTGAGGGCTCTGCAGCAGGTCAACCCCCGGAAGGCAGCGGGACCTGATGGAGTGGCACCTAGAGTCCTGAAAGCCTGTGCTGAACAACTGGCAGGGGTGTACACAGACATTTTTAACCGCTCTCTCACACTGGAAACAGTACCACAGTCTTTCAAGTCTTCTGTCATAGTACCGGTAGCACTCACCTCAGTTGCCATGAAATGCCTGGAAAAACTGGTTCTTCAGTCCATAAACACTGTGGTCTCAGACTCAGTGGACCCTCTACAGTTTGCCTACCGCTCGAACAGATCAGTGGACGACGCAGTAGCCCTGGCACTTCACTCCACACTGGAACATCTGGACAAGAACAGAACATACGTACGTATGCTCTTTCTGGATTATAGCTCCGCCTTCAACACAATCCGGCCGATGAAGCTGATTGTGAAGCTGACAGACCTCGGAGTACCTACACCCACCTGCAACTGGATCCTGGATTTCCTCACAGACAGGCCACAGGTGGTGAGGATGGGAAACAAGGTCTCTGGCAAGCTCACAATCAGCACAGGAACTCCGCAGGGCTGCTGCCTCAGCCCCAAACTCTTCTTCCTATACACCCATGACTGTGTTTCCACTGACAATAACAATCTAATCATTAAATATGCGGATGACACCACAGTCCTGGGTTTCATTCAGGGGGGAAAGGAGTCATCATACAGGGAACAGGTGAACAACATCATTTGCTATGGAGAGGACAATGACCTTGTTCTCAACATAGACAAAACAAAAGAACTGATTCTGGACTTCAGGAGGAGAGCCCCCCATCTGCAGCCTCTCACCATCAAGGGGACTGAGGTGGAGCGGGCTGACAGTCATAAATTCCTCGGCCTCCACATCTCCAATGACCTGAGCTGGACCAAAAACACTGCAACAAGAGTGGGGATAGGCGGCAGTGTAGTATAATGGTTAAGGAACTGGCCTTGTAACCGAAAGGTTGCAGGTTCGATTCCCAGGTAGGACACTGCCGTTGTACCCTTGAGCAAGGTACTTAACCTGAATTGCTTCAGTATATATCCAGCTGTATAAATGGATAATATGTAAAAACATGATTAAAAAAAAAAGTTGTGTAAGTCGCTCTGAATAAGAGCGTCTGCTAAATGCCTATAATGTAATGTATAATGGAAAGCACAGAAGCGGCTCTACTTTCTTAGGCTGCTAAAGAAGGCCGGTCTAAGATGTCAGCACCTCACCCTGGCCTACAGAGGACTCGTTGAGAGCATTCTCACAAATGGCATCACTGTGTGGTTTGGGAACACCACACAGGCTGAGCAAAAGAAGCTGCAACGAGTCATAAAGTCAGCAGAGAAAATCATTGGCTCAAACCTCCTATCCATGGACAAAATCTACACACAGCGCTGCAGGAGGAGAGCACAGAGCATCCTCAAGGACCATCTCCACCCAGCTCACTCTCTGTTCAAATGGAATAACACTAGATACAAACTCAGACACCACAGACCAGAAAGCATTTCCACCCACAAAGCACGTTTTTTTCCAGCCACTGTCAGAATGGTAGCAAAGGACATCAAACTGGGCAAAACATATTTCACTCCCCACCTCACTCACAACACAGACACCTAATGACACAACACGGACAATTATTTTTATGTGCAATATTATACAGTGCAATAATCTTGTGTGCAATAACTACAGTGAAAATATAGCTGCAAAGCAGCGATTGCACGGGGTCCAAGCAAAAGGTTGTAATTTTGTTGGAATCATGTTACACTGGTTTCCTTTTACAATCGAGTCTCGGAAGGTATAAGTGAGACACATGTAGCTGCATGACATAAGTGTCTAAACATGAATATGTATAAAAGGTCAAACTGTTTTCAGACCACCACCTTCAGTTAATTCTGGGTAAACTGAATAATTTGAGAAGACATTCATGAAAGAGACCTTCAGTCTGAGGAAATGCCTAGATATTAACTTAAAAAATGTCTTTTAGTGTTCCCTACCCCATTAATGTCAAAATAAGATTTGTAGATGTGAAAAGCATAAGAAAGCGCATGTCGTGTTGTCGAAAATAAATGCAACCTTTGGCACCCGGTGGGATTTGAACCTGGGTCTCCCGCATCGAAGGCAATCGCTCTAACCACAAAGCCATCGCAGATGTTGTATGGTAGGGGGAGAATTATTGGAAGGAGCATTTTTGATGAAGAATTTGGGAGGAAAAAGAATAACTTTATTAAAACTTTATTTGTTTCACTCATTTAAGTACTAGTGAAACAGTGAATAGTTAATATAGTAAAATCTCTTCGCCTTTGCAATAATGTGAAAAGAACATTATTAAGTGTGAAAAGCATAACAAACTGTGCATTGTTTTCATCGAAAAGAAAAGAAACCTACGGTGGGGATTGAACCCGGGTCTCCCACATAGCGAGCCATTGCTCTTACCACTAAGCCATAACAGATAACCTGTGGCTCCTAGTGATTGATCACGACACATAATTTTCAATGTTTAAAACACAACAGTGATTTTTCATGAAGGGAAATGGTAATAGCATTTCCAAAATGGCGGCCAATCCAAGATGGCAGCGACATATATGGGACATACATATGTTCCAGATGAGGGAATTGACCACTACAGCAAGTTTTAAATGTCTAAAAAATAATGGTGATTTTTTATGAATTTATGAATAAATTAAAAAATATTGTGCTCTATAGCGCCACCATTTGATTCTATTGAGCCAATACTTTAGAGTTTGGCTCAGAAGGTCAGTGCAAGTATAGAAACCAAATTTTATTAATATCCATTGAAGAATTGAAGTTATTAGCGTTTTTGTGACTAGCCACGCCCACAACAATATTTATTGGCTTACTGCAATCAGGACATTTGGAAAATCAGGAAAATCTCTTTGTGATTCTTTAGAGAATCGTCCCCTGAACAAAGTGGTGTGAATTGCATGTTGATATGTCAAATGGCCTCGGAGGAGTTCGATTTTATAGGTTTTTCACAAAATGCAAATTTGCAAAAGATCCAATATGGCGGACTTCATTGGTCCTAATGGCAAACTTATTTTCCAAGAACCAAGCAATGTGAGGCATAAAGAATTTTGAAGATAGGCTAAACGGTTCAAAAGTTATAGCCCAAAAGATTATAGATATTCACTTTGTCTCTATAGCGCCACCATCAGGTCAATTGGGTTGGAATTTGCTGTACATGTGTCTTTTCGCATTGTCTACATGTCTGCAAAGTTTCAGCAAAATCAGAAGGACTTTAATCATGTTATCATGTGGTTTTGCTGCAATTGTAACAAATGTGGGAATAATAATAATAATAATAATAATAAAACCAGCAAAAACAATAGGGTTCCAGCACTACATGCTTGGACCCCTAATAAGCTCTTACGTGCAATAATCCTTCCTTTAATTTTTAAATTTTTTATTTTTTATACTGTGTATGAAGTATTAGTGTAAACTAGGTTTACATTATATTAGGCACTGAACTCTGCATTTTATCTTATTCTATCTTTTTTATTCTATTCTATTGTAGTGTACTTGCTCTTTATTTTTCATGTGTGTTTTTTGTGTGTTCTTTTTTTGTTTCTTGTCTTGTTTTAAAAAAAAGCTGACTCGAGTAACGCACAATAATTCCGATGTACCTGTACTGTCCCTGTACTGTGCAAACGGCAATAAATATCTTGAATCTTGAATCTTTACACTGATGTGAAGTAGTAACGTTAACCCTTGGAGAAGTAAGGACACACCAGTGGAAACGTTGTATAATGCACAGTGACATTCAGATTTTTTGACATCTAATTGTCGGAGCACAACCGCACCGACTGAAAGTCGGCGCTTTTTACCGCTGTACTACAGCGACGGCCAACACTAGACTTTTTGAGGCCATTGGTACCACTGATTTTGAAAGTGAAACAGAATTTGGTGTATATTATGATTTTTTGGACACTTCTAATGTGAGAGAAGTTGACAATGCTGATGTTTTGACTAGACCTGAAATCTGTGTAAATCGAAGACTTGAAAATGAGACCACTGACACTTACAACTGAACCCTGTGATGCAACTGATGTCGTAGTTGTAAGTGAAGGGACAAGGGAGAGAAATGGGCAGGAGATGGAAGCCGGAAGTGTTGGAAAAACAGGTAGTATTGTCCCAGAATACATGTGTATTCACGTAGATACAGAGGACAGGACAATACAGAACAAACAGATGGAAAAGAAAACAGACAACAAAAAAAAATTATAATAGTTTAAATATATACCAAATAAAATAAAATTGACACAAATTAACACAGAAATAAAAAACAAAAAAAATTTATCTGAATAAAAATATGATAACAGCAGAGTTTCGCCCAAAAAAATAAAAGACTAAGATGGGGATAAGGGAGTAAGAGGTAGTATATGTGTGTAAGCACAAAGGATGTTCATAGCTGTTAAGCCTATATTATAGTAAATCTGCCCCTATTCAAAATGTCAGAAAGTTGTGGGGGAAGAGAACTTAAAAAAGGATCCCATATATTATGAAATGTAGTAATTCCATCCCTCAGCCTAGCACTGAGTTTTTCTAGGGGGAGAATCTTGAAAATGTGTCTAGCTGCCTGAATATAGAAAAAAAACCTTTTCAGTCCATTGACTCCGATTATATTTTTTCCTAAAAGTGGCACCAGAAGTTCGTCACCAAAGTGGGCGGGACTACGGAGCTCTATACTCTCCCTCTGGACCCGTGTCTGAGTCAAGTAATTCACTAATCTTCTTCCCGTTTCCCTTAAAAAGAGCGGGTTTCTTTAGTAAACAAACGTGTTAAATAAACCGTTTATTCGCAGATATGTAACGTTAACTGTGTATTTATTCTGACGGATCGTTACAACATTTTCAGGTAATCAGCAAGATTGTGTGTAAAACATGCTTTTGGATGCAGGGGGCAGTCAGGGATAGGGACGCATCTCAGCCTACGACGGGAGGCGGGCAGAGAATGCCTTCAGCAGCCGGTACCTCGGAAGCGCACGAACAGTTTACGAACAGCTGGGTCCAATACTCATCTACCGCAGTAGTAGGCTACGTTAAGTAGGCTACACAGACACCGGAGACGTGATGGAAACAACTTGCATAGGACAAAACTCACCAAAAACCGTATAGAACATGATCTATTCCTATATTAAAATCACTAGCCACCAGTTATTTTGTCTGATTCAAGTTTATTTAATAGGTTATTCGTGTAGGCTATTTAGCTTCTCACATAATAATGACTGTGTAGCTACATAGGCTACAAATTCAGAAAGGTGCTCATTTTAAAACAGTTGAACAGTCACAGAGACACCCCACATGACTGACCCTAAAGAAAAGGAGAAAGTAAATGTTGGCACAAATTGTGCCAAATTGTCAAAATGGCAAGGTTCCAGAAAAGTCTCAATATGATTTCTTTTTTTAAGTTTTACCATAAAATTAGAAAGAAAAAAAAAGTTTGTGTTTTTGGTGTGTTTCATATTACACAACTAACTAGCCTACCCGTGGTCCCCAAAAAGCTCTCCAAACCCATGTAGCAGCACAGTGAATCTTGTATTCCACCAGAGCCCCATTAGCCAGAAATGAGTCCAGGTATATGCAAACGGGATCAAATGTCCACCAGTTTCCTAGATAAAATAAACCCCTGCATAATAATCAACAACAAACTCATCCTCATGTTATCTCTCCCTCATGTTACGTCATGCATAAATTGCTCATTCGTTTACCTGCACAGCCTGCTGTACTGCATACAGAACAATTTACTAATGTGGAACAATAACTACTAAACAAACACTTCAGACGCCATTTAATTCAAAAGAAACTTGGAAAACAGCTTGTCTCAGACACAAATAGATAGCCAGCTGCTATGTGTAATTTTGTTGGCTAGCTTGTCATTGTTACAATATAGTAATGTTAGCTATATTCATTTAATTCAGAGGGATTAGTTTTATACATAACAGTGAATTTGCACCGGTATACCAGCAAAAAAATATGTTGCCTTATCACTCAGCGTCACTGAGACAACATCGCAAAAACATCTTCGGGCTAGGACCTGCTGCACGGAGAAACGCCTGAATAACCTAGACATAACTAACCAAAAACTGTATGAAAGAGACTGTAAAGTAAAAAGATGAACAGCCGCCGTTACCTAATGAATCATACTTTGCTAAACGGGATGTAGCTAGCTGCTACAAGCTAAAAACACTGTGCCATCTTGGTACGAACATTACGCTTGGACGCCTCCTCCTCTTACGCGCAGCTGGATCTTCTTGAGTTCTGAGGGCATTGTTTTGAATGAGGGCTTGTCTGAAAGATAAGAGTCTTCGCTATTGGCTGGAATATTTGACAGACAGTTTAAAAACCCAATGGAAAGCAAATAACACTCGCAGTGGAGGCGGGTCGATGCGAGTTTTTCCCACTTTAGATAGGCCTATTGTGCTATCAGTCAAAGAAATACACCCAATTGATGACGGTTTTGCATATAACTGCAATAAAGTACAAAACCCCTTTGGCTAAAATATACTAAGCCACGGGATTGGTAGTCCAGAAACTGGCTGAGTTTCACAACGCCAAGCTGAACACAGCCAAACTACTCATAATGAAGTACAGAAAAGCACAAGTCGGTTTAAAATGGGAATAAAATTATGTACAGCCGTATGAAAGTTTTAAAGTATTTTTTCTTGAAGTCTAAAGGTATAATGATTTTTCAAATCAAAGTTTTGTGAAATACAATTAAGCAGAACAGTTTACCAGCACATTGTTTATGGTGTGACATCAAGCTGCAATACATGTTTGTGAATTAGGTCGTTGTTTCCAACGTAATTTACGAAGTTTTAACTCGACATTTTGGGCTTAAAAACCACTTTCCCAGAAGGAATGGATATATCTTAAGGATATTTAATCAAAATATGGAGGTGAGCGTTTTATTATATATTATTAAATTAAAGGTATACTACATTACATTACATTACAGGCATTTAGCAGACGCTCTTATCCAGAGCGACTTACAACTTCTTATTACATTTATCCATTCATACAGCTGGATATATACTGAAGCAAGTCAGGTTAAGTACCTTGCTCAAGGGTACAACGGCAGTGTCCTACCTGGGAATCGAACCGGAATAGAACCTTTCGGTTACAAGTCCAGTTCCTTAACCTATGTAGTTTCAGAACACTAGATGGCGATATTGAGCACGTAGGAGAAAAGGGCTCCCCGAAAATTGCTTATCACGTGTTCTTCTCAGACGCGCACGACGACGCACGAGCATTGTGGTGACGTTTCACACATATTTTCTCTGACCGTGGACTCAATTCAATTCGCTTTATTGGCATGACAAGACACTGAATCTGTATTGTCAAAGCATACTGCATTAAAACAGTCGAAGACATACATCTAACTCTGAACAATACAAAACAGCAAAGACTAGAAATGAATGAACGGTAACCATACATGAAAACAAGATGATTATGGATTTAGAAATAACAATAATGTAAAATAATAAAGTACAATTAAAAATAATAATTACCAATAGAAATGATAATAATGACGATGAGAACGACACATATATACATCTTATAAAGTGAATATAATAAATATAAAAAATTAAAATTGGTTTATAATGAGCTCTGTCACTCACTGTCCCTAAGACAATGGCAGGCAGGTATATATTGTGCTGCCAGGTCACAGCATGTCCTCTCCTCTCCTAAGAGGATGGGGAGTTTTTGGATGTCTGTAAAAATTTTGAATTGAGGGTATCTCTGATTTATTTTGGGAAAATATTTATATATAAATATTAGGGGTGTAATGGTACACAAAAGTCACGGTTCGGTATGTACTTCGGATTTGAAGTCACGCTTCGGTAACAGAGTGTATAATTGCTGCGTCGTGGATCGTCTAGGCTACACTCGGACTCAGATAAGCGTATCTTTTTTTATTGCTTTCAGCTGTTGTTAGTTAATTGAACAGATTGGAGTCACTCGGTAGCTTAGTTTATTTTGAATTGTTTGCAGTTAGTCCGTAGCTTGCTCGCTGTAGTTGGGCCAGCTACCCGTCTTTTGTGTTGCTAATTTAGTTGGAACCAGTTTCACCTGTGTGTATATTAAGTGTGTTTGCAGCTCATCACCTCAGAGTGAGTTCTAATTCAACTAGTTCTAATTAGGAACACAAAAGACAGGTAGCTGGCCCAATTACAGCGAGCAAGCTACGGACTAACTGCAAACAATTCAAAATAAACTAAGCTACCGAGTGACTCCAATCTGTTCAATTAACTAACAAGGGGGGGCTTGGCAGCAAGAGGTTAAGATCACCGGTATGTTTAAAGAAGCGGCATGGGGTCTGTCTCATCTCTGGTAGACACCTGAGTGATGATGTCTGTGGTTACTGTTGTGTAATATTTCATAAATTTGACTGAGCTTCAGCGTGGCAGCTTTAATTAACTCCTTGATTGGTGAGTGTGGTGAAGGGGGGGAGGGGGGTCGTTGGTTCCCTGATTGGGACAAAGACATACTCCGAATGCCTTGGGTGATGTGGAGCAGAGGGTCAGGTGAGGGTGGAGAGATACCTGCCTGTGTGCGCTGTCCTTCATGCTTATCTTGTTTGGGTATGGCATTCCAAGAGCATGACGTAGGTTGGCACCAAGTAGTCTGGATCCAGTGATGTTTGGATGAACCCCATCGGGTCTGAAGCGGTCTTTGCAGTTCCAAAAGATATTGAAATTGTCAATAAACTTTATCCCATGGGTGAGGCACGCCAATGTCAGCCATGTATTCAGGCCAAGGAGTCTGCTAAAAGATTAGATTCCTTTCCCCAAAGTTGGAATGGGGCCTGAGATGAATATATGTTGCGATTGACAGTCGCTCAGTTTCTCCAGTAGCAGGGAAAAGTATTTTTTCAGGATCTCAGAGCCAGTTTTCCTTCGCAGAATGTCAAAATACCCAGCATGGATAATAATCCTCATATTACTTGGATGTGTAGAGAGGATAACTGATAACAGCCCTGTTAGCTCCCTGATAGATGTGTCAGCCATAGTTACATTTTCAGTCTTTGCCATTCTTACATGCCTGGTTATAGAGTCCCCAATCAGAATAGTGTTTGGCTTATCAGGTGTGGAGTTTTTTGTAATGTTTCTTCTGGCCCTCGGCCTAGCAGTGGTTTTGGGGCTATTTCTTGGAGCCTTAATGCTAGTGGTGTGATTAGCTTCCCTGGGTTCAACGTAGTTAGTATTATCACACATTTCATTCAGAGTCAGTGGATCGTACCTGTTTTGCAATGAGAGTTGAGGTGATGGAGTGAGTGTTGGTGCTCTCTTATTTGATTTCTTGCTGGATTTGCCTCTGCGGTGGACGACGTCAGACCAAGTCCTGGCTGGAGTTGATGCTTTCGGTCTGGTGCCGATGCTGTGCCAGTAAGAAGCGTCATTAGGGAAGGCTGGTTTGGGAGCCTCCGCAGCTAATCCAGTGGCATTGGGACACATCCAGGGAAGCGTGTCAGCCAAGTCCATGACAGGATACTCTACATTTGATTTAATCCCCCGTATGAAAATCTGTGTCTGTCCGTTAGCATTTGGTGGCTCGGCACCTTGTACAGTCGCTGCTACAGAGTCAATGAATTGCTCATCCTCACGTATTTGATGCAGTGTTTCAATCTTCTTTTCAAGCTGCGATACCCTCTCAATCAGTCGCTCACACTCTGTGCAGCTCAGTGATTTTACTGGGTTTGGAGACATAGCTTCCACGTTGTCTTTTGCCGGTCAGAGAAGCTTTGTTGTTTAGAAAAAGTCCAAATATTTGTTTTCAAAACCAAGTGTTTAAGCGACTTTCTTACTTTAAAAAAAATTAATTTAAGAGTAAAACAATTAAATAAATTTAAAAGATGAAATAAGTAAAACAATAAAATGAAACAAATGGACAGAAAGTAAAGCAAGCAAAGCAGGAGCAGCAAGAAAATGCAACCTCTCTCCTTGAGCGCTTAGGGCAGAAGAGAGTTTGTATTTCGTATAAAATATGGATGATTCTGCTTTCTCTGTAAGTAGTTGATCTAATGCAGATTTAGTTGCTTGTATTTCTTTAAAACCACAAACTGAAAATCATACACTTCCTTTCTTAAGCAATAAGGTACGAGACGCAGTACTATATAGTCAATATAGTCACAGTTAAAGGGTGTTGTTCGCGTTGAGCCGGCAACCCTTTAACTGTGACTATATTGACGAGATTGTACAGCGTCGAGTTACCTTATTGCTTTTATAAAACGGTTGCCAGTTATATTGTAAATAATATATAAGGACAAGGGACACTTTCAATAAAACTATTTTTAATTAACGTTATGAATTTAATTTCAGCAGCAGAGAAAATAGTCCCCAGTGTAGCTGTTGCCATGCAACACAAAAACAAGCAAAGCTAGGAATGGAATGCTAGCTAGCAAACGGACTAATAGCTTGCGTTATGTGCTAATAACAACATAATAATCATAGTAATAATATAATGTAATAGTTATAACGTTAGCTAAAACAGTTATCTATATATAGCCTATACAGATGTGAAGTAACGTTAACTTGCTTTCACACAACCAGTCGGTAGGCTATGTTTCTCACGTTAACTTACAGCTAATTACTAAGCCTAGCTAGCTAAATTCCCACTAAATCCGTATTTCCAAACTGAATAAATACTGCACCTCTACCCACAAAAATGGTTTGCTAACGTTAGATTAAAGTTGCTGTAGCTATCGTGCCGAATACAAACTTTTTTTATCTGCAGATTTAATGTTTCAACCGGTTTCATGAATCAGCTGTAAGCCTAAACTGTTGCTATCGTTACTAGCATAAAAGAGACGAATCTACGGCTCTCCAGTGAGAATGTCACTCCACCGTTAATTTCCTTTCCAGTGGATTTGGTTTCCAGTAGCTTTTGATTTTATGTCCACTCACGGACATGATTTCTCTAGCCTCCAGCCCAGCATCAGAAAGTTTTTGGTACGGACGTGCGGAGTGATATTAATTTAAACGTCCAGGGTAAACAGGTGTATTATTGCATCACAGGGGTACTATATCGCGAATATAGACACAGCTTTGAACGCCTCTCAACCAATCATAATGCGTGGTCAGAATTACCCGTTTTATAATTGACAATATGACAATAATATATATAATAACGAAACAAACTGAGACGATAATATAGCCCCACGGCGTATTGAAGTAGGCTAATCAATTAATCACGTCTAGGTGGACGCGCGCACATTCAACTTTAGTCTACAAGCTGCAAGGGTCTGACGATTTTTCTGATCTGTTAAAACAGATCATTCCCGTGAGGCCAAGTGAGCGACGACTTGCCATTTTTTTATTAACACAACGCAACCGACAAGAGTACTACTGCTACAACTGGTGCCGTGACCCGCCCTTTGAAACCATTCGCCACTGGATCTACTTTCTGAAGAATACCGGGGTCGCCATTATTGAGTCAGCGAAGAAATTGAGAAGGGTCCATCTGCAGATCCGCAGACCTGGCCTCATTCGTGATCGGCCTCAATCGTGATCGGCCTCATTCGTGATTACAGGAAGTTCGCAAGTGTGCATGCGCTTACAAGACGAAGGGGAAAAAAACAGAAAGAGCAGCGTGCAGGTAAAGCCACACTGAAATGAAACAGTCGCTCGTAATTAATGGAACCTTCTGAATTTCAAAAGCAATGCTATCTAGCCTACTGAGTGAAAGTTTGAGAGTTATTCGGCTGAAGTTCGCTCGGTTGCCAGTTAGTGATAATATGCTAAAATGTACTCATTTTATGTGAATGGTGCGTGTTGGCTCGGCTTCAGATTGTCGAAACAGCTATGAGCCATTAGTGTTAGCTATGACGTGTTACGTGCTTTATTGTTGTAATAAAAGAAAACAAAAAAGTCGCTAACACTTTGCAATAATGTTACATGAATTGAATTGTCTCTTAATAAAAATGTAAGGTGAAGATTACTGACTCAAGTATCATTCTTTCTTACATATTCCTCACGTACACTCAAAAACCTTGTATAAGGGAGTATTGTGTTTGACAGCAAGCTAGAAGCATGCTTGATTGGCTAAAAAGCCACAATGGGGCATTTAGTTTAAAGCTGCAATTAATGAAAAAGGCAATACAACATTAACTATATGGATTAAGAGTGGAAAACAAGGGTGCATCAGATATGTTTAATGATATTAAATCCAGGCTAATGATCTGTATGACATATTTACAAGAGGTCCATTGATGACATAACTCAAATTCAACATTTGCTTTATCTTAATGGTTCCTTAATTTCCAGCCCTAGATCAGGATCATTGTAGGTCTCATCCCATAAAGACTGCCCACCAATAATGTAATGTAATAATCACATTCTCTCAATTCGATTGAGTCGATTTTGGCCTTTTTTGTTAAACATCTCCATTCGTCTCAAAATATCGATTCAGTGGAGAAATGCAAATGAGCATAAAATAGTTTAAAAAATTTGATCCAAGGCATTTGAAATAAGCTTATATACTGTACACATACCAATCAAAACAGTGTAATTACCCTGAATGGTGTGCCAGAAAAGCATGCATGGTATCAAGAGGTGATTTAAAACACTATGGGACAGATCCAAACAAACTGATAAACTATAACATTTTATGCATAGTTGTATGCTAAGGAAGAAAATTTGCTGATGAGGTCACCAGATAGCAGTCTGACACCGGGTCCTACTTCACAACCTGGACAGGCCGCTGATGGCCTCATGACACAGGTTCTCATTCCACTGGGCATGGCCGCCAGCTTGAGCTGCTGCCCGGGGCCAGGGATGACGGGCAGCTGGCCCATCGTTTGGCCTTGGATGACCACCTTCAGGCCCTGGTTCGAGAGAGCTCCAATCAGGGCAACTATCTACAAACAAAATATCCTCCCTGTAGAATAAACCCCTCTGTCTCTGCGTGTGCACAGAGCAAAATTTGGTGGGAGGGGCTTAGAAGAGAGATTGGAGGGAGGAGAGCAAAAGGGAAGTCTTTTAGCCTTCTGTATTTTCAAACTTGCCTTCTGCAGCTTTAATCCTATTTCCCCAATATTTTGCTTGTAGTGACTAAGGTTATTTAATTTATCCAATTTGTTGCCATTTCACATAAAAAAATTGTATAGATAGGCTATGCTAATGATCCAGTGTACTCATTCTGGTTTCATTATGGATCAAGCTATTTTCTCTTTAAGATAAATTTTGTTCATTGTATATTAAAAAAGTCTAATTTGCTCTATTCATTACTTTTAAAAAATTGTGGAAGAATGAATCCTATCCAGGATTGTTAAGGCCAGGGCTGGTGACTGAACACAAAAGGGACAATAGATAACAAGGGTAGTAGTGGATCAAAAAGTTTTAGTTTATTTATAGCAGTCCTGTAACAGCAAGGACATGAATGATGAATATATGAATGATGGAAATAAGGTGGCTCTGGAGAGAGGTTGTTCGGCACACACTGAATGTGAGGCTGGAAAAAAGAGACACGAGAAATCGATACTCTACATCAGGAGTATGTTAAAATCAGCAATAGTTGTTCATCACTGGTAGAACAATAGCAGTCAGGCGGAAAGTTTGACAATAGAGGGTAGAACAGAGCCCTTGGTTTGACTATCTGGTAACACTTTACAATAAGGTTACATGAATTGGCATTAACTAATGTAGTTGTTAATATGAATTAATGATGTACAAATATATTAAAGTATTTTCAAACATTAACAAATGGTTTGAAATGACAAACCATTAGTTAAATGTATTTGTCAACTGTTTATTAACAGTAGGCTACAATCCGTAATGTCTGCGCCGCGCTGTGTTTAGCTGAATAGTACAACAACGTTTCGTCCTCGGTGGCTCATCCGAAGTTGATTCAGAAGCTGACATGATGTTTTCTAGCTAAGAAAATGATTAGCTAGCTAGACCACGTATATACACGTCTGACCAAAACAACAGCAGCAGTAGTGAGGCGGAATTCGATTAAGATTGTAGCATTAACTAATGATAAATTAAGTCCATTATCATGGGCTAAACTTAATTACCATTAGTTAGTTACCGGTTGACAAATTACATTACAGTCATTTAGCAGACGCTTTTATCCGAAGCGACATACAATAAGTGCATACAGAGACAAATACATTAGCTAAAGGTTTGTACTTTCAATAAGGGTACGAAATAATGAAAAGTTAATCGAATGAATTGTTAATGGATTTGTACATCATTAAAATGAATGTTAGCAACAACATAGCTACATTAGTTAATGTCAATTCATGTAGCCTAACATTATTGCAAAGTGTTACCGACTTTTTTTTTTCTTTAATTACAACAATAAATCACGTAACACGTAATAGCTAACACTAATAGTTTATCACTAGCTAACTGGCAACCGAGCGAACTTCAGCTGAATAACTCTCAGACTTTCACTCAGTAGGCTAGATAGCATTGCTTTTGAAATTCAGAAGGTTCCATTAATTACGAGCGATTGTTTTATTTCAGTGTGGCTTTATGCTCTTTCTGTTTTTTATCTTCGTCTTGTAAGCGCATGCGCACTTGCGAACTTCCTGTAATCACGAATGAGGCCGATCACGATTGAGGCCGATCACGAATGAGGCCAGGTCTGCGGGTCTGCAGATGGATGCTATTGAAGAAATTGGGAATTTGCCGCTGTAACGAACTTTGCCACCAGAGGGTGCCATTGGCTTATTTTTCTGTGTATGTTTTCCATGAAAGTAAGTATTAATGAAGTCTTTGGAAGTTTTTTTTTCTTTCTCGTTGGTTAAGGGAATCTTTTCATGGAAATAGTATAAAATTATATTGAGAATAATTATTATTAGAATAACTAGTGCAGTGCCCGTTCAAAACGTGCCCGTTTGGAAACGTGCCCCTGAGACATATACTATCGATGATGTCACTATGCCCAAATAAGGGCATAGGGTACTGCTCCGTGAAGTCCAGTGCCCATTAAGGCAGGGGTTCTCAAACTTTTTGAGGCCAGGGACCCCTTAAAGGGGGGAACATTTTCCAAGGACCCCCTCATAATCGGAACGCAGATTAAGCATATGTTTAATACCATTTGTACGCTTAGAAGCCATCGGAACTGTTTGTATTCTAAAACTTTTCAACCTAAACACTTCAGACCTGTTTCATAGTGACAAACAGAAACACATTTCAATTTGAATAATGTTAATACCACTTATATCCTTTTAAAACAGATGTCATTTTATTCAAATTGCATGTTGACTCAACTTGACAAAGCATTATACTTTTCAAGTAATTAATTTTAAAGATTTCAGAAAATGAACAGTAGTATGACTGGCATTGTCATTAATAAATCCAGACACCAAATGACCAGTAGCTGACTTTCAGTATGTGCTTCAACTTTAAAATAATGTACTTATTGCTCCTTATTCAAATTATTGGAAGGAAGCTCTGAACAAATCATAACAAAAGTTATCATAACAGTGATACAGAACATATCATAATAAGTAATAAGGCTCATTACTTCAGAACATTTTGGTTGGAATATTTGCATTAGGCTGTCACATTCCCAGCTTGCACAATGCACAGTAACTCAATTGATAAGCTCACCTATTAATGAGATGGGTGAGCCTGTCTCTCACTACACAGTTTCTCCATTCTTGGAGGGATGGATGACAGGCAGACTCTAAGATCATTCTCCACATGCAAACGAGCCCTGTACTTAGTCTTCATTGCAGTCAGAGTGGAGAATGATGACTCACAAAGGTAAGTGGTAGGAAAGGGGAGCAATATTCGCATGGCCTCAGCAGTGAGTTCAGGATATTCATGTGAGAGGGAGGGCCAAAAGTCTGCATAAGACACCTGCTGGAATCGGACTTTCAATGTCCTATCACAGGATAAGTCCAACAGCTCCTCTTCTGCTTTGCCAGTAAGGCCACATGCTGTTGCAGCTGGGGCAAACGGATCCCTCACCCAGTCCCAGGCATCAGTGTTCATATCGGAGAAGTACGAGCTGAAGTGCTCACTCAGCGCAGTGAGGTGGGCGGTGGCTACCTCTCTCACTGTAGCCACAGACAGGTCGTTTGTGTGGAGAAACTCAGTCAGTTGGGGGAACATGTCTGTTACTCCGGCTTGTATCCTTCTACTCCATAGCTCTGTTTTCTTCATGTAGGCAGTGATTTTGTCGCTGACTTCCAGGATAGATGCATAGCCTCCTTGGATAGAGAGGTTGAG
The DNA here is from genome assembly GCA_029718625.1 of Synaphobranchus kaupii. NCBI lineage: Eukaryota > Metazoa > Chordata > Actinopteri > Anguilliformes > Synaphobranchidae > Synaphobranchus > Synaphobranchus kaupii. The sequence continues at coordinate 66,384,587 of CM056378.1, forward strand.
GCTGTTGAGTGAGTTGAATACATCAGAAAGATAGGCTAATTTTGCAACGCACTCCGGGTCGGAAAAAAACTCTGCGATGTCCGGTTTTTCCTCCCTCATAAACTCTGACATCTCACTGCGCAGCTCAAACACCCGTTGCAATACTTTACCACGAGATAGCCATCGCACTTCAGAGTGATATAGCAACGCGTCATGCCCAGCATCCATCTCCCTACAAAGTTGTCCAAACAAACGCGACTGCAGTGCCCTTGACTTCACAAAATTAACTGCTGTCACAACTTTGTTCAAAACAGAGTGAAGGTCTGCTTCCATGCCTTTGGATGCGAGCGCCTGCCGATGCAGCATACAGTGTGTAGCCATTACCTTTGCGTTGACAGCCTTTATCCGTGCAATAACCCCACTTTTTCGTCCGGTCATCGCCGCCGCGCCATCCGTACAAACGGCCACACACTTTTCCCAGCTCAGTCCCGCTTCAGTCATGAAAGCATCCAGCAGTTTGAATATTTCCTCACCCGTTGTTCTGCCAGGCACCTCCTTGCAGAATAGAAAGTCCTCCAAAATCTTACCATCCCATGGATAGCGAACCAAAACAATCAACTGACCCGCACTGGCTATGTCTGTTGATTCGTCCAATTGAATAGAAAATTGTTCACAGGAACGCAATCTAACCAGCAGCTGTGACTGAATGTCATCGGAGAGATCTTCAATTCTCCTCATCACGGTGTCATTTGAGAGAGGTACGGCTTTCAGTTTATTAGCTGCCTCTGTTCCAAGCATCGCACATTTCAACCACTGCTGGAAGTATGAGTTCTTCTCCAAGCTAAGCAGACCAGCGGTTCTTTGCGCCTTCAGTGAAGTGACGCCTGACGTGATGACAGATTGACGTGATGTGTCAAAATAAAAGTTTATATTAGCCCAAACATGGGACAACCCGGGGGTAATGGACGATTTATAGAAAATTATTTCGTGGACCCCCTGACCATGGCTCGCGGACCCCCAGGGGTCCGGGGACCCCACTTTGAGAACCGCTGCATTAAGGTACAGTGCACGTTCGGACCAGGACGATTTTCTCGCGAACCGTTCATCCGATCGACTTCAAACTCGACACTGCACTTACTTGGATCATCAGCAATACACCCACCAAGTTTCAAGTCGATCGAGAAAATCGAAGGACAGACATACATACATACATACATACATACAGACAGAGATTCCTGGAATTATAGTTAGATAGTATTAATATTATAGTGGTTTAATAGCATGGTAGTAAATTGAGCATAGCTATCATTATAGTAGGAATAAGATAAGAGGAATAAGAGGATAATAAATTGTTGCTTTCTTTCTTTTTTTTTCTTTCCTTCAAATGATATGCAGGTCAAGTGACCAGAAACATGGCCACCTTAGTTTAGTGAACGTGTCCAGTTTTTCAAAGCAGGTGGCAGGTGATAGTTGTATTTTTAAGTGGTGCAGCCGCTTCTATAGGTGACGTGTGTCCGTCCGTCCGTTCGTAGCATGAGATTTAAACCAATCAGGAGTCGCCTATGTGTCACATGCCCGGCAATACAATAGTAGCTTGAGAAAAGCATGCCCAGCTTCAGACAGCTCTATCTCAAAAAATATACGTCACAGCTTTGATATTCACATCGTAGAAATCCTGGGAACCAGATGCACATCTCTGTATAAAATGTCTTGTGTAGCTTAAAAACTGTAGTCGTGGTCACAAGTTAGAAAATGGGTTTGAAATTTAAATTACCAGCTGCCGCTAGAGTGGAGTTTTGAACATTCCACCATTTGTGTGAATGGGGAGCATGGTTTTCAAACAACACTGAATATTTTACAAACTAAAAATGTCACAGCTTAGATATTTACACCGTAGGAATCCAGGGAACCACATGAACATTTTGATACATATTAAGTCTGTGTACCTTAAAAACCGTAGTCGTCGTCACAAGTTAGAAAATGGCTTTGAAATTGAAATTACCAACTGCCGCTAGAGTGGAGTTTTGAACATTCCACCTGTTAGCAAGGTGAGTCGCCGTAGCAACCCCCCAAAGCAAAATCACTACAAAATCTACCACGTGTTCTGCTGGACCCAGTCAGTTATGGAACGGCCCAACAATCCATGCACCCTCTTGTTGAGTTTGGAATTCCATTGTTATTGTTCAAGTAATAACTGTAATCTTTCCTGTTTGTTATCAGAGTATATTGCGTATGTAAATAAATATCACCAAACCAGAGGCCATTGTTTTTGTACATGTAAACAACACACACATTTTCTATTGCATTTTTTAATATGATTGCTCATAAACCTGCACCGCTTTTTTTTTTAAGTTTGGAAAACAAACAACACACATTTCAGTTAGAGGGTACCCGGGGTGTAGTGAATACCCGTTAATGTTAATTAGTGGTGCCATGTCTATATATTAGGTTTTTTTGTTGATTTTCGAAGCTCTCAATAAGTGAGGTCTAAACATGGATAGTTTAAGCTCTCCTTTTAGTGTCGGCAGAGGTAGGGGCCTGCCCACGGTTACGATGTCACCAATGTCAGTGGGTAGGGGCTTTTGTAAGCTTCCAGTTACGTCCACGCCCATGCCTATGCCTAGATTGGAGGAAGTGGAAGGGTTAGACAACGCTACTGAGTTTTGCCATCTCAAGCCAGAAGCTGAATTAACCTCACTGCAACCAGGTAAAGGGGAGGTTCCCATTGATCTTATGGCAAACATGGCACAGCAAATCGGCCATTCCATAGGAGAGGCTATTGCCTCTCGCTTGGAGTCAAGGACAACTGGTAGCAATGTGGGCAGGAGTGCAGCCAGTTCTGGAGGTATAGATATGTCTAACCTGAGCTTAGTGTTGAAGTCTGACATAAGGGAGCCAGTCTATTTTAGGGGGATGGTTCAGATAAATGCACTATTAGAGAATGGGAGAAGCTTATGTCTGTGTATATGTGTAAAAGAGGCTTTGCTGTGCATGAACAGTCTGAGGAGGTATTGAGCAGGTTAATGGGGAGGGCAGGAGAGGTAGTCAAGGTTGGCTTATGTAGTAAACCCAGTACCGACCTGAGCCAGGGCCCTAGCCCCATTTTTGATATTTTAAAGCAGCATTTTAGTGGTGTTACCTTCTCAAGCATGCCTCTTGCTGATTTCTATACCACTACTACTACTACTGGTGAACAGCCATTTGACTACTGGCTCAGACTCAACAGGGCTATGGAGGTTGTAGAAGAGTCAGCAAAGAGACAAAATGAGAGGATTGAAAATCCGTCCCGTCTGCTCATGGTAATGTTCATTCGGCACTGTCCAGACCCCGAGCTTTCCCTCATTTTTAAGTGTAGACCATTACATGAGTGGACTGCTGCCGATGTCCATGAGAGGTTAGAGGAGTGTAGGAGGGAACGGGGGATCTCGCACCCAGCTGTGGTCACTTCTCTTAAGCAGGAGGTGGGTGCTGCTGTATCTCCCACCATGCCTGCTGTTGGGCCTGCTCCTCAACGCATAACCCAGTGTCATCTCTAGTTCAGTCTACATCCCCGCAGGGTTCTATTGGACCGTATCCTTGCGCCGTTGGAACGTGTGATAGTGCAGGGGCCACACCAGTCGAACCGCCAGTCCCGTGGGGAGAACAGAAACAGAGTAAGGGTTTCTGGGCCATGTGAGGTGTGTAGTAATATGAACATGATACTTGCTTCCACTGCAGAGCCAATCGCCTCTGTTACCTCTGCTTTGGCTCTGGTCATAGAAAGGCCAGTGTCCAAAGGCTGGAGCTCAGCAACCTGTGGATGGAGTGGCTACGGCCTCTGCTGGCCGGCAGCAGGAAAACTAGATGGCCCACATGTGGAGGGGACAAGTGTAGGGCCAGCGAAAATGTCCCCAGTAAACGATGTTGATTCAGAATCCGTTTATTCACAGTTTTGTAATTCTGTCGAGAATAAGTCACAAGTGATATTCCAGAACATACAGAAGTTGAGCTCACATGACAATCTAACCTACACTACTGTCTTAGTTCAGGGCACAGTAGAGCTTAATGCCATGGTGGATAGTGGTTCCATGGCCTGCACTTTAAGTTCACATGCACTGTCCCAGCTTGAGAAAGCTGATGTACTTACCCCTGATACACTGTCTCCTACGTCAGTCACCTTGGTTGGTTGTGGTGGACTGAAGACGAGCCCCCTCGGAGTGTGTGATCTCCAGATAACAGTGTTTGGCTGCAACGTCTTAGTCCCGACTCTCATTGTTGACGGACAAGGTGATGACCTTATATTAGGTAGTAATGTCATCAAGCATCTTATCCTTGTGAAAAACATGTCAGTAGACTATTGGTCGAGATTATCAAACTCAGATCAAACCAACACAGAGGGAGGAAGCTTACTGCAGCTCTTGTCATGTGTGGAAAAGTGGAGGGAAGGAGCCCTGCCTGAGAAGGTGGGAACTGTCAAACTCAAACGTGCTGTCATGCTTGAGCCCACGCAGGAACATTTAGTGTGGTGCAGGCTGCTGAAAGGTGTATCTCTGCTGGTAGCACGGTCATTGTCAAGCCAAGCGAAGCACGCACAGCACCAAGAATTGTGTTAGTGGGGAGGGTTGTGACACCATTATGGGGGGATGGATGGGTCCCAGTGAAGGTCATTAATCCCTTATCCAAACCAGTTACTCTGAGGTGCAACGGTAAGCTTGCTGACGTCTATCCCTGTGTAGCTCTGGAAGACTTTGACCCTGACTACCCCTACATGACTGAAAGACAAGCAGCTGATGTACAGTGTAATGTAGCCAAAGCTGACAATCAGTCTGCCTGTGGCAGTGAAAAGAGCTTGACTGTAGGCAGTGACTGTACCCCTCAAATACCTAGTAGGTCAGTATTGTGTGACTTGGGACTGCAGGAGATTGATGTTGACTCTAACCAGTTGTCCCCATACTGGAAAGGGAGATTGGTTGACCTACTAGCCAGATACGAGTCCGTTTTCTCACGCCATAGGCTGGATTGTGGGAAAGCTAAAGACTTTGTGCACCGCATCCACCTCAGTGACACAAAGCCCTTCAGGCTCCCATATCGTAGGCTCTCTCCTTCTTACTACGAAAAATTACGTGAGGCCTTAGACGAAATGGAGGAGCGTAACATAATTAGGAAGTCGACGAGTGAGTACGCGTCCCCTCTTGTCATGGTGTGGAGGAAGAATGGCGATCTGAGGCTGTGCACAGACCTCCGCTGGCTGAACATGCACACAGTCGAGGACGCACATCACTCCCCCACCAGGCAGAAGCTCTGGCGGCCCTTGGGGGCAACGCATTCTTCTCTACCATGGACTTGACCTCAGGTTATTACAACGTGGAGGTCCATGAGGAGGACAGGAGGTTCACCGCATTCACATCGCCATTCGGATTGTATGAATACAACAGGCTTCCTCAAGGGTTGTGCAACAGTCCGGCGACCTTTATGAGGATGATGATGGCCATCTTCAGTGACCAGAACTTCCTGAGCCTCCTCTGCTATCGGGATGATGTCCTTGTCTTTGCTCCAGATGGACAGTTCGCCCTGCAGTGGCTTGAGATGGTCTTCGAGAGACTCACAACTTGAAACTGTCCCCGAAGAAATGTCACTTCATGAAGCCGTCTGTGAAGTTCCTGGGGCACATCATGAGCAAGAATGGGGTCTCCACAGACCCAGAGAAGGTCCGGGCTATGGTTGATGTCACTGAGCAGGATCTCATGGAGCATGGCACAGATATCCCTTCACCGTCCAAAATCAAGTCCTTCCTCGGGATGGTTGTCTTCTATCAACAATACATCAAGGGTTGCTCTCGCATTGGAAAACCCCTGTTCGACCTAATTTCGGGCATGAAGAAGCCACGCTATGGTAGAGGCCGGAAGAAGCCAAAGGTGGACAGACAGTTGACCTCTGCTGACTGGACCCCTGCGTGCAGTGAAGCATTCAGCCTCCTGAAACAGGCATTGCTGGAGAAAGTCACGCTGGCGCACCCAGACTTCACTAAGCCCTTCCTGTTGTCCGTTGATGCCTCTAGCAATGGACTTGGCGCTGTGCTCTCTCAGGTGGGTGAGGGTGAAGGCGTCGCACGACCCGTAGCCTTTGCCAGTAAGTCACTAAATTACGCACAGTTAAGATATCCTGCACACAGATTGGAGTTATTGGCGCTCAAGTGGGCAGTGTGCGACACATTTAGCCACTGGTTGCAGGGTCAGTCATTCACAGTGTGGATGGATAATAATCTGCTGACGTATATCCTCACCAAACCGAAGCTAGTGGACGCTTGTGAGCAGAGATGGGTGGCGAAGCTTGCGCCATACAACTTCGACATCCGATACATCCCAGGTCCCAAGAATGGAGTGGCAGATGCTCTCAGCCGTGAACCCTTTGTGCAGCCCAGTGTGTTCCACCGGCTAACAGGAGTCCCACGTGGTGCACTTCTGGAGGACGCAAAAGCCCTGAACACTGACTGTGTCCAAGATGTGTTCCGCTGGTCTTGTCACCCCTTTGACATGGGCAAGAGAGGTCATCCTGGAGCTGGGCCCTCCACGGATACTGTGGCAGCAAACTGCACGGCTGTGATTGGGTTTCAAGGTCCCTACGTCACGCCGCAAGAAGTGTCTGCAGTCCTGAGCTGGTGTCAGTCCCAAGACGAGTATGTATGGCCCCACGCTTACCTGCTCCCGCAGCTCACTCAAAGCTTGCAGCCATCACCACAGTCTGGGGTCCACTCTCTGTCCAGACAAGAGCTGATAGAGATGCAGCGTGCTGACACCTGTCTGAGTCGAGTCCTCTATTTTGTTGAACAGCAGCGGAGCCCCTCTTGAAAAGAGCGTACACGTGAAACAGTGGACGTGCTCCGCCTCCTTAGACACTGGGGCAAACTGTCTGTCAAGATGGGTGTGCTGTACTGTGTCTCCAGAAACATCATCTCAAGAAAGAAGTCCCTCCAGTATGTGGTTCCCGCTGTCTTGAGGGAGAAAGTGCTCCTGGGTGTCCATGCCACCAAGGGCAACAGCGGACACTCTCCCTGGCAAGGCAACGCTTCTATTGGCATGGGCTGGACAAAGATGTGAAGGAATACGTGCGATGCTGCAAGAGGTGTGTCTTCAGCAAGTCACCAGAGCCAGAGGCAAGGGCCCCCCTCAAGAGCATCGTTACATCAAGACCACTGGAGCTAGTCTGCATAGACTTTTGGTCAGCGGAGGATTCGTCCAACAAGTCAGTGGATGTACTAGTAGTAACGGACCACTTTACCAAGTTAGCCCAGGCCTACCCTTGCTCCAACCAGTCGGCGAAGGTGGTGGCGCGGCAGCTCTGGAACAACTTCTGCACCTATGGCTTTCCTGAACGTGTGCACTCTGACCAAGGTGCCAACTTTGAGAGCAGTCTGATAGCTGAGATGCTCCAGGTTGCGGGTGTTCAGAAATCGCACACGACGCCTTACCACCCAATGGGTAATGGGTGCATAGAAAGGTTCAATCGAACACTTGGGAACATGATCCGTGCCCTACTGCCAAAAGCCAAACACAGGTGGCTGCAAATGCTGAAGGCTCTCACGTTCTCGTATAATGCAACGGTGCATGAAACGACCGGCTACGCACCTTTCCAGCTGATGTTTGGCAGATGTCCCAGGCTGCCAATTGATATGATGTTTGAGTCGGTCCTCCAGGATGAGCGGGTTGCTGGCTATGATGTATATGTGCAGGCTCTCAAGCGGGATCTGGCGGAGGCTGTAAAGATTGCTCAAGCATCGGCTAGTAAGCAGCAGAAGAGGCAGGCGAACCTCTACGACAAGAAGCTGAAAGGTGCTCCTGTGGATGTCGGAGACAGGCTGCTTCTGGCCAATAAGGGCAAACGAGGGAAGAGGAAACTGGCAGATCGGTGGGAGGGCCATCTCTATGTTGTTACTGAGAAGACCAAGGGTGTACACACGTTCAAGATCAGGAACAGTGAGACAGGGGTAGAGAAAGTGGTCCACCGCAACCTAATAATGCCAGTGAATTTCCTGCCAGTTCAGGATGGGTCTGAAGCGGATTCTGGTGAGACAGACATTGCCAACAACGTTGATAACCCCCGTGAAAATGTTGTGGAAGTGGACTCAGTGGCTGCGACTGTTAGAGATTATGATGACAGGACAGTGATGTGGGTCTCAGAGTTACCAGTTCCTGGAGAAGACCAGTCAGATGCCTCAGATGATGTCCATTCTATGGACGGGACAATGACGGACCGAGATACTGACATAGATGTTTCTTCAAGTGTAGCTGCTGACACTGCGTGCACCACTGACCCCACACCTCTGACTCTGCCACACATAAACACTCAGCATAGCTCTAGCACAAGTCATTCGTTATGTGTAGGTCCCTCACAAGGTTCTATTGTGCCTCTGGCAGGTGCACGTGCTTTAGATTTTTACACTAGATGTGGCAGGGTAGTGCGACCTGTTAGGAGACTTATAGAGTCTATGCCAATGAATGTTTTCGTGGGCAAGTGATTTTTTTTTAGAAGAATTATCTTTAGAGTTTTGCTGGAGAACAAAGTGATTGCATTAACACTAGGCAGGGGATGATGAATGTGTCCATTTGGTGTCTGAGTTACTGTGGTAATAAGGAGTTACTGGCTATATCTGACATGTAACCGGCATGTCGGTCTATGAAGTGTTTAGCTACCCTCTTTCCCTTCTAATCCTGTAGGGGATAGTCTTAGAGCTGGGCAGTTCAGTTTCTCAAGTAGCGCACAGTAACACACTGCAAAAAAATAAAAATAAAAATTTTTTTTTTTGATGATGGTTTTGTGTTATTGTGATGTTTAATTGATCTTTGTACCTGCTATGTTTTATGACCCAATACAGCATTTTTTTTTTCCCTTTTATTTATCATGTGCAAGTGGAAGTCAGGGGGGGAGAGTGTAGCAGATTGTAATGGCATTCCACTTGACATGATTGGGGTTTGCTGTAGGACCGCCCCTTTTGCTCCTTGTGTACTGAGCATGCGACCCCTAATTCTGCGCAGTTGTCGCATGAGGTCGATGGGGTAGGTCGCAATTTGTTAAGCACCTGTTAGTTTTGATATTCTAACGTGGCATATGTCAGATTTAAGTTATTTTAATTATATAATTACTGTGTACTAACTATTTAACACTACGACGATGTGTTATACATTACAATAATAATTTTTTTATACATTTGTGGTGATTAATTGGTTCAAATATTAGCTAGCTAGCCGCCATGTTGCTAGGCTAATCTTCCCTTTCTTTATAGCCATGATGCTGAATATGGTGCTTAGCCGATAGCAAGCTACAAGGGTCTGACGATTTTTCTGATCTGTTAAAACAGATCATTCCCGTGAATAAATGGCTGGAGGCCAAGTGAGCGACGACTTTCCATTTTTTTATTAACACAACGCAAACACAACGCAACCGACAAGAGTACTACTGCTACAATAGCACACACAATGCATAGCATAATCCAAGAGTAATGGAAAGAGAATAACACGTTATTATTAAAAGAAAATAACATGCAGATAGACATTTAATGGGTGGCCATTATAGTGGGACATAAGGGTTTTGTCACGTTGTTGTATGTAGGCTACATATTGTGAGGTTAGGCTACTGCTTTGTGTGTGTGTGTGTGTGTGTGTGTGTGTGTGTGTGTGTGTGTGTGTGTGTGTGTGTGTGTGTGTGTGTGTGTGTGTGTGTGTGTGTGTGTGTGTGTGTGTGTGTGTGTGTGTGTGTGTGTGTGAGCGAGAGAGAATGGGTGCACGTCTGACAGTAGTGTCCCACAGACTATACTTCCGCCGGGCACTCCCGGACAACAATATTTTAATGCTTCAGAAAAGATTAATCACTGTCAGGTCAGCAAAGATTTGTGTATGTAGATAAAGCTTAGTATCGTGTTTTTTCGATGAAGTTACACCTTGGATTTACTGACAGTTATTAATCTTTTCTGAAGCAAGGCTCTATTCGTGGCACTGTCATGCAAAATAAGCTGAAAACACATTATTATACTAACGAAAACAAAGTTCAAGTATCCCTATGATTCTAAGGACATGGCTTAAATGAACCCCATACCGATTTTCAAAATTAAATACACATACATGACATTTTTTTTCATTTAAAAATAAAAGCGTCACTTTGACGCACTCCCGCGGTAGCCTAATCCGCCGATTAACTTCACCGCGGTTCTAGTGTTAAATTAGCTATTGGTGTCCGGGACAGCATGAGCCCGGCAGCTGTATGAAACCGTGAGATAGGCTATTTGAAAGGTAAACAGACAGTTAAAGGGTAGGTTCGCTATTTTGGACCTTGGACCCTATTTGCGGTCCGTCTTCCATGAACCTGACCCATGAAGTCCATTTTTTCGCTGATCGGTCCAGTATTGAGTTCGCTACAGATTTCCTGTAGGCTCTCACTGGGCTACAATAGAAGTCAACGGGGCAATTAGAAATGTTATGGAAAAACAACGATAAATGTGCTTTTATAGCTCAGTGTGTATTCTTACGGTCTCAGTATGCTCTCCTGTGAAATGTAGGCTATCGCAAACGCAAACCGAACGTTGAAACAACAGTTCCATTTGAAACAGAACTATTTCTCCGACCGCACTACCTCGCACTGACTTCGGATAACATTACCTGCGCAACTTCAGCCTCTCTCTCTTCTCTTGCTCTCTTATCATCCATCTCTTGTAGTTCCGTGTCCGTGTATTCTGGCTCAAATCTGTAGCCAGTAACATCAAAGTCAAAATCAAATTCTTCGTCTTCGTAGTCATTATAGTCATCCATCATCCAAGTTTTTTTGTGGAAATTGTAGCCTACGTTGCTGCAGGTAAACAAACGCAGACTGCTCAACTAGATAGTTTCGTAAACGGCCGGCACACCTTCCCGCTCCCCTACCCCCGACACATAGTACTCCGCGGGAGCAGCGAAAACAAGCAACAGAGAAATGCTTACTTCCAAGCCATGCCAAGCACGTAAAAATGTTCGGATTGAGATACATTTCACAGGAGAGCATACTGAGACCGGTAACAATACACCCTGAGCTTCCCGTCTCATTTATTGTACATGAAAGCACATTTATCGAACATTTCTAATTGCCCCGTTGACTTCTATTGTAGCCCAGTGAGAGCCTACAGGAAATCTGTAGCGAACTCAATACTGGACCGATCAGCGAAAAAATGGACTTCATGGGTCAGGTTCATGGAAGACGGACCGCAAATAGGGTCCAAGGTCCAAAATAGCGAACTTACCCTTTAATGACCCAAACATAAATATTCATGTAGGCTATTCACTGTCCGCTTTTTTTTTTTTTTTTAAAAGCGGTGGCTAGACCGGACAACAACGGTCAGACATCGGTTCAGTGCAGTGACTGATATTATCGTCATTGTTATTATTTTGTCAACCTTGGTTAGCCATGGTTAAAATAAAGACTTTTTTTTTTGTTTTTTTTGGAAAATTATTTTTATTGGGAATAACCCCTTGAGATGTACCCATCTCGTTTTCGAGGGGGTCCCAATCAACACAAATAACAACATTTAACAGAGAACAAAAATAGCAACAAATTAATTAGACAACAGCATATGCGACACAAGACGGACAGAAACCGAACAGCAGAAAAACTAGCAAATGAACAAATAAACAACAACAAACGAGAAAAAAAGAAAATCAAATAACACATCACGCAACTGTGAAGAAATGTTGGTATCAGCAAGAATAATAAATAATAAGGTTGAAACAAGATGGGTAATAATTATGTACATGTACAGCTGACCATGTAATAGGAAGACAGGGCTGTTTTGAACTGGTGAAAAGAAGATATGGATCTGATATTGACAGGTAGATTGTGGTGGCTTTGGATTTGGATTTCATTCTTTGGCGAGTACCAAAGATCATAGTGTGAGATTTGTTTTTGTTAAGTAATAATTTGTTGGCTATGAGCCAGTTTTGTAAAGTATTAAAATCAGTCTGTAGGGCTGATTTAATATGTGATAAGTTGGATTTAGAAGTGTATATTACTGTGTCGAATGCATAAAGCTAAGCACAACAGTTAGTACAGATCGAAGGGATTTCATTAGTAAAAATTGAAAAAAGAAGTGGACCTAGGGTTGAGCCTTGTGGCACACCTCATTGTTGTATTAATGTATCAGATTTGTTACCTTGTATGACAACACATTGGTTCAACTCTTATCTCCATCACAGAAAACAGAGTAGAGCATTGCATGACAGACCAGTAGAGTGTAATTTATCTAGGAGAAGATAGTGGTCAACCAGATCAAAAGCCTTTGTTAAATCAATGAAAATAGCACCTGTTAGTTTACCATCATTATTTGCAGAAAATTTTTTTTTAACAAAGCAGTTGTGGTGGAGTGATTTGATCGAAAACCAGATTGAGAAGGTCATAAGATATTGTACTTGTTAAGATAAAATGACAGTTGGTTGTAAATCGATTTTTCAAATACTTTTGCAGTAGAGCAAGTAATTGAGATTGGTATGTAATTGTTGAGTTCCAAGGCATCACCCCCTTTGTGAACTGGAGTGACACGTGACCATTTCCATATTGCAGGCAATTCACATGTGGATAAGGACATATTAAACAGATCACAAAGAGGGTACATGAGAATGTGTGATGATAATTTGAGAAATTTGGATTCCATACCATCTAACCCAGGTCCACTGATAGTTTTTAAATCATTAATTACATCCAGGACCTCAACAGGTGTGATTCTCCTGAAGGAGAAGGAGCTATGCCTAGCCAATACATTGTTAAAATCACGACCAGGAGAAGTAGAAGGATCAGGGATCATGGTAGAACAGACCAAGGAGAAATACTGGTTAAATGCTTTCGCAATTAAAAGTGGATCATGCAATATAACATCCAATCTTATTCAATAAAGTTATATCTGATGAATTAGTTATAGTTTTGATTTTATTCCAGAAATGCTTAGGATTTTTAAAATCATGAGCAAGAGATTCTCTATAGTAATTAGATTTGGCATTTCTCATCATAGTTTTACTCGTATTTCTGAGCTGTCTGTACCTTTCCCAGTCAGCAGGATCCTTAGACTTCCGAAAAGCGACCCATGCATGATCTCTCTGCCTGAAAACACTAATAAGATCAGAGGTTATCCAGGGGAGATGCCTTCCCTTGACTTTGGTTGTCTTCAGGGGTGCATGTTTATTGATGACTTCGGTAAATTCAGAAAATAAAAAGTCCCAGGCATCTTGAACATTTGGTATTAGTTGATACCTGTCCCAATTAATTGCAATCAGGTCATTAATAAAGAGATCTATGTTCATTTTCATGTATTGCCTGATTTTAATTAATTTGGGTGGCAGTTTGGTTAGTTTGATTTTCCAAATGCAGTACACAGCTGAGTGATCACTGAGGCAGTCAGATATAACCCCTGCTTTTAAAAACCTATTGGGATGTGAAACCAGTATCCAGTAGAGTAGTGTTTGGGATGTGGGTGTGACCCGTGTGGGCTCACTAATCAGCTGAGTTAGGTTTAGATTTCCAAAAATGTTTTTCTCTTTAGTAAGAGATTTAACAATCCAGTTCTTGTTGAAATAACCTAGTATGATAAGTTCACTCTTACAGGAGATAGAATTTATAGTAGAGATCATACAATTAAAGGAATCAGCTGGTGCAGAGGGGGGTCTATATATATTTCCAATAGTTATGTACTTGTTATCATGCAGAGTTACCTTCAAAATTTAAAGGCTGAACCTCAGGGATGATTAGCTCAGAAGCCAGGTTAGATGACACGTAAGTGGCTACGCCACCACCCCTAGAGCCTCTGTCAGCTCTGTACAGTATACTGTATAGTTAGCAAGTTCAATTTCAATGTCAGATAGTCTGTTGGTGAGCCAAGTTTCAGATAAAGTTATAACATTAGGTTTATGCTGTTCAACCTATGCTCGAAATAGGTCAATTTTTGGTGAAAGACTTCTGATATTAAGATGAATTTTTTTCAGTCCTTTAACCCTGTCCAGTTTAAAACATAGCGTTTAGAAGAATACGATCACTGATCAAACATGTCATAGCAGAGCGGATCCAGAGATATAAGTTGCGAGACATAGGAATACCAAATACATAGACAGTTACAGATAAGACACAGACAAGACGAACAGACCAAGCACATAACAAACATACACACAGCAAAACAAAAAAGAGCCCAAGACCAGCCCCTGTAACCTTGACCCCATAGGCCCAAGGATTTAGGTGAGTAAGCCAAAACCTCCTCCACTCAGAGCTTAGTCTGCTATTATCAAATAGCTGTAGCTTAAAAGAGACTAAAATAATAACCTGGTTAGTAACCAGACAACAAGAGGCTGATTGCATTGGATAACACACTATGCATGCTACTAAGTAAAAAAATTAAAAATAAATTAAAAAAAGAACAGTATTCCTTAGTGAAGTTGATGCAATATATTTTAGTTTAATTGAAAGAGGAAAGAGAAAAAAAGAAAAAAAAGAGGGTATTCCCCTTGTTCCAATAATTATGACACTATTACGTCACTATTCTGCCTTGCGGCGGCAAGAGAGGAAAAAAAAAATCGCATCCATTTACGGCAAACAATACCAATGAACCAAGTGAACCCCCTGTTGACATTGTTAGCATCCCATCAGCCAATATAACAGAAAAGAGAACAAACAAAAAAAAAAAAGGTAATGTCTTCAGTTAGTTTCAAGATCAGTAACAATAACTCAAAAGTGTCATCATTGTTCATGGTTTAAAGTCTTAGTAGACTTAAACTTAAAATCGGATAACTGGCTAAAGTTAGCCCGTACCTTCAGCGAGATATCCAGGCATGGGACCTTACGGTGGAGAGTTCATGGAAGAGTTCCTAAAAGATATGAAGGCCTCTTCGGCAGCTTTGTGGTCAGTGAATTGTTGTTCCTTGCCATCCACCCATACACTCAATGTACAGGGGTAACGGAGGGAGAACTTTAAGTTAAGCTCCCGAAGCCTCCTCTTGACCGGGTCGAAGGAGTGACGCATCTTCGCCAGGTCGGCGCTGTAGTCCGGGTAGATGAAGATACGGTTCCCGTTGAAGATCAGCTCCTTCTTTACACGAGCCAGTCAAAGGATCTTAACTTTATCCTGGAAGTGTAGCAGTTTGATCAGGATGGACCTCGGGCTGGCTTTCTCGTGATTCCGAACAGTAGGAGTGCGGTGAGCCCGCTCGATGGGCGGCGGAGCAGTGAAGTTCTCTGGACCCAGAAGCTGTGGGATCAGATGGGACATAAATCCTAGCAAGTCGCGGCCTTCTGCAGCTTCTGGTACTCGAACAAAGCGGAGATTTGAGGACCTACTCCGATTCCCCAGGTCCTCGACTTTATCCATCAGGTAGGTGTTATGCTTCTCAAGTTGTTTAACTCTGGTAGTTAGATCACTCACGTTGTCCTCATTCGCTGCTACTCGTTGTTCCAAACTTGATCTCCTAATGTGGAAAAGGAGTTCTCAATGCAATTCAATGTGTTGAGAATAGCCGCAGCTTTCGTGTCAAAGTAGGCCATCATATCCGTTTTTATTTGTTGGATGGCATCGGACAGCGTTTTCATCTGCTCTTGCTCCATTGTTTGGTGACTTAGCTTGTAGGTTGGCAAAAAGTGGAAGTGATATGTCCTTTGAGCATGTAGTACTGGGCAGCTAATAAGAACTTTAGTGCCCCAAGATTGTAGGCACAAATGTAAATGATTATACGTCCATACAACGCTATAAAATCAGAAAATAGAGGACATGCAGACCTTAGCTCAGTTCGGCTTCCTCACTCGGCGGCCATCTTTTGAGATGACTAATGACTAAATGATTAAATCATAAATCCTCTTTAAAAATTGTGTAGCCAAGCTTCAGGCATATAACTTGAAGGGCTCTATTTTTATAAACCAAATGCAATGGTGAACACAAGAGTAAGCGTTTGGCAGTATCGCTCTGAGGGCGTGTCGGCGAGAAATTTGGTAATTTCATGACGGCAATCTTGGCGCACCTGATGGCGGTATTGCTAAAAGGCTGGGTTTAAATGTCCAAGGTATGTCTCTATGGTAGCCAATCAAATTGTTGTTCTCATGCTTTAAAAAAAAGCCAGTTGGAACACAATCGCTCCATGCAATTTCATAATGAGCAACCCAAACGCACTGGACCGTCAACGACAAGAGCGCTTTTCCGCACAGGAATCATAAATACTTACAACAGAAGTACAGGCTAGGACTGTAGCAATTCATGGATCACAATCCACACCACCTCGTCTCCCAGAAGTTCGGAAGGCGTGGGAGGAGGTGGCGAATGCATTAAATGCAGCCAATATAGGCCCTGTTCGAACGGCCTGTCAATGCCGAAAAAGGTTTAATGACCTGCAACGAAGGGGTAAGGGGAAGCTGGCCATTAACAAAAGGCAGGTGATGGCGACTGGAGGAGGCCCACAGTCCACCCAAGACCTCACTACTGCAGAGGAAGTGGCCTCCTCTACATTGACACCACTGAGCGTGGATGGATTCGAAGGCTTGGAGGTTGGTTTGTCAGGTGAGACTAATTTATTTATATATATATATATATATATATATATATATAAAACAATGCAAGAACCAGACTATATCATTTTGAGCCATGCCATTTATTTTCAAACAAAAATGGGCATTAATTATGCAACATGTGATACTTTTATACAACAGTTATTCATTCTTTTAACAAACAAAAATGTGTTTGGCAGATGGCTCTGCCGTCCCTGGTCCAAGCTGCTCTGCTGCCCCTCCGGATCCAGTGTCCAGTGAACCTGAGGCAGAAACATCGCAATTAACACAGCCCAGGTCCATTCCTCCCAGGCAATCCACACCATGCCGGCGCAGAAGTGGAGACGACCAGCCCTTCTTGGACCAGCAGAGGAACGGGTTCACAATGCTGGAGCGTGAATTAAGGGGGATAAGGGTGGCCATTGGTTCCGTAAATACCCGGCTCATCCGGATGGAGCATCAGCGATTAAATCTGAGCAGTACACTTCTTCGTTAGGCCGTAGCTGTGGAGCGATTGGCCACTCCACCCCCCCAAACCCTTTCCTCCAACCCCCATCCCTCTCCAGTCCCAAGATTATTACCTTCCAGCAATTCCCCAGCAGCTGTCCATCCTCTGCGACGTGTTGCTTTAACATGCATATAGAATTTTAGAAAGAAAGCCCGCACACTTAAATGCTCATACACGTTTATTCGTGATTGCACACGTTACAGACAACGTTTCGATCCGGTGAGGATCTTCGTCAAAGATCCTCACCAGATCGAAACGTTGTCTTTAACGTGTGCAATCACAAATAAAGGTGTGTATGAGCATTTAAAGTGTGCGGGCTTTCTTTCTAAAATTACACCTGATTAATCTCAGCCCAGCACCTTCAAATTGGATGTACATATGATTCTATGTGGGAACATGCATTGAAATGTGTATTTTAAAAGCTGATCCGATACCTACCATTTATCTAGCCCTTTTAAACCAGTCAGCCAGTTGATTTCTCTTTGCTCTGGCTGTGATGGGGACCGCGACCACTGGTGCAGGTGGGGCAAGCTCATTTTGTCGCTGTCTGTAGTGCTGAAGTGCATCTTCTGGCAGGCACATTTCACATTGGTGAAGATGTGCGATATTATGCAGCACACAACAGGCCACCATGAAGGCAGCTGCTCTCTCAGGGGTATACTGCAGTGATCCACCCAACCTATCCAAACACCTGAATCTCATTTTGAGTAGGCCAAATAAAATAATCTGTCTGTAAACAATTGTTGGAAAAATGATTTGTGTCATGCACAAAGTAGATGTCCTAACTGACTTGCCAACACTATAGTTTGCTAACATGAAATCTGTGGAGTGGTTAAAAATGTGTTTTAATGACTTAAACCTAAGTGTATATAAACATCCTGTTATGACCCAGACAGCTGACTGAACCCAAATGCATGATTCAGACAAGAGATTGCCAATTCTCAGGTGTTTTTATTGCTTACAGGGCAGTCCTGTAGCAGGGGGAGAAAGGCAAGACAGGTTATACAGAACACACAATATTCTTGGACCGGGCAGGCTTGTTCCAAGCCGGAACTGGACTTGACAACGGACTGGACTTGTTCCAAGCCGGAACTGGACTTGACAACGGACTGGACTTCGTCCCTGGCCGGAACGGGACTGGACAACGGGCGACACTTGTTCCAAGCCGGAACTGGACTTGGCAACCGGGCAACGCTCGTTCCAGGCCAGAACTGGACTTGACAGGGCTAGACTGGACTGGACTGGACTGGGCACACGGTAGACAGACGGACAGACAGATGTGGTAGCGCAAAGCATCCAATAAGTTAAACTTCAATAATAGGCATTCTCCTGAAGAGTAGGGAGCGACAATTAATACAGACAGTCCGGGTTGAGGCTGCGGGGAATGAGAGAGTTAGGAGAGAGCAGGGGAGGCAATGGCAACAGACAACCGGTTAGAATGAGCAGGGGATGAGCGGGCGCGGGAGCGGGAGAGCAGGACCGTGGATCGGGATCCGGGCGTAGCAGCAGGGCAGCAGCAGTGAGCGCAACCATAACCGTGGCAGCAGTAGCGGCAACGGCCGGACCCAGGAACAGTTGCAGTGTGGAAGAGCAGAAGCCCAGACGGCTGCACACTCGTCAGGAGGGAGGCTGTAGACCGCAACACAGGCAGGGACAACCAACATTACATTACATTACATTATAGGCATTTAGCAGACGCTCTTATCCAGAGCGACTTACACAACTTTTTAGCATTTTTTTTAACATATTATCCATTTATACAGCTGGATATATACTGAAGCGATTCAGGTTAAGTACCTTGCTCAAGGGTACAACGGCAGTGTCCAACCTGGGAATCGAACCTGCAACCTTTCGGTTACCAGGCCAGTTCCTTAACCATTATACTACACTGCCGCCCCAACAGCTGCAGTTCAGGCAATAGAAGCAGACAGAGTTAGTTTGACGGAACAGGAACTATGAACAGCAGACCTGCTGTTCAAGGCAAGAGCGAACTCAGGTTTAAACAGAGCGGGAGGCGATTTAACACCAAACCCGCAAAGAATTTAACTAGACTGGTTACTAGGACTCAGGACAGGACCTGTTTCACAGACAACAACATTAACGAACTGGCACAGGACAGAGAACACCGGGTGACTAAATACAACATTTAATTGCTATCAATTATGTGCCGCGTGCGAATGTATGCAGGAGTAATTAGCGGATAGAAGAGTGGAATGCATGTGAAAGCGGGGAAGTGGGATAGGCTGAAAGGAGTGGTGTGTAACAGGGTGAAACAATTAGGAAGCTATGCCCAATCTGCAGCACAGGGAAAGACAAACCAAGGAGAGACGAACATGACACAGAGGGAGAGGGAAAACACAGGAAACAGTAGGATGGGAATGCGGTCGTCACACATCCGACTTCAACTGCATGTATACAGCACAGAGAGTCTGCCACTTTTCAGGTTTTCCTATAGAAATAACCGCAATGACCACAGACTCTCAGCCCTTAAAAACAGTCACTTCTGTACGTTTTTACCTCATGTAACTAATACTATCTACATACCCCGGGGTCAAAAATTATTCTATTTACAAATATTTAAAATGGCAATGCTAACAATAATGTTATAGAATAACTATAAAGATGTGAATCAATTAATTCTAGCTAGCTTTTATTAACACAGTATGTTTGTTTTCTTTTCCGGTGCTGCTACTACAGTGCTGCTACTCCGGTGCTGGGTGCACTCCAACTGCAGGTAAGTGTTTAAACAAACATTAACAAAGGAATATGGTTACGAACAAACATTCAACTCCATTGCCACTTGTGTGAGTGTGTGTGTGTGTGTGTGTGTGTGTGTGTGTGTGTGTGTAGCAAGACCATTTCCAAAAGCCTTGTGATGTCTGCATCACAGGTATCTTCTTCTTGCCCACTCCCAAAATTAGGGATGCACCAATATGACAATCTCAGTACAATACAGTGGGGTGCTAAAATTTGGGCACCCCACTGTATATACAGTGCCTGCCCAAAAAAAAGTAGTACACTCTAATATTTAATTGGACCGCCTTTAGCTTTGATTACGGCGTGCATTCGTCGTGGAATTGTTTCGACAACCTTATGCAACGTCACAACATTTATTTCCGTCCAGAGTTGCATTCATTTTTGGCCGAGATCTTGTATTGATGACGGGAGAGTCGAACCACTCCATAAAGTCTTCTCCAGCACATCCCAAAGACTTTCAATGGGGTTAAGGTCAGGACTCTGGTGGCTAATTCATGTGTGAAAATGATTCCTCATGCTCCCTGAACCACTCTTTCACAATTTGCGCCCGGTGAATCTTGGCATTGTCATCCTGGAATATGCCCATTGATGGGATAACCTGGTCATTCAGTACATTCAGGTACTCAGCTGACTTCATTGTATTGCTGCATAACGTTGCTGAGCCTAGACCTGACCAATTGAAGCAACCCCAGATCATAACACTGCCTCCAGAGGCTTGTACAGTGGGCACTATGCATGACGGGTGCAACGGCGACTTTTTTTTTGCTCAGGCAGTGTATATAGTATTTTATTTATTTATCTTTTGGCCCAGCACTTCTTAACCCATTTGCGCAGATGCTTCATTTTACCCATTTTGATCTGTTTTGTACCATTCTGTTTAAAGCTTTATAACCCTGACAAGCACTTGGCAGTTGTAGTTCACAGTAAAGCAGATACCTGGTACATGTGCAGTAGTTTTGGGCTATATCTCTGCTCTCACTACAGGTAGAGAGTTGGCTGAGAGCTCATTTTAATCAGGAGGAGAGCTGCTTTTCTACAAATCAAACATAATTTTTCAGTGGAATTCCCCTTTTACCAATTTTCACACCATCTCTAAACCTGCACTATTGTTTTTCAGACGCTATATAGGAATAAACCCAGAGAGGGGCACCAAGGCTGGATGGGACAAAGTGCTGTCCAAGAGAACTGGTAAAGTCGCTCATAAGAAGACAACAAAGGTCACTCCTCATGTCTCCAATCTACTGAAGAGACTGATGGACTTTGAGTGGTACTTCATATAAGCCAGTGAGCTCACTCACTCACCTCTATCCCTACACCAGTTTGTGCCCCCCACCCCTCGCCCTCATACACATGCACACACACGTACAACTTGGAAGGTTTTGGACAGTCACATTCTTTTATTTTGATAATGTGTCATGTCTGTTGATGTTTCATATCTGTTTGTGTTAAGAACTTTTGGACAGACACAGCCTCATATTAGAAAAACATTCATGTATGTTAATTTGTTTATGCTGATATGTCATTGATCATTTGAGTGTTTCTTGTGGTTGTATTACTTAACATTTTAGCATTAAAGCTTTGACTCAGGTGTTAACTTGACTACAAATATCAAATGAATTTATTTTGGTTATAACTAAGTTAATTTAAGTTCTTTTGCCTAAATGGGCTGCTTTGTCTATTTTTTCCCCATGTACATGCAAATGATGTGCAAATGTTTTGCAAGGGCAATCAAGACTTTCTTTACAATGAAGTAAGAAATGTTTTGTAAGATGCACTTAGAAGCTGTGTTTGTCTCAAATTGTTAAGTCAAATAATTGAAAAGGCCATGTTTAGTTTCTTCACTGAGGTAGGACACTGGGTTATTTTGGCAAGATTGACAAGGTTTCCATAACTGTTAACATGAAACAGTCATTCTCTTAACAAAATGAGTATTGCAATACACAGTAATGTTTGTTTACCGTAAGAATCTGTAGCTATGCTTACCAGTAGAGGTAGTGCACAAACAACAATTAACTGTTAACCCTGTTATCAGTATTATACTGTAAAAGTATACTGTAATAATTTAACGTTGTATGCTGTATTTCATAAAAGACAGTATCAAACTGTAAATTTCTGCAACAGTAAAACTGTTAATTTTACAGTAACATGCTGGCAACCCTGCTGCCAGCTCTTTACTGTTTTTTTTTTTAGCAGGAAATGTTTTAACAGTGCAGGATGTAGGCTCCAAAGCAACATAAATATTGGTCACTTGCAATTTCAAATTGTATTCTACATTGCTGTTATATTTTTATCGCCAGAGGGCGCTCGTGCTGCTACACAGCAAGAAAAAGATGAAGTAGCCTAATGAAAGGATTTAGTTAGGAGCGCGGGAGCATGTGTGGTGCTGTAAAATAACACAAATGAATTTAAAATGCAAAAACTAATTCAAGTCAGTCGACAGTCAAATTCACAACGTATAAAACAATGTGAAAATGTACACAAGCCACGTTTTGTCATCTATACCCCAGCAACGGGGCTATGTAGCCTACACAAATTATTTGAACACTTGTTGAACCAGTTGCAATGTTTTACAGCATAGTAAGCAGTTCTGAACATGTTAGTGGTGGACTGAAATGCAGCTTCTTCATTGTTGCCGTATTTCTTTTTAAAATCATGGATCTTTGCAGCATCTGCTTTTTTTCAGTTGCCTAAATTTCACAATGAACATGATAAAATATTGTAGAATTTTGGCCACAAAGAATATATTTTCGGACACCAGTTGGTGATCAGTGCAAGTTTTACATCTACCACTGGACATGTCAATAGTCTACTGCAAAATATTTGTTCATTGTATTTTTAAATATTATTTTATAAATACACAAACAATTCTGCATTTATCTAAAGTAGGTAGGCAACTAAACAGTCAATCAAGACCTAGCTAGATAGGTTAGGGAGCTACGAGTATCGACATGTTTAAACCATACTCCGCAAGGGTGGGCAGAAATGCCAGTATTTACAGTGTTATAGTGTTGACTGCTACTGATTTTCATGCCATTTTAAATGTCCCAGAATAAGCTACAGAATTATTAAAGTTGTCAGAAAAGGTAGTTACAACGTTGCGGGCATTTTCAAGCTACTCCAGAGTCCAGACTACGTTGTCAGAACATCGCCGATTGTCAAGACGGTCAGATAACGTCGCCACTTTATGGGGAATTACATTTCCACGTTGTGGGAACCAAAGCAATAGGTTGTCACAACAATGTGTTTTCTGGGGAGGTGTAGAGGAGAGTTGAGGGAGAAACTCAACATTATTTTGCTGTCGTTTACTCAGCCTTTGTTATTTGTCCTTTATATGTGTTGCTATTTACGTCATTTATCCTGTTCTTTGATATATTATGTGAAGTGATCATTTGTAGGCCGCAATAAAATTCAGATTAATGTGAAAATGTCTACTTTGTGTTAATTTGAAATAGAAAATGGTATAACCTGTAAACATCATCATGAAGCATCATACAACATATACAACTATATATACAGGTGCAGCTCAAAAAATTTGAATATCGTGAAAAAGTTCAATATTTTTTGTCACTCATTTCAGAAAGGGAAACTCATATATTATATAGATTCATTACACAGAGTGAAATATTTCAAGCCTTTATTTCTTGTAATTTTGATGATTATGGCTTACAGCTAATGAAAACCCAAAATTCAGTGTCTCAGAAAATTAGAATATTACATAAGTAATATTGATTACATCAATAAAAAAGGATATTTTAAACAGAAATGTCAGCCTTCTGAAAAGTATGTTCATTTCTATGCACTCAATGCTTGGTTGGGGCTCCTTTTGCATGAATTACTGCATCAATGCGGCGTGGCATGGAGGCGATCAGCCTGTGGCACTGCTGAGGTGTAATGGAAGTCCAGGTTGTTTTGATAGCGGCCTTCAGGTCGTCTGCATTGTTGGGTCTGGTGTCTCTCATCTTCCTCTTGACAATACCCCATAGATTCTCTATGGGGTTCAGGTCAGGCGAGTTTTCTGGTGTAGGGTCAAAAGGTATAATTTGTATTTATTAATCAGTCTCATGTAAGTATAACGCCCTAGAACGAGAAGTAGCGCATTCTGCTAAAGGAATTGCGTGGTGGAGTACCCGGTTATTCTAGCGGAAGTAATGTAGAGTCTAATTACTTTTAAACTTTAACAATACTCCACGTTGAATTTACGGGAGATTTGTATCTGTTCTGTGAGTGTGACTTTTTATAAATGCTTGAAATGTTCACGCCAAACACCAGATGCAAAGAATATAGTTTATTACAAAAGGATAACCAGGTAATAAACGATTATATCCCACGGCGGGGTGATATAGATAGAACACACACAAAGGAGGTAAGGATGCGCGTGCACGCGGGTGCACATGGCAGAGACAAAGAGGGACAGAGGGAAAGAAAGGAAGATGGAGGTGAAACACACGGGCACACGGGTACACGTGGCGGAGACAAAGGAAGAGGGAGAGAAAGAAAGATGGAGGTGAGGCACACGGACACGCGTGTACGCGTGTCGGAAGAGGGAGGGAAGTATGAATATGGCTTCAGCACGCTCAGGCCGAGCCTACTCAAGCCGTAGGGAGATCTGGCACTTTCTTAATAGGCTGAATTATGCCTCTATCACTAGTCGAGCCGTGATTGATTCTGGAGAATTTATTTCTACTAGCACTTGGGGAAGCGCCTTATAAATATCCCGTTACTATCTAATTACGGTTAGTCTCGAATTTAGGATGCTATCGTGCCCAGATCGAAAGAGGGGAAATCACACTTTTAGATATATATGTGTGGCAACACAAAATCATGTAATGAGGGTATACAGTTAGGGAAACTAATAACACATCATATCTCAAACAAACGAGTAAATACAGTTATTGCCCAGCATAATCCTATCAGAATTAAATGCAGTTAAATGCAATATATTATTAAACCGCCATATAAGTATCAGCCAATCTGTGCCCAGATAACACGGCCTTACTTGAGGTCCGATCTCATGAGAGACCAGACACCGCAGTTCATCAGAGTTCGTCCGACCGTCGTCGGGAAGAAAAAGAAGGGGATCCCAGGTTGGACGACTTGGAAACACAGGTCCTGAGAGATGTCCAAGTGTCCTGAGGCGTAGTCCTGGTCGGAGGCCTCGCGGGGGAATTCGCGTCGACAAAAAGTTACAAAGAGATCCGGTCGTCTTTGAAACTTGAATTCCCGAACTGCCCGTATAAGAGCAGTCTCCAACAGAATTGTCGGGTTCAATTAGTGCACGTACTTCGGATTCTAAAATCTAAAACTATAACCGTGATCATGGGTTAAAATATTTAAGATTTAGTTCACGAAGTAAATTGGTCTCTTTTAATGCATACAGTTAGTTACCACACGCCAGAGAGAGCGAACTCTGGGGGGTCCCAAAGTTTTATCCCTCGGGTGAGTGACGTGCATTCCTCAGCCCGACTGTATTGGATGCGGTAACTTTTATTGCAGTTTGGGAGGTGACGTTGAATGCGTCACTTCTGGTATCTCGGGAGTGACTGTAGTTCATTGTGGGGCTTGTAGTCCATTGTCCCAACATCCCCCCTTGGTCCTAGGATGAGGTTTGACACTGTAATCCTGGGAGCACAAAGTCGGTTATTGGTGGTCACAAGTTCATCACAAGCGGTTATTGGCCGACATCTGGGCACGCAATTTGGCTGATTATATCTGGACAATTAACGCTAGGCAAATGAGCACCAAAAACAAAAGAAAGAGAAAAACACACTACTAAGCCTCAAGGAAGGATCATTCATAGTACCCTTCCTGTCCCTGAGTATGTTACTAACACCTTGTGGCAAGTGAAAGAGGACAAACAAGACAGGGGAAAGGAAGAGGAAAGAGGAAAGTGTGTGGTGAGCAAAAGGCAATAGGAGATCCTAAGTTCCTGTCGCTGGGTGTCTGTCCCTAGTGCACCAGCCTTGGTGAGCTGTTTCTGAACCTCAGTGCCTTGACATAGGTGGTTAGGTTCTTCCAGAGAGGAAGGATTTACCTCCCCACCAACGGGTGAGCTAGCCAACTCGCCCAGTAGTTTCTGACCTACCGGTTGTGGTTCAGTGGGAGCCTTGGAGATGCGCACAGGGTGCGGATCCTTCATCTCCGGGAAAGTCACTTCCAGCCGAGCTCTATGGGTGATAGGAGCTTGGTCTTGGGTGTAACTGGTGAGGCTGTGGTTGCAGGTATGTACCCAGAGGCACCTACCGATAGTGAGCGTCCTTTTGGGGATCTCTGTGAGCATGTTGGAACACATCAGGCTGATTTCTGATCCTGTGTCCAACAAGGCTTTGAGGTCCAGACAATTTCCAACCAGAACGGCTGTGTATATGCGTTTAGCATTACTTTTCTGGATCAAATCACCGGAAACTGTAGAAAGGGGTAGGGTTGTGCAACGGCTAGGGCTTCACAAGGCCATGGCTCAATAGGCGAGGGAGCCATCTCACTCAAGGGTTCCTCCCCCCTTCCAGTGTGGTACACTCTCGGAAAAGGGGGAGGTACTTGGCCTAGTCATGAGTGAAAAGAGCCGTCTGCATTTTTCTCCTGATGGGAGAAGTAGCCGTTGTCCCCTTTCTCGCCACCTGTTAGGTGGTGGATGTCACCCCCCTGGGGTTTATTCTGTCCCCCTTTCCACCCCCCTTTCACAGTGTTGTGACGTGAAGAGTGGACCTGCGAGGCATATGGAGCAGTGTTTTTTAAAATGGAAACTACTGAGTCCTCAGGTTCCAACGGAACATTTGAGGAGCTCTGAGTCGCCAGCACCTTAGGGTCTTCATCCCTCTTATCGCCAGTGTGGGCGACTGTCTCCCAAGCAACCTGTGCTATCCGTCGGATTTCGTGCATGGGAGGGTTGTCTATCTGAGTCATCAGGGTGACGTGAGTTCTTATACATGAATGCAGGTTGTGCAGAAAGAGGGATTTGAAGGCGCGGTCTTCTGTTAGACCGGGCCCATTTCTCCCTTGAAAGAAGGCATGCTTCAACCTGTTGTAGAACTCTTTGGGTGCTTCAGAGCAGCGGTGCCTTATCTGGAGGGCGGAAATGGTTGCCGATGTTTCATTGGCAAAGGGGGAGAATTCCTCTATCAGGGCCCTACTGAGCTGGGAGAAACTTTCCCGCACAATAAGGGGCTGCGAATGAATAAATGCCCGGACAGACCTAGACATCGTCTTCCAAATCAGCTTAACTCGCTCCTGCCTTGTGGCGTTGGGTAGGTCTGAGAGGCAGCGCTCAAGCTCACGGAGGTAATCCTCCACATTATGATCCTGTTTTTCAGGATCAAACCGTTCAATGTCCTTAGCTATGGAGTCCAGATGCTTAAAGCGTGGGCCATGCCTTGGTCCCCAGCTGCACGGCTTATGGAACTCATAGTCGCTCTCGGATGAGCTGGACTCTCCCTCTGACTAAGTGGTTCGCGTACGGGCATGAACGTCATATGCATTACGCCTAGGCTGAGAGGGTGTGGCTTCTCTGCGATCATGGTAAGTATCGCGATAAATATCGGCCCTACTTCGGGACCGAGAAGCAGAGTCGCGACGTGACACGCTTGATCCACTTCTGTATGGTGAAGTGGAGTCACGACGTCACATATCTGTCTTCCTTCTGGGAGGGGATGCGGATTCGTACCACGACGCGTCTCTACTCCCCCTGGACGGAGAGACAGAAACGTACCGCAAAGTATCTCTGCGCCTTCTTTGCGGGGAGGCAGATTTATTATGGGACGCCTCTCTGCTCCTCCTAGGCGGGGAGGCAGAGTCGTACCGCAAGGTATCTCTACTCCTTCGGGGAGGAGAAGCGGAATCATACCGTACACTTCTACGGCCACAGGACATGCTGCGATCTCCATGAAGTGAGGGTGAGGCCTCAAAATGGACCTCTTGTTCCCTTCTTCGCGAGGAAAGGAAAGGGGGAAGCAACCTACTCCTCTTCTTCTCTTCTCTAGAGGGTGAGCGAGAAGGTGAGTCACAGGTTAAACGACGGCGTTCAGTGGAGCGATCTCTAGACCCATGTCTAGAATGAGTGTCTTGGCGCCGGGCGAGACCTCTCCGGGAGTCACGGGAAACGCTCCCATAGTATTCAGTCTCATCTTCTGAGACTGAGTGCTCTCCTTCTTTGAAGCTATCACGGAGGGAGCTTGTGACAGACACTCTAGCTTGGTGACCGGGTCTGGAGGCAGGGAGCTCCTGGGAATTTCCGCGGGAAAGCGACGAGGTGGCTGCAGCCTGGCTCAGCTCACTCTCATCAAGCTTGGAGGTGTGTTCCTCCAAGGCATCAGGGGCTCTCTTGAGGTCATGACGGAGATCTTGTACCTCAGAGTTGAGCCGCTCGTTACTCCGGTTCAGCGCCTTAATTTCTGCGCGCAGAGCTTTTATTTCTAAAGCCGCCTGTCGGTGCTGGAGCATAAATAAACACCCCACAGTCTCTTGAACTGTTAGCGTTCCCCGAGAGGGATCTTGCACTAGCTGAACTAGGCGATTCACCTCTGCCTCACACTCCTCAGCACTATGCTGCTGGAGTTCATCCCTGTCTTGGTCAGACAGCTGGATGAGCTGGGAAACAAATTCTGAGAGGGTAATTTGTTCCAGAAGCGGAAGGGTTCCCTCAGTGTCTGAGGCCTGGTTAAGGTGGACACTCATGTTGGAACCTATTTAGGGAAACAATTTTTTTTTTTTTTTAAGTTTAAATTGACGCCACCCGGCGGCGCTTTGTGAATATTCACCTACTTAGCACATGGGCCTGTCCCATGCGCTTTTTCAAGCATGAATAAAAAGTCAACTTTTTGTACTCACAGAAAAAAAACGGTAGTAATGTTGATTTAATGAAAATTTGGAAAATAAATGTATAGATAATTTTCTCAGTAGTTTTTGTTCGTATAGTCAGTAGAACCTGGTTTATTTACAAACCAGGCCGTTTCAATCTTGACTATCCTCGGGCGGGACACCAAATATGGTAAATATTTATAATTTGGTATAATTTGTATTTATTAATCAGTCTCATGTAAGTATAACGCCCTAGAACGAGAAGTAGCGCATTCCGCTAAAGGAATTGCGTGGTGGAGTACCCGGTTATTCTAGTGGAAGTAATGTAGAGTCTAATTACTTTTAAACTTTAACAATACTCCACGTTGAATTTACGGGAGATTTGTATCTGTTCTGTGAGTGTGACTTTTTATAAATGCTTGAAATATTCACGCCAAACACCAGATGCAAAGAATATAGTTTATTACAAAAGGATAACCAGGTAATAAACGATTATATCCCACGGCGGGGTGATATAGATAGAACACACACAAAGGAGGTAAGGATGCGCGTGCACGCGGGTGCACGTGGCGGAGACAAAGAGGGACAGAGGGAAAGAAAGGAAGATGGAGGTGAAACACACGGGCACACGGGTACACGTGGCGGAGACAAAGGAAGAGGGAGAGAAAGAAAGATGGAGGTGAGGCACACGGACACGCGTGTACACGTGTCGGAAGAGGGAGGGAAGTATGAATATGGCTTCAGCACGCTCAGGCCGAGCCTACTCAAGCCGTAGGGAGATCTGGCACTTTCTTAATAGGCTGAATTATGCCTCTATCACTAGTCGAGCCGTGATTGATTCTGGAGGATTTATTTCTACTAGCACTTAGGGAAGCGCGTTATAAATATCCCGTTATCTAATTACGGTTAGTCTCGAATTTAGGATGTTATCGTGCCCAGATCGAAAGAGGGGAAATCACACTTTTAGATATATATGTGTGGCAACACAAAATCATGTAATGAGGGTATACAGTTAGGGAAACTAATAACACATCATGTCTCAAACAAACGAGTAAATACAGTTATTGCCCAGCATAATCCTATCAGAATTAAATGCAGTTAAATGCAATATATTATTGAACCGCCATATAAGTATCAGCCAATCTGTGCCCAGATAAAACGGCCTTACTTGAGGTCCGATCTCATGAGAGACCAGACACCGCAGTTCATCAGAGTTCGTCCGACCGTCGTCGGGAAGAAAAAGAAGGGGATCACGGGTTGGACGACTTGGAAACACAGGTCCTGAGAGATGTCCAAGTGTCCTGAGGCGTAGTCCTGGTCGGAGGCCTCGCGGGGGAATTTGCGTCGACAAAAAGTTACAAAGAGATCCGGTCGTCTTTGAAACTTGAATTCCCGAACTGCCCGTATAAGAGCAGTCTCCAACAGAATTGTCGGGTTCAATTAGTGCACGTACTTCGGATTCTAAAATCTAAAACTATAACCGTGATCAAGGGTTAAAATATTTAAGATTTAGTTCACGAAGTAAATTGGTCTCTTTTAATGCATACAGTTAGTTACCACACGCCAGAGAGAGCGAACTCTGGGGGGTCCCAAAGTTTTATCCCTCGGGTGAGTGACGTGCATTCCTCAGCCCGACTGTATTGGATGCGGTAACTTTTATTGCAGGTTGGGAGGTGACGTTGAATGCTCTAAAATTTCCTGGTAGATGCAGCCATCTACCAGGAAATTTTACAGCACTTCATGCTTCCTTCTGCTGACAAGCTTTATGGAGATGCTGATTTCATTTTCCAGCAGGACTTGGCACCTGCCCACACTGCCAAAAGTACCAAAAGCTGGTTCAATGACCATGGTATTACTGTGCTTGATTGGCCAGTGTTGGGACAATGGACTACAAGCCCCACAATGAACTACAGTCACTCCCGAGATACCAGAAGTGACTCATTCAACGTCACCTCCCAACCTGCAATAAAAGTTACCGCATCCAATACAGTCGGGCTGAGGAATGCACGTCACTCACCCGAGGGATAAAACTTTGGGACCCCCCAGAGTTCGCTCTCTCTGGTGTGTGGTAACTAACTGTATGCATTAAAAGAGACCAATTTACTTCGTGAACTAAATCTTAAATATTTTAACCCTTGATCACGGTTATAGTTTTAGATTTTAGAATCCGAAGTACGTGCACTAATTGAACCCGACAATTCTGTTGGAGACTGCTCTTATACGGGCAGTTCGGGAATTCAAGTTTCAAAGACGACCGGATCTCTTTGTAACTTTTTGTCGACGCAAATTCCCCCGCGAGGCCTCCGACCAGGACTACGCCTCAGGACACTTGGACATCTCTCAGGACCTGTGTTTCCAAGTCGTCCAACCCGGGATCCCCTTCTTTTTCTTCCCGACGACGGTCGGACGAACTCTGATGAACTGCGGTGTCTGGTCTCTCATGAGATCGGACCTCAAGTAAGGCCGTGTTATCTGGGCACAGATTGGCTGATACTTATATGGCGGTTCAATAATATATTGCATTTAACTGCATTTAATTCTGATAGGATTATGCTGGGCAATAACTGTATTTACTCGTTTGTTTGAGATATGATGTGTTATTAGTTTCCCTAACTGTATACCCTCATTACATGATTTTGTGTTGCCACACATATATATCTAAAAGTGTGATTTCCCCTCTTTCGATCTGGGCACGATAATATCCTAAATTCGAGACTAACCGTAATTAGACTTCAGAAAACACAGTGGACCAACACCAGCAGATGACATGGCACCCCAAATCATCACTGTGGAAACTTCACACTGGACTTCAAGCAACGTGGATTCTGTGCCTTGAATTGCCTTCATACACAACATGTCAGAAGAATGTATGAAGTCGGAACTGGATCTTTTTGCTGTACCGTACACACAAACAAGCATTGATAAGAGCATCTACGTAGAAGTGCCACCCCTGTCAGCCATTTCGGATACGGGGCCTCTAGAGTTCTATATAGCCGGTAATGGCGAAGATTACCTTGACTTAAACAATACTATTTTTAATACTATTCTAACAATACTCGCATCCTCCAAGAGGAGGAGACCCAAATCAAGCTACAGATCGACATATGGAAAAATACCCTCAGGGATGCCCGAGAGGGGGGGAGGATGAGCACCCCAATCTGACGGACCAAAGGCTAATGACTAAGGACAATGGACAACTGACTATGAGTAAATGCAGATGTGGAAAAGTCTGCAAGAACAGCCGAGGCCTGAAGATTCACCAGACCCGGGTGAAGTGTTTGGAGGGAGAGGGAGAGTGTGGAAGTAAGCCGTAGGCCCAAGAAAGCCTCATATGCAAATATATAAATAATTAAATAATACAGTCAAGATCTAGTGGAAAAGTACTGAGATGGGGGGTTGTGAGAGGGTGCAGGATAGTTCTCTGTCAGCAAGGACGAGGGCATCTAGCACACCAGTCAAAACAGGAATGTTTTCCTCCTGTGTTCCATAACAAAGCAGGAGTTGTACTTATAGATCGTGCTGACCGAACAGGTGGGAGGAGAGTTCACAAACAATTTTATTTGATAGATCAAGAGTGCCCTCAAGCGCATAGGGTAAGAACAGGTCATATAACATATTAATGTTGTGCCTAATTTGTTATTGGATAAAATAAGATATTATGAAAAGGTGTTACCACATATCATTGGTGTATTAGCAACGTAAAGGAGGAGTTATGATATTGTAAAAACTAATGTTTGTTATTGTTCGGGGAATTCTGAATCCTCTGCGTAGGTTTGTGGTTTTCCCATGTTGAATCAACATTTGACCATTTAATAAAAGATTATACTTCTGCTATTTCCTTCATCTTTATCTTGAGTATTCTTCCACTCGAAAAACCCATCTCAAATTGAACTTAATGAGGAGGGAGTCAAAGGACTTACTTCCACAGTTGGCGAGCCAGCAGGGACTCCAAGATCCGGGGGGGGGATACAGGAGGGAACCAACGGCGTGCGGTGTTTTTCTTCAAGTTAGAGACCGGTCAATAGTGAGAGGTAAGCAGACACCTTTTTAAAAAAAAAGTCTGCAGAGAGGAATTACCCGCACTCCGTTGGCCCCAAGTGTGGTCCTACACCGGTGACGGAGCTCCAGTGGGTGAGTGGATTAATTGAATTATATTGATTATAAAAACAAAATAGAGATGATAAATAGGTAGAAAAATTATTGTGATGAAGTAGAAATAAGCAGAAGTGACTCTGAGTGTCAAGATCTCTGAGTGAGTGTGATATTTTGTGTTTTGAGCTCTGAGTGTGATATATTTTGTGATTTGAGTTGTGAGCGCTGAGAAAAAGATGAGCTTGAAAGAAAGCCTGAATAAAAGATGAGCTTGAAAGATAGCCTGAATATGACAACACTGTGGGGGAGTACTGAACTCCAAGTTAGCTAACCAAAAACTCTGAGCAACTCTTGAGCAATATAGAGCAATTCCGGATTGTGGGTCGCGTAGAGGTTGTGTGTAAAGGGACGCCTTTCCCTTCAAAGTCCGCCACAAACGGTGAATAGAGTGAAGCAGTTGAAAGATACTGCCACTGCTATATTATGGTAGGGACAAATAGGGAAACAGTGTTGTGAGAAAATAATCTTTCTAAAAGACAAAAAAAAACTATTTTTAAAAAAAAAGTTATGTTGTGTGGCCAAATAATTTACTGTTGTTAATAATACTATAGTTATAATTTTTTGTAAATAGTACTATATGTATATACATATATCTCAATTGATCAAATTAGAACAAATAGATCCATTGCACGGGTTGTACAATCAAACTGAAGATAATCGATTAAGCAATACTGTAACAGGAGAACAATAGAAAAAAGATAAGGATAAGGTGGTGTACTAACATTATATGATAATTTGTTGTATTTTGGATATGCTGTATATAATGCTGAAGGAAATTATGTAAATAACAGGGTTTTACTTAGATAGATAGTACTCCACTAGAAAAGTGGAAATATTATGTGTCTGTTATTGTGTATGTTATTGTGGGAAAAGATACAGTGGGAGGATAATTAACATGAGAACAGTTATATGGAGTAAAATCTCAGTGCTGCCATCCAGGGATTAATAAATCCCTACCCAAGGCCACAGAAACAGGAGAAATATTTAAAATATGTTTAGACTGGTGGGCAGACGGAGCCGTTTGGCTGGAATGTACCCCAGTGAGGGAATTGAGAACTGAGGAGGTAGAAGGGGAAGTTGAGCAGGGGCATTCAGGGGGAGGAGCCACACGAGTCACAGTCACTAAATGGGAACTAACAGGATTAAAGGTAAAGGCGTGGCTACCAAGAACAGAGTGGTCCCCTGAATTATAATAATAATAATAAATCAATTAAGAATAAATTAATGAATTATAAATTAATGAATTATAAATCAATTAAGAAAAATCAATTAAGAAAAATTATTATTTTTTGTTTTTATTGTTTATTTTATTTTATTTTATTTTTATTTTTTATTTTAAAAAGAAAACATGGAGGCAAAGTTATTATAGTTGTAAGTTTTTCATTTAGTTATTATTTTTTTATTAGTTTTTAATTTCACTTTCTAATTTAGAGGGAGAGAAAGTGTAAATTATTAATATTGGTTTTGAATGTTTTAAATTACTCTATATGCAATCAGAAACTGAAACTAAAAAGAATTCATGATTCATTTTTATTTTTATTCCAGTTCATTTTGCACCACTACAGTTAGTTTTGTTTTAAAAGTCACTTTATTTTTATTTTTTATTTCAGTTAACTAAAATGTTTTTATTTTTATTTTTTATTTTTTATTTTTTATTTTTTTTGTTTCAGTTTTAGTTTCACTTTCAGTTAACTAGAATAAGCTTGCATGGGCTAAAGAAAAATAAAGATTTGAAAACGCGAAAGGGCGAGACTTTAAAGACACCTCTCTCCTGCATGAGTGAATTATTTGAAACTATGAGACTTGAAATATGACTATGAGAAGACTATGAAAAAATGGGAAAAGTGGACAAGAGGTGGTCCCTTGGTATGGCCTAAGGAAGGTATTTTTGGACTTCAATACCTGCAATCAGTGGAAGCAAATGGAGCTACAGGCCTGTATCCCCTATTGAACAGCACTGGGGAACAAGAAGATTTGAGCCAGGGGCCTGAGACTACTGTGAGGATGAGACCAGAGTTGGTGAAAGTGAAAGGGACCCTGGAAGTAGAAGGTAATTTGGAAACTGTTTTAATAAGATCAAAAGTTACAGCAACAGGCCCAGAGGAAGGAGAATCAGAGACAGCCCAGAGTGACCGCCGAGGAAACGAGGGAAATCCCGCAAATAGCACACCATTCCCATGCCTCCACACACCTCATGATGGGCCAGAGAATCAGGGAATGACAAGTTGCAAGAAAGAAACAGTCAAGTCGTTGGGGGCACGTGAATCTGAAAGGAGCAGCAAGCTAGGATGTGCCACCAGATATCAACAGGCAATGGAAGAAGCAGAGGGATGTGAGAAGTGAGAAGAAGGTGTAAGAATGTGAGATGTGAGAAGAAGAAATGAAGAAGAAATGTGAACAAAAGAAACGAAACCGAAAGGAGAAGCAAGAAGAGCTGGAAGAGACCCAAGGAGAGGAGAATATGACATCAAAGGAAAAGTGAAACTAAAGTCAACTGCCATTCCCAAAGATGAATCAAGCTCCTCTGATAGTGAAGAATCAGATGAAAGTGCAATAAGGAAGAAAAAGAAAGTGACGAAGGAAATGCTGAAAACAAACCCTAAAGGAGATGAAGAAAGCAGAACAAGCATTCCTGCGCGAAGGAGGGTACTCGCAGCAACGAGTTCAAGAATTGAAGCAGGTCTATGACATCAGTAGTGATATCCAGAACAGTGCCAGCAAAATCCTCAGGAGGAGCAGCAAAAGAAGGAGAGCACCTGCTCGATACAATCCAGGGGAAGAAGGAGACGAAGAGGATGAAGAAACCTTCCTGGCCCCATTGCAAGTCCTACCCCAACCAGGGAGACAACAGCCACTCACTAAGTACACCCCATAGTCATCAATGGACCTGGAAAACATGGTTAAGGATTTACCAAAAATAACAGATGGAGAAGGGCCATGGATAAGCGAGGGTAGAGATGAGGACGACTCACCTGCCCCTGTGCATGGGAGATGTTAAGAAGATATGTAATCCATGATTTTATCAACAGAAGGCAGGAGACATGGAAAACAAGGAACATCGACAATGTTCTTTCACATGTTGTGTAAACGAACCAGTAATAAAGGCCCTAAGCAAGGGGGCTTCCCCAGGAGAATTGGGATAAACAAAGAGCCCATCTTGTCCACCACATGAAGCTGCACAGAGAAAGTATGAAGACCTCAGAAGGGCAGAATAAATCCCTAAAGAAGAAACTGTTACTTCTCCAGATAGCCGACAGGGAGAGAGAAGATCCGGGAATTCAAATTCAAGCAGCAATGATAACCCAGCAGATACAGGAACCCCCCCTCACAACAAGTCCAAGGAGGACAGGGCCCATCCATCGAATGGGCTGGACCAAATTTCCAAAGGCCATGGACGAACTAGGGCCAGTGGCAGCAGAAAGACTGCTGGAGATGCGGAAAGATGGGACACTTGGCCAGGTACTGTTGCACAGGAAGAGGAAGAGGATTCCAATCAAGAGGCCGCATGAACCAAGGAGCAAACCCTGGGTGGCCATCGTACCCGCAAAGGCCATCGTACCCGTCAATGCCATCATATCAAGGACCCGAGAACCAGATAGCGATGATCCCACAGCAAAACATGTATGAGCAGCCACAGCAGCCACAACAGCCACAACAACAATGGGGAATGAGTCCCTAACAGAATCCCCTTCAATAGGGATGCCTTGAGAATCCTACACCCCTAGGAGCAGAGGGAGAGTGTGAAGCAAAGGAAATGCTATCTATAACATCCAGCTGTGCCACAAATTAACCACAAATTGATATTCTCATAAGAGGGAAAACATGCAACTTTTTAATAGATACAGGGGGCAACGGTACACTTATCAGAGACTGCCGCAAAGATATGTAGAATCCCCTAGCCTATTCAATCAAATGGTCAGAAATGACCTAGCGGACTTTGCGCCAAAGGGGGTAAGCACTCTCATCCAGTACGTGGACGACCTTCTCCTATGCAGCCCAAGTATGACCGCATGCAAAGAGGACAGTAAGAAACTGTTACAAGAACTGACACTAAAAGGCCACAAAGTATCCAAGTCAAAGTTACAGTTTTGTCAAGAACATGTGCAATACCTGGGTCATACTCTTAAGGAAGGGAGCAAAAATATTTCAGCAGAACGAATTGAAGCAATTACGAAGGTGCCCAGACCGAGAACGGTGAAAGAAATGCAGAGATTCTTAGGAATGACGGGGTACTGCAAAAAGAGGACTCCAGAGAAAGGGCGGGCAGCAGCCGCCTTTGCAGTAGAGAAGGCAAGCAACGCCAATAACGGCAGGGCATGAAGTTACCCTGTATGTGTCACATGCAGTAGAAGCACTACTCAGTAGAGGGAAATCATCCCTAACTTATCGGAGAGTATCAGGAAACGAGATCCTACTCACACAGCCAGGATTGACCATTATCAGATGCAAAGCTGCGAACCCAGCGAAATTAATGATGACCCCAGAAGAAGGCCAACCACATGAATGTGAAAGAGTGATGGAAGCAGAAGCAAGAGCAAGAGAAGACCTACACCAAGAACCACTGATGGCTCCGGACAATTTTTTTGTGGACGGAAGCAATTGCACCAAGCGCAGTAATAGAAGTCATTTGCAGAGCTGCCCATGGTGTTGGCCACTCTGCAAGGGGGGATGATGAGAGAAATACAGAAACATTGGTTTATACTAGCATGATATCAAGATGCGCATGCGGATTCTAAAACTGTAGCTAAAGCCTTGGCAAGATAAATTTTCCCCAGATTCGGGGTCTGTCAGACCCTGAGCAGCGACAATGGTTCTAAAAACTAGTTTTAAATAAATTTTAAAAAAATAATAATAATAATTTGACACTGCCCATGATCACACATATTACATACACTGACTACATGAAGAAAAGAACAACTCAAAGGGGACATAATAAAGCCCCAACTGACTAAAGGCCCTTAGGATAGATAAAACAGACAGGAAAAGGGCGAAGAAGGTAGGAGACGCCTGAGTGAAGTGCTAGTAACCTCTCCTCAGGCTTCTTAGAATATGGGCTCCTAAGAAGAGGAAGAAGACATTACAAGTATAATCCAATTCTTTTTATATAATCTTTGTATAATTATAGCGAATCAAAATTAGATGATCATTAAAAATCATTAAATACAGTAGCTTTTTGATTAACTTTTGATATTTTTAATTAACTTTTGATATTTTTTATTAAATTTTTGATATTTTTGATTAACTTTTTGATATTCTTTATTATTTACTTATTTACTGTGAGAGATCATCTGTTAATTGTTAATTAGAGGAAATATTAATTTAGGTAAATTATGCATGAAACTAATCAACTACAAATGTTTATTTTTATCATACAATACTAATGTCATAACATAACTCCACCACCAGGTGAAGTATCAACAAGAGAGTGTGAGACCGGACGGTCTCAAAGGGGGGAATGTGGAAGTAAGCCGTAGGCCCAAGAAAGCCTCATATGCAAATATATAAATAATTAAATAATACAGTCAAGATCTAGTGGAAAAGTACTGAGATGGGGGGTTGTGAGAGGGTGCAGGATAGTTCTCTGTCAGCAAGGACGAGGGCATCTAGCACACCAGTCAAAACAGGAATGTTTTCCTCCTGTGTTCCATAACAAAGCAGGAGTTGTACTTATAGATCGTGCTGACCGAACAGGTGGGAGGAGAGTTCACAAACAATTTTATTTGATAGATCAAGAGTGCCCTCAAGCGCATAGGGTAAGAACAGGTCATATAACATATTAATGTTGTGCCTAATTTGTTATTGGATAAAATAAGATATTATGAAAAGGTGTTACCACATATCATTGGTGTATTAGCAACGTAAAGGAGGAGTTATGATATTGTAAAAACTAATGTTTGTTATTGTTCGGGGAATTCTGAATCCTCTGCGTAGGTTTGTGGTTTTCCCATGTTGAATCAACATTTGACCATTTAATAAAAGATTATACTTCTGCTATTTCCTTCATCTTTATCTTGAGTATTCTTCCACTCGAAAAACCCATCTCAAATTGAACTTAATGAGGAGGGAGTCAAAGGACTTACTTCCACAAGAGTAACAAGCTATCTTGAGCCAGCAGAAAGCGCTTGCGCTAGAACCACCACAAACCTGGTCTAAAGTCATGTCGTAGTTGTTTACATGTTATTTTAACGGCGCATATAAGTGCGTCTACATAGGCGTGTGCACAACGCGCATACCCTCCTGTCTGTTACACACAGGGGCGTGCACAAGCATGACTAAAATATCTAGATCACAATGTGAATTATTATTATTGTGTAGGCTATATCAAAAATGCATAATAATAAAAGGTTCCATAGGTCCACATACCTTTCCTTCAGCGAAGGGAAACGATGCCACATTACATTACTCTCAGCCCACTCCATCAACATCCAGGCGATGTGCGATGGTACGGGACAATGGCAATCCATTAAAAAGGAGCTGATAACACCTATATCAAGCCTAATGCGCGAATTGTCATTTGCACCTAATGCGTGAATTGTCATTCAATGGAAAACTCGCGTACTGCAATAGACGGACATTTGCGTTCTGAAAATGCGCTTCAGATGTCATTACAATACAGCTCTGTTTATCTAGGAATACAGCCTGTAAGTAGGCTAAATAGAATGGTTTGTGACTGAAAAAAGTTCAAAACCTTGTCCAGTGAATATTGCTTTTATTGTTTTTCAAATAGCCTAGGCTACAGCGGACTCGCTGTGCATGTTTTTTCGATAGACTATGGTTAAAAAACGGAGATAAATGTCATCATGTTAACTGAATTGTAGGCTAACCTTAGCTATTCTTCGTCCTTCATATTTTTTAAATTACAGTGACAAGGTTTCCATACCCTCAGCTTATTAAAACCCCGTTGATTTCCCCTGTTATTCCATAACTGAACAAAAGATTTTAAAGAGAACTAAGCGTCTAATTAGAAACTAAATTGGCAGCACGTTACACAATTAATTTACAATTAATTTTAATTCCATTATCTGCATGTTTGCTTTACAGGAGCAGGTCTGTTTCCCCTGCTGTACATCGCACTTTTCACGGTCTTCCTGGGAAAGTGAATTGTTTTAAAGTATTACGCTACCAGTAAAACAGGTTGGTCACATTTCCATAAGCAGGACATTATAAAACAAGGGAAAATATGCTGAACCTATAGGTTGCCAACCTGACAGATTTGTTGTATTTAGTGTCATCATTAAGGCAAAATAACGTTAGTTATGTTATTAATCAAAATTAGAATGCAGGTAGCCTAATGAACTTCGGATGAAGCTTGAACATGAGTTCATTGCATAATCAAACGAAATTTGTTAAACAAGCAAGCTAATTTGGCGTTTTCTAAGGTGAGAAGGAAGCAATTGGTCGCTTATTCTCAGTTGTTGCAGGTGCTTTTAACGAAATTTAACAGCATATATTTTGTAAACAGCACTGTCAGGAATTACCGGGAACTCATAATACTACTACTGCTACTGATCCATATAGCCTATTCCTTGATCGCACTAAACACGCACGAGCATGTCTGTTTCGCCATCATAAGCAATCCGCCAAGGTGGAAAAGCAGGCTTTTAAAGGGAATGGGATATGACATTTTGATTGGTTTATTGCATGTCACGCCCAAGACACACCTATAATTAATGAAGAGACTAGGTTCAGCCCAGTTGCACCTTGCGCCGTGCTTAGCGCCCAAAAAACACGCCGTTAAAATAGCAAAAGTGGACTTGGACACGCCCTAAATGGACTTAGCGCCATGCGCTTAAACTAAGTGCCAAGATAGGGCCCCATGGGCAAGGTGCAACTGGGCTTTCTGCTGGCTCAAGATAGCAATACGCCAAAAAGAATCCTGGCCACTCCTCATCTTAAGACCAACACGCCCAGTTTACTTGTGATGGCGCAAGAATACATGCTAGTTAAAGGACGTGAGTGCTATTATGGACCTAGCGCTGGGTGTAAGATAGCAAAGACACTTGCGTTTGGGTTAGCACCGCTTTGCGCCGGGTGTAAGATAGGGCCCAATGTGTTTTAACTTTATCGGTAGACGGTTTGTGACTATTTTTGCTGAATACAGAGTTTCTAAATGTCACTATTTCCCGTAGCAAGTCCATTTAACAAGCATCCCCCCACCTAGTCTATACCTACCCATGCGTGACATAGTGGACAATAGCGTCTATGGTTTGAGTTCATAAATATATTTATTCATCATATAAAATTAGAATAACGTCATAGCAACGAGATAAACCCAACAATAGCCTGATCGTATGCCAGAAAAGCCGTGAAAAGCCCTGCTCACTCAAATGCAAAATAAACTGTGAAAGTACTGTCTCATTCTACCATGTATTCTACTGACAATATATGCTACTAAGGCCATGTAAAAAAAATAAGTTGTTGATCGTCCTTTTTAAAAAAAAAAAAGTCATAGGGAGGGCGGTTTTTATTTTTTTTATTTAAGCACCAGGTACAGCGGACCGTAGAGAGAAATAAAGAGGACAGAATATATAGAACATTGCGTCTCTCGACCAAATTGCTTCTGTTTAATTGTAGCCTGTCAACATCAGTTTTGCTCATATTGATTGTAATGTTTCATGTATTTTTGGTCAATAAATGTTCCTTGATTGAATTCATCAAACACCTGCGATA
The DNA here is from genome assembly GCA_029718625.1 of Synaphobranchus kaupii. NCBI lineage: Eukaryota > Metazoa > Chordata > Actinopteri > Anguilliformes > Synaphobranchidae > Synaphobranchus > Synaphobranchus kaupii. Next base: position 66,425,946 of record CM056378.1, read on the forward strand.
AAGTCATGTCGACCTCCACCGAACACCCAAACCAATCTTTAATCGGTGTACTACTGCACCCAGAACGGACTATTGTTAGCACAATAAAAGGCATTGTTGTAGAACGTTTTGTTAATTAAGCAATAAGGTACGAGACGCAGTACTATATCATCAATATAGTCACAGTTAAAGGGTGTTGTTCGCGTCGGGCCGGCAACCCTTTAACTGTGACTATATTGACGATATTGTACAGCGTCGAGTTACCTTATTGCTTTTATAAAACGGTTGCCAGCTATACTGTAAATAATATATAAGGACAAGGTACACTTTCAATAAAACAATTTTTAATTAACGTTATGAATTTAATTTCAGCAGCAGAGAAAATAGTCCCCAGTGTAGCTGTTGCCATGCAACACAGAAACAAAGCTAGGAATTGAATGCTAGCTAGCAAACGGACTAATAGCTAGCGTTATGTGCTAATAACATAACATAATAATAATAACATAATGTAATGTTAAAACGTTAGCTAAAACAGTTATCTATATATAGCCTATACAGATGTGAAGTAACATTAACTTGCTTTCACACAACCAGGCTATGTTTCTCACGTTAACTTACAGCTAGCTAATTACTAAGCCTAGCTAGTTAAATTCCTACTAAATTCGTATTTCCAAACTGAATAAATACTGCACCGCTAACCACAAAAATGGTTTGCTAGATTAAAGTTGCTGTAACGTGCCGAATACAAACTTTTTTTATCTGCAGATTTAATGTTTTAACCGGTTTCATGAATCAGCTGTAAGCCTAAACTGTTGCTATCGTTACTAGCATAACAGAGACAAATCTGTGACTCTCCAGTGAGAATGTCACTCCACCATTAATTTCCTTTCCAGTGGATTTGGTTTACAGTAGCTTTCGATTTTATGTCCACTCACGGCCATGATTTCTCTAGCCTCCAGCCCAGCATCAGAAAGTTTTTGCTGCAGACGTGCGGAGTGATATTAATTTAAACGTCCAGGTAAACAGGTGTATTATTGCATCATAGGGGTACTATATCGCGAATATAGACACAGCTTTGAACGCCTCTCAACCAATCATAATGCGTGGTCAGACTTACCCGTTTTATAATATAGGCTACCATAGACAATCGCATGTGTGAACTCAAAGATGGCGTGCATTGTTCATTAGCAACCCGTATGCTGCACATGCGCTCTAACAATTTTGCGTGGTGTCGATAGAGGGCTAGGCCTAGTGGATCGGATAGGATCTCCTAGTGCGGGGTGAGTACGATTTTCTATCCAAATGGCTTAGAAATAGGATTTCCCCGTGTTTTCTGCAACTTCTGGCCATCGTCACGAAAAAATTAAAAATAAAATAAAAAAGTCGTCGGGGCCTTTTTCGGATGTTGGGCGGGGACGATCAACAACTTTTTTTTTTTTACATGGCCTAAATATGAAATAAATATACAATCCTACCATCGGTTTACACATCGAGATGTTCCTTTCAAAATTCAGTAGTCATTTATTGTCTGGTACAATCGGTTTGAGAAATATACAACACTTTATACCGCTATTACACTATCTGAAACGTCAACGCGTAATACCCCCATGCCCTGTAAGCCTGTCTCATTCATTACAGTTCATTCTGGTTTAATTGTCTGCTTTTTTATACAGTAGAGTACATTATAACCTTAGCAACGGTATATGCCATGTCTTTTTCGGTGCTTTGCACAATTTACTACAGCCCAGCGTAACGGCAGTTTTCGTTTTAACGCTCTATAGAATATGCTTTAGGGAAGGGAGTTTCTCTTGTCCGATATGTAAGTATTTTTGCGTCTAAAATACCGTTGGTCTCGCTGGCTACATATGTACGTTCGTGTTTCCACTCGAGCACTGTCTTTCCAATATGTTTGATAGCCCTATTGTTATTTTCGCATTTTGAGTGCATTTCACATACTGTCGTGCAATCGTTAAATGTATTTTTGATGTAGGCTACCGATGTTCATTGAAGATAGAACATTTGACAGCATTTTGCAGATGGTGGAATACTATTTTATGTTCATGTTATCGTACATAATATAGGCTATGGCATATATACTTGTCTCTTAGGGCATGACAAATGCTCATTCTAATTTACTGTGCGCTGATATGTGGTAGATTAAGCTAAAAATTTACTTGGAGTCATTATGAATAGGAAAATTAAAAAAAATTTAAATACAGAAAAATGCAATCCCAGGACAAAAGTATACATACTGTCGAGTACAGGGACAAGTGATGTTTCATTGAGGTACAAGAGTGAATGATTAGGCAACATATTTAGGTGTATGTAACACTGTGATATCAATGTTTATCATCTTAAGCCATCAGAAGGAGCAAATGTATATGCTTTATAATGGACAAACTAATTTTATTCATTTTATGACATGTTTTGCATAGGGGTTTTGGACCCATAGATATATACCCCCCTATACTGATGAAAATATATCATTCCCACTTGAAAATTATGCAAAAGTGAGTTTTATGAGCCAAAACTGTTGATTTGTAGTTAAATATATCATAGTTAGATTTGGAGACACTAATGGACAACAGGGTACACTGCTATATTTTGCATCATAGACCTTTAGAGTTCTGCATATCATCCTCAGATTTAGCAAAACGTGTGGACATGGAGTTTATGATCCAGGAAATGTATATATATATTACCGATTTCACTTATGTAGCTCTCAGCAAAATAAAAAAAATAAAAATTTTCTTTTTTATTTTTCCAAAGTTTCTTTGCATTTGTGGCACTTTATTTTGACTTAAATTATGAAAATAAACAAATCTAAGTTTGTATTGTAAATGGTACACCTGTCTTGTTTCATTTAAGCCATTTACCAAGTTTATGTGATGCTCACACCTGGAGTTATAAAGCCTTAAACAGAGCACCCACTAAATAGGTGAAATTTGCCATCTGCGCCAAGGGGTTAATGGAATATTACCCCAGTAATAGTCCTGCATCTAAATGGCTAAAAGTGTATTTAAGTATCAAAGGTAAAATCGGATTCATGATTTACATGTAGGCTATAGCCTAATTCTGCAGTATCATGGATGAAAGTAGTAATATTGAAAGCACAATAACATATGAAATAATGCACCTTACTGTCTGATATGTTTCCAGTTCAAATAGATCTAGACGTAGTAATGACATATTGTGGAAAATACTGTTATTAGAGAATACATAATTAAAAGACAAATAAGGACAAAATGCACAACAGAAACTTAGCGAAGCAACTTTACACAAGAATGTTAGAAATAAAGGATTAATTACGTATATCTGAGTGAGGGTTTTAAAATCCAAATTAGATTTGAGTGACGCTTTTAAAATCACATTAGAAACCTATGGAACACCGAGAGTGCCACAATAATAAATAAATAAATAAAAGAATAAATTAAATAATTTGTAAATAAATAAATAAATCTGGGAATGAATATAGAAATGAAAATGTATGTGCAATTAATTTAAGTTATTAAATGTATTTGTTTTTTTATTTTCAAATATTTTTTCAAATATATTCATTTATTTATTTCCATGTATATTTCCCTATTTACTTATTTATTTCCATATATATTTACCGATTGTCATTGTCATTTCCCGATTGTGCTCGTTGGGAAATTACAATCTGTCAGTCAACTTGCTTTGCTCCACCCACTAAGTTCTCCACGTTCCCACCCTTCCAACATTGAGACTAGACTGTAGAAAAGTGTTTCGGAGCTGCAGACAGCGTTTCTCAATGTGAGCAAATACATTCATTGAAATTCCTCACATATTTAGAGAAACGACGGATAGTGAAAGCTAGCTAGGTATCTGTTTTAGATTTAGATTTGCATCGGATGCCAACGAACGTTGTAGGCTACACTGAACATGGTCATGTTGCTAGCTTTCTCGGACACAAGATCGCTATATTGCTCATAGCAATATACAAGCTATGCGCCCGCCTTTTCTTTCAATATTTGAGAAATTGACTTCTCTACTTGCTCATAAGAAACGCTGTCAGTAACACTGAATAGCCTACATGGAGGGTTGGACCCAGATTGACTTGGAACTAGGCAAAATTAGTGGGTGGACCAAGTTGACAGATTGTGCTAGCTAGTTAGCTTTCTCTATCCGTCGTTTCTCTCAATTTGTGAACAATTGTCTTCATGAATGTATTTGCTCACATTGAAAAACGCTGTCTGCAGCTCTGAACCATTACATTAAGTTATAAACGGAAGGGGGGAGGGAGATTGGACTGGAGGTGGAGGTAGCCTACTGTCAGAACGGTAGCCAATCGATAGACTCTGAAATGTTTATGAACATGCTTTTAAGTTATGGGCTAGTTCTATTTTCCTAATCAAACGTTGCGTGCTTACGCAAAATTGGGGAAAGCAAGCTTGCACACACAAAAAGCAAGTTGAGCAACATAGAAGTTGTGGGCGAGAAATGAGCAGCCTATGTTTCTATGTTGCTCAACTTGCTTTTTGTGTGTACAAGCTTGCTTTCCCAGATTTTGTGTAAGCACGAAACGTTTGATTAGCAAAATAGCATAAACGAAAAGACACGGCAGTCAACGTGCATTCAAAGATAAGACACGGTGGTCTACACAACAGTAAAGTTTACAGATCAGCCACGTCTCCTGTCTCCCTGTTAAAGCATGAACACAGCATAACAGCTACTAGCCTACTTTTCCACGAGCAACTAAAAGTCAGCGTTCTTTCTGATTTTCACGATTGTCTTTCTAACCCAATGGCAAGCCTCTGCACATCAAACAAAAGCAGTGACTATTAACTGGTTTCAATGACAACCGAGGAATAGGCAGAGATAGGAGGGACAAACTACACCAGAGTTAATGTGAATAATTAGCTGAAAGAGGAAGATGAAAAAACGCCAAATATAACAAAAAATATCCCAAATTATGACAAGCTGCAAAAAGTAATTTCCCCCCGCACAATAACATGAAAATAAATATCCCAATTGGGCTGGAATACACCCAATCTGGCAACACTGAACACATACAGTTAGAAGGGTGTGAACGAGGCAAACTTAGTGGGTGGAGCAAAGCAAGTTGATTGACAGATTGTGCTCGTTGGGAAAAGACAATCGGGAAATGACATTGACATGGTAAATATATATGGAAATAAATGAATATATTTGAAAAGATATTTGAAAATAAATAAATGTAATAAATTAATTGCACATACATTTACATTTCTATATTCATTCCCAGATTTATTTATTTATTTCCAAATTATTTTATTTATTCATTTTTATATTTCCACATTTATTTATTTATTATTTTATTTATTATTGTGGCACTCTCGGTGTTCCATAGAAACCGAGCCGAAGCCACATGTAGTGACAAACCTGAACGATGACACAATCTGCAGCTAAATCAAAAATATTTTTTTTTCAAAATCCGTGACTAAATCCCTCCTCCTGTGTAAAACAATTGGCCGAGTTAGAAAGTAATTGACAACTGGTTCTAGACTGTGATTTGTCGGGTTAACATTTGAATGACACGTTATTCCAGCCTTCTGATTGGCCGGACCAGAAAGTGAGTGACAGTAACCCTGCCCATCCGAAATCTCCAGCCCACTCAAAGTCTTTTTTTTAAATGATTTTTTTATTAGCAAATTTCAACAATATATAACATATAAGACAATACACAAACTACACCACAACTAAGAAACACCATGACAACTATATAATTAACATAAATGCACAGTGCAGTGCAGGGGATCACTCAAGGTTCTACACGCTAAGTATACAATAAATGAAAAGGAAAAGAACATAAAATACATGAAAATGTGCAACAAAAAGTAAAAAATAAATAGAAATAGAAATTTCAGTATACAGTCAAGCCGGAAAGTCTGCACACCCCTTTCACCTTCTCCACGTTTTATTACGTTACAGACTTATACTACAATAGATTGAGTTCATTTTTGCCTCAAACATCTACACACAATAGCCAATAATGACGAAGTGAAAACAGGTTTTTAGAAAATATGCAATTTTATTTTACTGACAAAAATAGGTTATTTAGGGGTTACATATCTGTACACACCCTTAGCCTAATACGTGGTTGCTGCACCTTTGGCAGCGATTACAGCTTCAAGGCGTCTTGGGAAAGAAGCTACGAGCTTGGCACACTTGTTTCTGGACATTTTTGCCCATTCCTCTTGGCATATCCTTGCAAGCTCCGTCAGGTTGGATGGGGAGTGTCGGTACACAGCCATTTTCAGCTCTTTCCACAGATGTTCAATTGGATTCAGGTCTGGGCTCTGGCTGGGCCACTCAAAGACATGCACAGACTTTCTCCGAAGCCACTCCTTTGTTCTCTTGGCTGTGTGCTTCGGGTTGTTGTCATGTTGGAAGGTAAACCTTCGCCCCAGTCTGAGGTGCGCTCTGGAGCAGGTGTACTTAGCCGCATTAATCTTTCCCTCTATCAGGACTAGTCGCCCCGTTCCCGCTGCTGAAAAACATCCCCACATCATGATGCTGCCACCGCCATGCTTCATTGTAGGGATGGTATTAGCCAGGTGATGAGCGGTGCCTGGTTTCCTCCAGACGTGACGCTTGGTATTCAGGCCAAAAAGTTAAATTTTGGTTTCATCAGACCAGAGAATCTTGATATTTTGTGTAGAATTGTGAGACAAAAAATGAACTCAATCTATTGTAGAATATGTCTGTAACGTAATAAAACGTGGATAGGTGAAAGGAGTGTTCAGACTTTCCGGCTTGACTGTATGTATGTGGAATTTAATAAACATAAAATTGTAATGGCGTCATTAATAACCGGGATGCCAATGTTACAGGACCATGTCCTGAGAAATACTCACCAACCTATTGTGTGTAATAAAAATAAGCCATGTAACATCTATCCAGAAATTACCTGAATAAGGGCAACCAAAAAATAAATGGGAAGTTGACTCCAACACAACACCACAAAATGAACATTCGGGAGAGAGTTCTGGTTTGAACATTGCTTTATGTGGTTAACCATAGCATAGTTTCTGACCTTGTTGGGCGGGCTTCTCAACTTAGCAGCTTGTCTTCAGCGAGCACTGCCAAAAATGTCCAGATGAGATGATGATATCTGCTGGTCGAGAACCACCCGTGCGTTACAGTAATGGATATGTAGTCCGTTAAAGTGGACTACAAACAGAACTACAATCCTTAATCATTATGTTTAAACAAATAAAAATTGGAACATGTAGGCCTATAGACCCATTTCTTGTTTGTAAACAAAAGAGGATGTGTGCGCAACCCTGGGGCAAAAAGTGTATCACCTTGGCAGGCTATCACAAAGAACTTGATCATCAACGATTTAACGGACCAATTGCATCTAATTTTGTTTCTGGTTCTTTTATTTCACTTTCATCTTGGCACAGTTATACAAATTATAGCTAGTGTTAGTCTTATTAGGCTACAACTTTTTTTGTTGTAACGTTAAGGTAGCATATTTAGCTATAGCCTATTTACCTTATAAATGCCTGCAAGCTAACCGTCATGAACTGTCAATTTTTGATCCGCGGCAAGTTGACAACTTAATTTTTAACGTTAGTCCAACTCAATAACTTGGACAGATAGGATACACCACATTAACACATTTTTAAAAATTGTCTAGTCTGCTTGAAATTGATATAGCTAACGTTAGCCTAGTGTAACTTCTGTGTTACGCCGTTAATATTTTATTGTGTTTGGCCAGATAGGAGTCGACATAGCCTGTCTAGCTAGCTAACGTTACTGTCTAGCTAGCTAACACACACAAAGGTGGTGCAGCTGACAACTATTGTGTCAGTAAATTGTCTGTGTGATGATGTGTTGATAACTTAATGTTTAACTAAAGCCTATCGTTAACCTACTTTTAGTTTTAGCCAGAACAGAAATGGCACTAGTAGCTACTACCAGTGTTTTCTTCTGTAATGGTTAGCTAGCTAGCGTACCAAACCCTGTTATCGGGCAGAAAACAGAAACTTTTGTGAACAACAAAGCTATGAAACTGATATTATTCGGGCACATAACGTTACTATTGAACATATTATATTTATTAGATTCAAAAAACGATAAGATAACTTTTAAGCCAATGAACATGTAAGTTAGAAGTGACCGGTAGTCTTTTAAAAAAAAAACTTTTAGATGGACAGTAGGCTAGTAGGCTACTGCCAAAAAAGGGGAGCCGATTAGCGGCTGTTGCAGTGCATAAAAGAAGCTCATGATTTTTGTTGTTTTAATAATCAGTTATTAGTTTATTGAATCAAGAAAGATACCTTTTGAATTCCCAATATGTTGGTAAGATGGCTGGCTAACTGGATTATTTACACATGGCAGTCCATCTCATTGGATTTATTTCTTCACCTACCGCGCCCTCGGGTGGACATATAAAAAATGGCACTTCTTGATGTTGGTGCTTACTAGTTGAGTTGATTACAATGAACTAGTTTAAAAAAAACAACAACACACATTTTGCTAATATTGTGAATGTGCTATAGACAAAGCAAATATATATATATATATATATATTTTTTTTTACCGCATTGGCAAATCAGCTGTCGAGGAAGTTCCAATATGGTTGCGTGCCCGATAATGGGCGCTATCTAGCTACATTTCTTAACGTTATCCATCTTATTTGTTTTATCCAAGTGTTCACTGGTGTAAACTTGCTTTTTCGGGAAATACGTTGGCTAACTCTAAGCTGGTTAATTCTTTAGATTTAACAAAATTAACATTGGCAATCTAGCAGTTAGCAAATGTGAGCGACTAATGTTCCTGTGAGATGCAACCAAGACAGTAACGTTACAGTGGCTAGCTTAACGCTAGTCTAGACACAGACAGACCACATCAGTGTTGCCAGATGCCTGAATTAATTTCCCCCACAAAAAATTCCGAAAATCCCCCATCTTCAATTGAGTCCCATACAATTTTCTCACAATTTCCCCCCATACCTCCTTTTAAAATCCCCCATCTATCATTGACTCCCATACATTTTTTGAATTGTTCCCCCCATGAATTGTTAAAATCCCCTAAATTTAGGGGAAAATCCCACAGTCTGGCAACCCTGGACCACATGCCCCAGGTTCACAAATCACAGGGTATTCCAAAAAAAAGTGACTAAAACCCACCTCAGCTCATCTACGCTGGAAAACTAATGTTACGGTTAGTCCACCCAATTAGATAGCACACTAAAGTTATAAAGGCACAGCGCCTGCTGCCAAACCCGAGATATCTACAGGTAACTAGCAATAACAGCTGCTCGGTGATAAATATCGACCTGTGTCTTGACGACATGAACATATAACCATGCAGCAAGACCTTTTACTTTTTATATCTCATGGCCAACTCGCTAAAATGGTAGGCGTCCATTTCTACATTGTTAGCAAGCTTGTGAATTCTCGCCACTGTCACTTGCTCGTATTAAATTATAACGTTATTTGATATTGGGTCAAAATAGTCTCACAGTATGTTTTCGGTCATGGTTAGCCACCTACACCACTTGCTTCAAAACTGCAGCTCTAGCCTATGGTCGAAGCTGTCTTTATTCAATTGAATGCCAAACTTATATGATGAGATGGGAGCCGGCATAATATACTTCCTGGACACTTACTAAATTGAATAAATATTACACATGCTTACACCAAACTGCTTAGCTATCTCACTGTTGATGTAACTAAGATATTCAAAGTTAAACAAGTGTCCTTCATCATCCATTTCAGTCGGTTTCTCACCAACATCACAGTAGAGGTGCGCACGCAACACTGGGGCAGAATATTCAATATTGCAAAAGAAATCAACATCAACTTGTAATTGTAGAAGCTGAAATGGATGATGAAAGACACTTGTTTGACATCCAATATCTTAGTTACATCAACACTGAGATAGCTAAGCAGTTTGGTGTAAATATGTGTAATATTTATTCAATTTAGTAAATGTCCTGAAGTAGGCTATGTTATGCTGCCACCTCATCATATAAATTAGGCACTCAATTGAATGAACAGCTGACCGTATAGCTGTGGTTTTGAAGCAAATGGAGTAGCCTAACGTTAGGTGGGCTAACCATGACAGAGAACATACGTGAGACTATTTTGACCCTATATCAAATTACGTGAGACTATTTTGAACCAATATCAAATTACGTTAGAATTTAATACTGTAGCGAGCGCGGAGAATGAGGGAGGGAGACAGCAATTTGCAGTACCCGAATCGCTCTAGCCGAGCTTCGTTTTATTCACGCTACCTTACCAGCTCTTAAAAGAGCCGTTGGTTTATTCCAGAATCCAGCTCAGCGTTGTTGACATTTGAAGCACACTTCTTAGGCTGACATTGAATCGCTTCAGGTACTGCCTTATATTACAACTAGCCGGCTGTGATTGGCGCACACACTTACATACAACTAGCCAATCACAGCCACACATAAATGACAGTTCGTTTTACAGTTACATTTAAATGAGTGACAGTGAAATGACAGTTTACACAATACGCGGCTAATTGCTAACAACAAAATTAAAACACACACAGCACGTTATTTACAATTATTTACACTTTGACCGGGTAGCGGCTCACTACCCGGTCCTAGCTGGCCAGTTGACAACCACCAGGCCGCCACAATACTAAGTTATGCAAGTGACAGCGAACCTAGCATAATGGCTTGGTAATGAATGTGCTAACAATGTGGAAAATGACACCTACCATTTTAGCGAGTTGGCCATGAGATATAAAAAGTAAAAGGTCTTGCTGCATGCATGGTTATATGTTCATGTCGTCAAGACACAGGTCGATATTTAACACCAAGCTGCTGTTATTGCTAGTTAGCTACCTGTACCCAGTTTGACAACAGGCGCTGTGCATTATTTACTTTAGCGTGCCTAATTGGGTGGACTAACCGTAAAGGCCAGTTTATAGTCCAGCGACAGAGTGTCGCTCGACTGAAATCGCAGAACTTTCATAAACATTCTATTGTCGCGCTACATACACTGTGGTCGTTGTCGTTCGCAAAAAGTATAAACGCACTCCAGCGACAGTTTACACTCAGGGGACAATGTAGGAAAAAGCAGCTTTTATAGGCTAGCCTACATCTCATTATGTCTTCTGCTTTACCCCTTTTTTGTCGGAGGTCTCTGAAATAAAGTTTATAAATGTCCATTTCGAGGGCACCGTATATTGTTTGAAATATCATTCACTGCGTCTTTCACACACTTGTAGGATGTGGGTTTTGAACGAGGTAGCAAATAAAACGTTCAACATCGATGCAACTCATATTAAACGTTATTTAGTAGGAAAACACGGAGGGCATAACCTACGTTCGGGATGTAAATAGCTAGCTAGTTACAAGACAGGACTCATTGGGGGAGCAGCCTACAATTATCTAGTTAGAGAATGAGGTTCAAGAATGTGGAGTAGCCTATTTCACTCGCTATCAGAATGCCATGGATCAGATGGGCTGTCACTGAGTCGTTGCACAAAGTTTAATCTGGCAAATCTAAGTTAGTTACTGTGAAAGCAAATAACTTTGCAATGCATTCGCAGGCGCCTACAACGCTACAAATGTGTAGTCAAGCTGAAAATGTGTCTTTGTAACCATTCACAATAGCCTACAGACTAATAGACTATCGTAGGCTAAATTGTAGCATTGGAAGCGAGCTGCTTCTTGTTGGATTGTAATGTTTTCTCAACCTCTAGCAAAGCATAAATCGGTGAAATTACATCGTTATTATTATTAGGCTATTTATAATAATAATATTAAATTGTGCTCATTTATAATGATATTCACGCGCTTGCTAGGTAGGTAAGCCGACCCTATGGCTGCACGCACAAATTTTTCCAACAGAGAAATCTGTACATTAACAGTTAGCTTATGTGCTAGCTAGTAAGTTGACAGCTCGACCGAAGCCTCCGCTGTCCGAGACAAACGTTACCATAAAAACAGAGGCAGCGACAGGGTCAAAGTTGAATTTATTTTATGTCTCAGCGACATCTTCAGCGACCACAGGACGACAGTCGCCCGAAGTATAAACCAAATGTCGCTGCGACCAGCGACATCCATGGCCCGTCGTCGGTCGCAGCGACACTCTGTCGCTGGACTATAAACTGGCCTTAATTAGTTTGCCTGCGTAGATGAGCTGAGGTGGGTCTTGGTCACCTTCTTTTTTTGAATACCCTGTGATTTGTGAACCGGGGGCATGTGGTCTGTCTGTGTCTAGAATAGCGTTAGCTAGCCACTGTAATGTTACTGTCTTGGTTGAAAAACTACCGGTCATGTCTAACTTACATGTTTATTGGCTTAAAATTTATCTTATTGTTTTTTGACTCTAAGAAATGTAATATGTTCAATAGTAACATTATCATTATGTGCCCAAATAATATCAGTAGCCTATCGTAGCCTTGTTGTTCACAAAAGTTTAAGTTTTTCGCCCGATAACAGGGTTCGGTAGGCTAGCCTACGCAAGCTAGCTCACCATTACAGAACCTCTGACGTAGGTCTTGAGAAGGTTTTTGTGGTTTGATGACGGGTCACTTTAATTTCTACTTTCCTGACCAAGCCGTCCTTGCTGGGAAGAGCCTTCAGGATGATGCCCATCGGCCATTCGTTCCGTCTTGCCTGGTTGTCTTTCATTAGAACAACGTCTCCGACTTTGAGGTTTGGCTTCTTCCTGTGCCATTTCTGCCGACTTTGCAGTGTGTTGAGATACTCCTTGCGCCATCTCGCCCAGAACGTGTCTGCCAGCACTTGGACTCTCTTCCACTGGTGTTTGAACATGTCTCCCTTTGTGAAATCTCCAGGAGGAGGCGGAGACACACCGATCTTCTGCGTCAGAAGTGTGGAGGGCGTTAAGATGAGAGGAGCCTCTGGGTCGGAGGAAACAGGAACCAATGGTCTTGCGTTTATAATCGCAGTGACCTCTGCCATTAGTGTGGTCAAGACTTCATGAGTCAGCTTTGAATGACCCAGTTGCAGGAACATGGATTCTAGGATGCGTCTGGCGATTCCTATCATACGTTCCCACGCGCCTCCCATGTGTGACGCATGTGGCGGGTTGAACATCCATGTGCATTTCTTGTCAAGGAGGTAGTCTTCGACACTTGTCTCACCAAGACTTGGAGGATCCAGCTTCAGTTCCTTGGATGCGCCGACGAAGTTGGTCCCGCAGTCTGATCTCAACTGCTTGGCGGGCCCTCTGATGGAGAAGAATCTACGGAGAGCGTTGATGAAACTGGAGGAACTCATCGATTCTATCACCTCGATATGGACGGCCCTCGTGCACATACATGTGAACATGACAGCCCATCTCTTACTTCTGGCTTGACCACCTCTAGTGCGGCGTGTAGTGATCTCCCATGGACCAAAAACATCAAGTCCCACGTAGGAGAATGGGGGATCTGTCTGCAGACGCTCAGCAGGTAAGTCTGCCATCTGTTGATGTTCTATTTTTCTTCTCAGCTTCCTACAGGTTACACATCTATGAATGAGGCTGTTGATGGATCTCTTTGCACCAATTATCCACAAGCCACTTGCTCGGATGGCGCCTTCGGTAAGGTGTCTTCCTTGATGTTTCACACTTTCATGGTGGTGGTGGATGAGCAGTGTAGCGATGTGATGCTGGCCTGGGATAAGGATTGGATTTGCTTCATCTTCCTGCAGTTTCGACTGACTGATCCGTCCTCCTACTCGCAGTAAACCTTCACTGTCCATGATGGGATGAAGTTTACAAAGGGGGCTGTTGTTAGGAAGATCTTGCTTGCCTTGGATACATTTCATTTCTTCAGAGTAGATTTCGTGTTGTACACATCTGATCACAATCTGCTCTGCTTGTGTCAGTTCTTTCTCTGTGAGGCCTTTCTTGCAGATGTGCCAGCCGCCACAACTGTTGTCATCTGTAGGCATGCGAAAACTTTGGCTGATGTGAAGAAGGCGAGCTGTTGCCCTGGTAAGAGAACTCCACCGTGAGAAACGTTCAAACCGCTTAGAACCAAGCTGATTCTCCGTAACTTTGGTAGATAAAGCGATCACCTTTGAACGGATCTCTATGTCTGACTCTGGAGTGATGAGTTCAAACGAGACTTTGTCTTCGCATGGTAATTTCTCAGGCTGAAGAAGGAAAGCTGGACCAGACAGCCAGGTGGTACTTGAAAGACGGCCTGCTGGCACAGATCGTGAGCCATGATCGGCTGGGTTGTGCTCCGTCGGTACATAGTTCCACTGGTCCGGTTGTGTTGACTGCCTAATACGCTGTACGCGATTGCTCACATACACGTAGAATCTTCGTGTTTCATTGTGGATATAGCCGAACACAATTTTGCTGTCTGTGAAGAATCTGATCCTGTTCAGTTTCAAGTCTAGCTCTTCCACAATGAGTTCAGCTGTTTCCACAGCCAGCACAGCAGCGCACAGCTCCAGTCTGGGGATGGTGAGCTCAGGTAGTGGGGCCAGCTTGGTTTTGCCGAGGATGAAGCCCATCTCAGTGTTACCATCTTCATGTGTTACTTTCAGGTAAGCAACTGCGGCTATAGCTTTAACTGATGCATCTGAGAAGACGAAGAGCTCTGTGCTTTGGGCTTGTGGGGTAGAGAAGGATGCATAGGAGCGAGGAATATGTAGCTTCTTGAGTTCCTGCAATGACTCATGCCATCTTCTCCAATCCGCATACATATCCTCTGGAAGGGGGCTGTCCCATTCTGGGTCCTGGCAGGAGAGCTTTCTGAGCAGCTGTCTTCCTTCAATCCAGATCTTTTATGTCTTTGGCCCTGTCTCCTGCTGGGAAGGCATCCATCACTTTAGTTCGGTTTGAAGCTATCTTGTGAAGCTTGATGTTAGATAGCGCGAGCATGTTGCGGGCTCTATGCAGCACGTCGATGGCTTCAGCTTCTGTGGGGAAGGACTTCAGAGCATCATCCACATAGAAGTCTCTTTCTATGAACTGACGCACGTCGCTGCCGTACTCTTCCTCTGCTTCTCTGGCCGCCTTCCGCAGTCCAAAGATGGCCACAGCTGGGGACGGACTGTTCCCGAAGACGTGGACCTTCATACGGTAGTCGACAACTTCATTGGTGAGGTCATTATCTCGATACCAGAGAAAACGTAGGACATCTCGGTCATCCTTTTGAACCATAAAACTGTAGAACATCTGTTGAATGTCTGCAGTGAGAGCGACTGGTTCTTTGCGGAATCTGAGGAGGACCCCTAACAGGCCGTTGTTGAGGTCAGGACCAGACAGCAGCACGTCATTGAGGGACACTCCTTCGAACTGTGCACTCGAGTCGAAAACCACCCGAATCTGCCCAGGTTTCTGTGGGTGGTACACACCGAAGGTGGGAAGGTACCATCGTTCTTGATCTTTCTGGAGTGGTGGTGCTACCTCTGCGTGATTGTTGTCCAATATCTTTTGCATAAACTCAGTGTAATGAGCTTGCATGTCTGGTTTCTTGTCCAAAGTGCGTCTGAGTGACATCAATCGCTTGTAGGCGTACTCTCTGTTGTTTGGGAGGAGACGTCTGGGAGTGCGAAACGGCAGCGGAGCAACCCAGCTGTTGGTATCATTCTTGAAGAACTTGTCCTCCATCATCTCCAGGAAGGTTGTGTCTTCAATAGATGGTGCGAGCTGGTTGTCCCTGTTGGTTCTACAGAAGACATTTTCTCCAATGTTCTCTTCAGTGGGCTTCACTGTCGCGCTTGATGTGCGGGGCCATAGAGAGGTTTCCTGTTTGCTTTTGATGCTGTAGTTCTCCTTGACTCGGACAAGGCTCTCACATGGCATTAGGTAGCTTGGACGTCCGTTTCCCAAGACGCATGTTTTTAGCGTGCTCACTTCATTTGGCTTATGAGCAGAGCCGAGGCACACATCGCCTATGATTACCCATCCCAGGTCTAGCTTCTGTGCATAGGGTGCGTTGTGTGGGCCATTAAACTGTCTGCGCACCTTGTGGACCTGCAAGATGTCTCGTCCCAGCAGGAGCAGTATCTGTGCGTCGGGATCAACACGTGGTATTTGGTCTGTAATAGACCTCAGGTGGCTGTGGTTAAGTGCAGCTTCAGGTGTAGGGATTTCTGAGCGGTTATTTGGTACCTGGTTGCACTCAATCAGCGTAGGAAGTGGAATACTGGTTTTCCCATCTACAGACTCGATGATATAGCCATAGGCTCTTCTCCCTGCTGTTTCTGTTGTTCCTGCACAGGTCTTTAATGTATACAGAGTTGTGATGCCTTGAATGCCGAACATCTCGAAGAACTCGGTCTTAGCTAGGGACAGATTGCTTTGGTCGTCCAAGATGGCGTAGATCTTCTTGGTCTCTTGCCGCTGACCATCAGGATAGATGTTTACGAGGCATATCTTGGAACATGATTTGCCACTGAATCCAGTTCCGCAGACTTTTGTGCATCGGGATGTTACATCAGCACTTGTAGCAGCTTCCTGCTCCCCGCCGTGCTCTTTGGATGGAGAGAAAGGTTTTGGAAATGGGGGTGCTGGTCCTGGATGAAGAGCAGCTAAGTGTCTTTCGCTTTCACACTCTGTGCATTTCATGACCATGTCACAATTCTTCGCTTGGTGGGTGGTCGAGGCGCAGCAACGAAAGCAGATGGAGTTGTCCTCGAGGAACTTCTTCCTATCATCCAGAAGCATTACCCTGAAACCTCTGCACTTTCGTAGGGGGTGAGGTTTGTGGTGGATGGGACACTGCTTACTTAGGTCTTCAACTGTGTTGTCCACTTCAGTAGAAGCTTCTGTAGATATGTTGGTTTTGTGTACTGAGACTGGTGGTCTCCTACTGTTGCCTATGTACCTTTCCTCCTTTGCAGTGGATGAGGAGAGATGTGTTGTATTGAAACTGGGGTCATTTCGGGCTTTGGTCTCTCTTTGTACAAAGTCAGCGAAGAAGTTAAAAGGTGGGAAAGACACCTTGTATTGTTCTTTATATCTCGACCCTGTGGTCATCCACTTCTCTTGGAGGTGAAAGGGCAGCTTCTCCACAATGGGACCCACACCTCTGGCTGTGTCCAAGTATGACAATCCAGACAGGTGTCCATCTTGCTTTGCGTACTCCAATTCCAGAAGTACATCACCGAGCTCACGTAGTTTGTGATGGTCTTTACCTGAAAGCTTGGGAAAGTTCTCGATCTTTGAGAACAAGGCTCTCTCCATGGCTTCCGGTGAACCGTAACATTCTTCGATTCTTGACCAAATCATTTTCAGGCCTTGAGAGGGATGGTAAACATTCACTGCTTTGATCCTACGAGCATGCTCACTGGACTCGGGGCCCAGCCACTTTATCATCAGATCAATTTCCTCATTTACAGTAAGGCCTAGTCCCTCGATGGTGCCCAGGAAGGTGGATTTCCAGCTGAGATAGTTCTCCGGACGATCGTCAAATTTATTCATCCCTCCAGTCACCAGCTGGCTTCTGGCAAGGAACCTGGCGAGCTCTGTTGTGGTGTTATGTGCTTCGTATGCAGGATAGCTGTGTTGCTGTACACCTATTCTCATGCTGTCTGATCTGTTGCCTTGTGGTGGGGAGACATACTGTTGTGAGTTACTCCTGAGGTATGATGGGGTTGACGTGTGTGGCAGTGGAATACCTCTCACTGAGTTAGGTTGAGGTGTGACGTGTGCTCCTGGGGTGTATTTGTTTTTCTCTCTCTCTCTGTGTTCAGTGAACTCGATGTTTGAATGTTTAGCCACATAGTCACTGACTCTCTGTTGTGAAGTTGGTTCCAGGGGAACAAACTCATTTTCTCTGAAATGTTCCTGAGCTTCTAATTCTACAGCGGCTGCTTCCAGGACCTCTGCTTTAACGAGTGCTGCATCAGCTTCTTTTTCTTGTTGTAGTATGTCTAATCTTGCCTCAAGGCGAGCTTTCTCCACTTTCAGGTCCATCTCTCTTTGAGCATAAGCTATTCTAGCATGGGCTGCTTGTGCTTCAGTGCGTGCTTTGGTTGCAGCTATGCTGGCTCTTGAGGAGGCTGACGAGCGTGACGAGCATGACGAGCGTAATGAGCGTGATGACTTGAAAGAGTGGCCTGAGATAGACCCACTCTCTAGATCTTCATGTGACCTGGTTTGGTGTGCATGATTCTCTTCTGCTTTAGTGTGAGGTCTGTCTTCGTCCATGACGACAGTTTAGTGTGCACAGTGGTGAGTTAAGTGTTCAATGGCTGACTAACCTGACTTTAATGTTGATGCTCAAGTCAGAATCCGGCATCCAGTTTACATCCCTCATCGAGTGGTCATCATTTCACTGTACTGTTCTCCCTCAATGTCCTCCCAATGAGCCTATACTGAGTTCAACAGTCAGCTAAACTCTTATCTGCACCAGACCTCCAAGGAACAAGTAAGTGTGTATTTGGCAGGTTTAATACAAAGAAGTGTGAAACTGTAAAAACAGATATGCATGACATCAGTCACAGGTACAATATACAGATAAGTATAACATGTTAACCTACTATTCCATTCCAGGTAAGTATAAACGGTAAGTAAATTAACATACGTTTTCCTTTACAGAGTACTTCAGGTAAGTATTTAGATAGGATTTATGTATAAACATTACTTAGAAGCATTACATCTAAGTGTAAACATTACTACTAACAAATATTTCCTTTAACAGATGGTATGTATTCACTACAATTCAGAGCCATTGCATTGTATTGAGATGCTACCTATGCTAAAACTAACAACATTGCATCCAGCAATAAAATATAAAAATATATCCATTTATATCCATATCAGACAAATTACGTTACAAAACAAAGGTAAGCTGTTTAGTAACTATATTGCTTACTGATGGTTCCATAAAAAGGGAAATAAACAAAGGGATGGCATTATATTGATGCAGGATTGCAACACTGGACCACCTTGCTGCTATGTATAAGTGAAAAGAAAGGCTTCTTCTTCTTCTTCTTTTTCCTTTCCGGCAGACTAGACACCTTCCGGTGTATTGCTGCCCTCCACAGGTCTTTATTAGTACCACCACCATTTGTCTCACTCCCCACCTCACACCCTTAGGTGCAGGCCCGTTAAATAAATATATTTGAGGACACACCTCCCCACCTCTCTGCAACATGCCTCCGGTCCCAACAATGTTCTTATTGAGTAGGTGGTTACCCCAACATCCTGTAATTCCCTGAACATTTCCCTCCGTTCCTCCCTATATTTCCCACAATCCATTATCACATGCTGGACGTCCTCCACCACCCCACACTCACCACACATCCCATCCACATGCTTTCCTACCCTCGCTAAGCCCCCTGCCAACCCACAATGTCCCATCCTCAACCTAGTCATAATGACCTCATCCCTCCTCATAGCCCAGTGACATCCTGTGCTCCCTCTCACAGATGGTTGGATGTTATAATAAAATCTACCCCTCCTTTCCTGGTCCCATTCCCTTTGCCATATCTGAGTAATCCCCTCTCTTATTATATTCCTACATTCGGACACCCCCAGGGAAACCACAACATCAATGTTTTCCCTCCTCAGGGCAGCCTTAGCAGCTGCATCAGCGACCTCATTCCCACCCACCCCCACATGAGCTGGTACCCACAAGAACCCCACCTCACACCCCCCCTGTACCACCCTATACAAAACCACTAGCAGCTCTGCCACCAGGTCTGGTCTCGCCCCCCTCTCCCTGCCCTGCAGGGCCGCTAATGCAGCGGCAGAGTCCGAACACAGGACTGCCTTGTCTACTCCCACCTCCCCCACCCATTCTAATGCCCACAAGAGCGCCACTATCTCAGTCGTGAAAACCGAAACCCTGTCTGTTAGCCTCCTACCCTGTGTGATCTGCAATTTGGGAATATGCATCGCAAACCCCGCCCTCCCACTGGCCGGATCTTTTGACCCATCTGTATATATGTGCAGGTGAGCTCCCCATTTCCGCTGCAGGCACCTATCCACCACCCCTGCAGGCCCTCCCATGTCCCCAGCCTGTAATGCTACCATAACCTCCATGTCTACCTCCGGCTCGGGTAATAGCCACGGAGGCACACATGGCCAGCACACCGGGGGCCCCACCCCCACACCCTCCAACCCTACTTCTCTCCCCCAGCCACCCAGTTGAGTTATATAGCTAACCTTACCCACTCCTCCTCTCCTACCTCCCCACTCCCACGCCTCCATCAACAGCCTCCCTGCAGGATGCCATGGGTGACATCCACGTACCTTAGAAATATAATTTAGGCCTAGTTTGGCCCGCCGCAGCCTCAGCGGGGACTCCCCCATGTCTACCAGCATTGCCGGGACCGGGGTGGTGCGAAATGCCCCACTGCAAACCCTCAGTGCCTTAGCCTGCACTACCTCTAGCTTGCGCAGCGTAGTTTCCGCTGCTGCCCCAAACGCCATACACCCATAGTCCAGGACTGAACGCACCATAGCCTGGTAGATCATCTTCTGCGTTGCCTTTGATGCCCCCCAAGCGCTTCCTGCCAAGCTTCTCATCACGTTAATTACTTTTCCACATTTTCCCACCATTTTTTCCACATGTACCCGCCACGTATGCCGCTCATCGAACCAGACCCCCAAAAATTTAAATATCCTAACTCGCTCCAGTGGCACACCATACAACAATACTCCCCCATCCAGTCCTTTCCTCTTACTGCCAAACACCACATATTTCGTTTTTTCCACCGACAGCCGGAAGCCCCATTTACCAGCCCACATCTCCACCTTGCCCATCGCTTCCTGGACCTTCTTTAGGACAAATGGCATATTCCTACCCCTTTTCCACAATGCCCCATCATCAGCAAAGAGGGACAACCCGAGGCCCTCCCCAACCTCCTGAAACATATCATTCACCATAACATTGAACAACACTGGACTGATAACACTGCCCTGCGGCGTCCCATTTTCAATGGCGACCTTTGAGGAGAGCGCCCCACCCACCCTCACCTGAATAGTACGACCCCTTAAAAATTCCTGGATCCAGTTTAACATCCTTCCTCTTACCCCAGCATCATATAGCTTCAGCAGCAGACCCTCCCTCCACAACATATCATATGCCCTTTCAATATCCAGGAACACTGCCACCACTCCTTCCTTGTTAGCTAATGCCCTCCCCACGTCATATTCCAATGTCATCACCGAGTCCATAGTACCCCGCCCCACCCTAAACCCACTCTGATATTTAACAAAAAACCCTCTCCTCTCCAAGTAGTACACTAACCTATCTGTGACCATCCGTTCCATCACTTTGCAAAGCACAGACGTGAGTGCAATTGGTCTATACGACTCCGGGCAGGCTGGATCTTTACCTGGCTTTAAAATTGGCACCACTATTGCGTGTTTCCATGAAGTTGGCAACACCCCCTCCGCCCAAACAGTGTTCATAAGTGCTAGCACTTCCTCCAACCCCATATCCCCCATGTGCTTTAGCATTTCATAACACATGTTGTCATGCCCTGGCGCTGTGCTGCCTCCCCCTCGTATTGCTCTACGCAACTCCTCCAATTTAAAAAACAAATTTCCAGCTCCATCATTGTCACTACTCTTCATCAGCTTGTCAGTCATCTCCTCCACCATCCTTGCCCGAGCCCTGAGGCCTTCCTCCCCCACATTAGCCTCACTGTGCACCACACGGAACGCCTCTACGCACATATCCGCCTTTTCCCTATCGCTTATAGCCACCCTACCACCTGATTGAAGCACAGGCATACCCCCCCGCCTATAGACCCCCGTCATCTTCCTGACCACTCCCCATACTTCACCAACAGGTGTGTCCATACCCAGCGTCCCACAATACTTCCTCCAACACTCCCTCTTAGCTGCCTTTATGACCCGTCTCGCCACCGCCCTCAACCTTTTGTATTCAACTATATTATTCATTACGGGGTACCGCCTCAGTCTCTTATATATTTTATTCCTAGCCCTGATCGCCTCATCACACTCCCTGTTCCACCATGGCACTATGCGACGCACTTTAGCCGGCCCCTTCCTAGGAATACTGTGGTTCGCTGCCTGGGTAATCACTCTACATAATGTCTCATTCCAACCATCCACAGACCCATCCTCAACCCTACCCATTCCTTCAGTACACCTTTCCTCAAACTCCTCCCACCTAGCCCTGCTCCAGTCAAACGACCTAGGCCTTTCATCCTTCTCCAGAGGCAACCGAACACCAAACCTACACAGAATCGGACAGTGGTCACTCCCCATTGAATACCTACCCAAAGTGTCCCAACCCCCCCTCCTCGCCAGCTCGCCTGAGACCAGCGTCAGGTCGATACATGAACCTGTCCCACTATTCACCTGAAATCTAGTCTGCCTCCCATCATTTAAACACACCAATCCATATAAATCCAATAATTCCTCAACCACCTCGCCATTTCGATCCCTGTGCGTGCTACCCCACAACGTGTTATGAGCATTAAAATCCCCCGCCCAAATCACCGCACCCCGCACTGCTTCCATAATGTCGTTCAAGTCCCTAATGTTTAATTGGAGGCACGGGTTATAAAAATTTATCACACTAATCCTCCCCTGCGAACCCCATACCTCCACTGCCACACACTCCAGCCTCGTCTGTAACCCTATCCGCCGATACTGTATGCCTTCCATTATAAACAACATACACCCACCCCCAGCCTTCTCTAGCCGATCTTCCCTGAGTGCAACATACCCTGGAATTATAAAATCCAAAACCGGCTTTAACCATGTTTCTTGAACACAAATTATTTGTGGTTTGTGCTTATAAGTGCCTAAAAACCTTTTAAATTCCTGCCCATTTGCTATTAAACTTCTCGCGTTCCATTGCAGTACGTAAAAAGTCATGAACACTCCTCCAAAGCCTCTTCCCGTGATTTACGCTCCACCGATGCCACATATGAATGCAACTCCTCTGGCTGAATCCCTGTTTTCCCAAAAAACTTATCTGCCTCTTTAACCACATTCAACGTAATATCCGACTTACTAATATTTTCTTTCACCTTTTTGACCATGTGTATTATTTGGATTAAGAACCCCAGAAACTCCTTCCTCTGAACCACTATTGCCGGCGCCGGTATCCCCGGCACCCTCACCGCTGTGCTCCCCCTGGATCCCCCTTCTCCCGCTGCTACACGCCCTGTCACCGGCACCACAGGTACCCTCTTCACCGCTTCCGCAAATGTAATTTTCTCAGTCTCTTTTATTTTCTGCACTTGCAACGCCCGTATATGAAACTCACAACCCCTGTACGCCACGACATGACTTCCACCACAGTTACAGCACTTTGGTACAGACCCTCGGCACTCCGAAAACTCATGATCCCCCCCGCACTTTCCACAACGCCTTTCACCTCTACACACCGCTGCCACATGCCCATATCGCTGACATTTATAGCACCTTCGTGGTGGTCGCTCATACTCCTTCACTGAGAAGCTTAAAAACTCTAATCTCACCCTTGCTGGCAATTCCTCCTCATCAAAGGCTATTAGCACTGCCGTGCTATCGCTCTTCTGTCCATTCCTGAAGCTCCGAAATCTAGAGACTGTTAATATCTTAGCTCCTTTAAGATTATTAATCAATTCTGCCTCAGTTATATCCACCGATACTCCATATATCACCCCTTTTTTTCCCCTGGCACTGAGGTTCACATCTGGATCATACGCAATCACCTCCTTTCCCCCCAACGACCGCAGAGCCATAGCTTTGTCCCGCTGATCTGCATTTTTGCACATTATAA
This sequence comes from Synaphobranchus kaupii, assembly GCA_029718625.1. Taxonomy (NCBI): domain Eukaryota; kingdom Metazoa; phylum Chordata; class Actinopteri; order Anguilliformes; family Synaphobranchidae; genus Synaphobranchus; species Synaphobranchus kaupii. The sequence continues at coordinate 66,449,586 of CM056378.1, forward strand.
CTAAATTCCCATTTGCTAAAATTTCCGCACTCTGGACGTCACCCATCTCATCCCGCAAATCCGCTGCTATTTTCAGCGGGTTGGGGCTTCCATTCCCTATTTTAAACTTGAACCCTATTTTTAACCCTTCCACCCGAGTGGCCATCACTTTTTGCAGCTTTGGTCTAGCCGTCTGTTCCTGAGACATAGTTTGCTCTCTTCCTGCTCCATTCTCACTCCTATCCTTCCTTTTCCCCTGTTGCTTCCCCCCACCCCCGCTCTCCCCCGGGTCCATGATGTTGGGGTAACCACCCGACCCCACCAAACACGTTTATTATTTTCGGTTGTCTGTCCCGGTTTTAGATCCAATACAGCAGTTTCAGAGAGAAAAAACAGAAAACAAAATAAAATAAAATAATAACTTCCCGGTTTCGCTTTTGCGACCTTCCTTGAAAACCGAAAAGAAAGGCTATTTCCTGATATTCTTCTTCTATTAACTTAACAGGAAGTAAACATAAAGGACAGGAAATACAGATAAAGGTCAATAGGCTGCAGTACTCAAAACTGACACTAGGTGGGAGCAAATCTATTAAGAGTTCCAACACAGTATGTAAAAGGCACATGCAAGCAGAAAGCAATGATTTGTAAATTCTCTTTGATATATATTTAATTGAAAACAGTACAAAGAAAATATATTCAATGTTTTAGCTTTATTGATTTTTGTAAATATACGCTAATTGCGAATTTGATGAATGCAACAAGTTCCAACACGTTCCACGTGCATTTGAATGGATCTCTATGGGGTGGAACGAGATTAAGCTGTAAATTACACGGGAATAGTATGGGACCCATGGTTGGCGAAATGGCTAAGTCATCAAGGGTCTGATGTATCAAACGAGCCTCAAACCATCACTCTGCTGCCGGATATGCAGTAGATATGGATGGATCACTTGAAGGGTTGTTTCTCCTGACATATTTTTCCATAGAGTTCAATAGGAAAATGAGTCAGGAGAAACAACCCTTAAAGTGACCCATCCATATCTACTGCATATCTGGCAGCAGAGTGATGGTTTGAGGCTCAGAGAGGTTATAGTATCGCTTGTAAGAGTACCTGAAAATAAGTTATCAAGTGTCTTTTGATATCCTTTTATACCCAGTCATGATAGCATCACCTGTTTACCTGTGGAATGTTCCAAACAGGTGTTTTTCTAACTTCTCAGTCTTTTTTTTTTGCCCCTGTCCCAACCTTTCTGGAACGTGTTGCAGGCATCACATTTGGAATTGGCGTATATTTACAAAAATCAATAAAGTTGATAAGGTAAAACATTAAATATCTTTTCTTTGTACTGCTTTCAATTAAAGGATAAGTTCGCTATTTTGGACCTTGGACCCTATTTGCGGTCTGTCTTCCACGAACCTGAAACATTGAGTCCATATTTTCGCTGATCGGTCCAGTATTGAGCTAGCTACAGATTTCCTGTAGGCTCTCACTGGGCTACAATAGAAGTCAACGGGGCAATTAGAAATGTTATGGAAAAACAACGATAAATGTGCTTTCATGTACAATAAATGAGACGGGAAGCTCAGGGTGTATTGTTACCGGTCTCAGTATGCTCTCCTGTGAAATGTATCTCAATCCGAACATTTTTACGTGCTTGGCATGGCTTGGAAGTAAGCATTTCTTTGTTGCTTGTTTTCGCTGCTCCCGCGGAGTACTATGTGTCGGGGGTGGGGGAGCGGGAAGGTGTGCCGGCCGTTTCTGAAACTATCTACAGTATGTGAGCAGTCTGCGTTTGTTTACTTGCAGCAACGTAGGCTACAATTTCCACAAAAAAACTTGGATGATGGATGACTATAATGATTACGAAGACGAAGAATTCGATTTTGACTTTGACGTTACTGGCTACAGATTTGAGCCAGAATACACAGACACGGAACTACAAGAGATGGATGATAAGAGAGCAAGAGAAGAGAGAGAGGCTGAAGTTGCGCAGGTAATGTAAATGATTACAAATGATGATTACAAACACTGCGTTACAAATAGTTCTGCTGTAGGCTACTAGCTAGTAAACTCCAACGGGAGGTCAGGATTTGTGATCAACTGCTTTTCAAGCGGCCTCTCTACAACGTAGCTAGACTGCGGAAGTTTACAGTGCGAGGTAGTGCGGTCGGAGAAATAGTTCTGTTTCAAATGGAACTGTTGTTTCAACGTTCGGTTTGCGTTTGCGATAGCCTACATTTCACAGGAGAGCATACTGAGACCGTAAGAATACACACTGAGCTATAAAAGCACATTTATCGTTGTTTTTCCATAACATTTCTAATTGCCCCGTTGACTTCTATTGTAGCCCAGTGAGAGCCTACAGGAAATCTGTAGCTAGCTCAATACTGGACCGATCAGCGAAAATATGGACTCAATGTGTCAGGTTCATGGAAGACAGACCGCAAATAGGGTCCAAGGTCCAAAATAGCGAACGTATCCTTTAAATATATGCAAAAGAGAATTTACAAATCACTGCTTTCTGCTTTTATGTGCCTTTTACATACTGTCCCAACAGTTGGGGTTTGTATAAAAATTTTAATTGGATGCTAAACAATTTGATAAAATGATAGACATCGTCTTTGTATGCTATGCTGTTTTGGGTGGGTGATTTCTCAGCCTCATTTCCTTGATATTTTCACTAACTTTCCTCATAATTCCCCTAAAAATACAATTTGATTTTATTTTACCCAAAAGATTATCTAGGACCTGGAAGCCTCCAGAATATCTATGGCTACCTCCAATATAAAGTGAGGATGATGAAAGAGAGATCAGGGTGCAAAATAAATGGTACAGTATACTTGTATTGCTATTATCATGTCGACCTCAGGTCATTACATATGGAGGGTTATTTGTGCCATAATTAAATACAATAAAATACAATACAATATTAAATACAATACACTCATGTACACTCAATACACTCGGCAGTGTAGTATAATGGTTAAGGAACTGGGCTTGTAACCGAAAGGTTGCAGGTTCGATTCCCAGGTAGGACACTGCCGTTGTACCCTTGAGCAAGGTACTTAACCTGAATCGCTTCAGTATATATCCAGCTGTATAAATGGATAATATGTTAAAAAAAAATTTAAAAAAAAATAAAAAAATGCTAAATAAAGATGTGTAAGTCGCTCTGGATAAGAGCGTCTGCTAAATGCCTAAAAAAAAAAAAAAATGTATCTGATCATGAACATTTTTGGATTTTCAGCCACTTCAAAATTGTACATATCAGTTTGATATGCTAAAGAACAGTTTTATGATAAACACATTGTTATGTTATCTTTACCCTACATGGATTTTAATAATTTTTGGATTTCATAGGAAATTTGCAGCAAACAATTTGGATCTGTAGTTTAAATTAATCAGAAGTAGGGATTATTGCATGCTCATTGGGTTGTCATTTCATTAGACAGTCTTATAAAGACATACAGTGCCCCCCACTATTATTGGCACCACTGGTAAAGATAAGTAAAAAGGGTCTATAACAATCTGAGATTTTGGGTGTCATGGCTTGGGAAATGACATGGAATGACCCTGTTACAAAGGCAGCTTACATCTTCCAGCAAATTTCCCTTAAATTGCTTCATCTAATCAATCCATTCATACATTTATTTGTAAATCTGTGGATTTGAATAAATGGTATGTCTCTAGGAAGGGTAGAGAAACTAATTGCATTAAAATTAATTTTCTTAAAAGGTTCACGATTGGACTCAAGTTAAATATTTAGCAGATTGTTGGCTGTAGCCATCTGGGGCTCCCTGACACTAAAAGACAGGAGTGCGACAGGGTAAAAAATGCAGCTCTGCAAAAGGCTCTGTGGCAAATACCCGCTTGACACCACAAAGTTACTGCAATCAAAGGTAGACAACAAGATAAATTAATTATTTTAAAATTGACATATCTAACTCATAACTCATGCTGTATATTGAAACTGTTTAAAACATTTTTGATATATTTTGTGTTTTGAATTTTGTTACTTTTATCCAGAGTGCCTCAAGGACAGACTTCAAAGGAGAGGAAAGGGAGGCTGTTGAAGACAACTTGTCTCTGGTGTGGCGTTTTCTCTCAGAGAAAAGTAGCAATATCAATAAAAAGAAGACATGGTGAAAGTAGAGGTATGTTAATATTTTCGAGTCCTTCTTGCATGTGATCGACTCGCTTCCACTCACACGTCAAACAAAATCTGCATTAAACCGGAAGGCAATGTAAACATTGTTCAGCACAATAAATAATTGTAATTGTACAAGTAGTAGTTATTTTTTGTTGGGAGTTGCGAACCACCTCATTGTGATCATGGGACCAACACCCCAGCCTACCAACTGAGAAAAGGGTCGTAACGCAAGCAGTCTAGCTCAAACAGTAAGCAATAATAACATTGAAAACTGATGCCTTACACAATGAAAATTTACCTCTTTTACAATCCTTTCAAGACAGAGTTTATTAGCTGACTTTGAGATGTATAGTAATATACCTATTGACATATTGACATTTTTTGAAAAGATATTTGATGGGTGTGTAGTGGATACATCCCTCTGTGATATGTTGTGGTTATTTAAAGTTTTTAGAATCCCTTGTCCATCACTTTAAAAGAAAATCCCCACTCATTGTTTTTCAGTATAGGCATGAATCGACGTGAAAACAATGTAATGAAGGTTTTGCTTTTCATTTTGGCACATCTTCGACTCGTCACCATTGAAAAGTGATGTGGCACGAATTCCTCTCCATACTAATAGTATACTGAACTCCATACTATGGGCAGCCAACAGTGCCAAAATTATGTCGTCTGGGACTGCCTTACACTGTGTGTTTTAATTGGTCAATAACATTAAAATCTCATCCGAATTAGCATTGACACTCACAATTGTCACAGTTTGTGCCATTCGCATTCGCACTGGCACTTGCATAATAATGTAGATACCATTGCAGTTAGCATTAAAACAGGAAATGGCAGAAATGTGAGCTTTAAAATGTAAATTATGAAAACATTAACCTAGGCTACTAGTAGTGTAACGATGCATCGATGAATCGATTGTCAGTCCTACCGATTCAACTAAATCGATCTGCTAAAATAAATAAATAGAATGAATCACTTTGGCTTCACCAATAATCGATATAAATGCTTTAAATCTAATGAATCGCGATTCTTAATTATGATTATTGTTTTAAGACTTAGTTTACACATTTTTTTGTGAAATGCAGCTCGGTAATCCATAACTATGTCGTCAGCTACAGTGTTTCCCCTAGATTTTTTTTCAGGCCCGGCGGTGAAAGTGCGCCATTTTGCGTAGAGGCGGAAACTATAATTACACCCTCATAATATCAGCGCTGCCATTGAAAATTTTAATTAGGCCTAAAGGGAAACCGAAGCTGTTTTGGCAAGGGTTTTTCCAGATGCTATTTTGATCATTCCCGCATTCTGCGGTAAGGGAAATATTGCAGCTACATTAAAAAAAATGATAAAAGATTATATATATTTTTAAAAAAAGAATAATATAACTTTTTTTTTTTTCATTAAAATTATTTATTTTCCCTCTTGTCCCGCCCGGCCAAGATAATGGTAGGGGAAACACTGAGCTAGTCAGCCTGCAAGGAAGTACCGCCAAGAGTTTTTTTCCCCCTCACCCTCTACTGGTGCATTTCACCCACTCACTCACCCACCCACTCACTCACTCTCACCCACCCTCTCACTCACCCACCCACTCACTCACTCTCACCCACCCACTCACTCTCACCCACCCTCTCACTCACTCACTCACCCACTGTCTCCCCTGCCAGCATGTAGCCTATTGAAAAATGTTCAAAATAACTGAGCCATGTTTAATTACATTTTTGTATTCAGCATAAAATATTATGCAGGACTACTTTTTTTATAGAATAAATATGTTTAATAAGTAATTCTGTTGTCTGTTTATTTTTTCACCTTTCAGAAGAATACAGATAGTCTCACTCGCATTATTGCATGTTTATTTCATGGATATAGAATTTTGGTTAAAAGTTACTGAATCGAATCGTGGTTTACAGAATCGAATCGATTCGAATCGTTCCAAAAAAAAAAAGTGTCCTTGAATCGAATCGCCAACTACTGAATCGTTAATCGAATCGAATCGCTGTGAAGCCAAAGATTCACACCCCTATAGGCTACATGTTTCAGTGTAATGTCACCCCTTGGCCTTTGCATACCCCATACCTATACAGCACAGAGAGTTTGCCACTTTTCAGGTTTTCCAACAGAAATAACCGCAATGACCACAGACTCTCTGTAACGTCCCGTTCCCATCCTGTCCGTTTTCCATGTTTTACCATCTCCCTCCGTGTCATGTTTGATTCCCTTGTCCGTGTTTCCCTGTTGCTGCAGACTGGGCGTGTTCCCTCTGTTTGTTTCACTCCTTTTACCCACTCCGGTTTCAACCTATCTCCTTTCCCCGTTGTTGCATGCATTCCGCACCCTTCAATTGTTCAATTACCCATGTCTTCATTCTCATGCTTTTCCTGATTGTTTCCAATTACACTCCCCTATTTAACCCACCTGCTGTCTCCCCTCCAGGGCTGGTTCATTACCTTTGTTGCTTTCCTAAACCTTGTTGCTTCTCTGTAACGTGTTCCTGTATTTTGATCCTTGAATCCCTGTCCTTTGATGCTAACTTCAGTTTGGTTCTGTCTCGGGGCTTAAATGCTCACTGCCTGCTGTTGTTGCTAACCAGTCCTGTTTGTTTGTGGTTCTTCTTGTTTTGTACATTGCCTGTCTCGTTTACCACCTCCATTGTTTCTGCCAGTCTGTAGCTGTTACCACTCCCTGTTTGTGTTGCGGTACCTTCCGTCCAGTCCAGTTCCAGCCCCAGTATCCCGTTGGACTACCCAGTCCAGATCCAGTCCAAGTTCCTGTACCAAGTCCAGTTCCGGTTTGGAACAACTCCATGTTCCGGTGATCCCATTCCTGTTTCCTGTACCAAGTCCAGTTCCGGTTTGGAACAACTCCATGTTCCGGTGATCCAGTTCCTGTGATCCCGTTCCTGTTTCCTGTACCAAGTCCCGTTCCGGTTTGGAACAACTCCATGTTCCGGTGATCCAGTTTCTGTGATCCCGTTCCTGCCCAGTTCCTGTTTGGAACTCCAGTTCCCGTTTCAAGTCCAGCTCCGGCTTGGAGCAGATCCAAGCGCCGGAGAAATCCCTAACCTCTCTATTGTTGTGTTTAATCTGTGTACGGCTTGGGACTACCCCAAGCCACTTAAATAAACTCCCTTTTCTTGCACCTCTGCCTCCTTTGTCGTGCGATTAGGTCCTGCCCCCCTCCAGGACCGTGACACTCTCAGCCCTTAAAAACAGTAACTTCTGTACCTTCTGACCTCATGTAACTAATACTATCTACATACCCCGGGGTCTACACAAATTATTCTATTTCCAAATATTAACAATGGCAATGCTAACAATAATGTTATAGAATAACTATAAAAATGTGAATCAATGAATTCTAGCTAGCTTTTATTAACACAGCATGTTCGTTTTCTTTTCCGGTACTGCTACTTCAGTGCTGCTACTCCGGTGCTGGGGGCGCTCCAACACCGGCACTGCAGGTAAGTGTTTAAACAAACATTTACAAAGGAATATGGTAACGAACAAACGTGTATTGCCAGAAATACCGTAGATATGGATGGATAACTTGAAGGGTTTCTTCTGACTTATTTTTCCATAGAGTTCAATAGGAAAATTTGTCAGGAGAAACAACCCTTAAAGTGATCCATCTATATCTACTGCATATCTGGCAGCAGAGTGATGGTTTGAGGCTTGTTTGATACCTCAAACCCTTGAGGACTTACAGCCATTTTACCAATCATGTATTCCATACTGTTCCAGCATAATTTACAGCTAAATCTAGTCCCACCCCCCAGTTCCCATAGAAATCCATTCAAATGCAGAGACGTTATAGTATCACTTGTAAGAGTACCAGAAAATAAGATATCAAGAGTCTTTTGATGTAGTTGGGTCACAGACATCAGGAAGTCATGGCATGCAAAGGATATGTGACCAAATATAAAAAATTTAAAGGCAGTCAAATGTAAACTTCTGACCCACTGGAATTGTGTTATAGTGAATTAAAAGTGAAATAATCTGTTTGTAAACAATTGTTGGAAACATTACTTGCGTCATGCACAAAGTAGATGTCCTAACTGACTTGCCAACACTATAGTTTGCTAACATGAAATCTGTGGAGTGGTTAAAAATGAGTTTTAAAGAGATACTGCAGAGCCTTTTCTAAGACCTTTTTTACCACTTCAATTTGAACTGTAACTCGTGAGTAGGTGTGGTCATATGACGATGATGCCACGTAGTCATATTATGAATATTCATACGGTCAAGGAGTGAAAGGGTGTGTCTTGGTGAACTGACTCAGCCCCCTTCCTGCTCTCCCCTCACTACTAAACAAACAACAAAATGGCGCGCGACAAGAGCGACAGCAGTACTGCAGGGAGTTTTGAGGTGGAGGAGTTTGAAGTGGAGGAAGAGCATTCCTTCGTGGTGGAAGACTCTCCTCGCGAAGATGTTGCTCGGGCAATCTTAACTCCTTTGTGCAGAGGCTTAATTTTACCCATTTTCATCTTTTTAGTACCCTTCTGTTTAAAGCTTTATAACCCTGACACGCACCGCCCATAAACTGTAAGCGCTTGGCAGTTGTAGTTCACAGTAAAGCACAGATACCTGGTACATGTGCAGTAGTTTGGGGCCATATCTCTACTCTCACTACAGGTAGAGAGTTGGCTGAGAGCTCATTTTAATCAGGAGGAGAGCTACCTTTCTACAAATCAAATATCATTTTTTGGTGGAATTCCCTTTTCTACCAACTTTCACACCATCTCTAAACTTCCACTATTGTTTTTCAGACGCTATGTAGGAATAAACCCAGAGAGGGGCACCAAGGCTGGACGGGACAAAGTGCTGTCCAAGAGAACTGGTAAAGTCGCTCATAAGAAGACAACAAAGGTCACTCCTCATGTCTCCACTCTACTGAAGAGACTGATGGACTTTGAGTGGGACTTCATATAAGCCAGTGAGCTTGCTCACTCACTCACTGACTGACCTCTATCCCTACACAAGTTTGTGCCACCCACCCCCTCGTCCTCATACACATACACACACGTACAACTTGGAAGGTTTTGGACAGTCACATTCTTTTATTTTGATAATGTGTCATGTCTGTTGGTGTTTAATATCCGTTTGTGTTAAGAACTTGGATGGTTTTGGACAGACACAGCCTCATATAAGAAAAACATTCATGTATGTTAAATTGTTTATGCTGATATGTCATTGATCATTTGAGTGTTTCTTGTGGTTGTATTACTTAACATATTAGCACTAAAGCTTTGACTCAGGTATTAACTTGACTACAAATATCAAAAAAAAAAAGTTTGGTTATGACTAAGTTCATTTAAGTTCTTTTGCCTAAATGGGTTGCTTTGTCTATTTTTTCCCCATGTACATGCACATGATGTGCAAATGTTTTGCAAGGGCAATCAAGACTTTCTTTACAATAAAGTAAGAAATGTTTTGTAAGATGCACTTAGAAGCTGTGTTTGTCTCAAATTGTTAAGTCAAATAATTGAAAAGGCCATGTTTAGTTTATTCACTGAGGTAGGACACTGGGTTATTTTGGCAAGATTGACAAGGTTTCCATAACTGTTAACATGAAACAGTCATTCTCTTAACAAAATTATTATTGCAATACCCAATAATGTTTGTTTACCGTAAAAATCTGTAGCTATGCTTACCAGTAGAGGTAGTGCAAATACGGCAATTAACTGTTAACCCTGTTATCAGTATTATACTATAAAAGTATACTGTAATAATTTAAGGTTGTATGCTGTATGTCATAAAAGACGGTATCAAACTAAATTTCTGCAACAGTAACACTTAATTTTACAGTAACATGCTGGCAACCCTGCTGCCAGCTCTTTACTGGTTTTTTTTTAACAGGAAATGTTTTAACAGTGCAGGATGTAGGTTCCAAAGCAACATAAATATTGGTCACTTGCTATTTCAAATTGTATTCTACATTGCTATTATATTTTTTATCGCTCGTGCTGCTACACGGCAAGAGAAAGATGAAGTAGCCGAACGAAAGGATTTAGTTTGGAGCGCGGGAGCATGTGTGGTGCTGTAAAATAACACAAATCAATTTAAAATGCAAAAACTAATTCAAGTCAGTCGACAGTCAAATCCACAACGTATGTACACAAGCCTTGTTTTGTCGTCTATACCCCAGCAACAGGGCTATGTAGCCTACACAAATTATTTGAACACTTGTTGAACCAGTTGCAATGTTTTGCAGCATAGTAAGCAGTTCCAAACATGTTTGTGGTGGACTGAAATGCAGCTTCTTCATTGTTACCGTTTTTTTTTTTTTAATTGCGTTATCTTGGATCTTTGCCGCATCGGCTTTTTTTCAGTTGCCTAAACCATGCCTTTCACAATTCCACGAACAATGAATATACATGATAAAATATTGTATCATTTTGGCCACAAAGAATATATATATATATTTTTATTTTTTTATAGTTGGTGATCAGTGCAAGTTTTACGTCTACCCCTGGATATGTTAATAATCTGCCGCAATCGGGCCAATGTACTCGGGCCGATTCTGGGCCGCCCGACCATTTTGACGTCGGCGCGAGTCCGGCTGCCGAACTCGGCCCGATTAAAACATTCCGGCAAGACGGAATCGGGCCAGCACTGGGCCGATTATTTTTTGCTAGCTGGGCTGGTGCCTTTTCTGTTGTGGCTATAGATAAACATTAAGTTTTCAACACATCATCACACAAACAATTTTCTGACACAATAGTTGTCAGCTGCTCCACCTTTGTGTGTGTTAAGTAACGTAGCTGCTAACAGGCTATGTAGAGTCATCCTATCTGGCCAAACACGTTAACAGCATTAACAGAAGTTACACTAGGCTAAATAAATTTCAAACAGACTAAAGGCCAGTTTATAGTCCAGCGACACAGTGTCGCTGCGACCGACGACGTGCCATGGATGTCGCTGGTCGCAGCGACATTTGGTTTATACTTCGGGCGACTGTCGTCCTGTGGTCGCTGCGACGGTCGCTGAAGATGTCGCTGAGACATAAAATAAATTCAACTTTGAAGGCCAGTTTATAGTCCAGCGACAGAGTGTCGCTGCGACCGACGACGTGCCATGGATGTCGCTGGTCGCAGCGACATTTGGTTTATACTTCAGGCGACTGTCGTCCTGTGGTCGCTGCGACGGTCGCTGAAGATGTCGCTGAGACATAAAATAAATTCAACTTTGACCCTGTCGCTGCCTCTGTTGTTATGGTAACGTTTGTCTCGGACAGCGGAGGCTTCGGTCGAGCTGTCAACTTACTAGCTAGCACATAAGCTAACTGTTAATGTACAGATTTCTCTGTTGGAAAAATTTGTGCGTGCAGCCATAGGGTCGGCTTACCTACCCATAGCTTACCTACCTAGCAAGCGCGTGAATATCATTATAAATGAGCACAATTTAATATTATTATTATAAATAGCCTAATAATAATAACAATGTAATTTCACCGATTGATGCTTTGCTAGAGGTTGAGAAAACGTTACAATCCAAAACAAGAAGCAGCTCGCTTCCAATGCTACAATTTAGTTTACGATAGTCTATTAGTCTGTAGGCTATTGTGAATGGTTACAAAGACACATTTTCAGCTTGACTACACATTTGTAGCGTTATAGGCGCCTGCAAATGCTTTGCAAAGTTATTTGCTTTCACAGTAACTAACTTAGATTTGCCAGATTAAACTTTGTGCAACGACTCAGTGACAGCCCATCTGATCCGTGGCATTCTGATAGCGAGTGAAATAGGCTACTCCACATTCTTGAACCTCATTCTCTAACTAGATAATTGTAGGCTGCTCCCCCAATGAGTCCTGTCTTGTAACTAGCTAGCTATTTACATCCCGAACGTAGGTTATGCCCTCCGTGTTTTCCTACTAAATAACGTTTAATATGAGTTGCATCGATGTTGAACGTTTTATTTGCTACCTCGTTCAAAACCCACATCCTACAAGTGTGTGAAAGACGCAGTGAATGATATTACTTCCGAAACCAAACTCCGCCCACGTTTGACGTAGGCTACTCACTTGAGTACTCTATACGTGCGCGTCATTCCCGGGAAAACCCACGAGACGTGGTGGGCGCGAGATAGAAACTGTAGCGCGAGACCTGCACGTTGCTACAACACTATCAGTTTGTTTTCAGAAAACCACAAATATACAAACAAACCAATATATCGCGGAAACGAAGCAACAGCGTAACAGTTATTTTGACTCCGCAGCTGCCGCCGCAGTAGAAGCGCACGTTATATTCAAGATTTTGTCGGGTTTACCTTTGGACAGCGGTGGGGAAATGTCCTGGTGGCCTCGCGGGTAAGCAGACCGGACACTTTTATCGTGGAATTCCGGGAAAACAGCACGAAATGCGATGCTATGTATGGGGTATGTTAGGATTAGCATATAATAACCGGCTAACTGGTTACCTTCACTGTGAAATGAAGTCTGATTAAATGCCTAATTAGGTATCTAACTAACGTTAGTAAAAGTTTTAACTTTGGGTAAACCTGTCCTTCAGTTACAAGGAGTTCGCTTAGGCAGTGACGAGTGGGTTCTAACACCATTTGTCGTAACGTTATAGAAGCAATAACAATAGCTAGCTAATTAACACTAACAAGTGCTGCATTGTTTTACTTTCCACTTGGCTTCTTACATGATCCATGTTGCATTTTAACGTGAAATCAAGTAGGCTAGTGAAAAGATAATTGCTTAAGAGCGAACGCTATCATTGGTATGAGCGCAAGGCAGTCGCAAGCAAAGAATAGCTCTAGCCTAGCTACTTTCAGGGTGTCATCAGGAAAGCTAACGAGTGAGCAAAACAGTGAAAGCGTGCACGTTGGTGAAGCGCTACGTTAGCTGCGGAGATGTCCGTTTTCCACATTGAGATGCTAACTAAACTAACTCGCATTGGATTTATTTAGTTGACGTTACCTTGCTTATGTTGTGTTTTTAACGAGCGTTTTAGCTGCCCTTTTATGGCTCAGATGCTGAATTTGTTCAGTTTCTTATTCTATGACGTTAGTTGGCGAGCTTGTGTTGCTCGCTGGAAGCGGTGTCCATTCATATGTGGGGGATGGGTATTAGTTTTATCAAAGTTTTTAAGTCGGTCGATTATAAAGATTCGTGTCAACGTCCTGTTTCTTCTTGGTGTTCTGTTTCGAATGTAACGATTTAAATAGAAATGCACGGCTAACATTTTTTTTGCCAAAGTTGTAATTTTTGGTTCTTTGAGGGTATTTGAACTTTGGCCACATGGTTATGGGAAGTTTGTTTGAGTAATCTACCGGTAGTTAGAGTGCACCTATCTTGGCTAAATAGCCGAAAAGGTAAGGGACCTTGTCATGCTTCCGGACCAGTGGTTAATCTGCCAGGGTTCTATGTGTGTTTTCATTTTTAATCTTTTCTGCCTTGACTGCACAATGCATTTCTATCCACGAAAAGTGAAGATTTATTGATTTAACCCCTTCGTGCAGAATCGGATGCCAAATTCGGTCAATTCTCACCTATTTAGGGGGTGTTCTATTGAAGGCTTTATAACGCTAGGTGTAAGCATCACAGAAACTTGGAAAATGGCTTAAATGAAATGAAAAGATAGTTGTACTGTTTACAATACTAACTCCAGCATGTTTATTTTCATAATTTAGGTCAAAAATAAAGTGCCACAACTGCAAAGAAATCTTGGGTGGGGGGGGGGGGGGGGGGAATAAAATTGTTTTTCTTAAGTTTGCAAAGAAAAACTGAGACGGGTAAAACTATACATTTCCTGGATCATAGAGGGTTGTTTCTCCTGACTTTTTTCCCCGTAGAGTTCTATAGGAAAATGAGTCCGGAGAAATAACCCTTGCAGTGATCCATCCACATCTACTCCATATCTGGCAACAGAGTGATGGTTTGGGGCTCGTTTGATAGCTCAGACCCTTGATAACTTACAGCCATTTAGCCAGCCATGTGTTCCATACTGTACCAGTGTAATTTACAGCTGAATCTAGTCTCACCCCCCAATTTCCATAGAGATCCATTCAAATGCAGAGAGGTTATAGTATCGCTTGTAAGAGTACCTGAAAATAAGATATCGACAGTTTTTTTGATGTTGATGGTCACAGACTTCAGGAAGTAACAGCATGTAAAGGATATGCGACCAAATATGAAATATGATACTTTAAAAATACGTTAAAGCAAAGGGTATGAATACTTATGTAAATGAGAAATTTTATTTTTTTATTTTTAATAAATTTGCAAAAATCTCAAAAAAACTTTTTTCACATTGTCATCATGGGGTGTTGTGTGTAGAATTTTGAGGGGAAAAAATGAATTTAATCAATTTTGGAATAAGGCTGTAACAGAACAAAATGTGGAAAAAGTGAAGCGCTGTGAATACTTTCCGGATGCACTGTATATCCATTCCTTCTGGGAAAGTGGTTTTTAAGCCCAAAACATCAAGTTAAAACTTCGTAAATAACGTTGGAAACTCCGACCTAATTCCCTAATCGCAGCTTGATGTCACACCATAAACAATGTGCTGGTAAACTGTTCTGCTTAATTATATTTCACAAAACTTTGGTTTGAAAAATCGTTATACTTTTAGGCTTCAAGACAAAATACTTTAAAACTTTCATACGGCTGTACATGATTTTTTTCTAATTTTAAACAGACTTGTGCTTTTCTGCACTTCATCACGTGTAGTTCGGCTGTGTTCACTTTGGCGTTGTGAAACTCAGCCAGTTTCTGGAGTACGAATCCCATGGCTTAGTATATTTTAGCCAAATGGGTTTTGTACTTGATTGCAGAGTTTTATGCAAAACCGTCATCAATTGGGTGCATTTCTTTGACTGATAGCACAATAGGCCTATCTGAAGTGGGAAAAACTCGCATCGACCCGCCTCCACTGCGAGTATTATTTGCTTTCCATTGGGTGTTTAAACTATGTGTCAAATATTCCAGCCAATAGCCAAGACTCTTATCTTTCAGACAAGCCCTCATTCAACACAAAGACTATGCAAAAATCAAGTATATTCTAAAATCCCCCGATGTGGACTTCCGTACTTGACAAGACCCAGAATTTCAAGTGTGCATCGATGCAATGTCAAGCTAGCCAGCAAAATTACACATCGCTGCTAGCTATCTATTTGTGTCTGAGACGAGCTGTTCCGAGTTTCTTTTGAATGAAATGGCATCTGAAGTGTTTGTTTAGTAGTTATTGTTCCACATGAGTAAATTGTTCTGTATGCAGTACAGCACGCTGTGCAGGTAAACGAATGAGCAATTTATGCATGAGGATGAGTTTGTTCTTGATTATTATGCAGGGGTTTATTTTATCTAGGAAACTGGTGGACATTTGATTTTATATTCAGTTTGCATACAGTGCATCCGGAAAGTATTCACAGCGCTTCACTTTTTCCACATTTTGTTCTGTTACAGCCTTATTCCAAAATTGATTAAATTCATTTTTTCCCTCAAAATTCTACACACAACACCCCATAATGACAATGTGAAAAATGTTTTTTTGAGATTTTTGCAAATTTATTAATAATAAAAAACTAAAATTTCTCATTTACATAAGTATTCATACCCTTTGCTTTAACGTATTTTTAAAGTATCATATTTGGTCGCATATCCTTTACATGCTGTTACTTCCTGAAGTCTGTGACCATCAACATCAAAAAACTGTCGATATCTTATTTTCAGGTACTCTTACAAGCGATACTATAACCTCTCTGCATTTGAATGGATCTCTATGGAAATTGGGGGGTGAGAATAGATTCAGCTGTAAATTACACTGGTACAGTATGGAACACATGGCTGGCTAAATGGCTGTAAGTTATCAAGGGTCTGAGCTATCAAACGAGCCCCAAACCATCACTCTGTTGCCAGATATGGAGTAGATGTGGATGGATCACTGCAAGGGTTATTTCTCCGGACTCATTTTCCTATAGAACTCTATGGGGAAAAAAGTCAGGAGAAACAACCCTTAAAGTGATCCATCCACATCTGTTGTGTGTAGAATTTTGAGGGAAAAAATGAATTTAATCAATTTTGGAATAAGGCTGTAACAGAACAAAATGTGGAAAAAGTGAAGCGCTGTGAATACTTTCCGGATGCACTGTATACCTGGACTCATTTCTGGCTAATGAGGCTCTGGTGGAATACAAGATTCACTGTGCTGCTACAGTACATGGGTTTGGAAAGCCTTTTGGGGACCAGGGGTAGGCTAGTTAGTTGTGTCATATGAAACCAAAAACACATCTAAAAATTATCTTTTATTGCCAATATTGACAAATTATCAAATTGTATTGTAAAACTTAAAAAATAAATCATATTGAGACTTTTTTGGAACCTTGCCATTTTGCACAATTTGGCACAATTTGTGCCAACTTTGTTAACTGAAATGGTTCACCTGGAAAAAAAGCTCTGTAGAATTTGAATGGTTTGAGATATGGGCACCGTCGTTTTAGCAGAGATAGGCAGCATATTGAGGAATCACAAAGAGGAGTTATTTCCTCCATAGCTCTTGTAGCTCATCAGGTACAAAATTAGAAAGTTCAATGTAGGTACCCGTTTTTTTTAGTTTTTTCACAATTTCTGTACATAAATTGTTGTAATTAAGTAGCAAAAAGTGTGTATATATGAATTCTGACTGCTTATTCATGATAGTGCTGTTCTCTGTTTTAATGAAAGCTATTAACCATATTTGTAGCCTTTGCAGTTTTTAAGATAAACAGCTTTGTTCGTCACTAGTGAAAACAGGCGAGAATTGGTATATTTTGCCCTTGGTAGGAAGAGGTTATATACAGAAGTTTTCCCCACAGTAAAATCCTAACAGTTATACCCTCATCATAAACAATTGTACACTCATGAAGAGAATATCGCAAATGTACTACACCTTTACAATTAACATTATATTTGATGATCATTGTTATTATTATTATTAGTATTATTCAAATCCCAAGAATTCCTTTTCTTCACTATCAGTCTAAAAAGCTAAGTGAAAATCATCAAATTCATGAGGCACAGGCTTTATAGCCTATACCTTGTCAGTCATTCTGGCTTGTCAGTTTGTGGTTTTGCGCTGCAAGCGCTTGCTTTTATTTTTGAAGCCATACCGCAAGAGCGTGTTCATGTCTGTGTTGTTAATTATATAAACCCCAATTCCAAAAAATTTGGGACCGTATGGAAAATGCACATAAAAGCAGAAAGCAGTGATTTGTAAATTCCCTTTTACATCTAATTGAAAATGGTACCAAGAAAAGATATTTAATTTTTTACCTTATCAACTTTATTGATTTTTGTAAATATACGCTAATTCCAAATTTGATGCCTGCAACACGTTCCAAAAAAGGGACAGGGGCAAAAAAAGACTGGGAAGTTCATAAAACACCCGTTTGTAAACAGGTGATGCTATCATGACTGGGTATAAAGGATATCAAAAGACTCTTGATATCTTATTTTCAGGTACTCTTACAAGTGATACCATAACACTTGAAGGGTTGTTTCTCCTGACTTATTTTTCCATAGAATTCAGTAGGAAAGTGAGTCAGGAGAAACAACCCTCAAAGTGATCTATCCATATCTACTGCAAATATGGCAGTAGAGTGATGGTTTGAGGCTGGTTTGATACCTCAGACCCTTGATGACTTACAGCCATTTAGCCAACCATGGGTTCCATACTATTCCCATGTAATTTATAGCTTAATCTTGTCCCACCCCCAAATTCCCATAGAGATCCATTCAAATGTAGAGAGGTTAGAGTATCGCTTGTAAGAGTACCTGAAAATAAGATGTCAAGAGCCTTTTGATATCCTTTTATACCCAGTCTGTCCAAATTTTTTGGAATTGGAATTAGGCTGATAGCAGTGCATTCTACTCCTGTCCATAATCTAGATGGCGAAGGAGAACCAATTGCAGTTCACCCTACAGAAACGACTACTATGGTATCAGTGTATCAGATTTCCAGTTGGCATGCTTTATTAGGTAAACCTGTTACCTTTTAACCTTCTTGGGTAAGAAAGTGTTTGAAAAATAACAAAAAAAAAACGATTCAAATTTCTTGGTCTGCCGGGCTTCATAGCACTACTATTTTGGTAGTCCAGGACGACAATGTTGTAGTCCCCGGCGCCCGTACTACAGATTTGTCCACCACTGAGGCACTTGAGAAATCCACAAAGACCATCCTAACATAGGTCTTGGGCTTCTCCAGGTGGATATAAGCACCATGGAGCAGTGACAGTGCAGCATCATCGACCCCCCTATGCTGTTTGTATGCAAACTGTAGTGAGTCAGTGTGCTTGCCTACCTCCTTCTGTAGCTGGGAGGGAATGAGCCTTCCAAAGCTTTTCATCACCAGAGATGTGGTAGTGATTATCACGGATGGGGTTGCTCATTTTAGGTACCGGGCAGATGATGGAGGATTTCCATATTGCAGGGATGTAGTGTTCTGATAGAGAGCGATTGAAGAGCTCACAGAGGACACCTGACAGTTGACTATGGCAGGCCTTTAGCAGGCAACCACAGATCCTGTCAGGCCCAGGTGATTTGTTCAGGTTTATCCTCTTCAGAACATTTTCCACATTCACAGGTTGGAATTCCAAGTTTGCAGCGATGAGTGACATGGTAACCAGTTCAGAGATTAGCTCCATCCTCTCCAGTGTGAAGTTATGCTTGTTTTTGGCAAGTTTTAGAAAGATTGTAGCGATTATTCTATTGGCTGACGTGTACTTCCTTATATATCCTAAAGCATCACATGTTCACATCCTTATGTCAATCAAAAGCATTGCATGTGCAAAAGCGTTTATTTTGCCTGTGTATCCTGCAATTGGCTACTTTTGATCAGACTTCCTTGATCAGATCCACTGGGGAGAATTGTTGTTTGAGTGCATGGATCATTTTTGATGACAATATCGGCAGGGAAAATAAGGAGGAGAAAAATTGCAAGTTTGGGGCTTTATTGTGTGGATGTGTGAAGTTGTATCTGGATTCTGTGTTTACATGAGGTCAGAAGGTACTAGGGGTGTGAATCTTTGGCTTCACAGCGATTCGATTCGATTAACGATTCAGTAGTTGGCGATTCGATTCAAGGACACTTTTTTTTTTTTGGAACGATTCGATTCGATTCTGTAAACCGCGATTCGATTCAGTAACTTTTAACCAAAATTCTATATCCATGAAATAAACATGCAATAATGCGAGTGAGACTATCTGTATTCTTCTGAAAGGTGAAAAAATAAACAGACAACAGAATTACTTATTAAACATATTTATTCTATAAAAAAAGTAGTCCTGCATAATATTTTATGCTGAATACAAAAATGTAATTAAACATGGCTCAGTTATTTTGAACATTTTTCAATAGGCTACATGCTGGCAGGGGAGAGAGTGGGTGAGTGAGTGAGTTAAGAGTCAGTGAGTGAGTGAGTGAGAGGGTGGGTGGGTGAGGGTGGGTGAGAGAGTGAGTGGGTGGGTGAGAGTGAGTGAGTGAGTGGGTGGGTGAGTGAGAGGGTGAGTGAGAGGGTGAGTGAGAGGGTGGGTGAGAGTGAGTGAGTGGGTGGGTGAGTGAGTGGGTGAAATGCACCAGTAGAGGGTGAGGGGGAAAAAAACTCTTGGCGGTACTTCCTTGCAGGCTGACTAGCTCAGTGTTTCCCCTACCATTATCTTGGCCAGGCAGGACAAGAGGGAAAATTTATATTATTCTTTTTTTTATACATATATAATCTTTTTTTAAATTTTTTTATGTAGCTGCAATATTTCCCTTACCGCAGAATGCGGGAATGATCAAAATAGCATCTGGAAAAACCCTTGCCAAAACAGCTTCGGTTTCCCTAGGCCTAATTAAAATTTTCAATGGCAGCGCTGATATTATGAGGGTGTAATTATAGTTTCCGCCTCTACGCAAGATGGCGCACTTTCACCGCCCGGCCTGAAAAAAAATCTATGGGAAACACTGTAGCTGATGACAGAGTTACGGATTACCCAGCTGCATTTCACAAAAAAATGTGTAAACTAAAGCTGATGATACACGGGCAATATTTTCAGGCAATATTGCCGGCAATATTGTACAATATTGCCAGCAATGGGCAATGGGTATGAGACACTGGAGCAATGGGCAATGGGGCAATAACTGAAAAATAACTGAAAAAAGAATTTTTGCGGATCCTGTTTTTAACCTCTGTTTCAAACCTTTACCGTCATCTCACCACAAAGGTATATATGTGCCCGGAACGGCAAGAACCACAGCTTTCCGCCAATGTAATTCAATCGACCGTATCTCTAAATTTTATGGAAGCATTCATGGATGTATTCACCAGTAAAGCAGGTGGTCTGATTACGTCTGCAGAGTAAAGTTAGCTATCTAGCTAGCTAGTTAAAAGTCACTCGGTTCGTCAGTACGGCGGTGAGTGAGTAATAATACCAATTATTTACAATCAAAAGTAAAGAATACCATAACTTAGGAAAAGTTGGTCTTTATTTCAATATTACACTAATACATCAATATAACTTACTTGAGTAATAAATAAATAAAGTTATAAGAGATCAGCATCCCTTCGGTTTCCTCGCATCACTTGGCAGCCATTGTTGAAATTTATTTTTGGAAGACTCAGGTGTCATGTGACCCAAAATCTCATCTGTGATTGGATGGTAGCAAAATATTGCTTGCCTCGATCAAACTTGTTCAGATATTGATTTGTCAATAGGAAAATTTCCAGCAATCATTGCCTGGCAATATTGCCGGCAATATTGCCTGAAAATATTGCCCGTGTATCATCAGCTTTAGTCTTAAAACAATAATCATAATTAAGAATCGCGATTCATTAGATTTAAAGCATTTATATCGATTATTGGTGAAGCCAAAGCGATTCATTCTATTTATTTATTTTAGCAGATCGGTAGGACTGACAATCGATTCATCGATGCATCGCATGAATCGTTACACTACTAGAAGGTACAGAACTTAATGTTCTTAACCCCTTTGCTCAGATACCTAGTGATAATGGCACCATCGGTGGACATAGGGGCACCATCATTTTGCTCAACTGAGACATTAGTTGCTCCTGCAGCCAAACTATTAGTGGAAATCACAAACTCTGTGTTTTAACTTTATTGGTAGACGATTCGTGACGATTTCCGCCCAATATGGAGTTTCTAAGTGTCACTATAGCAAGTCCATTTAACAAGCACCCTCCCACCCAGTCTATACCTACCCATGCATGACATAGTGGACAACAGTGGACAACAGCGTCTATGTTTGAGTTCATAAATATATTTATTCATCATATAAAATTAGAATTCCGTCATAGCAACAAGATAAACCCAACAATAGCCTGGTCGTATGCCAGAAAAGCTGTGAAAAGCCCAGCTCACTAAAATGCAAAATAAACATGTGAAAGTATTCTACCATGTATTCTACTAGCAATATATGCTACTAAATATGAAATGAATATACAATCCTACCATTGGTTTTACACATCGAGATTAGGGATGTAAATAACGAATAATTTGGTATTCAATTACTCACTTTCTCTATTCGAATAGTATTCGGTTACTCGTTTGAAGGGAAGGGGGAGGGGGGGTGTAGGCAGAAGAAAGAAATGACAGTAGCCTATGCTAAAGTTCAGATCAAGAAATAATGTTTATTGTATTACTTTTACCATTAAGCAACAAAAAGTATAGAATAACCTTAAGGTATATGAATTCAGATAAATAAAATAAAATAAATAAAAAGATACATTAAAATGCGTTAAATTGCAAATAATAAAAATATCACAGCATTGTTTTGTTTTTTTCTTTTCCATTTAACTCAGTTTAAACACAAGCCGCAAACAAACGTGGGCTGACAGCTAGATAACTTAGCTAGTCTAACTTACATGTTTTTGTTCAAAAATATTAGCACGTCGACATGAAGGGGCCAAGACTGGGCTTTCGTTTTGAAGCTCACTTCCTGGTTGGGCTGGGAGCAGCAATTGTGCCGTTGCTCACTAGCGCCACTGTGATTGGCTCCAGTATAGGTCTTTCACCATGTAAGTCAGTGGCAGCGATGTGGTCAAAATACTCAGTCAATAAAGTTTTCCCACAAAAAAATGTAATTGCATTAGGTGCCTTTCCTTCATCTAATGCCTCTGCATGTGCAGATTTTTTAAAATATTGTGTCGTTTGGACAGGGTATTAACATTTGTTCAGGAGGGACAGGTTGAGTCCTCTTCGGCTCCACGGAGTAGACGCAGTTTGTACAAACGGGCGGCGAAAAAGATATCCTGAGCCTCAATTCCGTTTTTACGAGGCCGTGGAAAGTCAATGGGTGACGTCACAGTGGCTTTGTCCATATTTTTATACAGTCTATGGTCGACATGCTCCGGAGTCAAACGTGTGGTAGTCTATTGACCGTTATACCTGCGGCTGAGCGGCTGCACTGTTCGTAAAAATGTTGATACGGACCATTGTAGTGACCTGCTCTATCAAAATCAGTCGCACTGACACCAAACACATTTTGGGCTTTATATACTACCTGAGGGAGGAAAATGTAAGCTTTCTAATGATACCAAAATATCTAATCCAAACATCAAGCGAGTTATGTCGTGTTACATTTGGAATGCCAAACCATGTTTTTGAGAAAAACGCCTTCAAAGTTTAGCCACGAAAGTTACTAGCTAGCTATGTGTTAACGTTTCTGGATAGAGGGTCTCGTAACCGAACTCCGGTGTTTTGTCATGTTATGTTTAAATGCTTCAAAACTATATTTTTAAACTGAATATGACATTAACACACACACACACACATCATGAAAGCCAAGACATTTTTTGTGTAAAATGAGATTAAACCGAATAACTTACATTAGCTTGTCGCCGCAAAAGTAGCTGATGTTATTGTGTGACTGCCTAAGCTGGCTCCAAACTATATGCAAATGACCAGTGCTAGCTTGTGATATGACTCTTGAAAGCTTCAAAGCTATATTTTCACAATGCATTTGACATTAAAACACGCATATCATAAAAGCCAAGATATTTTTCAAGTAAAATCAGATTAAACCCAATTCATTTGTCGCCTTGAAAGCAGCCGATGTGATTGTGTGACTGATGGTGAAGGCTGGCAAGACAAAACGACGCGATGCTACGGCGCTAGCTTGTCATGCTACGTTAAAAGCTTCAGAACTATATTTTTAAACTGAATATGACATTAACATACACAGATCATGAAAGCCAATACATCTTTCCTGTAAAATGAGATAAAACCGAATAACTCACATTAGCTTGTCGCCACGAAAGTAACGTTAGCTGATGCTATTGTGTGACTACAAGCTGGCTCCAAACTATATGCAAAATGACCAGTGCTAGCTTGTGATAAGACTTTTGAAAGCTTCAAAGCTATATTTTCACAATGCATTTGACATTAAAACACGCATATCATGAAAGCCAAGATATTTTTCAAGTAAAAACAGATTAAACCCAATTCAGTTGTCACCTTGAAAGCAGCCAATGTGATTGTGTGACTGATGGTAAAAGCTGGCAAGACAAAACTACGCGAAGCTACGGCGCTAGCTTGTCATGCTACGTTTAAAAGCTTCAAAACTTTATTTTTAAACTGCGACTTCCGACTGATTATGATAGAACACGTCACCACTTGTCAAGTAAAAAGTAACTTAAAATCATATTTTTCCCCCTCAAAAGTGGAAGATATTAGCTTGTTTTAAGTCGCATTACAAGACTAAAACACTTGTTAAGACAGACATTTTTTGCAGTGTAACTATGGCGTGTAGCTTTGCCAGACAGCCTGCCTTGCTCAGATCTGCCATGGAGTTTGTCTTTTGTCTAAAGCGCCCTCGTAGCGCCCTCGTGCGGTCAGGAGGTGTAATGTAATTTTTATTATTCATTATTTGTTTGCATTATCCGAGTTAAAAATTTCGAACGAGTAACCGATTACCCGAATAACCGTTTACATCCCTAATCGAGATGTTCCTTTCAAAATTCAGAGGTCATTTATTGTCTGGTATTAACGGTTTGAGAAATATACAACAATTTATACCGCTATTACACTATCTGAAACGTCGGCTCGTTAATTAAACCCCCCATGCCCTGCAAGCCTACCTCAATCATTACCGTTCATTCTGGTTTAATTGTGAGCTCTTTTATCCAATAGAGTACATTATAACCTTAGCAACGGTATATGCCATCCCCCACCAAGCTGTAACTTGAATCTGCAGTGTTGTGTTGCTCCAGGGAGGATGGTGAGGAGACGCTCTATCCAGACACAGACTCTGATGTGGCAGAGCAGCGCGAGAGCGGGAAGGTCAGTGTCAAGTGGACGCGGGAGGAGGTGAGTGACACAGCGACCCCAACTACCCCCGGCTGGCTCGAACTACCCCAGACCTGCCCTGACTTCCCTAACTACTCCAGACCTGCACCGACTGGCCCTAACTACCCCAGACCTACACCAAATGGCCTCAACTACCCCAAACCTGCCCAACTGGCTCAAACTACCCCAGACCTGCCCAGAATGGCCCGAACAACCCCAGACCTGCCCTAACTACCGCAGACCTGCCTAGGGCTGCACGATATGGACAAAATGTGCGATTAACAAGTTGGATATTGCGATGACGATATGAAATGCGATGAGTTCAATATTTAAGCATTAAAATGTGCCACAAATTTACACCCTGAGAATAAAGTGGCTACGTCTGCTGTGTAATAAAATGAAATCATTATTTTTAAATGATTTATTGAACAACCATAGGTAAGCCTTCACCGCAATCTTCTTTTGGTCATTTTTGTAAAAAAAAGAGAGAATCAGTGCAATCTCTTTTTAAACCACTGAACATCCGTCGTAATCATAGGCGTCATTTCCACGGGGGACGGGGGGGGATGTATCCCCCCCAATATCTGTCCTATCTGTCTCCCCCAATGTTACATCCACAGAAATGCATAAAAGCGCCTGTATTATAGCCCATGTACGAGATTGTATACGGTAATCAGTGGGCGGGGCAACAATGTTGCTCCATTTAGCTACGTTATTGGGCCGATAGACTAGATAAACAAACTACAATGTAGAAAAGCAGTGTTTCATTTCAGAAGGCACCCGTTGCCTGTTGCAATTATGTAGACTGCGTAGTAGGCTGTATAGAGTGGAATCGTGAGGCTTAGGTTCCGGAAGCAAAAACTCCATTCACTTTTTACAATGGCTGTGTCCGAATGGTCTGCATCCTGTGTAATAGCATAGGACTATTGTATACTGCTTAGGATTCTACATACTGTTTAGTGACATGCAGTATGCAAAAAATATCCTCCATACTGTCAGCGAAACTCACAAATAAGTATATAATTTGGGAATTTTAAGCACACTACATTTAGAGAACATTTCACCTGCTTACAGGGATAGTTCGGAATTTTGGACGTAATGTCTCAATTACGACTTACCCATGATGTAGTTGATTGATGGAAACCATTTTCAGATAATTCCATGCTGTCCCTTCTTTTGGACATACACACATTGCTAATGCTAGCGCAACTCTAAGGTTACTTGTACCATCCACTACCAAACGCACTTAAACACTCCACAGTGCACCCAAAGCAAATAAAATACGACGACAGTTTATCAGGGTTATTTTGAGTGTTTATACCATAATTTTTTAAGTCAAACTATCGTTGAATCCTTTACTTTGTGCTGACCTATATCAGTGTTTCCCACAGGATTTTGTGAGACTGTGGTGGGTGGACCTCGGGACCCTCTAGGGGGGTGCGGGGGCATGCTCCCCCGGAAGAAAATTTTGTACATTTTAAAGTTAAATGCATCAATCTAGTGCACTTTGAGAGCAAAATTAAGAGGCTAGATCTATGAAGAACTTTGTGCTCTTGTAAACAATTTTGTGCTCTAGTAAAAAATTTAATCATAAACACATTGGTTGTATAGATATGAATGGTAATGACACGGCAAAAAAGTCACACCCACAAAGCGGAGTTTAACGCAGTTCACAATGGTCAAAACGCAAAAATCGACTATAGCATACATTTGAGCCATGGTTACCTGTGTTGAACTGGTTTATTTTTAAGAAAATAAAAAATATACTGGATGACAAGGGCACACACATCATATGTGAAAATAAGTGACCCTGTGCTGTCTTAATACAGATTTGTTATCTATTATAGGTAGAGGACATGGTATTGATAATTCTCCCTACATCCCTATTGG
The DNA here is from genome assembly GCA_029718625.1 of Synaphobranchus kaupii. Classification (NCBI taxonomy): domain Eukaryota; kingdom Metazoa; phylum Chordata; class Actinopteri; order Anguilliformes; family Synaphobranchidae; genus Synaphobranchus; species Synaphobranchus kaupii. Next base: position 66,475,874 of record CM056378.1, read on the forward strand.
CAAACTTTGCACCCTGAATTTGGACATTTAATTTTCCTGGGCTTTGAGAAAAACAGTTCTAATGCCCTTCTGTAATTTAATTCCTCTGGGCTCAGCCCATTGATGGAGACCCTCAGGCAGGAAGCCAGGTGCTACCCTTGCAGCCTGTTACGAAGGTCTGATTTGACCTGAAAATGAAGGTAACTACAATTAGTCAAATGAATGAAAATAAAAGGTGTATTTGGAGCACACTGTTTGTACTCTTCTTTTAGTTAAGAAGATTATGCAGTTTATCATGTAAGTGCGATGTGTTCAAAGTTTGGAAGCTTTCTCTTCTGCTACAAAGAAACAAGTAACGTTAAAATTCCACTGTTACTCCAGTTTATTTCTTGACAAAAGCCTATGAATAATCTGTTTGGCTATTGACTTGCCATCTAACTATGCTAGCTATTTTGGCTAGCTACCTCTGTAGCTGTTTCTTCCTCATCTGGTGGTGGATTTCTCTCTTCTTGAAATATTTAAAAATGCTCATGATCTGAAAATCAAGGGTACAAACATTAAGCTTAAAACAGTAGCGTTACTTCAACTTGATTTAACATTACAAATAGCCTAACGTTACATGATGAGCCAACTTGCTCCTCAGATGCTGAAAATAATTTAACATTAACGTTAGCGACATTAATGTTACCCGTAACATTAGCTAGGCTGTTACACTGAGTGCGTTTACATGCACACTAATACGCCGATCATAACCCGATAATGGTAATAATGCGATTATTAAATTTTGTATTATTGGCATAAACCGACAATTCCCAATAATCGGGTTTCTCATGGTCATGTAAACGCACTCACGTTACAACAACAACTATTTCTCCATCTTGCTAACGTCAGGTCGTCAGCTATCTAGCTAGGGTATCGTTCATGTTAGTTAACGTTAGCTAGCTAGCTAGTAGTTACGTTGTCAGAGCCGCTGGTAATAACGTTAACGTTAGATAATAACGTTAGCTAGCTAGATATAACGTTACACACGTTATACATTGTTTTTCACGACAGGCAGCCTGATATGTCAGTCATAAGCGAGGAGACTGACAGCTAACGTCGTTAGCTAACGTTAACGTTACCTAACTTAGCTAACGTTAGACTAACATTAATTATCAATGATAACTTCTGAAGTAATGTTATATGTTTGCTGTCGTACATTGATAATGATACAATTGTGTTTGGACTAGTGGATAACTGCAGTGGATACTATAACGTTAGTTAACGTTACTTACCTCAAACGATGTTGTGTCCTCAAAATGCCAGTTGGTGTCTCGGATGCAGCCAGGAATGTTCCAGTGCGTGTGTGAGCATGCGCGCGTGCGTGAGTGTGCGCACGTGCAGCAGTGAGAGATGCTTTGCTGAAGCAACGGCGCAAAACACAACGTTAGAGATCTTTTATGTTATTATGAGAAGTGTAAAAATATTTTCGGTTCATTATGAAACTGCGGCGGGACAAATTAGACTATGGCGGGCCGCCACAGTCTAGGTAATTAATGGGAAACACTGCCTATATTCTCTGTGGCAGTACGGCGGCGGCGCGAACGTGGCCATTTTGTTGGTCTTCTTTGTTGTTGTAGTCGACCAGCACTACATTCATAACTAATGTAAAGTATCGCTCCGCCGCCATACTTCCACAGAGAATATAGGTCAGCACAAAGTAAAGGATTCAACGATAGTTTGACTTGAAAAATGATGGTATAATCACTGAAAATAACCCCGATAGACTGTCGTCGTATTTTATTTGCTTTGGGTGCACCTTGGAGTGTTTAAGTGCGTTTGGTAGTGGATGCTACTAGTTTCCTACGAGTTGCGCTAGCATTAGCAATGTGTGTATGTCCAAAAGAAGGGACAGCATGGAATTATCTGAAAATGGTTTCCATCAATCAACTACATCATGGGTAAGTCTTATTGAGACATTATGTCCAAAATTCCGAACTATCCCTTTAACAGGAAAATCAGGACTTGAACTCTGCAGTTGCATCCCAATAGATCCACGTGGTGGCACTATAGAGATCCAAATATGAAAAAATAATGAAAAATTCACTAAAAATCACTGTTCCTTTGCAGAGATTTAAAATTTGCTACAGTGACAAAGGCTCGGATTTGGATCATAGATCTTTACTTATTGGATGGGCGCTGTCTTGAATTTGCCGCCATTTTGCTTTAAATGTACTCATCTATTACGTCTCTGTTTTTCCTTAACAGCTTGGCTGATTCTTATGGAACTTGGCAAATAGTTAGAAGTTGTCACCTTACAAGCTCCCACCAAATTTGGTGGCGATAGGCCAGTTGGTGGCGCTGTAGTGCATGTGACAAAATATTGACATTGACACGACCACTGCCGACCCCCTGTTTGACCTAGAGTCACAAAATGTGGTATACAGGTCCCTTTCCTCATGAGGAACAAATTTGCCTCTAGCAACCATAAAGTGAGCCGTATTTGATTTTCCGCTAATTAGCACTTCTTGTAAAACACTTAAAATTCCACCAATTTGCACGTAACTTGTGTGCACTCAGGTCACAGGCCTCCCTTAATGCATTACCTTTCTAAGGCTTACGTCAAGAAATGGCCAAATGACGAGCCAATGAATTTTCAGTGTGTAAGTGGATGGTAGCAGTTACCTTAGAGTTGCGCTAGCATTAGCAATGTGTATGTCCAAAAGAAGGGACAACATGGAATTATCTGAAAATGGTTTCCATCAATCAACTACATCATGGGTAAGTCGTAATTGAGACATTATGTCCAAAATTCCGAACTGTCCCTTTAACGTTCTCATTCAGTGTAGGCTACTCAACTATCATTCTCAATAGTAGCCTATAGAAGGGTGTTGAATCGGACACAGCCATTGACAGTCTAACGTGAAACACCTTCATGCACACTCGTCTTTACCTGAATCACGTTGATTTGTGAGGCATTTCTGAGAATCGTAGCCTATGCTAAAATTAGTCTCATAAATTTCAGGAAACTTTATTTAGGTATACAGCATTTAGATGTAGCTTTTCTGAATTTGGCTGTGGTAGAATAGGCTCTATGCACAAACAACTTCCGCATTCGGGTAAACCTCTGTAAACAAGCCAGTTTACTTCCAGTCGAGCGGGAGCTAGCAAATTAGAAGAGAAATGGCAGAGGCACCGGTTTTCACTCGCTGTTTACTTGAACTCCCCACATTAACAATAAACAATGTTCACCGATTAACCCGATCTACAACGAAAATTAAATTAGAAAAAGGCTTTAAATTATGTGCCATCATACCTGTGCGATTACGAAGGTAAATGCGTTTTCACATTAGCTGTCTATAAGGTTACCCAAGTAGCCTAGGCTATAGGCTTACAGATAACGTTAACGTGGGTCAGCTAAGCTTAACGTTACCAGTTTGATACTAAGTCAATTATAACGTTCGATTCTTTGTGCTGTTTGTCTTGCTTTTTCCATTAGTCTCTAGTAAAAACAGGTCTACGTCTGAGATCTGCGTTAGGGCCGATCTGCGTCGCTCAATGATGAAGAATGAGAAGCCACACGATTTGAGAGGGTGTAACGTTAATGTTGCCTTTGCAAATAACGTTATTAAAATGTTCCAAAGTTCTGAAGTTCTTGCATCCTCCACTTCAGTTTTTTATAAATATCGCTTGTTTGAAATGAACATTTAAATTCACCTTAGTTGGCAAATAAGGCTAACAATAGTCTGCTTAAAATGTAGATGTGTAGCGTAGCTGTCAGTTTTGTTTTTCATAACAACAAAGTGTAACCGTTTGTCTGGCTACATTTCTGAAATAATGAAGAGAAGGTTGCCATTGATTTGGGGCTGTCAACTCTCACCTTGAGTGAGTCTCATGCAGTTTGGCCATTTCGCACATTATCATGCAGCAGTGTTTGAATTGGGATAACGGGTGTTCTCACTTTTTCAAATATTGAAATTTTTATGGTCCAGCTTAGGCTACTCTGTAAAACCGTAGGCTAGGCTACACATAGGCTACAACATTTAACATAAAAATATTCAACGTACTTTCTCACCGAAATGTACAAATAATGTTAATATGTTATGTTAAATTTATTAAAATGCACGCTATGGTATGCATTACTTTAATGTGGTTTTATTTTTTAAAAAGCCATTCCTTCTCACACTTGCACCTCAAAGTTATTTCATGTGCTATTTATCAATGCAGTCTGGCAATTCTGACTGTCAGAAGTCACAGAAATTCCATAAATCCCATAAAGTCTGGGAATTTTAAAGTTTAAGTGCATGAGTAGCCTACTGTTCATCATACATAAAGAGAGGCACAATAAAATCCCAGCGAGGACAGTCCCAAGACTCCCAACTGGACACAGACATTGAAAATTGAAAAGTGAGCGGTCCACTTCAAGCACTGCTCAGGCCTCCATACCTGGTTCTCACGCATTGCAATTAAATTATGTACAAGAAAGCATCATTCAATTCAATTTTATTTACATAGCACTTTTTTCAGATAACTATTACAACAACGCTTTAGCCTACAGAGAACCAGAAGGAAAATTGGGCAAAAATCAAGCCTGAACCCCCAAAAAGCAAATTAGGTAAAAACTCCCCATTGGGGAAAAAAAACCATAATACTGTATACATGCGGTTCCCATTTGCTTACACCTGTTGTCCTGCTCTACAGCTGGACTTGATGCGAGATAGGTGGTTGCAAGTGCACCTAAAAATGAGCGACTTTCTTCCCGAACTCGCACCGCTTCGCTGGGGACAACCCTCACTCTGTCGCCTCTGAAAGTTGGCAGCCCTGTAATAATTTATGTTGTTGTTACTACTTGGCTTGCTGGGTGATTAGTGAACAAGGACACACTGTGTCATCAATGCGAAGCACTAATGTTATGGAGTCCTGTTAAGTGTGAGAGTGGTTGACTTAGCGTTCAATAAGCTACTGTGTAGTAGGCTATATATGTGTCAGGGTTCTTATGGTCATGAAAAACCTGGAAATGTTATGGAATTTGAAAATAGTTCTTTCCAGGCCTGGAAAAGTGTTTGGAAAAGTCATGGAAATTAGTTTAACATCGTTTCATGTCGTTCATTTAGCATACACCGTTTAAAATTATTATTATTTTTTTAATTATTTTTTAATTTTTTTAAATCATGTAACGTTAAAAATATAAGCAGACGTGAGACCCGGAGCCTTCCAGTGTTGCGACAATGAGGGACCGCTCTACCCTTTAATTTAAAAAGCTTTGCGTTAATTTCATAATGACAGAATATACAAAAATACTGCAAACGAAAAATGTAGGCTAGTTGAATTAAATGAAAAATACTTTAATGGCAAGATCTGTTTGAATAACAATAATGCCAAAGTAAACAATTATGATAGGCTATTTATCAATTAACGTTAGTCATTAGCCCAGCATCGGAAATATACTATGTGGCAAAGCTGGAGAAAAATGCCCCCAAAATATTTGTTGTAAGATTCAAATTTATATGCATTCTTGTCACTATCTCACTATCAAAGGCTGCTAAAACAGTTGTTGGACAATTCACATATAGCCTATGACTTAACCTACGCCAAATCATGCTTTAGCCAAAGAGGGTAGGCAGAGCAAGAGGTCCAACTTCGGGGCTGGAACATCCGCTTTTTTAGCACCAGGCCTATTATAAGCAACATGTCCACCTAAGGTGAGTTATGATTTAGAAATGGTTGAGTTTATATCGGTACATAAGTTATCTCCGTGGTTATTGCAATGCAAACATTCAGACAGTTATATCGAGGGTTCAACAGAATCATCATGAACAGCCGGTCTGACATTGTGTTTCCCATTGATGTAGAAAACAAATCCCTTTAAACATATTTTTGTCGACATTAAATATGTTGAAACAAAACAGAAATGCATGGCTGTCTTGATATAAACTAAATATAATCTGGAAGGAGAATGTACTTATTTTAAAACGAATGGAGCACCTTCCTCATGTAGGCTACATGATGTAACGGGAAGCAAGCAGCTGACCAGCTAATACACGTCACTGAGTTCAACGATTAACTAGCTACGGTGGCCCCCTTAGTGGTGAGTCGTTGACTTACCAGTTATAGTATTGACATTTCTCAGAAATTATAAATGAAAACTAAGAAAATCCCAAAATTCCGGCGCAATATGTTTGTTAAAATTTGCACTACAAAAGGGAAAGCAATGCTCTAGCTAGACGCTGCTGCCCACTAAAGCTCTGACTGATATGTGTCAGTGTTATGGAATGCCTATCAGCCCAAATTAATTCATAGATGTCTATTCTTTTGATCAAACTATATTGTCTGTCATTCATGTTATTCAAGGTGTGTGCTTAGGAATTATCACGGTTAATTTCAATACCTAATTTTGTCTTCACTTTCATGTATACACAGTGACATCACAGAATGTTTGATCATTAAAATTTGGTTTAAATTGAGAAGTCATGGAAATCCATTGGTCAAAATGTGTACGAAGAACCTTGATGTGTTCAGTAGCAGGCTATAAGGCTTAAAGGCTTGCTGTTCAGCTCTGAATGTTGATTGCAAGCAGAGGCTGTCGAAACTGTTGTTTTGTTGATGACTAACTTTTTTTATGCATTGACTGCCTGTGCTACCTTTCGTAAGCGGACAGACTAAATAAAATTATTACGATGCAATACATATAATTTTATTAACTCAAACAAATACAGTTGCACACATTTTATTTGTTTTTATTCGATGGGGAATGATCGTGATTTGTAGATTAGTTTTTGTGGTCTAGGTTAGCTACTCTTTCCTCCATGCATCCGCAATCTCTGAACCTCTTTTCCCCGCATCTAATAAAAAGCTAATTTGTAATGAAATGTTGCCTTTTGTAGCTCTCTTACGTTAGTGAACTACATTAGGCTATTAGAAATCAACTGGGGGGTATTTTTTTTTTTTTTCATTGGTTTACTTGGTTTAATCAATGAATGGCAATGTAGCGATCCGCCACTGACTTCAGTGTTACATTTTGGGCACACTTTAGTAGCCGCGTAGGCTCGCGTTCATTCAACTCCAACTGTGCAGTTCGAGGAATATGTTAGAACTGCATTATGTTGCACAAGTCACTTGCTGGCTGTATGTTGATGGAATATACCCCACGTCTGTCGGACCACTCACTAAGACCTGTGGATGAAAGGGTACTCATAAAACCCAAACCAAATGAGACATCCAACATTGGCAGGGTATGAAATTAACTTTTATTTCACAGGGCTTTTGCCCCCTTTAAAGGGTTAGTTCAGAATTTTGGACATAATGTCTCATTTACGACTTACCCATGATGTTGTTGATTGATGGAGACCATTTTCAGCTGAATTCATACTGTCCTTCTTGTCGACATACACACATTGCTAATACTAGCGCAACTCTATAACCTATATTCTCTGTGGAAGTAGAATATACTGAGAAGTACGGTGGCGGAGTGATACTTTACGTTACCTACGAATGTATTGCCGGCACTGGTCGACTACAACAACAAAGAAGAGCAAGTTGCAATGGCCACGTTCGCTCCACCGCCGTACTTCCACAGAGAATTTAGGTCAGCACAAAGTAAAGGATTCAACGATAGTTTGACTTCAAAAATGATGGTATAAACACTCAAATTAACCCCAATAGACTGTTGTCATATTTTATTTGCTTTGGGAGCACTGTGGAGTGTTTAAGTACGTTTGGTAGTGCTACCGGTTACCATAGAGTTGCGCTAGCATTAGCAACGTGTGTATGTCCACAAGAAGGACAGCAAGGAATCAGCTGAAAATGGTCTCCATCAATCAACAACATCATGGGTAAGTCGTAAATGAGACATTATGTCCAAAATTCCGAATTAAACCTTTAACTGATTTTCGAGGGCATTTTTTCACATTTCCGAGGCACTGACATGTTATGATGAAAAAACGTATAAACCTCGACTGGTCTCCTGACTTGAACCACTTTGTAACCGCAGGCTCCAAGTTTATCTCCCCCTCAGGTGGGCCCTCAAGGCAAATGACCATCAAATCACCTGATGTGGATGTTTCAGGCTGGTTTTGCCAGTCATTTTTTACACGGTTCATGAGGGAAAAAGCTCTTTCCACTTTAGCTGTGGCCAGTGGAAAGACTTCGATGATTTCAAAGAGGTGAATGATGTGTTGGAACTCTTCTTTCCAGGTTCCAAACAACCGTGACCGCCAGTTGACCTGTGTGTGTTTTTTCAGCACTTTCTTCATCCGTGCCCACTCAGCCATTGCTGTGTTTATCTCGCATTCCCTTGGGGGTTATAGTGTCTTTGAAATGCTGGAGTAAAAACCACACTTCATCATCTCTGTAGCCACCTATGTCCTGGTCCTCTGGCCAGTTGCTGGGATCCACTGTGCACATGGCACTCAGCACTCTGTCTGAGAATGTGGCAAACCTTTCCTCCAGGCAACATAGGACTGGCTCAATCAGTGCCTCAAGGGAGTCATTAAATGCAAGCTCTTCTTCTGGGTTACCTAACTGAACGCCCCTGTAGGCTCCTTTTCTGCACTCCCCTCTCACTGATCTAAGCCTGTGGCCATTGGACTTCAGGATATCTTTCAAAACTTCTGAAGACGCAGTGACTGCATTCACTACTTCTGTCAGTGTCTCTCTGGAACAAGAGGGACAGGTGTGATAACTCTTCTAGAATGTCTAAATAAATTCCCAAGTGAAGGATGAACTTGCATGATGTGATTTTCTTGAGCCAACCTCTCGCTTTTGCTGAATCAGATTTTTTTATGTCTTGACACTGATCACTTCCGATGTCACTGAGGTGTGCCACCACTGCTGGGTAATTTCTTTCAAGTGCCACAAGGGCTCTGCGTCTGTGGTCCACCCAGCGTGTGCCCTCGACTCTTGCAGGCATCAGGATGGACTCATCTAGCAAGGTAGCCATTTCCCCCAGGTCACGAATCCGTTTCGGATTGCATTGTCTATTTTCAAATTCACAACGGATTTTAATTCAGCTAGCTAACATTACATGGGCGAATGGAAACACTTGCTAACAATTAGGGCTGAAACATACCTCACGCAAATAAGCAAACGTGGATGCTTCGAGCTACGCAAACAGTTTTTTTTTCCAATGACATTTGACAAACACAGGAAAATCACAGATCGAACAAGAAAGTTGTTTATTGTTGTTGCCTGCTATAGCGTCCCTCGCTGCAACGCTCTGGTTTGTCTTTCACAAATGTCATGGCAAAAGAAAAACAGTTTGCGTAGCTCGAAGCGTCCACGTTCACGTATTTCCGTGAGGTATGTTTCAGCCTTCAAGGTTAGCTAACGTTAGCCAAATCCATTTAAAGTGATCGCTTTTCTAAGCCCTTTTTTACAGTTTCAATTTGAACTTGGAGCCGTGCGTAGGTGTGGTTATATGACGATGATGCCACAAGGTCATATTATGAATATTCATACGGTCAATGAGTGAAAGGATGTTTCTTGGTGAACTGACTCAGCCCCCTTCCTGCTCTCTGCCACTGAGCTCTCTGCTCACTTTACTAGCCGAGACCATAGACTGTATAAAAATATGGACAAAGCCACTGTGACGTCACCCATTGCCTTTCCATGGCCTCATAAAAACTGAATTGAAGCTCGGCTTTTTCGCCGCCCGTTTGTACAAACTGTGCCTGCTCCGTGGAGCCGAAGTAACCTTGGCTTGGAGCAGGGTCAACCGGATATGGCCCAGGCACAGTATGATTGACAGTTCAGGGTGGAGAAGCCACAGAACTATAAAGCCATTGACCTGACCAAACCCACCATTTTGCAAAACAAACTCGCGATAAACTTCCTTAAAGGTTGTATCAGCGATTTTGGGTGACGTCACTTCTGAAGCGAAATCCCAAACAAACAGAGCCAGCTCCAGCTCAGAGCCAATTATGTTATGTTTTAAAAAATAGTGTTCAAGCATCCAGAATTATAACCACGTTAATAACGTTTGTAAGAAACCAAACCGTTTGTAAATCCGTCAAGATTTCAGCGAGATAAGAGTATTAGCGTATTAGTATCACCCACCCCTTGTCGGTGATTGGTTGGAATACTGTTTATTTTGGTTTTGAGTGGTTGGTAGTACCATTTGTTTTTGTGTACGATCTCGGAGCATAGGCTGCCTACAGAGACGCGGTTTTTTGACGGCCTGCTTATGGGGCGGGCAGCTAGCGGATCGTGAGGAAAAATCAGATGAATGTGATCATTTATGTTTCGACCCAAAATCGCTGATACAACCTTTAAGTTGCTAATGTTTTATAATATAGCATTTAATTTTCATCCTCGATTTTTACTGTGTCATTTATTCGCATTGAATGTGTGGTATTCGTCACATAATTAATGTTAATTCAGTTATCTTCAATTTATATTCAGCTAACATCAGCTAATTTGATTAGCTAGATAGCATACCAGCTGAGCTCAGTAGCCAAGCTAGACGCAATGCATCACCACCACACATGGACGAACAGGGTAACGCTATTGCCATCAACTATATTGACGGTCAATTAATCACATATGTTATTTTGTTAAGACTACTTTTATTATAAATGTCCTTAGCGCCGCTAGAAAGGTAGCAAGCTGACCCAGTCTTAAATGATCGTAAACCATCGTCTTTTTGGCTAACCGCTAATTAACTAGACTGTGGCAGAGCAGTCTGTCACGGTTTGCCGCAGCATGAAACCCCGTTCTGAAAACTGTTCCAGATAAAGTGGGGATTATAGGTTAGTGGGTTCGCACAGTAGCTATATTAGCTACATCGTAGCTGGCATTAACTTTCATCTGTATCCTGTAACCTAATCACAAACATTTACAAACGCGGACTCCGTATTCTTTTCCGATAAATTATTGGTTTTATTTTAAACATCCCCGTATTGAGTCAGTACAAACATAACGCTAACACTTTGTCTCTATTCTCCGCACATTTTCGTAATTTTTGGGACCAAAAAAAATGATCCAGGTGTAGAAATGTCCGGTTAGAGTTCTAGCTAGAGCAGCTGGCAATCACGGTAGCTAGCCAACTTATATGGCCAGCCAGCAAGGATGACTTTAAGGAAATCGAATAACTGTTAAACTAAAATTGCTTGCTATTGTTAGCTTGCTAGCTAAATGTTAAAATGACTTGCCGTGAGATATCGTTAGCTTGCTAGCTAGCTAACCCAGCATTGCTAAGCAATGGTAACGTTCATGATGGGGAGTACGGCGATTGCGTACGGGAGGGGGTGGAATAGCTAAATGAATATCTAAATTGATAAGGTTATACAGGTATGGAGACACTGGGCCTGTAATGTAGCTGCAACATCCCCTTCTGTCTCATCTTACGAAACAGTATTTTTTTTCGTAGTAGACATAGCTCGCTCCAACCAAAATGAATGTAATGACAAACATGTTGAAGATGAGCGGGTAAGGCACTCAATTTATTATGCTATGAACTGCGTCCACAAAACAACAGCTTGTTCACGGTAGGCTACTAAGGGATGTTCTCCATCGAATTCCACTCAAAAATACAGCGTGTCTCCCTGTCCCAAGCATAGACTGTATAAAAATAGATCAGTTTTAGACCAATGATTGTTGTCTCCCCCTTCTGGTCCTGCCCCTCTGAGTGACGGTAGTGAGAACCATATAGAACCTATCTATGCCAGTGATCCCAGGGCTCAACCTGTCCCTCTGATTGGTCTGGAACAAATGTTAATACTCTGTCCAAATGACACAATATTTTAAAAAATCAGCACATGCAGAGGCATTAGATGAAGGAAAGGCACCTATTGCAATTACATTTTTTTGTGGGAAAAATTTATTGACTGAGTATTTTGACCACATTGCTGCCATTGACTTACATGGTGAAAGACCTATACTGGAGCCAACTGCAGTGGCGCTAGTGAGCAACGGCACCAGGAAGTGAGCTTCAAAACGAAAGCCCAGTCTTGGCCCCTTGGCCGAGACTAGCTCCACCTATTTTTATGCTAAGGATTTCGGGACGTCACGAATCCCCGGAAATGCAGCGCATGGTAAGCCGACGCAGAAACTCAGACGACACCCACTTCGACGCAATATGTGATTTTCGGATAAAAACTGTTGTGTATGATCATAGTCTAACCCAAAACATCGGTTTTCAATGCGAAAAGTCGGTTTTTGACTGCCGTATCAATTTAAACTCAGTTTTTCCAATTCCTGACATTTAATCCTAGTAAACATTCCCTGTCTTAGGTCAGTTAGGATCACAACTTTATTTTAAGAATGTGAAATGTCAGAATAATAGAGCGAATGATTTATTGCAGCTTTTATTTATTTCATCACATTCCCAGTGGGTCAGAAGTTTACATACACTCTGTTAGTATTTGGTAGCATTGCCTTTAAATTGTTTAACTTTTGTCAAACGTTTCGGGTAGCCTTCCACAAGCTTGTCACAATAGGTTGCTGGAATTTTGGTCCATTCCTCCTGACTGAACTGGTGTAACTGAGTCAGGTTTGTAGGCCTCCTTGCTCACACAGACCTTTTTCAGTTCTGCCCACAAATGTTCGATTGGATTGAGGTCAGGACTTTGTGATGGCCACTCCAATACCTTGACTTTGTTGTCCTTAAGCCATTTTGCCACAACTTTGGAAGTATGCTTTGGGTCATTGTCCATTTGGAAGAGCCATTTGCGACTAAGCTTTAACTTCCTGGCTGATGTCTTGAGATGTTGCTTCAATATATCCGCATAATTTTCTTTCGTCATGATGCCATCTATTTTATAAAGTGCACCAGTCCCTCGTGCAGCACAGCACCCCCACAACATGATGCTGCCACCCCCGTGCTTCACAGTTGGGATGGTGTTCTTCGGCTTGCAAGCCTCACCCTTTTTCCTCCAAACATAATGATGGTCATTATGGCCAAACAGTTCAAATTTTGTTTCATCAGACCAGAGGACATTTCTCCAAAAAGTAAGATCTTTGTCCCCATGTGCAGTTGCAAACTGTAGTCTGGCTTTATTATGGTGGTTTTGGAGTAGTGGCTTCTTCCTTGCTGAGCAGCCTTTCAGGTTATGTCAATAGAGGACTCATAGATACTTTTGTACCTGTTCCCTCCAGCATCTTCACAAGGTCCTTTGCTGTTGTTCTGGGATTGATTAGCACTTTTCGCACCAAACACGTTCATCTCTAGGAGACAGAACGCGTCTTCTTCCTGAGCGGTATGATGGCTGCGTGGTCCCATGGTGTATATACTTGCGTACTATTGTTTGTACAGATGAACTTGGTACTTTCAGGCGTTTGGAAATTGCTTCCAAGGATGAACCAGGAGGTTCACAATTTTCTTTCTGAGGTCTTGGCTGATTTCTTTTGATTTTCCCATGATGTCAAGCAAAGAGGCACTGAGTTTGAAGGTAGGTCTTAAAATACATCCACAGGTCCACAGGTACGCCTCCAATTGATTCAATGTCAATTAGCCTATCAGAAGTTTCTAAAGCCATGACATAATTTTCTGGAATTTTCCAAGCTGTTTAAAGGCACAGTCAACTTAGTGTATGTAAACTTCTGACCCACTGGAATTGTGATATAGTGAAATAATCTGTAAACAATTGTTGGAAAAATGACTTGTGTCATGCACAAAATAGATGTCCTAACTGACTTGCCAACACTATATTTTTCACACATGAAATCTGTGGAGTGGTTAAAACTGAGTTTTAATGACTTCAACTAGGGTTGCTCCGATCCAGTTTTTTTCAATTTCGATCTGATCCGATATATTAATTTGGATTTTTCCCGATACTTTGCCGATAACCGATACAGTAGGCTACATAGTAAAACATGATTAAAATACAAAAAAATGCATTACCTTTCAATTTAAAGCCATTTATTATTAACTGAAGGCTACAGTGTTCAGTTCAAATAACAGTCAGTGCAACTGAGTGCAAAATGCAATGGCAAGTTGGCAGATACTTCAAATAACAAGTAGTAATAATAACAAGACAATAACAAATCAAGTGCCTTAAAGACTTATTACAACTGGCAAATACAAAAAAGTGCCAACATGGAAACCAGTACCACATCATTGGCTTGTTTAGCAGACTATCAGCCAAGTTTTTTTACTCAATATTTTAAAGTGCAATAACAGCAGTAGAAAAACAAATAAAAATAAAATACCTGCAAATAATAAATGAAAACAATGTGCATACTAGCTGCTTCTTAAAATTGTATTAAACCCAAAATGAATAAAATACTGTTACTGTATGTCTGTTTTAATGCAGCAGCCAGCCAACACTGTAAACAAGGAAACCACACATCATATTTAAAGTTACGGGAACAGGTATCAGGTTATAACAAATAAACAAGTACCTGGCAGTGCAAATGGTTAACTGGCAAATACAAAAAAGTCACAACTCCTTAATTTTGTACTATATATTTTAAAGTGCAATAACAGTAGAAAACAATTCACCAAAAGAAAATACCTACAAATAATAATAAACTAAAACAACAATGTGCATAGCTGCTTCTTAAAATTGTATTAACACAAAATAAATAAAATACTGTAGGTATTTCAACTGATATGAGATTCAACTGATATGAACAACCTGAGCAGAGCTGCTGTGAGCGATAGCTTCTCGCTTTCTAGGAATGTACATTCAGTTTTTTTCCAGGTCTGTTCTGTTAATGCAGCAGCAACCACTGTAAACGAAAACCAAACCACACCTCATCGTGGCTTGTTTAAACTAAAGTTAACATCAGGACAGGTATCAGGTTAACTTAAAGGACCTGGATTAACCCAATTAAGACAACACCAGAAGAATCTCACTTAAGAGAACTTTGTCAGGTTTTTCTTGAGGAAAATTATCATTTCTGTCATCTCTGCTGTAAGGCGGTTTCTCTTTTCATCCACTACGTTGGATGTGGTGCTAAACAGTCTCTCACTTTCAACTGAGGTGGAGGGGGCACTGAGGAATCGTACTGCAATGGCAGCAACTGCAGGAAAGCTATCATGTTTTTTTCCCCAGAACTGAAAAGGGGACTCAGAGCGAGAAATTGTTGGCTCTTTCAAATATTTTTGCATTTGAACTAGAGCAACATCACTGTTGCTGCCTGTTCCAGAATCACCTTGCTCCTTCAGAATGTTATCATATAGAGCCATCAAGCTGCTCTTGGGTCTGCTCTGGCTGCTCCCAGCTGCTTCTTCCCTGCGAGGCACCTTCTCTGCTGGCTCAGCATCTACTGGCTCAGCATCTACTGAAGCTAAATCTTCAGTAGATGTAGATGCTGCTGGCTCTGTTGTAGCTGAAGCTGCTCCATCATTCAGCAACTCCACCTTCCTAATCTCTCGCATCAGGGCATCCCTGGCGTCATTGGCTGTCACAGCACCTGTGAAGTATCTGACACAAAAATAAAAAAAGGTTGAGCACAACTATAGTGTACATGTTCCACTTCCAACTAAATCTGTAAATACAATTGCTTTTCTCTCTCTCTCTCTCTCTCTCTCTCTCACACACACCTCACTCACACACACCTCACACACACACACACACACACACACACACACACACACACACACACACACACACACACACACACACACACACACACACACACACACACACTTTTCACATCTTCAGGCTATAGTTCAACATGTAATCTTAGTTTATGCAGCATTTCACATTTAAAATTAAAACACAGACAACATTAGAGATTATCGATAAAAAAACATTGCATAAGATGCTGCTGTCTTACCTATCTTTGTAGCGTGGGTCCACTAAAGTGGCTACCGAGTAGAGGGGTTCACCTTCTGTGCTGCTGAATCTTCTGTTCACAGCTTCCAGGAGGGTCTGCTTCATTGTCTTGATTCCACTGTCAGTACTGGTCTCGCGAGTGAGAAGTCTCTTCAAGACAGTGATGGCTGGGATGACGTCAGCTAAAGTGGAGGTCGCTGAGCTGATAAGCTTTGTTATCTCCTCAAAGGGTTCCAACACTGTCACAGCAATGACCACTCGTTAGCAGACAGAGTGGTAGGAAGGTCGTAGTCTGCCTGGTATGAGCACAGGGCTCTCTTCTGTTCCAACAGGCTTTTGATCATATACAGGGAGCTATTCCACCTTGTCTAGACGTCTTGCTGTAGACGATGTGTGTCCTGCAGCAGCTGTTTTTGTATGTCTTCAAAGCGAGACTGTGCAACTTGTGAATGTTTGAAGTGTGTCACGATTCTCCTTCCATTTGCGATGGCATCACTCACGCTGCGTTGGGACAGGAGCCCCTCGTGAACCACTAGTTGCAGTGTGTGCGCCAAGCAGCCCAAACTATTAACCGGCACCTCATCCATCCCCTTTTTCATGTTACTTGCGTTGTCTCGGTGTGGGATCCTCTGCACTTTTTAACATTAAGCACTGCGCTGTTAAAAGCATAATTTTCAGGACTCACCCAATGTACAGTGAGACTCATTAGCGACATTGGGCTAACGCTAGAGGACCAGATGTCAGTAGTAAAACTCGTACTTTTAACATCGTTCAACTGCGCTGTTAAACGCGACGACACTGTGTTGTATAGTTCTGGCAAAGCAGTCGTTGATATGAATTTCCTGCCCGGGATATTATACCTGGGCTCGAGGTGTTCAATTAGGCTGCGAAAGCCAACATTATCAACAACAGAGAGAGGTTGATCATCCAGCACAATGAAATGGAGCAGCTTCTCTGTAATCCTTTTAGCCGTCACGGAGTCGTCTGAAAGTTTTTCACGCTTTTTGAAAGCAGCAGAAATCTTCGGCTGCTGCGACTGTTTAGCTAGTTGCTCAAGCTCCTCGTTTTCTTTCGCGTGTTTTTTTTTTAGATGCTTGCTCAAATTGGCGGTATTGTACGATGAAACGCTCTGTCCACCCCTCGAAACCATGGCTTCACATACATTGCACTTTGCTTTGCTGCTTTGTGGCGTCTCAATTGTAAAATATCTCCAAATTAAGGACATGTTTGCTAAGCTTTAAGTTCGCCGCCACCAAACGAAAACACCCCTCCTCCTCAGTGTGGTGCTGCTGGTGCCTGCCAGCGTGCTTGCGCGTCACCATGCTAACAGCCAGGCTACGCCTACTTCCCTGTGAGAGGAGCTCCAAAAAAAAGTTTGCTGTACTATTATTGTATCGGATCGGTGATTTAATGTCCCATTTCGATACGTCCCGATACGAGGATTAGTTTTATATCGGAGCCCGATCCCATATCGGTATCGGAGCAACTCTAACTTCAACCTATGACTTAAATTGCATGGGAATAGTATGGAACCCATGGTTGGCTAAATGGCTGTAAGTCCGCAATGGTCTGAGGTATCAAACAAGCCTCAAACCATCACTGCTGCCAGATATGCAATAGATATGGATGGATCATTTAAAGGGTTGTTTCCCCTGACTTATATTCCATAGAGTTCGATAGGAAACATGTATAAAAAATTTGTTCAAATCATAAAGGGTGAGGTCAGAAAGTGATTGTTTTCTGACCTAATGCCCCAATCACTAGTGTTGGTGTAAGTGTGATATCACCAGGAAGGTACAGACAGCCCGTTAATAACTGTTATGTGCATCATGCATGTGCTACCTTCCTCATGTTACTGTGATTTTGTCTGTTTATCCAATGCGGGTGCTGTAGCTGATGATGTTCGGACTTTCTTTCATTTTCAGGATGAGAATCTGAAGACTTTGGTTCATAATCTGGGGCAGAATGACTGGAAGTCCATTGGCAGCTTTTTACCGGTGAGTGAGTGCTAACGCTGAATAAACCTGAAGGCCAGAGCCCTGTCTACAGGCAGGTGTTTGTCGAGGGCAGATGCTGATTCTGTTGTATTCCATTTCCAGGCGGTGTCCGTCTACGTCAGATGCTAACTGTTGTATGCTTTTTCCTGCAGGGTCGCACAGAGTACCAGTGCCAGTACCGTTGGGCCAGAGTCCTGAACCCGGATCTGGTCAAGGGGCCCTGGACCAAGGAGGAGGATGACAAGGTGAGTTCCACTGTGATTTTGTGCTCCAAACGTCCAAAGATGACTGTCTGCAGGCAGGGACAGTGAGTAGAATTCCTGCCTCGTTCAATGGAAACAAAAAGTACCGCATGGTGCTTGCTGTATGCTGCTCACTGCATGCTGTACGCCACTTACTGCGATAACTTGCAGAAAGCCTGACCTGGATCAGGACACCCCCTCAGCCCTGCCTTCCTCACCTTCCTGCCAGGTGATTGAGCTGGTGAACAAATATGGCACCAAGCAGTGGACCATGGTGGCCCGGCACCTGAAGGGCCGTCTGGGCAAACAATGCCGGGAACGCTGGCATAACCACCTCAACCCCGATGTTAAGAAGTCCTCCTGGACCCCCGAGGAGGACCTCATCATCTACAAGGCCCACTGCGTCCTGGGAAACCGCTGGGCGGAAATTGCCAAACTGCTACCCGGCAGGTAGATTCCTCCTGACACACTGACACAATTAGGTTTAACCTTTTCCTACCAAGGGAAAAATGAGACAATTCTCACCTGTTTTCACTAGTGTCAAACACAGCTCTTTATCTCAAAACCTATAAATGGTAAAATGATACAAATATGGTTCACAGCATTTCTTAAAGGAGAGAACTGTACCATTTTGACTAAGCAGATAAATCCAGATTCTGTTACTTAATTACAACAATTGTAAATGTAAAAAAATAAATAAACGTATACCTACATTCAGGTTTTAGTATTGTTCCCTGGTGAGCTACAAAAGCTATGGAGGAAATAACTCACTATACTGAATATTTGTGGTAAAACCTTGGTGTCAGTATCTCAAACCGTTCAAATTCTGCATTTGATTTTTCAGGCAACCCCCTTTTGGTTACCAAATTGTGGCAAAATTGCCAGAAAAGTCTCAATATGATTTATTTTTTAACTTTGTACAATACGATTTGATATTTTGTCAATAAAAGTGATGTACTGGGAACCTATTGGTTAGCCATCGTTCTAAGTCCTTAGGTTTAAAAGAGGAGGTCTGGAGGGTGCCAGGGGGTTTGATTAGACACATGGTTCTGCCTTCTTGTTCTTGGGCACAATCCTTAACGTGTCCCAGACCATTTGAGCCTCATTATGTAGCTCAAGAGCTGAAAACTGGCCTCTTGAAAACAATGAAACATGGGTTCGTACACATGGGTGCAGGTTGTGCACAAACATAGATCTGAAGGCCTGATCTTCTTCTAAGCCTGGCCTGTTTCTACCTTGGAAGAACGCATGTTTGAAACGTTGGTAGTAAATTCAGGATGATTTTGTGCGATCATGTTTAATCTCCACAGCTTTGATCATGGCTGCCGCCTGATCAAGCTGGGGCATGTATTGTGCTACTAATACATCATGGAGCTTAGGATATATAAGAATGAACATTGGATGGAAGTTGTTCCATGAATGTACAAATCTCTCTGATAGAGGTTTTCCAGATGAGTTTGACCTTCGCTCGATCAGTTGACCTGGGCAGATCAGAGAGGCAGTTGTCAATAAGTCTCAAGTAACACAATGTTATATTCAGTGTTTTTAGGGTTAAGCTGTTCAATATCCCTAGCCATGGATTCTAGCTGTTCAAAGCGAAGACCATGTGAGGTTTCACAAGTCTGCCCGTTTGGGGAAGACGAGACTGATGCCAAATCTGAATGTGAGCGTGTTTCATGCTCCGCTCGACACCCTCTATTAGGTTGTGAGGACGCAATCATCATTCTCTATATGGCTAGAAGAAGAAGACAATCTCTGGTCCCCCGTTTTGTGGGAGCATGGAAGGTGCAGTCCTGAATAGGCCTAGCTCTCATTTGCAGAGATGGACAGAAGCTGAAATGCTGTCCCCCTTTCCCTGTCTAGGGAGGAGGTGGACGAACCATCGCAAGAGAAATCCAAAGCATTGCGATCTGAATAGTCTCGGCCAGAGCAAGCTATCGAACAGGGGTCTGAGAAACCTGAATTAAGACTGGGCGTCACTTTCCGCACATTGTGGTGTAAGGGGGAAGTGACGGTTCCAGTGAAAGCTGAATGAATGAGCTCTGGGAGATTTCTCTAGTCTGTGTAATTTGAGGTCAAAGTAGGTGGCAAGGTACTTTGGCCACTAGTGTCTCCCTGCTGGGAGGAAGTAAGAGAACCTGGAGATGGGAAAGCCTGAGAAAGCAGGTTCTGAGATGAGAGTGGATGGGGTAGCAAGAGGTATCCACTCTTAAGCTTGAATAGTTCCCCTCTATAGGAGATCTGATTTGGCTGAATGCAGATCATGCAAGTACCATATTGCTTTTTTTTTACTAACAGTCCGGAGCTCAAGAATAAGGTTGACATGCTGTGCTTTGAGGCATTCCATCTCTGCTCTAAGATCCCTGTTGCTCTGAAGAGGAAGACTACTCTGTTGACAGAAATTCAAGACCAGACAAGAGAGAATTGGGTCTTGTGAATGTGTGAGGGACTCTCCCTTCTCATTGATCAATGAGAGAACGTTTCCTACAATCTGTGAGGTTCCGCTGATTCAAGAAATCCACATAGCCGGGTGCTCAGCCTTGGGCTAAAATGGAAAGGTAGGCTTCAGTAGATATGGGTTCCATATCTAAAGCAATAAAAGCTAAATTCTGAATATCAGTAACTTGAAGGAACTCTAGAACTCTTAGCTATTAGGGCTTTGAGCGCCTGTAAGTGCAGCGACAACTGATTATACACCAACGTGTGCAAATCACAATCCAAGTTGTGATGAAGGATATAAATTGTTCTAGGAACATTTTCTAGCTATAGTACAAGGTAGCTACAGCACCACAGTGACTAGCATCAATGCAATGTAACGGCAGCAAACTTACAGAACATACAGTGCATGTTATGATTTTCCAGCGAACAATTTGGAATTGTGATAAGAATCACAAATACCAAATATCAGATTATGAAAAAGGGTCAGAATTACAATTACTACTAATTTCCGATTTAATAATAAAATACAATTAATAAAATTAATTTAAATTACTGTGAAGTAATCAATTATTAATACAGCATGGTTAATAATATTATTATTGATGATAGGTATTATATCAGAAGGTAAAGGCAATTAACAGACCACAGCGCCAAATGCAGGTGCAATAACACAACCGTCCATTACGGGCAGTGTATTGGGAGAAAGCTGGGCAGGCAAACTTTCAGATATGCTGTGAGGGGGACATCTGGTGGTCGTTCGGAGAATTGCACTTCAGATTGATCTAGCTGAAAATGGAGAAAATATACTCTGAAATGAGTTTTGATATCATTAGAACACAAAGTTTGAGTCAAACTCTAATCATCCTCACACGGGGCACCAGAATGTAAGGAATATGCCTCTATATTCTTACGTGGTTGCTTCATTGTTGTTTTGTTAAAGATCAAATTATTGTAATCACATTGTATAAATGCCCATTATCAAGTTGAACACACAAATGTACAATGTATTTTTATCACTGGCATATGTATGCACCATTACTTGCCAAGCTAAAATTAACCATTCACTGTATTACTCTGCACTTCTGTGAACCTTCATATGCACATACATACATATTGCACCTATATTCTGTATTCAAATATGCTTTATCTGGCTGAACTAGAGCTGTGATGATTATGAAATTTTGACTCACGATATATTGTCACACAGAAAATGGCGATATATGATATAATTGTCGTTTTCTTTTCTGATTATTGTTACATTATTGCCTCATAACAAATGCTCCAATGACAAACTCTTTTATGGAAGATTTATTTATCTAAAATGGATAAAACACATCACATAAAATGTAAAACGTGCAGTGCTTCTGCCCTGATAAAAAAGTGCATCACTCTTAGGTTGGTACTGCAGGGCTGAAAATTTTTCTGGTTTGAGGGGGATTTCCCCCCTTATGAAAAACATTTTGGGGGGGATTTCAATGGTTGGGGGGTTGAGTCAGGGATGGGTGGTGGCAGAAGAGGTGATGGACAAGATAGATAACAACATTCAACATTATGCAATATGCTTTTATGAACTTTATTTTCTTTTGTCTTATTGCCATTATACTTTATGTAGAAGTCTGAAAAATAGAGCTTAACATATGCCTTTTATTCATGAGCTTCTTTAAAACGAGCTTCTTTAAAATGTCAAAAATTTACAACTGTTCAGGAAAACTTCACATTTTCTTAAAAATGAAAAATTACTCTTCCTTTGCTCCCTTTTGCTGACTCATTGCTAGGGTTGGGTATCAAGAACCGGTTCCAAGTTGGAACCGCTAACAAATTTCCAAGAACCGTGGATTCGTTAAGACACGTGCATTTCGATTCTGCTTCTCGGTTCCTAACTGTTGCATACATTTCTGTCTCGCGCTCCCGAGTGAACTGCAGTGAGCTTTTTACAGTCCATAACATAAGTTTCACTTATCTGCCAGGACCTGCTACGTGGACCTAACGTCACATCATTTGTTACGCATTACGTCAGCGACTTAGCAAAGCACATTGCTACTGTTTACATTCTAGTGTTGCACGGTACATCGAAACTTCGGTACTTTTTCGATACTTAAAAAAACAAAACGGTTCGGTATTAGAATTTTCCGACGTTCGGTACTTTTAGGTCAAATGTGTGCTCTGCTGTTATGTGTGCATTACTGATTGAGAGGATGAAAGGTGAACGTTAGCTAACAATACTACGAGTCTGATTCTTTCACACGCGCGATATTGTTTTTGGCCGGCAGAGCTATAGGCTACTTCACGTTACCTACTAAACTAACGCCTTACTTCCACGGAGAATTTAGGTGAGCACAAAGTAAATGATTTAACGATAGTTTGACTTGAAAAATGATGGTATAATCACTGAAAATAACCCCGATAGACTGTCGTCGTATTTTATCATTCATGTCACGTATAGAAACAATAATATTTTTTAAAACGTTGTACAAATGAGTATTCGCCGTTTTCCCTTGCTTACTGTACTACTATATACAGTGATGCACTTTCGGTTTAGAAGACACCTCATTTTTTTCTCCAAAATCTCGTATAAATATGTTTAAGAAACCAAGTACTTACCAGTATATTCAGCTACAGCTGTTTTCTGATGAACCCTGAAGAGTTTATCTTGTTATATTTCGCCAAAGTCCCGTACAGTCGACATTTCCGCAGTGACCACCCCTCTCACTTAGGGCTGAAATACGTTGCTGTACTTGTGTGAATACACACGCGCTTTCGTACGTTCTTTTTTAAACGTATTTAAATACATTAAGCGACGTATGTTATGGTTATTATATATATACTGTATGTGACTATTCTGAAATAAATGTATTCTGTAGCAAATTTCTGAATGATACATCTTCTTCTTCAGTTCAAACTTAAAACCATGGATGTGCAGGGAATATTTTTTTAGATATTGACATTTAAATAAAACTAGTAGAAACCAGGAGGAAATTGCCTCTGAAGGGCCAAAGTAAATAGGGTTAAGGTCATTTCAGTAGAGGTACCGAGTATCGAATTAGTATCGTTTCAGTTTCAAGTACCGTTTCAGTATCGAGTATCATGATACTAAACCTGGTATCGGTATCAAAGTCAAAATTTTGGTATCGTGACAACACTGGATCGACCGTCATGGCTGACCGCAGCAAACGTTCGAAAGTTTGGCTTAGCTTCACTAAAAAAGATAGCAACACGGCAAAATGCAACACCTGCAGTAAGGTTATTTCGTACAAGGGAGGAAGCACCTCCAACATGACGAAGCATTTGCTTCAACACGGCGTGAATCTGAAGGAATGCACCGTGTTTGATGTGTTGCGGTCTCCCAGCCACAATGCAGCTAACGTCGTTACAGCTAACGTTAGCGCTAGCAGTAGCAACGTCTCGCGCTCAGGTACAAAACACAGATGAGCTGACATTCGCCTTTTATATTAAACGAATGATGTCTACAAATTATTCTTCTAATATATATTTTTCTTAGATACGAGTTCAGAGAGCAGTCAGAGCACCCCTCCACCTCCGGTTAATCCCCAGAGACCCTCCTGTACAGTAACTCCTTTCACTTTAGCCATGAAGGGGAAGATGAGCAAGGAGAAAGTGGATGAATGTCACCGAGCGGTGACAAGATTTGTGGTGAAGGGGTTACATCCCTTTGCTACGGTTGAGTCTATTCCGTTTAGGTATGCAAAATGCATTATTGATATCTGGTTATTCACAGCAATATCCATATACACCTCCCCCTCGATAAGTCACGCGGATAACTCGCGGTTGTGCAGTTGGCTCCCAATTTATCAATGCATTGAATATCTGTACTGTGATATTACTGATGCTATTGAACAGAATAGACGCGACCGTAACGTTAACTAGTCTCTCACAAGCTTGGCATGCATGCAGCTTTGAGATCAATAGCACGCAGCGCACGCCGGAAGATTGGTCTCAATAGTAACAGTCACCTGTTTGCGTTGTCAATCGATAGTGGATACAGCGTGCTTTCTCGGACAAGAGAACTTCGGACTTTCATTTGACTCATTTGATCAAGTCGGGTTGAGAGAAAAAAAAAAAAACTGCTCCATTAATTCTGTCAATTTGGTTTATAATATATAATTTGCAAAGAATAAAAAAAATATAAATATACACTCAGACAGTTGATTATAGCCTAAATGTTCCAAGAATAGAGGTGGCTCATTTTTGTTCTTGAAATGTGTTCTTTTTTTCTCTCCAAAAAATATTGGAATCGGAACCGAGATTCGATAAGAACCGGATTCGATAAGCAGAATCGGAATCGGAATCGGAATCGATAAAATTGAAACGATACCCACCTCATTGCACTGAAATGCTGTTTTCAGGAGACCTTGCTATCAACTGTTTGTGTTTTTGTGGGATTGTGCAGTTGACAACGCTTTTGACATGGAACCGTGTGAGCTCTCAGCTTCACGCTTTTGTTTTAAAGCCGCATTTCAGCGTATGATTACTAGACGTCATGGCAAGCCGTTTTGTCATTTATTCGACTTCTGTAGCTAGTAGGGTTGTGCCGATGGCTGATGACATCGGACATCAACAATGTGCTGTGCCAATGATGATGCAACTTTTACGTTTGGCCAACACAAATATAGTTTTTTGTTTTTCGCAGCATGTGCAGATTCCCCAAAACAACTTTCCACATTTTTCAGCTTATATTTGACTACAAACATTAATAATATAGGGCTAAATTTTGTTCAGTTTGTCTGTAGTCTAGCCTACTACTTTGGAAATAGAACCATTATAATAAATTGCACGCGGTGCCTGGGGGCTCGTTCATGTTTTCCGTCTTGTGAAATGAGTATCATGCCGTTTCTAGGCTAGGCTACGTCTAGCACATAGGCACCTGGTTTATTTTTTGTTTACCAGGGGGTGCCCTAAAATGCAGCCACAGGCAAAAAACATTTTTTTAAAAACCTTAGTTAACCGCATAAGGACAGGTTTATTTATGAAGTTCATGAAAACATTTGAATAGTCAATGCTAAATTACTAAATGAAACACGGGCTACAAATAATTGGTGATGCTTTGCTGAACAAATTATATTGCAATAGCCTAATAAAAAAAATCCACCCCTCACAAGCAGCTGATGACATCAGACATCGGCGATGTTTGATTGGCCGATGTGACAATATGAAATTTGTTGACATCGAACAACCCTAGTAGCTAGCTATCTTTTTGTCCTAACTAGCTGCCCATTTTCATAGCTAGATGGCCATATGACTTAGCTAGCTTACACAATTTCCTAGCTGGCTGCCGTTTGTGCCAACTAGCTGGCCATAAAACCTAGCTTACTGCGTCAAAAAGCCAGCTAGCTGGCTCCATACACAGCTAGTTGCTACTTTTGGCAGCTAGTTGCCACAAAACGCAGCTGGTTTAACATGCTTGGTCAAAAGTGCAGCTAGTTAAGCTAGCTTGGTTTTATTTTGCTTACTAGTTAAGCTAGCTATGATTTATTGGGTCACTGGTTGAGCTAGCTCAATTTTACCACGCAGCTAGCTAAACTAGTTGATCCTTTTTTGCCAGTTAGCTAAACTAGTTGATGCTTATGGCCAACTAGCTGAACTAGCTGGCCCTTATGGCCAGCTAGTTGTACTAGCTACATATAATATGCAGATTTTCTTAAGGGGGCGGGCAGTGGGCGTGACCAGATCTATTTTAGACTGCTGGTGCTGTCAAATACGATTTTAAGTAATATAGCCTAACAGGCTACATTTTTTTCTGAGACTGTTTGCTGTTCAAAGTCTCTTTTAAAACATAGCCTACATTGTTATTTAGGCTATATGAATAAAAAAACAATGTGAAATAAATTAATCCAAGCATTTTTATTGTTGTTGACCTGTTATGTGACAGCTAATGAAAAATTCCCTTTTATGCCAGTAGACGCTTGTTAGTAGGCTAGGTCTACCGTTGGGGAAGAATTTGGCTTTCAATAATCGCAGTTCATTTTATTTTGAGGTTGTTTCTAGCAATAAACAACAACAACAAAACAGGTTGCAATTAAAAGTCCACCTTGCTTATTTTTTGGATGCCATGTAGCTACTGGCATCTGTAGCCTAATACAATTCTTGGAAAAAGGTTTGACGAATTCCAATGATTATTTTAAACAAACTAGATTTTTATGAGAACGACATTTACATCTGCTTCAACAAGTAATTACTTTCATAGCAGAACAAGGACACGACAAAATATATGCACCAGAGGTCTGGGTTAAGTTAAGCTATGTCAAAGCTGCTCCATCTTGGATGAATACCAGAAAAAGTAGCTACAAAAAAAGACAATTCAGGTAATGAGTTTATCTCTAAATTTGGAAATCTTATAATCCAACAATGATCGTTGCTGTTGCCCCGCTTTTGCGTGTGAACGCTCATAGTTTACTGTTCAGTACCGTGTTGGGGTACTGTCAGTCCATCACATAACCACAAGAGTGATGGACTGACAGTACCCCAACTCTTTTAGTTATGCTGCTATAGTAGCCTATGCCCTGGGACTTTCCATACTACATTATGGCCTCCACATTTGCAGTTACTCTCCTAATTCTATAAGTGCCTAACCTGGCTTGTCCTGTTTTTTTCCCCGCAGGGCTTAACCCTTCCCTCAGTTTATGGACCGCTCCAGTCCTCCCCTGGCTCAAACGCACGCCTTGATGCAACCTAGAGTCCCCGCAGATGTTTCACTCCGCCCCTCTGAATAGCATATTGTAGGCGATCTCTTCATTGGACTTTCTAGCGCTGGCTAGCATACTTGCCAGCTGTTTAATATCTCAGACTTTTGATTATTTGCTGTGATATGCCTATATCCCTCAATAACCTCAATAATCACCATCCATTCCTTTTGATCCTTAAACCGTCCAGCCAGCGGAAGATGGGCTCCCCGGCCCTCTCTAGTCAGGTTCCTCCCCACTGTTGAGTGGCTATTTTTCTCCCCACTGTTGAGTGGCTATTTTTCTCCCCACTGTTGAGTGGCTATTTTTCTCCCCACTGTTGAGTGGCTATTTTTCTCCCCACTGTTGAGTAGGCTATTTTTTCCCAACTCAGGAGTTTTTTTTAAATCTTGTTTTGGGGGTTCAGGCCTGTTTTTTGTGCAATTGTCCCTCTGTTTCTCTGTAGTCTGACAGTTCTCTGCGCTATTGGCTACAAATAAAATTTAATTGAATTAATAAGTATTATTAGGCTAATGTACTGTTACTACTGCTAGGCTATGCTATATGTTCATTTACAATTTACCATTTAAGTTGTAAACTATTAATATTTTGTATTTTACATTTTTTGCATTCTGCAGGCTACATTTTATTTAGGCCTATGTGTGCTGTTGCTTTTGCTTTTTATTGTATAAAATCATGTATTATATGTAGCCTGCATTCTTGTCTAATTTAATCTATTTCTGCTGTTACATCCACCAGGGGTGCATTTCCCAAAAGCATCGTAAGGCTAAAACGATCGTAAAACCCTTCTTACGAAGCTTCTTGACTAGGCTATAGGGTGCGTTTCCCAAAAGCATCCGCTCGTAGAAATCGCACTTAACCCTAAGATTGATCGTTATCGGGAAATGCGGCCCAGGTCATATTCCTGGTTGGCTATAGCCTACTGTGAAGTTCTGGACAACAGTAGTCGTTCTGGTTCTGGATGGATCAAACTTTAATTTCTCGAATTATGCATTAGGCTAGGCTATGTCACAAATTGCCGTATCCCCACTTTGTAGGCTAGGCTACAACCTCACAAGGATAGCACATTTAGTTATTTTTTTTAATTTTTTGTTTATTTGATAGGGACAGGTACAGTATACATAGAGAATTGAACAACAATTGTCCAATGCAATGCATCAGAGCATTTATAACTTCTGCTAATTTCCAATGCCTGTCCTTAGAAGGGCCTTTAAATAACAGACACAAAACATGTTCACAGACAACAAAGTTAAACTATATAGTACATTTTGTTGACCTTATAGGAACAGCAGTACGACTTAACGGCGCATATATATATATATATATATATATATATATACACATAGATACATTCCCTCCCCCCCACCCCTACACATGACTTCATGATTGATTGGCTTTTAAAAATTTTGGTCTATTCACTATTGCATTGTCTTTTGAGTTTTAGCAGTGAACAGTGGGGAGAGGAGTCGGTTGAAACTACAAATTCTTTAGCAAGGCTGCTCGTTTTACAAAATCAAAACAAATTTTGCTACCCATCGCTGGCGGCGCATGCTTGTTGTGATGGATATTATGTGCAATCAGAGAAAATAATTTAATGATTCGTAGCGGTTATTAAAACATAATGTGCCACAAGACGTTAGAATGTTAAGTCTCGCGATTTAGCTTCGTTAACATTTTTAGCTGACAAATTCTAGAAGCGCCCCGCATCCTCTCTACACTGAAATGGAAAAACAGGTCAACGTTCTCATTCGTAGGCCTTTCTTATGCACTTATAAGTGAATTTATATGCAACTATAAAGAAGAAACATAAGCAATGTTTTTATTTAGGCTACAAATGACACAGTATCATATCCCTTTTCACTATTCAGAACAGGCACCATTTTCATTGAAAAAACTCAGAAGACAATGCAATAGTGAATAGACCAAAATGTCAACATTTTAAAATTAAACAGGAAATTTTTAAAAGCCAATCAGGTAGTCATGTGTAGGGGTGGGGAGGAGGGAATGTATCTATGTGTATATATGTGTATATGTATGTATATACAGTACCAGTCAAAAGTTTGGACACACCTACTCATAGAAGGTTTTTTTTCATTATTTTTACTGTTTTCCACATTTTGGAATAGTAAAGACATCAAAACTATGAGATAACACAAATTAAATTATGCAAAAACCAAAAAAGGGTTAAACAAATAAAAAAAAGTATTATTTTAGATTCTTCAAAGTAGCCACCCTTTGCCTTGATAACAGCTTTGCACATTCTTGCCAATCTCTCAAACAACTTCTGTGGTAAACAGGTATTCCACAGGTAAAAAGGTGATGCCATCATGACTGTATAAAAGGATATCAAAAGACTCCTGATATCTTATTTCCAGGTACTCTTAGAAGCGCTACTATAACCTCTGCATTTGAATGGATCTCTATGGGAATTGGGGGGTGGGACTAGATTTAGCTTTAAATTACACTGGAACAGTGTGGAACACATGGTTGGCTAAATGGCTCTAAGTCATCAAGGGTCTGATGTATCAAACAAGCCTTAAACCATCACTCTGCTGCCAGATATGCAGTAGATATGGATGGATCACTTGAAGGGTTGTTTCTCCTGACAAACTTTCCTATTGAACTCTATGGAAAAATACGTCAGGAGAAGAAACCCTTCAAGTTATCCATCCATATCTACTGTATTTCTGGCAGCAGAGTGATGGTCTAAGGCTTGTTTGATACGTCAGATCCTTGATGACTTAGAGCCATTTAGCCAACCTTGTGTTCTACACTGTTCCAGTGTAATTTAAAGCTAAATCTAGTCCCACCCCCCAATTCCCATAGAGATCCATTCAAATGCAGAGGTTATAGCATCGCTTCTAAGAGTACTTGGAAATAAGATATCAGGAGTCTTTTGATATCCTTTTATAGTCATGATGGCATCACCTTTTTACCTGTGGAATACCTGTTTACTACAGAAGTTGTTTGAGAGAATGGCAAGAATGTGCAAAGCCGTTATCAAGGCAAAAGGTGGCTACTTTGAAGAATCTAAAATATAAGACTTTATTTGTTTAACCCTTTTTTGTTTTTTTGCATAATTTAATTTGTGTTATCTCATAG
Source organism: Synaphobranchus kaupii (assembly GCA_029718625.1). Taxonomy (NCBI): domain Eukaryota; kingdom Metazoa; phylum Chordata; class Actinopteri; order Anguilliformes; family Synaphobranchidae; genus Synaphobranchus; species Synaphobranchus kaupii. The sequence continues at coordinate 66,506,029 of CM056378.1, forward strand.
TTTTGATGTCTTTACTATTCCAAAATGTGAAAAACAGTAAAAATAACAGAAAAAAACCTTCTATGAGTAGGTGTGTCCAAACTTTTGACTGGTACTGTATGTAAAAAATATGATACTGGAGAGATTTTTTAAAGTGATTTTCATTTGTTTACCAAAGTGTCTTGTGTTTACTTTATGGGAAAGTTTTACTTGTATGTGGTACTTCATATAGCCATGTAATACATAACACAAACTCTGGGCCAGACTTTCTTGAACTGTTGTAAATTTAACCCTTTCCTGCCTGAGAGAATATTGGGTGAAAATTCCATTTCTTGACATGCGTTGCAAAAATGTTTGTGGTGTGTTCATATTACATCACATACCTATAATTTATATACCATAGTAAACAGGATAACTGGGGCTTTCAATTTATATAAAAAACATTACTTGAAAAAGCATTACTTGAACGTAATATCATCAACTATGGAAAGACATTCACTAACTAAATTTAAAAAACGTTCTAAATGGCAATTTTTTATGAGAAACCTACATTTTTACCCATTTTATGTTCAAGATAGAGGAAAACTTAGAGTATATGGTATCTTCACAATTTTGTGACTGATATATAATAGAAATCAGAATAGTGCTATCATCTACCGTTCAAAAGTTATAACCACTTCAGTGATGGGTGAGGAAAAGGCTAAAAAACGCTTTAGAATGTTGGTTCATTGACAATATGACGTGCATATGCAAAAATGTTTGTGGTTTGATCATATTACATCACAACCCCTAACCTTAATATACCATTTTAAACAGGATAACTGGGGCTTTCAAAATATATAAAAATAATATGCTTTCTTTAACCCTTTATCATCAATTATCAAAAATATTCACTAAATAAATTTTAGAAATGTTCCAAATGGCAACCTAGGTTTTTGATAATTTCATGTTCAAGATAGAGGGAAACTTAAACTGTATGGTATCTTCACTATTTTGTGAGTAATATAGAGTATAAATAATATTTATCATTTACTGCTCAAAAGGTATAACCACTTCTGTGATGGACAGGAAAAGGCGAAGAAAATGCATTAGAATGTTATGTTCATTGACATTTTACATTACCACTTATCTCTTCTCCTCATGAGCTACTGTTGAGAATCAATTGATATAATGCAAAACACACACACTGAAATACGATTTATGTGTTCAATGGAACACACACTTTATTTAAAAAAATGTTAACTGACATACAACAAATGGATGAACTAAGTGAATGATAACATTGCAAAACTTAAAAACAACATACAAACCATGGCAAATATCAGTTACACGTATAATTAATACATTGAATTTATTTACAGTAAAATCAGGAACGTTTTAGTACAGATACAGCAGATAAGAAGAGTCAACAAACCTGTGGAGAGAATATAACCAATAAGATAACCAACAACAAGTCTAACACCTGTGGAGAGAATATAACCAAGAAGATAACCAACAACAAGTCAAACACCTGTGGAGAGAATATAACCAATAAGATAACCAACAACAAGTCTAATACCTGTGGAGAGAATATAACCAAGAAGATAACCAACAACAAGTCTAACACCTGTGGAGAGAATATAACCAATAAGATAACCAACAACAAGTCTAATACCTGTGGAGAGAATATAACCAATAAGATAACCAACAACAAGTCTAACACCTGTGGAGAGAATATAACCAATAAGATAACCAACAACAAGTCTAATACCTGTGGAGAGAATATAAATAATAAGATAACAATAATTGTAATACCTGTGGAGAGAGATATAGAGAGAGAGGGGAGAGGAGAAGGGAGGAGGGAGGGCAACAATGGACTGCACAACCTCTCACGTTAGCTCAGGCCTAGGCCTCTGCGCGAAACTGGTCACACTCAGGCTTTGAAACAATTCCTGCTTTGAACGATGCAAAACCTTTTACCATTGCATTCAGGAGCCATGCAAGCAAATTTAGTCTTAAGTTGAATTCTGCTTTTTCTGTAGCAGAGCCAACCGTTCTTAGCTGACTTCTGCAGTTCAGGGGTATGGGTGACGTGAAATGACGAGGCCACAGGCTTATGTGTGTGGGATGGGGAACTTGCGTGAATGTCCAGGCCTGCTAGCTGACGAGACAGGTTCTCCCTGAATGTTATCTGGCTATAGTCAGCTAATCTATGCTTATCCCCTGCCTGACTGTGTTGCCACTCCTGAAACAACAAGAAGCTATTGACAACAGCGATGTCAATGAAGTGGAAAAAAAGAGTCTTCCACCACTTCTGCGTTTTTTTGTAGGACATTGTAGCTGCTGATCATTTGGTCTGACCTATCAACGCCCCCCATGTGTTTATTGTAATCGCTGATTACAGCAGGCTGGGGGACCACTAGTCTGCTCCAGGTGGCATCTTTTTTCACAAGCCTAGTCACATTGGTCGAGTCATTCGCATTGTGGAAATTGGAGAGGCGTGTAACTGCATGCGTGTCCTTCCACTGGATGACAAGGATTCCATCCTCTACCCTACACCACCTCATGTCCCCACGGTCTGTCTTTCGTTCCCATGTTTTTACATCTTTGAATTCTTCAGGGAATTTCTTCCGGTTAATTCTACATGTCCCACAAGCATTAATCCCAATTTGTCGCAATGTAACCATAAATGCCGGGGATGTGTAGAAGTTGTCAATCCAAAGATTGTAACCCTGATCTTTGTAGGGCTGTATTAAAGCCTCTACAACTTTTGTGGCCAAATCAGTAACCCGACCGTCACGACTACCTGTGTAAACATTGAAGTCCAAGGTGTAGCCTGAATCTGATGTTGCTATCACCCACAACTTGAAACCCCAACGAGTAGGCTTGCCCTTCATAAACTGTTTTAGCCCTGACCGACCTTTAGACTTCACCATACGCTCGTCTATTGCCAGATTCTGGTTTGGTTGAAACAGCTCTTGGCACTTTTGTTTGAGGTGGTCCATGAGGTAGCGAAGTTTCCTAAGACGATCCTGGTTATCCTCTGTGGCAGAATCTACAACATGCAGAGCTGCTAACAGAGCCTTAAAACGGTCACGCGACATAAAAGATCTCGCCCATGAACCCTGAAGGGACTTAGTTCCCCAATATCGGTGCATGTCAGGGAGAACGTGGAATCCCATGTAAATGAGTAACCCCATGAATCGGTAGAACTCATCTGGGGTCACCTCATTCCACACTCCTTCAACGCTGGCATACGACGCACGATTTAAAACTAGCTCCCACCCCTGCCGGTTTGTAAAGCCGCAAATATTTGTCTATTTCACGCAGCATCACGCTCGTCGTCAACCGCACGGCCCTGCGCACACTCCCTAAATCTAAACCAAGCGGACGGCTGGGTGTAAACAGGAGAGGTTCTGGTGCCTGTGCATCCACGTCAGCATAGGAAGGGTACGAGACAGAGTCAGAGAAGCATTTACGCTTTCTAGCTGACTTAGGACCTGTGCGAGAATGGCTAACCATTCCCAAAATAATCATGGGAGGAACTAAGTTAGTAATGTGAATATTAGCCATATAAGAAAGCTAAGCATTATCAATACATTATCAATAAACACAGTCTACACAGATACATACATACCCTTCTGATGCTGGTCTCGGCTCAAGATCACAGTCCATCTCGTCATCCACCTCTTTCTCGTCATCCACCTCCTCCTCCTCCAACTCCTCAATCTGCACTTGCGCCCGCAGCAGCTCTGCATCCAGTGCATCCTCCTCCACACAGTGCATGCCCTGATGGTCATCCATGTCATGCTCTGCGATGACCCTCAGCTCATCTGATGTTAGTGCCCTCCTCCTCTTCAGGGACTGAAGCAGGCAGCTGTAATCATCTGCATCGACATCCATCGCTGCGAAACATAAATATATAATCAGTTGCCTTTTCATTCATCCATAACATATAAATATACATCTATATATATATATATATACACACACGCACACACACGCACACACACACACACACACATTTTATATCATATAAAACCATTTCTGAGTCACTAATGGACTGTATACTATCACAAATGACATTACCTTACAGCACCTTGCAACACTTCATGCGTGTCCAGAATAGATGCAAACACTTTATGCATGCGTCCACAATCTAAAAGCGCCTGAACACAATGCTAACAATTTTTTGTAATGTAATAAACGCATAATGTAACAAACAGACCTAATGTTAAGTCATCAGTGACATTGGCTCAATTATTCACGAAGATAGCAAGACAAACAGTGGAGCTACAAGCTAGAAAATAAAACTCCGAAAATGAAACGCCTCACAACAGCTGTTCGCGCTGAGGCACTGAGAGCTAAGACTAACGTTACCGTCACTGTTTTTAGCTTTAGTTATTATTTAGTTATCAAAGTCGACACTAAATACGGAAAATATTCACATCTATCACTTCACTTATGTTAATTGTATGACAGACTTTTTCACAATTTCATCTCGAAACCAGCTGAGGAAAGAATAACACAGTGGCTTCTCATTTGAAGCTAGAGCTTTAGCTACACGAACGTTAGCGAATTTCAAGTGACAATCTGAGAAAATCTGAGAAAGTCTGCGGTACAAAAACAGGATTTTATTCAAAATAAAAGCGTTTCTGAAGTAATATCCATGGTTAATTATTATCTTAAATGCTTTTTACCTCAGGGAGTTTACTGGGTTTCCTGCAGTCGCCGTCAAGTCTTCAAACGATGGTCTTCTGTCCGCGGTGAGACAAATGGAGACTTACGCGCTTGACGTGCGGTTTTATCTAGCGGTCTAGAAAGAAATCCCCGCCCACTAAGCTCATGAACCAATTATATGCAATTGTAGCTTATTTTGTCATCTCTAACTCGCATTTTTCAAAAAGGAAATCAGTGATTGGACGGCAGAGATATTAAACGTCAAACCATCAGAACAATTGTTCTGAAATTAGAACGGTCTGGCTTTAAAGGGTTAAACTTTGTTTTCGATTTTTATCCATTAATAGGACACGAAAATGTGACATTTTTTACACTGTCATAATTGATGTGGAAATACAGTCAAGCCGGAAAGTCTGCACACCCCTTTCACCTTCTCCACATTTTATTACGTTACAGACTAGAAAATATGCAATTTTATTTTACTGACAAAAAGAGGTTATTTAGGGGTTACATATCTGTACACACCCTTAGCCTAATACTTGGTTGCTGCACCTTTGGTAGCGATTACAACTTCAAGGCGTCTTGGGAAAGAAGCTACGAGCTTGGCACACTTGTTTCTGGACATTTTTGCCCATTCCTCTTGGCATATCCTTGCAAGCTCCGTCAGGTTGGATGGGGAGCGTCGGTACACAGCCATTTTCAGCTCTTTCCACAGATGTTCAATTGGATTCAGGTCTGGGCTCTGGCTGGGCCACTCAAGGACATGCACAGGCTTTCTCCGAAGCCACTCCTTTGTTCTCTTGGCTGTGTGCTTCGGGTCGTTGTCATGTTGGAAGGTAAACCTTCGCCCCAGTCTGAGGTCCAGAGCGCTCTGGAGCAGGTTTTCTTCAAGGATCTCGGTGTACTTAGCTGCATTCATCTTTCCCTCTATCAGGACTAGTCGCCCCCTTCCCGCTGCTGAAAAACATCCCCACATCATGATGCTGCCACCGCCATGCTTCACTGTAGGGATGGTATTAGCCAGGTGATGAGCGGTGCCTGGTTTCCTCCAGACGTGACGCTTGGTATTCAGGCCAAAAAGTTCAATTTTGGTTTCATCAGACCAGAGAATCTTGATTCTCATGGTTTGAGAGTCCTCCAGGTGCCTTTTGGCAAACTCCAAGCGGGCTGTGATGTGCCTTTTTCTAAGGAGGGGCTTCCGTCTGGCCACTCTACCATAAAGGCCTGATTGGTGGAGTGTTGCCTGGATGGTTGATCTTCTGAAAGGTTCTCCCATCTCCACAAGGATACGCTGGAGCTCTGTCAGAGTGACCCTCGGGTTCCTGCTCACCTCCCTGGCCAAGGCCCATCTTCCCCGATTGCTCAGTTTTGCCGGGCGGCCAGGTCTAGGAAGATTCTTGGTGGTTCCAAACTTCTTTCATTTACGAATGATGGTGGCCACTGTGCTCTTTGGGACCTGTAAAGCTGCAGAGATTTTTCCGTACCCTTCTCCAGATCTATGCCTTGACACAATCCTGTTTCTGAGGTCTGCAGATAATTCCTTTGACCCCATGGCTTGGAGTTTGCTCTGACATGCACTGTCAACTGTGGGACCTTATATAGGCAGGTGTTGGCAATCCCCAATCATGTCCAATCAATTGAATTTATCACAGGTGGACTCCAATTAAGTTGTAGAAACATCTCAAGCAGTATCAGTGGAAACAAAATGCACCTCAGCTCACTTTTGGGTGTCATATCAGAGGGTGTGCACACTTGTGTACATATGATATTTAACATTGATTTTTAATAAATTAGCACAAATGTCTAAAAACCTGTTTTCACTTTGTCATTATGGGCTATTTTGTGTAGGATTTTGAGACAAAAAATGAACTCAATCTATTGTAGAATATGTCTGTAACGTAATAAAACGTGGAGAAGGTGAAAGGGGTGTGCAGACTTTCCGGCTTGACTGTATATACCTATCCTAATCGCCTACATTTCTTTCAACCAAATATTTTTGAAGACGTTTGATATGCCTTTCTAAACCCCACTTTGCTTAGTGAAAGTTGTCGCTCGTATTCATATGGGAGAGCAAAATTAATCAGGCTCATGTACGTAATTCATTGTGTCCAGAGTTACGTACACAAGATACCGTCGGCAATCATGAAAAATAAATATATATCGGATCGATCTTTGTTTGTTTCTGTCATGCATAAGCCAAGTAAAAAAATATATGTGCCCAAATTCATACACTCCACGATACTTTAAAACAAGGGGAATATATAGTGCTGACTTTCTTTCCGTGTCCCAATCGTTATGTTCATAAGCATGAATGGTTTACCCACGTGTTTCATGGCTGGTGGATTGGTCAACCTAAGAAAAAAAAGAGCATTACTGTCTGGTACGAAACTACTAAGAATTGCTTTGTTTCAATTGCTGCCGACGCTACAGGAGCCTGATAACCTTGCGTGTCCAAGCTTCCTCACGCGGTTACGTACCTAAGCCCGTTCACATTTTACCTCGCACCAGTTTATCAAAATCGTCCAAATCAAAGCATTTACACAGCCATCGTGTTATAATCGTGTCCGCATATTGAAAGGTAGGATTTTATTTTTATTTTTTAATTTAGAAAATTAATCTTTTCTTGCATTGATTACATACGTAACAGTGTCCTCTAATCAACCGGGTATTACACAGCCATAAAAAGATTAGAGCTTCAAAGTCTTTCATTGTGGACCGCCTCGGATGGGGTATGTATCTACACTTTAATGAATTAGAAAAAATAAGTTATACTTTTGCACTCACGTGTCATTGAGACACCATGTTAACACTACTGTGGTAAATTTTATATGACCTGAAAAGACTATTTCCGGTTAATTTATCTTTCTTTTTGATAGATTCAGAGAGTTGTCAAACTTGTAAATAAATGTGTTTGCATTGGTTTTTGCAACAATTAATTTTTTTGGTGCATATGTTACGTTTATGTGTCCCAGTATCATATTTTGACTTGTATATATACATATATATACACTACTCACAAAAAGTTAGGGATATTTGGCTTTCGGGTGAAATTTATGGAAAATGTAAGTTCACGCTACAGTGATATTATACGTATCATGAAAGTAGGGCATTTAAGTAGAAGCATGCAATGGTGATTTCCTCATCTCAAACAATTTATTGAAACAAAAGCCAACAGTGGTGGGTATACCACAACAAAAATGTCAATGTCTCAATAACTTGTCATGTGCCCTTGAGCATCAATTACAGCTTGACAACGACGTCTCATGCTGTTCACAAGTCGACTTATTGTCTGCTGAGGCATGGCATCCCACTCTTCTTGAAGGGCGGCCCTCAGGTCATTGAGGTTCTGGGGTACAGAGTTACGAGCCTCTACACGGTGAGTCAGCTGATCCCATAGGTTTTCTATGGGATTCAGGTCTGGAGAAAGTGCAGGCCACTCCATTTGAGGTACCCCAGTCTCCAGCAGCCTTTCCCTAATGATGCGACCTCGATGAGCTGGAGCATTGTCGTCCATGAAGATGAAATTAGGCCTGTGTTGTTCATGCAGGGGCACAATGACTGGATTAATGATGTTATTCAGGTAGTATGGGCTTGTCACTGTACCATTCACAAAGTGTAGGGCAGTTCTGTATTGACTAGACACACCTGCCCACACTGTAACACCGCCACCACCAAAGGGTCGTCTGGTGACAACAGTGGCTGATGCATAGCGCTCTCCTTGACGTCTCCAACATCGTTGGCGGCCATCATTTCTGCTCAACGTGAATCGACTTTCATCAGAGAACAGCACTGAGGCCCACTGGTCCCTCGTCCAGCGTAAATGCTCCCTGGCCCATGCAAGACGATGACGCCTGTGCCTGGTGGTGTGGTCAGGTACCCTTGCAGGTCGTCTAGCACGCAGACCACGCTGATGTAAACGGTTTCGAATGGTCTGACGTGACACTTGGGTGCCTCTCACCTCCCTTAAATGTGCCTGGAGTTGAGTGGCATTCATCATCCGGTTCCGCAGGGCACTGTTCACAATGAAGCGGTCATCAGTGTGGGATGTGGCCAAAGGACGTCCACTTCTATGCCTTCCTGTGACTCTTCCAGTCTCTCTGTATCTCTGTTGCAACCTGCTGATGACACTCTGTGACACTCTAAGCTCAGTGGCCACTTCCCTCTGAGAACATCCTGTTTGAAGCCTCGCAATGGCGAGGTACTGTTGATCAATTGTTAGGTGTCGTCTTGGTCTCATGATGTCAAAATGTGAACAGACTGTTTAAATACCAATTCTAATTGAACCAGGAAATTTATTGGTCGATTCATGGATCAAACACCTGTTGTGAATTTTGCCGTTCAGCTCCTTGTTAGAGAACAGCAAGTTGTGTTCAAAAAAAAACTGAAACATTGAATAGTTGGACATGTGCATTCAAAAGTTTAGAGAAGGTCAAATTAATTTCACCTGTAAAGGTTATAGTGCATTTTAGGTTCATCCTGAAATTTCACCCGAAAGCCGAATATCCCTAACTTTTTGTGAGTAGTGTATATATATATATATTATTATGGCATACCAGACAAAGAGAGAGATGCCTCATTTACCCTCCACTGCTGGCCTACCAGCATTCCCTGGCCAGTCAAGGTTGGATCAGCAGTGGTATCTCATGATATCAGAACGGCAATATTTGATAGCCCAGTGCCCAAAATTTGCGGAACAGCTCAATGCAATGGACCAGCTGAAGGAGGAGGCACTTTACAACCTGCGGACTGAGTATTTGGACTATCTGATTTCTCCAGATAGTGATGAAACCAAGCGCAGGATTGTACAAGGGATAAGGTCGTACCTCGAGAAAAGACAACATTTTCTGTGTGTATATATATATATATATATATATATATGCCGGTAAGTCATACTGCTGTTCATATAAGGTCAACAAAATGTACTACATAGTTTAACTTTGTTGTCTGTGAACATGTCTTATTTTTTAAAGGCTTTTCTAGGGACGGGCATCGGAAATGAGCAGAAGCTATAAATGCTCTGATGCATTGCATTGGACAATTGTTGTGCAATTCTCTATGTATACTGTATCTGTCCCTAAATAAAGAAATAAAAACTGTCCGCCCACTATGAAAATTTTTATATTATTTGTAGCTAGTTCAATTAGCTGGCCTTAAGGACTAACTAGTTCAGCTAGTTGACTGTAAGGACCAACTAGTTTAGCTAGTTGGTCATTAGGATCAACTAGCTTAGCTAGCTGGCCTTAAGGACCAACTAGTTTAGCTAGCTGCACCCTAAAATTGAGCTAGCTCAACTAGTAGTTTGCACAGCTAGTTGGCTTTCTGGCCAACTAGTTAGGTCTTATACCAAGCTAATTGGCCAGATGACCTAACTAGCTGTGCAAATGGCCAACTAGCTGTGCCAAAAAGCCACCTAGTTGAGCTAGCTCCAGTTGGATTTTAGCTAGCTCAACTAGGTGGCTTTTTGGCACAGCTAGTTGGCCATTTGCACAGCTAGTTAGGTCGCCTGGCCAACTAGCTTGTTATAAGACCTAACTAGTTGGCCAGAAAGCCAACTAGCTGTGCAAAACGGCCAGCTAGTTTAACTAGCTAAATTAAAAATGACATCTAGCTAGTTAAACTAGCTGCCTGCCAAGGGCCACCTAGTTAAGCTAGCTACGTTTTATTAGGCAACTAGTTGAGCTAGGTAAATTTTACAGGGCAGCTAACTAGTTAGTCCTTTTGGCCAGCTAGCTGAACTAGTTGGTCCTTATGGCCAGCTAATTGAACTAACTGCAAATACTATGCCAATTTTCATAAGGGGCGGACAGAGTGGGCGTGTCTTTAGGATTTTATAATACCTAAGAAAATGCCGTCTGTTCTGAATAGTGGAAAGGGATGTGAAACTTTGTTGTTTGTAAATTAAAACATTGCATATGTTTTTTCCTTGTAGTTGCATTTATTCTTATAAACGATGTATAGCTAGTGCGTAGGATAGGCCTACGAATGAAAACATTGACCTGTTTTTCCATTTCAGTGTAGGGAGAACGCTGGTTGGGCGCTTCTCAGAATTTGTCAACTAAATATGTTAACGTGAAGCTGAATTGCGAGACCTAGCGCTTGACATTCTAACGTCGTGTGTCACATTATGTATTAATAACCGCTACAAATCATTTAATTATTTTCTCTGATTGCACATAATATCCATCACAACAACCGTAGCAGCATGCGCCGCTGGCGATGAGTTCATTTGATTTGATTTAAAACAAGCAGCCTTGCTAACGGATTTCTTGTACGATTACACCGCCTCCATTCATTTTCATTGAGAGGTGATTCCTCGTGTCTGCAAAGCATGTTGGAGGTGCTTGCGATGCAAGCCTATTTTTATAGTCTATGGATGCGAGGCGTCCAGACAAAACGGGGAACGTGGCGCAATAATCAATCTGATTAAAGATTGTGGGAGGCGAGAGCGATGGCATGCGATTTCACCGCTTTATTGTAAAGAATTTGTAAAGTTTTAACCGCCTCCCCTCCTCACTATTCAGCACTGATATAATAAAACTCAGAAGTCAACGCAATGGTTAATGTGATTGTTAGGGGAGGGTGTAAGCCTAGCCTACAAAGTGGGGATACGACCATTTGTGACATAGCCTAAATGCATAATTTTAGAAATTAAACGACTGTTGTTCTCCAGAACTTCACAGCCTACCATGAATATGAACTGGTGGATTGGTGCTAACAGCAGGGATTAAATTAGACAAGAATGCACGCTATATATAATACATTTTATACAATAACAAGCAAAAGCAACAGCACACATAGGCCTAACTAAAATGTACAGAATACAAAAAATGTTAAATATAAAATATCAATAGCCTATATATAGGTTACAACATAAATGGTACATTTAAACTCCTATAGCCTAGCAGTAACAGTACATTAGCCTAATAATAATTAACTCAATTAAATTTTATTTGTAGCTAATAACGCTTTATACAGAGAACTGTCACAAAGACTATACAGAGAAACAGAAGGAAAATTGTGCAAAAAACAGGCCTGAACCCCCAAAAAGCAAACTAGGTAAACAAAATAAAATAAATAAATAATAAACTCCCAAGTGGGGAAAAAAATACCCAAACAGTGGCGAGAAAATAATTCCCCAATAGGAAGAAATCTCGAGAGGAACCTGGCTAAAGAGGGCCGGGGAAGCCATCTTCCACTGGCTGCCCGGTTTAAGGATCAAAAGGAATGGATGGTAACAAAAGTTATTGAGGGATATAGGCATATCACAGCAAATAATCAAATGGGCTGAGCAGTTTAAAGTCTGAGATATTAAACTAGCTGGCAAGTAGCCTACGCTAGAAAGTCCAATGAAGAGATGTAGCCTACAATTTGCAATTCAGAGGGGCGGAGCGAAACATCTGGGGACTCTTCTAGGTTGCGTCAAGGCGTGGGCTTGAGCCAGGGGAGGGCTGGAGCGGTCCACAAACTAAGGGAAGGGCTAGCCCTGTGGGAAAAGAAACGGGAGAAGCCAGGTTAGGCACTTATAGAATTAGGAGAATAACTGCAAATGTGGAGGCTATAATGTAGTTTCGAAAGTCCCAGGGCATAGGCTGCTATAGCAGCATAAAAGATGTGGAGATGGGTGCACACAATCACCAACACGGCACAGAACCGTAAACTATGAGCGTTCACACGCAAAAGCAGGGCAACAGCAACAATCATTGTTGGATTATAAGATTTCCAAGTCTCGTTACCTGTATTGTCTATTTTTTTGCATAGGCTAGCTACTTTTTCTAACAGGGTATTTGTCCAATACATGGAGCCGCTTTGACATAGCTTAACCCAGACCTTTGGTGCATATATTTTGTTGTGTCCTTGAAATTAAAGTAATTGCTTGTTGGAGTTCAAGTAAATGTCCTTCTCATAAAAATCTAGTTTGTTTAAAATAATCATTGGTATTCATCAAACCTTTTTCCGAGAATTGTATTACAGATGTACAGTAGCTACATGGCATCTAAAAAATAAGCGAGGTGGACTTTTAATTGCAAACTGTTTTGTTGTTGTTATTTCTAGAGACAACCTCAAAATAAAATGAACTGCGATTCTTGAAAGCCAAATTCTTCCCCAACAGTAGACCTACTAACAAACATTACGAGGACCCCATCTACTGGCGTAAAATGGCATTTTTCATTAGCGGTCACACAACAGGTCCAGAACAATAAAAATGCTTGGATTAATTTATTTTGCATTGTTTTTATTCATATAGCCTAAATAACAATGTAGGCTATGTTTTAAAAGAGACTTTGAACAGCAAACAGTCTCGGAAAAAATGTAGCCTCTGTTATTTTACTTTAAATCGTATTTGTCAGCACCAGCACTCTAAAATAGATGTCTTTGGTCACGCCCACTGCCCGCCCCCGTAAGAAAATTTTTATATTATATGTAGCTAGTACATCTAGCCGGCCATAAGAGCCAGCGAGTTGACCGTAAGCACCTACTAGTTAAGCTAGTTGGCCATAAGGACTAACTAGTTCAGCTAGTTAGCCGTAAGTAGCAACTAGTTTAGCTAGCTCGCAAAAAAGGACCAACTAGTTTAGCTAGCTGTGCGGTAAAATCGAGCTAGCTCAACTAGTGTCCCAATAAAACATAGCTAGCTTAACTAGTAGCAAAATAAAGTGTAGCAAGCTTAACTACCTGCAGTTTTGGCCAAGTTAGTTAAACTAGCTCCGTTTTTGTGGCAACTAGCTTCCAAAAGTGAAAATAGCTGTGTTCTGGGGTCAGCTAGCTGGCTTTTTGACACAGCTAGCTAGGTTTTATGGCCAGCTTGTTGGCACAAACGGCAGCTAGCTAGGAACTTCTGTTAGCTAGCTAAGTCATATGGCCTTCTAGCTATGAAAATGGGCAGCTAGTTAGGACAAAAAGGTAGCTAGCTACAGAAGTTGAATAAATTATAAAACGGCTTGCCATAAGAAGTTTTGAAGCATCGACTTGCAAACTTCACAGTTTAGTAGCTTTCTTCGTCATTGAAAACTAGCAATTTCTATTGAAGCTAGTCTTTCTTGCTAGTTGCGTCTTTCTTTTAAGTTTAATTGTGATTTGCAACCAAAACGCTTACCTTTGCTGGCTCTCTGTCTATGTTAACCACATCTTTAGAAGATGAAGCTGGAGCTTTCCAAACAAGCCAGCGATCCATCTCGTTTGTGATTAATTTTACTTATTATTATAGGCTATTGGCCCAGTCTATTGCTGCACATGCATTCAACTTCAGTGTTTGTATAAATTCCGTATAATCTTTCTCACATTTCCCTAAAGCAGACGGAACACACACAACTCATTTACTTGGAAATGGCTTATATGCAGCCTAAAGAACAGCGTAGACAATTGTCTTTTCAATTGTACTATTAGGCAATTAATTAAAACCAATTATCATTCTAAATGTATCGGCGGGATTTTCCCGATTTATTGCAGACATATAATAATAATAATACATTTTATTTAGAATGCACCTTTCAAGAAACCCAATGACACAGGATTCATAAAATATATGTGCAATTCGCGCAATCCCACACTGAATTTTCAGCCCTGTAGTTGGGACGGGGGGAAAAAAAAAAGACTGGGAAAGTCAACATTCCACAGGTAAACAGGTGATGCTATCATGACTAGGTATAAAAGGATATCAAAAGACTCATTTTATTTTCAGTTACTCTTACAAGCGATACTATAACCTCTCTGCATTTGAATGGATCTCTATGGGATTTGGGGGGTGGGACTAGATTAAGCTGTAAATTACACGGGTATAGTTTGGAACCCATGGTTGGCTAAATGGCTATAAGTTATCAAGGGTCTGGAGGTATCAAACGAGCCTCAAACCATCACTGCTGCCGGATAAGCTGTAGATATGGATGGATCACTTTAAAGGTATTATGTGTAACACTGACACTGAGCGTTTAAAATGGGTACTGCAGTCCAAATTCACAACATTGGAGAGAGTTGTCTCTGCCCGCCCCCTCCTCCCCAGACTCGAAGCTCACGCGGGTTGCCAGGCTAAGGACACTGTACGAACACGAGCGCAAGACGAACCGAGCGCAACATTATATTTTGAGACGAGCGCAATTATTCTATTTTGACAATGACAAGTGACGACGAGTCTTACACTAAGTTGACCAGCTAATGTATATGTTTGCAATTTATTTATTGTTTGCAAATTATAAACCAGCTCATGTCGATTTTTTATAACTCTGCTAGTAACTATGTACACATATATATATATATATATATATATATATATGTGTGTATACTTAAATCTTTAGCTAGCTAGCTAAATTAAAACGATGTTGAACTTAGCGTAGGCATTCGTAAATCGGCTGTCGGAGTGCCGGAGTACATCTGGGCACTACTCCGGGCACTCTGACTGAAAGAGCTGGGTTGTCATTTCAAAATAATATGCCATAATCAACCTATGTACACAGAGCTACATGGATTCCACACATGGAGCCACAAACCTCAGTCCTTATCCTCACTCAGCAAACAAGACCACAGTGGGAGCTTTCCCAATGTATGCAATTTTGCACTTCATACCTTCTCAGGACAAGACTAGGTGACAGCCTACTATAGTCGCCGGTCGAACAACAAAGAAAAACACGGCTTGAGATAAACCTAATAATAACTAGCCACCTAGGTGGGTTTATCACAAGCTGTGTGCTAACTTAGTGTTGGGCGGATTACTTAAAAAATGTAACATTAGCTAAAAGAGAACAAACTTTCTTTGTTGTTTGACCGGCAAGGACTATCTGTAGGCTAACTTAAAAACGGTGTTGGATGGATTACTTTAAAAATGTAATACAACAAAATTCCTTTGTTGGAACGATGTAAACTTAGCTAGCTTGCTAGCTAATGTTAGCCTCGAAACAAAGAATACCTTACCTAGACGCTAGCTAGCTAACGTTAGCTACATCGTTTCACTAAAATATCTACCTAGCAATCTAACGCTAGCGAAATTTGAACAAATTCATTGATTCAGTCACAAAATTTAATAAGCTCTTCTAAAACGGGTATCTGGTTTGCTTTAGATAAGATGGATAACTAGCTAGTAGCCGTGATAAATTAGCTAAGGTTAGCTAACGTTAGCTCAATGCTTACCTGTTCAGGAGAAAATTAGGCATCCGTCTTGAAATCCTTCTGGCCTCTAAGCTGTCTCCATCTTTCAAATGCAACTCCAAGATTTATCCGTGTTTTTAGCATGGCTCTGGTCTTGGAGCTTTTTAGAAAGAGGACGAGTCTTTTTGGGTTGGGTAGAATCTAGTACAATCTCAGTTGATCCAGTTTGTTTTCTTGCTTCCATGGCTGCAGCGCGCTGTGTTTGTGTGCCAATTTGTTTCATATCTGGCAACCCGGGGTGTTGAAATGGGCAGTGGGGGGAGTCAACTCGGAGACGATTGGGCAGTGGGCGGAGTCAACTCAGAGAATAGTGAATCACACAAGCCAAAACAAAAACAGACGTTTCGACCCGGAATGGAAATTTCAAAGGACAAACATACTGGCTGTAGCATTGTTGTCGGAGAAGCCAGTATTTCGACTTAGCATGTTTCCTTAATCTCTGATGACATATCATGGTGATTTTATGATTTGGTACAGTAAATGTGTTACATATAGCTCCTTTAAGGGTTGTTTCTCCTGTTTCTTTTTTCCTATTGGAGAAACAACCCTTTGTTTTATTTTGAACAAACAATCATATAATTAAAGAAACATGTTAAACTGCCTAGGCTGTCAGTCAGATGTGTGTGAGTTTATTTGGGGGGAAAAAAGAATGACCGACAGGCGGCACACTAATTAGCATATTGCGATTTCTTGTTTAGATGATCATTGGCACTGCCCTAGGCTGAACATACAGTTTAAATTAATTAAAGTCACTCTTGTGTGATTATGCACAAACACTTGGCCTTAAACTTAGTGTAGATGTTTAGTGTAATTTCACCTGTAAGGAAGCCTCTATATTCTTACGTGGTGTATTATTTATGCAAGGCATTTACATGTACATTTGGTCGCAGTGGAGATCGATGAATAAAATCTGTCCGTCTTAACAGTCCTCACCCGGGCTCCAATTATGTAGCGAATATATATATAAACTCTTACATGGGATGCCAGAAATATTGGCAATAACTATGGAAATATTATTCCAAAGTTAGGTTAAAAATGTGTCTGTCATTTGATTATTATGGATTACAATTACTTCAATTTTCCATGAAAGCACTAATAACTAATGATTCATATTCTTACTGAAGTCTGCGTTGATTAAAGCTGATTAGTCTGGGAGGCTTTGGCCTTTCTGATCCTGGCTGGAATTTCTTCTGGTCGCCAGCGGCGTGAAGTCTCCTTGTCGCCTGGTTTGCGTCTTTGTCCGTGGGTTGGGAACATCGGTTGGAGTTGTTAACTCAGTTCCGTTCACTTCTGTGGTCAGAAGCCGGGAGGCAAGCTAACCTGTTGCTGTTGCTAATGAGCACCACACGGGATCCAGGCGTGGCGCTTCCGTCTCTCCTCGGCCTTGTGTTTTCTGTGGAATGGATGGAAATGTAGTCCGTTGTCTCTACACGCTGTTCATTACATACATTTAGATGAAAATTAACAATTATTAATTCTATTTATACCATTAATGGGTCAATTTACTAAAGGTTTACATGTACACAAAACTGCAAAAAATCGTCCAAATTGATCAACTTATGATGAGCAAAGAGGATTACGTGTGTTATAATTGAAGGATAACATGGATTTTCCGTTTTTAAGGGGTTAGCCTGAATGAAAATGCGTTATTGGGCATCCCTACATTATTTCACAAAAAAGTTGGTTAGGTCATGCAAATGGATTGCTTTAGCACGTGTAAAGTGATTTACTAAGTCTGAAAGCAAGTTTGGGAAAGGTATTTGCTGGTGAATTTTAATACAAATAGAAAGCAGGTATTGAGACACACAATCGATGAAGGCTGTCATTGTAGCAAGATGCATACATGTGTGTTTAGGTAACGCTCAGGACGTTACAGAATACGAGAGTAACTAGTATTTGAATCCAATGTCTATCATAACGAACAGTCAATAACAAAGTAACTTTATCAAAATGAAAACCATCAGATGGAAATGTGATTTTATGTGACACAAACGGCGCGTGTAGTGCTACTAAGTATAGTCACGATTGTTTCCGTCGTGACAGACATCTACTCCCGGTAGAAAGTAAGAGACATCCAGTAAAACAGTTTGTTGTTAACCGTCAGCTTGTTGAGTGTAATAGTACCCATGAATAACAGGATTTAGAATTTCTTTCCCATTCATTAAATGGTTTTTCACTGGCAACATTGCTGCCTGTCTTTTCACCATTTTCTTAGTGTAACCATTCCAAACACGCAAAATATCCTTTTTTGGCTGTTGTGGCTGGAGTAATTTACATAACTCAGTTGATCACCCGCAAAGTGTGGAATAACATGTGCAAATATATATATATATCCTTTATTTGGGATCTTAGCAAATAGACCCCTAAATGTTTAACATTAGCAAGCAATGTGTAATGCAAGTTAATATTTTTTTTGAAACACAAAGCATACAATAATTCCTTCAGACCATGCTCTTGCATGTGTGTTTGTGTGTGCCCTTTAGCATTAAGAGCAATAGAAACTTTAATGAATCTTATCTATCCCCCTACACTGATGAGAAGGTCATAATTCCCACTTGAACATGATCAGTTAGTTTGTAGTTATATAATTATTTTATGATTTACAGCAGTGCACACTTTAGCCATTTTGAATAGAGTTGGAGGCACTAAGGGACAACAGGGTACACTGCCTATATATTGCATCGTAGATCTTCAGTAGTTCTGCATATCACAATCAGATTTTGCTTACTTGTGGACATGGAGTCTAAGATCCAGGAAATGTATAGTTTTACCTGTTTCACATACACCGACCAGCCACAACATTAAAACCACTGACAGGTGAAGTGAATAACATTGATTCTCTCATTGTTATTTGGTTCTGTACTCTAGCACTTTGAGTTTGAAAGGATACAATGACAATGAGGTTGAAGGACAGACTGTCAGCTTTAATTTGAGGGTATTTTTATCCATATCGGGTGAACACTTTAGAAATTATATAACTTTTTGTACATAGTCCCCCCCCCCCCCCATTTTTGGGCATCAACATATATTGGACAGTTTAACATAATGTAGAATAAAGTAATCATATATATTGGATAGTTTAACATAATGTAGAATAAAGTAATTTTTAATATTTGGTCGCCTATCCTTTGCATGCCATGACTTCCTGATGTCTGTGACCCAACAACATCAAAAGACTCTTGATATCTTATTTTCTGGTACTCTTACAAGCGATAGTATAACGTCTCTGCATTTGAATGGATCTCTATTGGAATTGGGGGGTGGGACTAGATTTAGCTGTAAATTATGCTGGAACAGTATGGAATACATGGTTGGTAAAATGGCTCAATGGTATCAAACAAGCCTCAAACCATCACTCTGCTGCCAGATATGCAGTAGCTATTGATGGATAACTTTAAGGGTTGTTTCTCCTAACAAATTTTCCTATTGAACTCCTATTGAAAGGCCTTCATATGGGCATTACTTTTCTAAGGCCTACGTCAAAAAATGGCCAAATGAAGAGCAATGAATTTGCAGTGGGCGTGGCTTATCAAATACATGCTAATAATTATAAAAATAATTCTAAAATGGCTCCAAGTCATCAAGGGTTTGATGTATCAAACAAGCCTTAAACCATCACTCTGCTGCCAGAAATACAGTAGATATGGATGGATAACTTGAAGGGTTTCTTCTCCCGAGATGAGTCGACCTACCAACCTACCAAGTTCCGTGCAAACTGGCCAAAGTTTCTAGGAGGAGTAGTATTTTGAGTGTTAAAAATAAAATTAGCAGAAAATCCAACACGGCGGACTTTATGGGTCCTTGACCCATTACACTACACTGCATCCCTGAGCTGCAGGCCCAGGTCCCTAACCATTATACTGCACTGCAGCCCTGAGTTACAGGTCCAGGTCCCTAACCATTAGACCAGACAGAGGCCCATTTCCCTTACAATTATACTACACTGCAGCCCTGAGTTAGAGGCTCTGTTCCCGAATGTACTTTTCCCTCTCTCTCGCTCTCTCTCTGTCTTTAACCTGGAGGTGTGGCACTCCTTTGATGGTGGTACTCGCATGATGGTGCCTGTGTTTGGCTTTGCCGCTGTGTTTGGCTTTACCGCTGCTCGCCTGTCCCGTTTGGTCCTACGTGTCCTCTGCGTTATTGTGTTGCTAGCAATTGTGTTTGTCCAGAATGTATCTGCTGCTCGGGTGACAGACTCTACTGGATATTAGATCGTTTTTGGTAGATTATTATGCCCCGAATCTGAGGGCTGATTCCCCCCAACACCCGTCTTTTTGGCCGGTTGCACCAATCGCTTGCAACCGGTGCGGTGGCCTGCACCTCCAAAGCCCCTGCAGACGCTGGAGGAAGCATGGGAAAAGGGCTGGGGTGCAGGTGATGCTGAGGAGGCTTCAGAAGCGAGCAGTTGCTGTCGAGCTGCGCCGATCGTTTCCTCAGGGTTTGCCCTCGTCTGGTTTTCTGTGATAGCGTCAGACTCCGATCTGTCCTTCTTGATTCTCCCGGTGAGATGTTTGCCTTTCCCTCGGTGAGACAAGCGTCGAAACGCCATGGTGTGAGTTTTCGGCACTTGCGCCCCTTTGCTCGAGCCTCTACTGCTGCTGCAAGCAGTGGATCTACGCCTCTCAGGATGGCATTGTTAAATGTTCGCTCTATTTCAAATAAGTCTTTTGTGCTCAATGACTTTTTAGTGACATTAGGGCAAATCTCACTCCCTTACCCTCCCTTACCATCTGCCCAACTCGACAAGCAGTTCTGGACTGCTTCTCCCCTATCCCCCTCCAAGATCTCACTGACCTAGTGGGCAGCATGAAACCCTCTTCTAGCCCCCTAGATATTCTACCAACTCCGCTGTTTAAAAATGTACTTGGGTCTATTGGGTCTTGCCTGCTTGCCATTATCAACAGCTCCCTCCAATCAGGTCATGTCCCTGCCTCTTTTAAGCATGCTACTATTCAGCCTATTTAAAAAAACAAAAAACAAACCTTGATCCATCTGTCGGGTAAGTGAGGACTAGGTAAAATGTGTATTATCTGAATCCAGCGGTTCCAACAGTCAATGCCCTTGTTAAAACATTCAGCACTCTGAATACTGAACACAAGCGATATTGCGTGCTAGAACCCCTCACTTAACCTACATTCAAAATAAGTTTTACGTTATTTAATTTAATTATTATTATTAAAAATGACAATCATCAATTAAATCGCCAAATTCTTTGATAGGTAAGTCGAACAGTAACCTGGTGGATCAACCACCAAGCCAAAACAAAGTCTAAATCAGGTCTTGAGATTAAGTAATTTTGTTAAATGAAAACATTCAATTAGAATAATGACTGGGAATCATACATTCACGAAGGAATGTAGGCTGACTACTTATAATTCACAAAAGTGAAGGCATTAAACCAGACATTAATTAGGAAATACCAGTAAAGAGAGAGATAAGCCAAAACTTGCCAAATTATTTACCCTCCAGCTGAACAGGAACAAAAGGAAACGCACGAGGAACCAAAAAGAATGACTTCTTCACCAACAAACTCCAAACTGAACTCTGCGGTACACTCATAAAATACCTCCACAGGAAGACCATCCCTGTCCTGATTGGGTTATGGTATGGGGGAGGGGGGGAGAGGGGTCATTTATGACAAAGACGGGCAGTGTAGTATAATGGTTAAGGAACTGGCCTTGTAACCGAAAGGTTGCAGGTTCGATTCCCAGGTTGGACACTGCCGTTGTACCCTTGAGCAAGGTACTTAACCTGAATCGCTTCAGTATATATCCAGCTGTCTAAATGGATAATATGTAAAAAAAAAAAAAAAAAAATGCTAAAAAGTTGGGTAAGTCGCTCTGGATAAGAGCGTCTGCTAAATGCCTATAATGTAATGTAATCTTTGATGTTGGGGGGTGAGAGTGAGAGGGTGACAGAGATAGAGAGAAGGGGGGAAATATTAGATATCCTACATCCCTCTCTTGTAAGAATAGGTGCATGCACCTGCTAAAAACCTATTCTTACACCACCAAATAGGAATCACATTACACATTTCGACATTGAAGATGCAGTTACCTGCTAACAACAAAAACAACTGTCCAAATGGTTCACCAACCATTTTTAAAACATTTAGTCCATGCCCAGTTTAATAGTCCCTTTGTGATCTAGAATCATATTTCTATTAGACACTCTTTTGTGTCGCTGCTGTTATGACACCCTGGTTCAGTCTCTTCCTTCTCCAGTGTCCGGGTATCTAGACTGGCAAGGGACCAGAAGTTCCCTGGACTTGGGTAACATGCAGTGCTTTTTCCATTAATGTTGCAATTGCGTGAGTGAAATGCAACCTACTCCACAGTGTCTCTACCAGTTCTGCACGGCGTGCGGGGGCTCTGTCTCCTGTGACAGGAAGCTGGACGATCCACAGGTGGCAAAGTGCAGTCAGGACCTCTCTTCTGACGGGCGGGGAAGCGCCTCTTTCCCTGTCGGAATCCATTTTGGCTCCTTTAGCCTGGATCCAATTGGGTGGACTGCTGACGGCAGTTGCTTAGGCTAGCTTCCCGCGGCAGGGTGTGGGACCGGTTGCACTTGTTTGCACTTGTGTCTGTGGGTGTCCTTTAGGGAATGGCAGGAGAAGACTGTGGGAGTTGAGGGCTTAGGCATTATCACTCACCGCAACATGTGAAGATCGGAACAATTAATGATAGCACTGCATGTTATGACCGCTGTCAGTCCATGCAGGGGAACCTTACGGACAGGGTTTACCGTCCACGGGATTGCCAGTCTAAATAATCATATGAATAGGGCAGACTTGTCCATAAGTGTCCATGAACAGTATTTGGCGGGGCACCTACACTCTATAAAAGGGACTTAAACACAACTGGGCATGGTATTAGGTTAAAAGGTGGTGGTAGGGATGGGGGGGGACAGAGAGAGACAGAGAGAAAGAGCAGAAGACATTAGGCAACATCCCGTCATTCCCTCTCTTGGAACGATAGGTGCATGCAGCTGCTAAGAGCCTATCGTTCCATCATCAGAACAACCACACATTTGGACATTATATATATCATTGTACAATGATAGCTGCATGAAAACAACTGTCCTAATGGTTCATTAACCATCTTTAAAACAATTAGTCCATGTCCAGTTTACTAGTCCCATTGTGATGATCCGGTGTGTTGCAGACATTTTCTTTTTTTTGTCACTGCTGTCATGGCACCTTGGTTCAGTCAATTCCTTCTCCAGTGTCAGGGTATCTGGACTGGCAAGGGAAGAGGCTCCCTGGACTTCCTTGGATAACATGCAGTGCTTATTCCTCTTAATGTTGTAACTGTGTGAGTGAAAGGCAGCCTAATTCCACAGTGTCTCTACCAATTCTGCACAGCGTGCGGGGGGCTCTGTCTCCTGTGACAGGCAGCTGGACGATCCACAGGCGGAAAAGTGCGGTCAAGACCTCTCTACTGACGGGCGGGGAAGCACCTCTTTCCCTGTCGGGATCCGTTTTGGCTCCTTGAGCTCGGGTCCAGTTGGGTGGGCTGCTGACGGCAGTCGCTTAGGCTAGCTTCCCGCGGCAGGGTATGGGTCCGGTTGCACTTGTGCCTCTGGGGGTCCTTCGGGGAGTGGCAGGAGAAGACTGTGGGACTTGAGGGTTTAGGCCTTATCACTCACAGCAACATGTGAAGAGGGGAACACTGCATGTTATAAGCACTTAGTCCATTCAGGGGAACCTTACGGACAGGATTTACCATCCACAAGATTGCCAGTCCAAATAATCACCTGAATTGGGCAGACTTGTCCACAAGTGTCCAGGAACAGCATTGGAGGGGGCACCTACACTTTAGAAAAGGGACTTAAAAACATGGGCATTGTCTTATGTTAAAAGGTGGTGGTAGGGATGTGGGGGGGTGGTGGGGGGGGGGGCAGGGCCAGGCAGAGTGCCAGTTTTACCTCCTAGAACCCCAGTGTGGTTACTGGCAGTCCTTTGGCTGCGGAGGGCCACAGCGTTCAGCAAACCGGGATGACAGGAGGCATCCTGTCATCTTGCTTCTTCCGCACGTGGATGCCCCTTAACCACGCCCGTCTCATCTCTGTCCAGGGGTCTATGCCAGTTTTGGCTTTGGTTCCCTCTCTGGGCAGCTGGGCTGATCGTCGCTCGTAGGCATCCAGTCCATCACTGCTCTCCGAACACTTCTGATGTCGGAAAGGGGCTCTTGCACTGTCCCTGGATGACGTGTGTGTGCGAAGTTTGCAGGTGTGGCTCGGAGATGGAGAGACAAGGGTGGGGGAAACTGTTGTGCTAAATTGGCTGCTTTCATCTTGCTTTGGAGTGCAAGACAACACTCTGGCGGAGACTTTGAGGGCCAGAGGAGTCGTAAAACGGCCGGGGGTTAGCTTCCTGCTCCGTTTCTCCCGGGGTCTCTTTACAACTCTGATAGGGGAGCGAGACTTTTGCAGAAGTCCCCCTATCTCCTCCATCACAGGAACTGTGGAAGTGGGAGAGTCCACAGAGCACACCCCTTCTGTCTGTGCAGCAGGCAGAGGTTCCCCGGATTCAGCAGGAGGGGAAGCAGCAGGAGGGGAAGAAAAGTCCACAAGGGGTGAGGTGGGGTCCTCGGCCTGGGTGGACTGGTCTGTGGGGGCTGACTCCACCTGTTGGGGTGTGTAGACCTCTCCACCTGGCAGGGCTGATGGGCCTGTAGAAGCCGGTTCCGTGTCCTGCGGTTCAACGGTCTCCTCACCAGGCTGGGCTGCTGTGTCTGCAGTAGCAGGTTCTGTCTCCAGGGGTTCGACTGTCTCCTCACCAGGCTGGGCTGCTGTGTCTGCAGTAGCAGGTTCTGTCTCCAGGGATTCGACTGTCTCCTCACCAGGCTGGGCTGCTGTGTCTGCAGTAGCAGGTTCTGCCTCCAGGGGTTTGACGGTCTCCTCACCAGGCTGGGCTGCTGTGTCTGCAGTAGCAGGTTCTGCCTCCAGGGGTTCGACGGTCTCCTCACCTGGCTCAGTTGAGAGGACTGCAGCAGCGGATTCCACTTCCTGTGGGGTCACATCCTCTGTGGTGGCTGGTGTGATACAAGACACAGAGCTGTTTCCCCCAAATTCCTCCAGGGAAGGGGGGCTCACCAGGGGGGTGGCTACATTGTCTGTGGAGGTGATAAAATCCACAGAATTGTCCAAGCCTGAAGGGGGTGGGGATGAGTCAATGGAGAGTAGTGTATTGTCCTCGGTGGGGGGTGGTGCCTGGGTTATGGCTGGAATGGCGCCTACCAGCGCAGGCTGTCCTGCCACAGAAGACTTCTGACTTACAGTGGTGCTTTTCCCAAGCCAGTTTCCACATTTGGTTTATCTCCTCCCATGCCTGCTTTGACCGCCGGAGGTAGAGAAAATGTTGTCTTTTCTCGAGGTACGACCTTATCCCTTGTACAATCCTGCGCTTGGTTTCATCACTATCTGGAGAAATCAGATAGTCCAAATACTCAGTCCGCAGGTTGTAAAGTGCCTCCTCCTTCAGCTGGTCCATTGCATTGAGCTGTTCCGCAAATTTTGGGCACTGGGCTATCAAATATTGCCGTTCTGATATCATGAGATACCACTGCTGATCCAACCTTGACTGGCCAGGGAATGCTGGTAGGCCAGCAGTGGAGGGTAAATGAGGCATCTCTCTCTTTGTCTGGTATGCCATAATAATATATATATATATACACTACTCACAAAAAGTTAGGGATATTCGGCTTTCGGGTGAAATTTCAGGATGAACCTAAAATGCACTATAACCTTTACAGGTGAAATTAATTTGACCTTCTCTAAACTTTTGAATGCACATGTCCAACTATTCAATGTTTCAGTTTTTTTTTTGAACACAACTTGCTGTTCTCTAACAAGGAGCTGAACGGCAAAATTCACAACAGGTGTTTGATCCATGAATCGACCAATAAATTTCCTGGTTCAATTAGAATTGGTATTTAAACAGTCTGTTCACATTTTGACATCATGAGACCAAGACGACACCTAACAATTGATCAACAGTACCTCGCCATTGCGAGGCTTCAAACAGGATGTTCTCAGAGGGAAGTGGCCACTGAGCTTAGAGTGTCACAGAGTGTCATCAGCAGGTTGCAACAGAGATACAGAGAGACTGGAAGAGTCACAGGAAGGCATAGAAGTGGACGTCCTTTGGCCACATCCCACACTGATGACCGCTTCATTGTGAACAGTGCCCTGCGGAACCGGATGATGAATGCCACTCAACTCCAGGCACATTTAAGGGAGGTGAGAGGCACCCAAGTGTCACGTCAGACCATTCGAAACCGTTTACATCAGCGTGGTCTGCGTGCTAGACGACCTGCAAGGGTACCTGACCACACCACCAGGCACAGGCGTCATCGTCTTGCATGGGCCAGGGAGCATTTACGCTGGACGAGGGACCAGTGGGCCTCAGTGCTGTTCTCTGATGAAAGTCGATTCACGTTGAGCAGAAATGATGGCCGCCAACGATGTTGGAGACGTCAAGGAGAGCGCTATGCATCAGCCACTGTTGTCACCAGACGACCCTTTGGTGGTGGCGGTGTTACAGTGTGGGCAGGTGTGTCTAGTCAATACAGAACTGCCCTACACTTTGTGAATGGTACAGTGACAAGCCCATACTACCTGAATAACATCATTAATCCAGTCATTGTGCCCCTGCATGAACAACACAGGCCTAATTTCATCTTCATGGACGACAATGCTCCAGCTCATCGAGGTCGCATCATTAGGGAAAGGCTGCGGGAGACTGGGGTACCTCAAATGGAGTGGCCTGCACTTTCTCCAGACCTGAAACCCATAGAAAACCTATGGGATCAGCTGACTCACCGTGTAGAGGCTCGTAACTCTGTACCCCAGAACCTCAATGACCTGAGGGCCGCCCTTCAAGAAGAGTGGGATGCCATGCTTCAGCAGACAATAAGTCGACTTGTGAACAGCATGAGACGTCGTTGTCAAGCTGTAATTAATGCTCAAGGGCACATGACAAGTTATTGAGACATTGACATTTTTGTTGTGGTATATCCACCACTGTTGTTGGCTTTTGTTTCAATAAATTGTTTGAGATGAGGAAATCACCATTGCATGCTTCTACTTAAATGCCCTACTTTCATGATACGTATAATATCACTGTAGCGTGAACTTACATTTTCCATAAATTTCACCCGAAAGCCAAATATCCCTAACTTTTTGTGAGTAGTGTATATATACAGTGCATCCGGAAAGTATTCACAGCGCTTCACTTTTTCCACATTTTGTTCCGTTACAGCCTTATTCCAAAATTGATTAAATTCATTTTTTCCCTCAAAATTCTACGCACAACACCCCATAATGACAATGTGAAAAAAGTTTTTTTGAGATTTTTGCAAATTTATTAAAAATAAAAAACTAAAATTTCTCATTTACATAAGTATTCATACCCTTTGCTTTAACGTATTTTTAAAGTATCATATTTCATATTTGGTCACATATCCTTTACATGCTGTTACTTCCTGAAGTCTGTGACCATCAACATCAAAAAACTGTCGATATCTTATTTTCAGGTACTGTTACAAGCGATACTATGACCTCTCTGCATTTGAATGGATCTCTATGGAAATTGGGGGGTGAGACTAGATTCAGCTGTAAATTACACTGGTACAGTATGGAACACATGGCTGGCTAAATGGCTGTAAGTTATCAAGGGTCTGAGCTATCAAACGAGCCCCAAACCATCACTCTGTTGCCAGATATGGAGTAGATGTGGATGGATCACTTTAAGGGTTGTTTCTCCTGACTTTTTTCCCCATAGAGTTCTATAGGAAAATGAGTCCGGAGAAATAACCCTTGCAGTGATCCATCCACATCTACTCCATATCTGGCAACAGAGTGATGATTTGGGGTTCGTTTGATAGCTCAGACCCTTGATAACTTACAGCCATTTAGCCAGCCATGTGTTCCATACTGTACCAGTGTAATTTACAGCTGAATCTAGTCTCACCCCCCAATTTCCATAGAGATCCATTCAAATGCAGAGAGGTTATAGTATCGCTTGTAACAGTACCTGAAAATAAGATATCGACAGTTTTTTGATGTTGATGGTCACAGACTTCAGGAAGTAACAGCATGTAAAGGATATGCGACCAAATATGAAATATGATACTTTAAAAATACGTTAAAGCAAAGGGTATGAATACTTATGTAAATGAGAAATTTTATTTTTTTATTTTTAATAAATTTGCAAAAATCTCAAAAAAACTTTTTTCACATTGTCATTATGGGGTGTTGTGTGTAGAATTTTGAGGGAAAAAATGAATTTAATCAATTTTGGAATAAGGCTGTAACAGAACAAAATGTGGAAAAAGTGAAGCGCTGTGAATACTTTCCGGATGCACTGTATATATATATATTTTTTAAATAAAATCAATCTAAGACCAGTCGATTAGAAAAAGATTTGAACTTGTCTTAGAGTTTACCGCAGTTTACTCAACAGTACAATTTAGTATGCTATAGGACAACCTATCTCGGTGGGACCTCCAATTATGTCGGGTAAGTGAGGACTAGGTAAAATATGTATCATCTGAATCCAGCGGTTCCAACAGTCAATGCCCTTGTTAAAACATTCAGCACTCTGAATACTGAACACAAGCGATATTGCGTGCTAGAACCCCTCACTTAACCTACATTCAAAATAAGTTTTACGTTATTTAATTTAATAATTATTATTAAAAATGACAATCATCAATTAAATCGTCAAATTCTTTGATAGGTAAGTCGAACAGTAACCTGGTGGATCAACCAACAAGTCAAAATAAAGTCTAAATCAGGTCTTGAGATGAAGTAATTTTATTAAATGAAAACATTCAATTAGAATAATGACTGGGAATCATACATTCACGAAGGAATGTAGGCTGACTACTTATAATTCACAAAAGTGAAGGCATTAAACCAGACATTAATTAGGAAATACCAGTAAAGAGAGAGATAAGCCAAAAATTGCCAAATTATTTACCCTCCAGCTGAACAGGAACAAAAGAAAACGCACGAGGAACCAAAAAGAATGACTTCTTCACCAACAAACTCCAAACTGACTAACTTCTTTTTCTGCGGTACACTCATAAAATACCTCCACAGGAAGACCATCCCTGTCCTGATTGGGTTAAGGTAGGGGGGAAGGGGGGGAGAGGGGTCATTTATGACAAAGACTGGCTTATCTTTGATGTTGGGGGGTGAGAGTGAGAGAGTGACAGAGATAGAGAGAAGGGGGGAAATATTAGATATCCTACACATCACTCCCCAAAAAACTACAGGCCTATATCTAAACTGCCTTTCTTTTCCTAAATTTTGGAAAAGGTTGTTGCCAAACAGCTCATAGCTGTCTTGGATGCTCACAATATTCTTGATAAATTCCAGTCTGGTTTCCATCGGATGCATTCCACTGAAACAGCTCTCCTAACGCCGCGTACACACAGCGAGCAACTTCGGTCGCCCAGTTGCCGGAAGTCCATTCATTCTCTATGAAGCTGAGCGACGTTCAGCGACCTGAGCAACTAGAAAACTGAACGACCAAAATCGGCCGATAAATGTTGCCCACAGTTTAACTTTTTGGCCGACGTCGGCCGTAACAGCCAATCAGAATTCCGCGTTTCATATTTCTCCAACCGACACGAAACCATTTCATGAATAATTGTTCCGTAACCTAGCTAGCTACGTAGCCTAATATTGCCTATCAAACTGAGCTAGGCGAAATAGGGTTAGCAGCGGTAACAGTGAATAATTTATATATTATCATTGTATAATTATCAGTGTCATAACATAACCTTAAAGGATATATGTGGCTTGTTTTACAAATATCACATTGATCCCAAACTACGTGTTGAGTTTTATAGCTACATAAATCTATCTAGACAGATTGATAGATTTATGTATAAAACCGCCGGTACTTGCAATTACGTTCGAGAAATAAAAGGGTCTTGAATCGGTTTTCGATGATGAAAGACGGTATAGCTTCTTTATTTGTATACAGTTCAGCATGATGTCGGTCAGCTTTCCAGTCTAACATGCCCTTACACTCCAAACTGGCCCAGCATTTACTGTAAAACCGAATAATAGATAGATAAAGATCGCCAGCTCGCAACGAAGATGGATATAGCCTATCGTTAGCTAGCGAGAACACATAATTATCAGTGTCATGACATAACTATAAAGAATAGGCTGCATCGCAAATATGTCTTTCTTATATGTAGGCTACCGCCGTTGTTTCTCTTCATCAAAAAATTGTAGCTGTACGAGCAGACTTGGATGACACAACGGGAAGCTCTTGCCCCGCCCCCAGCCTAGTAGACTTGACCGACCCAGCAACCAAGTTGCTCGCTGTGTGAACGCGGCGTTAGAGTCTCAAATGACATCATGGTGTCTGCAGATGCAAGTGAATGCTCTGTTTTAGTACTGCTAGGTCTTAGCGCAGCTTTTGACACTGTTGATCACTGCATACT
This sequence comes from Synaphobranchus kaupii, assembly GCA_029718625.1. Lineage (NCBI taxonomy): Eukaryota > Metazoa > Chordata > Actinopteri > Anguilliformes > Synaphobranchidae > Synaphobranchus > Synaphobranchus kaupii. The sequence goes on from CM056378.1 coordinate 66,536,271, forward strand.
TTGTCCCTACAACACTACTAGGTCTCTTAGGTCTTCCGACCAAGGCTTCCTGGCTGTCCCTAGGTCAAAGCTAAAAACTAAAGGTGATGGAGCCTTTGTAGTAGTGGCTCCAAAGCTCTGGAACTCCCTCCTCTTGGAGCACTGTCAACACCTTTAAAAAGCAGCTAAAGACTCACCTGTTCAGACTGGCCTTTGTCTAGCTCTCCGTGTGTGTTTCTTGTCCTGTTGTTTTTAGTGTTTTTCTGCCTGTTTTTTTAAAAATTGTTTTTATTTCTTCTTTTAGATCTTTATTCTTGTGAAGCACTTTGTGACTCTGTTCTTGAAAGGTGCTATATGAATAAACTTTACTTACTTTACTTACTTACTCCACTGCAGCCCTGAGATACAGGCCCATTTCCAAAATGATTATACTACACTGCAGCCCTGAGCTACAGGCCTATTTCCAAAATGATTATACTACACTGCAGCCCTGAGCTACAGGCCTATTTCCAAAATGATTATACTACACTGCAGCCCTGAGCTACAGGCCCATTTCCCTAACATTTTACTACACTGAAGCTCTGAGCTACAGGCCCAGCTCCCTAACCACTGTAGGGAATATTCAATTAAATCTATACACGGGGCATCACTTACGTACTGGAGTACGCCACTACCATCCTTATACAACTGGTGGCATAGTTTTGTATAATCAGTCTCATAAAATTTTATATACTATTCTCAAAAGAGAATATGCCAACTAAAAATGGGTAACTTGAATTAATTACCAATAAAATTACACATTAATAATTATCTTAGCAAAATGACAATATTATGTACTCAGTTGATTCATATAAATGATTCAGCTAAAAGGTGAAGGCATTTCTGGGAATCCCTGCGATTAGCGTTGGCTGACTCAGTTCAGCACAAGAGCAACATTAATACACACAATCTTGGAAAATGTAATAGTTTATTGAACACAAAGTACCAAACAGAGCAAAGCACGATTCACTACTATAATGTACAACAAACTGCGAGTGCTTGTGTGTGTGTTGGGCACACGTGGGGGTTTCTATGTTCTCCTGCGTGTGGGGGGTTGCCTCGGACATGTGTTCAGAGAGAATAAAGAAACTAAAATGGAGGGAGGTTTGAAACTAGCCTTCGCTGGAGCTAGCTAATGGTGGGGCATGAACCATACCATACACACAAGGGATAGCCGTAAGCTTATCTGTGCGTGTGCGTTGAGATCAGCGTGCAGTGTTGAGATTACGACTGGTTAGTGTTTAAGACAGATCACATGCAAGATATGTTCTGTGCGTGATGCATTAAACCTAACGCAGCGCGGTGGAAGTAAAATGGTAACCCAAAACCTTTCATAACACACATTAACCATTCAATAGCAGTTGCATACATCCAATCACAAATATGTCACGGTGGCTAACTAATATGCTATTGCCCATGTTACAGCCTTACTTGAATCAAAGTCCTTTGAATAGTTTCCTCCGTTGGATTGCACACTCACAATGAAAGGGGAAAGCCGGTTGCCCAATCCTGTGTTTGCAGTTCGTAGGGGCAGGTAATGGAACCGGTTGCATTACTTGGGTCCCTGGACCTGGTTTCTTTCGTCGCCAGGGTTATGATGGAAAGGGGAACCAGTCGTCCGATCCTGGGGTTGCAAGTTAGGCCGCATTTACACTGCAGGTCTTGATGCCCAGTTCCGATTTTTAGCCTATATCCGATTTTTTTGACCGCCTGTTTACATCTACTTTTGAAAGTGACCCATATCCGATACCTGTGTTTACACTTGCTTAACACTTGAAACAACCCGCATGCGTACAAGAGGGTTTGGTTACCGAAACGAAAAAACGAAAGTAAACAACCAGCCGGCACTTTCTCGCAATGGACGCAAACGAGACCGAAATAATAATTCAAGCAATTGCTTTCCGAAGCATCTTTAGAGGTCCGCAAAATATATATATATAATTTCACTTGCGCCGTTTTTTTCCACCGGAGAGTAGTTGTGCACGTGAAAGTAACGTTATACGTCATTAAAATGCAAAAAAGTACAAGATCGTCGCATTTTCAATGACGTGCGAATCACAATGACAGGGAATATCCGATCTGTCCGTTTAGATGGCAGTCGCATTGGCAGATATCCGATTCATATCAGATTTATTTCCACATATGATTGAGGCCTGAAACGGATCTGAGAATATCCGATTCCATGTGCTTTTTTCCTGTTTACACGTTCATAATACATATCCGATCTGTGCCACATTCCGCAAAAAATCGGAATTGGGTCACTTTTACCAGCTAGTGTAAAGGCAGCCTTATTTCCCTCGAAATACGCAGCTGATCCTGCTGCTGACCGCTTGCCTCTTTGGGGACTCACCATCGGTGCTGTGCTGCAGGATCAATGGGTGTGTGGTCCGCTTGGTGGTTCTTATTAGCCACTGGGTGCTCGTGTTGCCTCCTTGCGTCTCGTCTCCGGTCCTCCGTGGCCGATAGCCGGGGGTAGATGAGTTGGATCGGCATCATGAACGGCCGTGCTTTCTTGTGGAGTGAGGGCTCTTCCCCGGGCATGCAGGCAGCACGGGGCCGTGAGACGAGACATTGAAGGCCTTGGCGAGTTGAGCGGACAACTGAACCGGAAGAACTGGGCGGAAGAGTGGCCTTGTTGCCCCTTTTATAAACTTTATTGCCAGTCGCGCATTTCTGCTGCGCAGTATGAAATTACAGTGCGGAAATCACACCTTTATACTATCAACAACATTATACTACACTGCAACCCTGAGTTACAGGCCGATTTCCCTAATCAACCATACTACACTGCAGCCCTGTGTTACAAGCCCAGTTCCCCAACCATTATGCTATACTGCAGTCCTGAGTTACAGGCCAAGTTCCCTAAACATACTACACTGCAGCCCTGAGCTAGAGGTCCAGTACCCTTACCATTATGCTACACTGCAGCCCTGAGTTACAGGCCCAGTTACCTAACCATTATACTTCACTGCAGCCCTGAGATACAGGCCCTGTTCCGTCATCATTATACTACGCTGTAGCACTGAGCTACAGGCCCAGCACCCTAACCATTATACTACACTGTAGCACTGAACCACAGGCACAGTGCCCTAACCATTATACACTGCCCGTCCAAAAAAAAAGTCGCACACTCTAATATTTCGTTGGACCGCCTTTAGCTTTGATTACGGCATGCATTCATCATGGCATTGTTTTAACAACCTTATGCAACGTCACAACATTTATTTCCGTCCAGAGTTGCATTCATTTTTGGCCGAGATCTTGTATTTACGACGGGAGAGTCGAACCACTCTGTAAAGTCTTTTCTAGCACATCACAAAGACTTTCAATGGGGTTAGGGTCGGGACTCTGGTGGCCAATTCATTTTTGAAAATGATTCCTTGTGCTCCCTGAACCACTCTCACAATTTGAGCCCAATGAATCTTGGCATTGTCGTCCTGGAATATGCCCATTGATGGGGTAACCTGGTCATTCAGTACATTCAGGTACTCAGCTGATTTCATTTATTGCTGCATAATGTTGCTGAGCCTAGACCTGACCAATTGAAGCAACCCCAGATCATAACACTGCCTCCAGAGGCTTGTACAGTGGGCACTATGCATGACGGGTGCAACGGCAACTTTTTTTTTGGACGGGCAGTGTAGTACACTGTAGCCCTGAGTTACAAGCCCATTTCCCTTACCATTACATTACATTATAGGCATTTAGCAGACGCTCTTATCCAGAGCGACTTACACAACTTCTTATTACATTTATCCATTTATACAGCTGGATATGTACTGCAGCAATTCAGGTTAAGTACCTTGCTCAAGGGTACAACGGCAGTGTCCTACCTGGGAATCGAACCTGCAATCTTTCGGTTACAAGTCCAGTTCCTTAACCATTATACTACACTGCCGCCCTTACCATTATGCTTCACTGCAGCCCTGAGTTACAGGTTCCCTAACCATTATACTACACTGCACTGAGCCTGTTTAATATCCTATGTGTTGTGCTTACCCCCCTCGAATGTCACCAAAGTCGGCAGAAAGGCTAGAGCCATTCATGCTAATGGTTCAGAACAAGCTTTTATCTCACCAAAGAGCGTTGCAGTGCGGGCTAATCTACGTCAGGGAAAATGCTCTGTCACGCCTTTAAGCGGGTCTCCTGCTATAAAACAGGCTTTAGCCATAAAAAATTCAAACAGTACTCGAGTAATCGCAAAGGCAAAGCAGCTTGTAATCGTTTAGAGACAATAGGTAAAATGTCCCACCCCTAGTTTAAACTACAGCTCAGGGTTAAAGTTGCACTGTTTTGACTTGCAGGACGGACAACGCTGTGAAGAACCACTGGAACTCCACTATTAAACGCAGAGTGGAGCTGGGGTGCTACGCTAAAGATGACGACGTCCCCTTGGCCATGGCATCACTACTGGAACAGGGTGAAGTCACCACCTACCACGACACCGACACACAGGTGAGCTACATGTACCACGACATCGACAAACAGGTGAGCTACACCTATCATTCCAGCCACACACAGGTGAGCGACACCTACCACTACATTCACACACAGATGAGCTACACTACCACAACATCCATACACAGGAGAGCTACACCTACCAATATAGCCACACACAGGAGAGCTACACGTACCACTACAGCCACACACAGGAGAGCTACACCTACCACTACAGCCACACACAGGAGAGCTACACCTACCACTACAGCCACACACAGGAGAGCTACACCTACCAATATAGCCACACACAGGAGAGCTACACGTACCACTACAGCCACACACAGGAGAGCTACACCTACCACTACATCCAAACACAGGTGAGCTACACCTACCAGAACATCCACACACAGATGAGCTACACCTACCACTACAGCCACACACAGGTGAGCGACACCTACCAGAACATCCACACACAGGTGAACTACACCTACCACTACAGCCACACACAGGAGGGCTACACCTACCAATACAGCCACACACAGGAGAGCTACACCTGCCACTACAGCCATACACAGGATTTGCCCCAACAAAGTACCTTGATACAGTTTATGCCCCCAGGGGTCATGATACTTGCCCATCCCTGCTTTAAGTAGTAGCGCTGAGTTTCAGGGCCCTGGCATGAGATTAGAGCGTGTACCTTTAACTCATTCAGTGCCACGGGGAACATAAGTCAACAAAAATACGAATGGTCTAAAGTGCCGAGGGCGACTAACGTTGACCAAAGCCGTCTTTACACTGGCAGTAAAGAATTCCAGATTTGAGTCGGAAAAAATTAAACGATTACCAATTTAAACATTGTTTATTTTATTTTATTGTCTTTTACCTGGATTTGCGTTTTTTTTTTTACGTGGTTCTTGATCGCAATATTTGAAGTTATATTTAGCCTATGTTTTAAAATTCATCTAGAATAACAGACCACCTAAACCAACATCGGGGCATGGGAATAACGTGTCTCGGTCAATTTGTAGGCTACCAACATGTTGCTGCGCCACGTTATTTTGCCTCAGGATAACTTTTTTGTTGAACAGTTTCTGTTGAAACTGTTGATACAAAGTAACTCACGCTGACTCATTTTTACATATCTATACAAATGAACAGTGATTATGTTTATTGTTCATTTTTACATATCTATAGATGTGCAAGTGCTGATTTTTATGGAAAACTGTTTTCAATATTACACATCACGAACGTAAGAGTCCTGTTAACCAAACTGAAAAGCACTGAAAATAAATGAATATTACCATCAATACTGTTTGACATTGCTCTAATAGTGAACTGAACCAGCAGGTGTGCCATCTATTCTCATTAACAAATAAGTCTGCTCAATAGGTAAAATAATGTGTTTTATTAGAAGTTTGCACATTGACAAGAGCAATCTAAAAATTTAGAATGTCAGCAGTCATATTGGCTAGGCACTGCTGAGGCTTCGTGTTGCAGAACCCTCTGCCGTTGAATGAGTTAAGTGGTCGACCTGAGTGTCAGAGCCCTGCGGTGAGATTAGAGAGTACACCTTAAAGCAGTAGGCCTTTGTTTCAGGGACCTTCAGTCAGATTAGAGAGTATACATTTAAGCAGTAGGCCTGAGTTTCTGGGCCCTGCAGTGAGATTAGAGAGTACACCTTAAAGCAGTAGGCCTTTGTTTCAGGGACCTTCAGTCAGATTAGAGAGTACATTTAAGCAGTAGGCCTGAGTTTCTGGGCCCTGCAGTGAGATTAGAGAGTACACCTTAAAGCAGTAGGCCTTTGTTTCAGGGACCTTCAGTCAGATTAGAGAGTATACCTTTAAGCAGTAGGCCTTTATTTCAGGGACTTGCAGTAATATTAGAGAGTATACCTTTAACCCCTTGGCGCAGATGGCAAATTTGGTAAATTCTCATCTATTTAGGGGGTGCTCTGTTTAAGGCTTTATAACTCCAGGTGTGAGCATCACATAAACTTGGTAAATGGCTTAAATGAAACAAGACAAGTGTACCATTTACAATACGAATTAGATTTGTTTATTTTCATAATTTAAGTCAAAATAAAGTGCCACAAATGCAAAGAAACTTTGAAAAATGCAGTTTGTTGGTTTGCAACAAAATACTGAGAGCTACATAAGTGAAACAGGTAAATATATACATTTCCTGCATCATAAATTCCATGTCAACAAGTGCGCAAAATCTGCGGGTGATATACAAAACTACTAAAGGTCTATGATGCCTAATGTAGGCAGTGTACCCTGTTGTCCATTGGTGTCTCCAAATCTATCCAAAATGGCTAAATTGTGGACCGCTCTAAATAAAGAAAATTATGCTATATTTAACTACAAATGAATAGTTTTGACTCATAAAACTCACGTTTGCATCAATTTCAAGTGGGAATAACTATTTTCATCAGTATAGGGGTGTAGATATGGGTCCAAAACCCCTATGCAAAACATGTCATAAAATTAATAAAATGAGTTTTGTCCATTATAAAGCATATGCATTTGCTTCTACTGATGGATTAAGATAAAAACATTGATATCACAGTGTTACATACACCTAAATATGTAGCCTAATCATTCACTCTTGTAGCTCAATAAAACATAACTTTTCCTTGTACTCTACAGTATGTATACTTTTCCCCCGGGATTACATTTTTCTGTAAAATTTGAGCGCAGGTGGCATATGACAAAACGAGATTTGTCGCCTTGCCTGGGTCGAGAGTTTTAAGAAGTATAAACATGCACTCTCAGCTGCTAGGACAGCATATTTTTCTATTTTGATTAACATTAATAAAAATAATCCTCGGTTTCTGTTTGAGACTGTTATTAAACTCACACAGAATGCCCCTGCCAATAGCGCTTCATTCAATGCTGATGATTTTCTGAAATTCTTCACAAATAAGATTGATTCAATTAGAGATAAAATCAATGGTCCACACGCCGTTCAGAATGATGGCTATGAGCTATCCATTACTTTGATGGATGCAGGCACTGTGACTCGGACCAACTGTACTCTTTCACGGTTTGAAATAATTTCCAGAGGCCTTTACCAGCTTGGTAAATGCTTCCAAACCTACAACCTGCATATTAGACCCTATACCGTCAAATTTTTTTAAGGAACTGTTTCCTGTTTTAAATAGTCATATTCTTAATATTGTCAATAAGTCGCTTTCCATGGGCTCTGTGTCTTCAGCCTATAAAACTGCCATTATTAAACCGCTGCTTAAGGGCACATCAACAGTAAAGAAATGCATGCAAATTTCCCATAGACTTCAATGTAAAATGGTGCTACAGCAAAACGAATGTATCTCCATAACCGAACATCAGAATTGCACCAAATTTTGCACAGATACTCTGATTACATGTTCCATTAAACCATAGAGACATTTTTTGCTATCTTGCATACTTTTTAAATTACAGCCTACTGTTTTTTGATTGGCTGCGGCTGTTGCCATGGCAACAGATTAATCAAAATTCGCCCTATGGTTCAATGCGGAATTTACTGATGTACCACCTGATGAAGTTTCATGAAAATCCAAATGAAGTTCCATTTGTTTTGCTGTAGCACCATTTTACATTGAAGTCTATGGGAAATTTGCATGCATTTCTTTACTGTTGATGGGGCCTTAAAAAACCTAACATGGTTCTGCAAATTCTGAACAATTATAGACCAATTTCCAATCTTCCTTTTATGTCGAAATTACTTGAAAGTGCTGTCACTGATCAACTTACTGCCTACCTATCCAACAATAATCTTTTCGATAATTTTCAATCTGGCTTTCGGTCCCGTCATTCTACTGAAACCGCCTTGACCAGAGTAATCAATGATATACTGTTTACTCTTGATTCTGACTTAACATCATTGTTGCTGCTTCTTGACCTGAGTGCAGCTTTTGACACCGTGGACCATAGCATACTTCTCAGCCGCCTGGAGAAGCATATTGGCTTCCAGGGGACGGGGCTTTCTTGGTTTCACTCTTATGTATCAAATAGAACTCAACGTGTAATTTACAATAATACAATCTCTGAATTTTCTGAAGTAAAGTTTAGTGTACCACAGGGATCGGTCCTTGGCCCTTTGCTTTTTTCTATCTACAGTTGAAGTCAAAGGTTTACATACACCTTAGCCAAATCCATTTAAACTCAGTTTTTCACAATTCCTGACATTTAATCCTAGTAAATATTCCCTGTCTTAGGTCAGTTAGGATCACAACTTTAATTTAAGAATGTGAAATGTCAGAATAATAGTAGAGAGAATTATTTATTTAATCTTTTATTTCTTTCATCACATTCCCAGTGGGTCAGAAGTTTACATACACTCTGTTAGTATTTGGTAGCATTGCCTTTAAATTGTTTAACTTGAGTCAAACTTTTCGGGTAGCCTTCCACAAGCTTTTCACAATAAGTTGCTGGAATTTTGGCCCATTCCTCCTGACAGAACTGGTGTAACTGAGTCAGGTTTGTAAGCCTCCTTGCTCGCACACGCTTTTTCAGTTTTGCCCACAAAATTTTAATTGGATTGAGGTCAGGACTTTGTGATGGCCACTCCAATACCTAGACTTTGTTGTCCTTAAGCCATTTTGCCACAACATTGGAAGTACAGTTGTGTTCAAATAAATAGCAGTGCGTTAAAAAAAGTGAACGCACTGCAAAGAAGTGCATTGCGAAGTGCAAATATATTTTAATAGCTTTTAGTTCCATATTTCAAATGTAGTGGAAACATTACACATTCAATTCCAAATCAAAGCATTAACAAATTTTATCAAGTCTGCGTTATTCCTTTACAGGAAGCAAAGAAAAGGAATATTAATCTGTTGAAAAAAATAGCAGTGTCAACATTTTTCTCTTCAAACTCAAACAATTACTGTATAAACTGAAGACATTTTTCAAGATTTAACTTCACTTTAAATTACTGAACTAATATTTAGTTGCATAACCATTGTTTTTGATAACTGCTGCACATCTGCGTTGCTTCGAGTCAACCAACTTCTGGCACCTAGAAACAGGTATTTCAGCCCGGGATGAACAAACTACATTCCACAGTTCCTGTGAATTTTTCGGTTTTGCTTCAGAAACTGCATTTTTAATGTCACCCCACAAGTTTTCAATGGGGTTGAGGTCGGGGGATTGAGCTGGCCACTCCATTACCTCAATCCTTTTTGTCTGGAACCAAGATGTTGCTCTCTTACTCGTGTGTGTCTTGTTGAAACACCCATTTCAGGGGCGTTTCCTCTTCGGCATATTGCAACATAATCTCTTCAAGTATTTTGATGTATTCAACTGGTGATGATTGGCTGAATCTTTGCCATTCTGACTATTCTTCGATCCGTTTTAACAGTAGTTGCTCGTTTTCTTCCGCGTGTTTCGGGTTTTTGTTGCCATTTTAAAGCATTTGAGATCATTTTAGCTGAGCATCCTATAATTTGCTGCACTTCTTTATACGTTTTCCCCTCTCCAATCAACTTTTTAATCAAATTACGTTGTTCCTCCGAACAATGTTTGGAACGGCTCATTTTACTTAGCAATTGAGAAGGAAATATATTTTATAACAATGTGTGAAACATTTGCTTCCCTTCTTCCTTAATAAAGGACAATTAATGACACCTGTTTTTTCACAGAATGAATGAATTCTCTAATTAAACTCCACACTGCTATTATTTTGTACATGCCCCTTTCAATGAATGAGTCAATTACTCAGAACAAGCAGCGTGCATGTAATGACAGTTGGGTCTGTTGTTTTTCTATTACACTACTACACTACAGCAAATTATTTGCCATGCAGAAATATCACTACTACTAATAACAGTGTTTCATCAGGTTACTGATGTACTGCTATTTTTTTTTTAACACAACTGTATATTTGGATCATTGTCCATTTGGAAAAGCCATTTGCGACCAAGCTTTAACTTCCTGGCTGATGTCTTGAGATGTTGCTTCAGTATAGCCACATAATTTTCCTTCCTCATGATGCCATCTTTTTTATGACGTGCACCAGTCCCTCCTGCAGCAAAGCACCCCCACAACATGATGCTGCTACCCCCGTGCTTCACGGTTGGGATGGTGCTCTTCAGCTTGCAAGCCTCACCCTTTTTCCTCCAAACATAACGATGGTCATTATGGGCAAACGGTTAAATTTTAGTTTCATCAGACCAGAGGACATTTCTCCAAAAAGTAAGATCTTTGTCCCCATGTGCAGTTGCAAACTGTAGTCTGGCTTTTTTATGGCAGTTTTGGAGTAGTAGCTTCTTCCTTGCTGAGCAGCTGATTTCTTTTTGATTTTCCCATGATGTCAACCAAAGAGGCACTGAGTTTGAAGGTAGGCCATAAAATACATCCACAGGTACACCTCCAATTGACTCAAATAATGTCAATTAGCCTATCATGACATCATTTTCTGGAATTTTCCAAGCTGTTTAAAGGCACAGTGAATGTGTGTAAACTTCTGACCCACTGGAATTGTGATATAGTGAATTAAAAGTGAAATAACCTGTCTGTAAACAATTGTTGGAAAAATTACTTGTGTCATGCACAACACTATACTTGTGTCATTGCCAACACTATAGTTTGCTAACATGAAATCTGTGGAGTGGTTAAAAATTAGTTTTAATGACTTCAACCTAAGTGTATATAAACTTCCGACTTCAACTGTATATACTTCCCTTGGTGACATTATTTGCAAATATGGTGTTAAATTTCATTGCTAGGCTGATGATACGCAGCTATATGTACCTGTAAAGCCAAATGACCTTTCCCAACTCTTAAATTTAGAGGCATGTGTATCAGAAATAAAAGAAAAATTGATGGGTATGAACTTTCTGTGGTTAAATGCTGATAAAAACAGTTATTAGTTGTTAGACCAGCCAAACATGGACACTTGTTTGAGAATTTGAGTGTTAACATTGATGGCTGTATTATTTCCGAAAGTCCAACCATGAAAAACCTTGGAGTGATTTTTGATTCTCATCTGACATTCCAGCCACATATCAAGGCCATTACCAAGATAGCATTTTTTCATATTAGCAATATTGCTAAAATCTGATCTATTCTTTCAGTGCGTGATGCTGAAACCTTAATACATGCATTTGTATCTTCTCGACTTGATTATTATAATGCCCTTTTCTCTGGTCTTCCTAGTTGTGCTACTAGAAGTCTTCAGCTTGTTCAGAATACTGCAGCTAGAGTCCTGACAAAAACTAGAAAGTTTGAACATATAACGCCCATTTTGCCCTCTCTTCACTGGTTGGCGGTGCAGGCTAGAACTGAGTTTAAGGTCCTTCTTTTAACATATAAGGCCTTGCATGGTCTTGCACCACATTACCTATCTGAGCTAATTACACCATATACACCGGCACGCCCTCTTCGCTCTCTCGATGCTGGTCTTCTGGTCATTCCTTCAGCAAAGAAAAAATCAGCTGGTCACAGAGCATTTGCCTACCGAGCACCTTATCTCTGGAATAGCCTTCCATTACATGTTAAAAAAGCACATTCAATTGAAAGATTTAAATGAAGACTAAAAACTTACCTTTATTCACTTCATTACAGCCTACCCTAGAACTGTATCCATGTAACACTGGTGGCAGGTAGGGCTAGTAGCGCCAGTAGCTATTTGAAAACCCCTGGGGCTCTTGCCCCTCCACTACCCTGAGGTCATGGATCGTGTTTTAGAGCATCTTTGTATTTTAAATATTACATTTCAAATTTGATCTTTTAGATTGTTATTAAATGACATTTCTTTTTTTAATGCATCTCTTTTCTGTATTTGACCATGCTGCATGGTGATTCTGCACTTTAAATAAAAATTGATTGATAGTGAATTAAAAGTGAAATAATCTGTAAACAATTTTTGGAAAAATTACTTGTCATGCACAAAGTAGATGTCCTAACTGACTTGACAACATTATAGTTTGATAACATGAAATCTGTGGAGTGGTTAAAAATGAGTTTTAATGACTTCAACCTAAGTGTATGTAAACTTACGACTTCAACTGTAGTTTCACTACTCTCCAACACTGCCTGTACTAATGCATGCCAGACAACAAATATTCAAAGATGTAATGATATATTTTTATTTGATCAAAAATAAAAATTTACTTTACAAATTTCTTTCTCACCCACCCGCCAACCATCCGCGATTAATCATAACTTCAATTGTTTGCAAGCGACACACCCGATCCACAGATAAATCGCGGGGTTCGCAGATAGGCTAATAACTAAAGACTTTTGACCCAAGGCACATTTTAACAATCATTATGATCATAATCTTAGGAATCATTATTTTCAATTACAAAAGTAACTAACGAAATTTCTAAAAGCAAAAAATAGATTTTTACTTTTTTTTTTTTTAAAGAGATGTTAATGCAGACAATTGTCCGTCTTGGAAGAGAAATCACGTTGAACTTTGAGTCCTGCAAATTTAAAATGAGAACTCAATTGAACCAAACAACTTGTCGCACCAATGCAATATTTTTTATGTTCGCACAGTACATTTTTAAATCACATGTATGACAATACTGTCACAGCCCTGCTTGAAGGGATGTGTGGCACTGTGTTACAGCATGATTTGTCTCTTATACTAAACTCTTATTTTTTCTTTCCTTCCAGGTAGAATTCCAGTGTGATGTTGTATTGGACGCGGACCCAGAACCAGAGCCTATCGAGCAGGTGGGATTTCTGAGGACTGCCAACTTTTTCCATCTCTGTAAAAAATTACTTATGACCAGATATTAAAGCACTTTAAGATGGACACAAAGTGTGGAAATGAATCTCTCTGTATAATTACATAATATAAGCCAGACAGTTGATGTACAGCAACAGTGTGAATAATTACTCAACTCGCGATGAGGCTGTTTGAAATTCCTGTTCACTAAAAATTGGAGCAAATGCTCCAGATGGCAGGGGAAGGCCTGTACCACAACATGCCTTGCTTCATTCAGACCAAACCTGTCACCCAGTGCAAGGGCCACTGCTGACTTTAATAGGCCAGTAATGAGGTGTAGTAGGGCATGAATGAGGTGTAGTAGGCCAGGGATTAGGTATATTAGGCTAAGGATGAGGTGTAGCAGGCCAGTGATGAGGGGTTGTGGGTCAGGGATGAGGTGTAGTAGGTCAGGAATGAGGTGTAGTATGGGCTGTATTAGGTGGTGTATGCCAGGGCCGAGAAGTAGTAGATTAAGGATGATGTTTAGGAGCTATAGGCTGAAACCCAAGCTGAGCCCTCGCGGACTTTCCGAGGTAAGTCTGTTGTTTACAGACAGGTTATTTCCGAGGTAAGTCTGCATTGCGGTGCCAAAAACGCTGTTTTCAAAATGGGACAGCCCTAAGCACTCACAGACTTAACGAGAAAGCGCCTTTGAGTCCACGAGTCTGCGAGTCCCGAGAATGGGATTCAGCCATAGTTTTTCACAGCAGTCAAGGAATGCATAAGGCAGACGAATGCATTAGGCAGATGATTCCTTGGATGGTGCATGGTCTGGTTGGTACACACAAGTATAGACTACATGGGTACGTGATCCTGACCAATTTAAAATGGTGTTATAAATCAAGACTAATGGTTGCCAATAATAAGCTAGGAGTGTAATTGGTATTTGAACATTCTGTTGTAACTGGGAGCGTGCCGTTGTGGAAGATATTGTTAGTGCATGAACGTGTGTCCCATTGTCACCTGTTTACAAGCTTTCACAAAGACTTAGAAAGTTGATGTAAATAAATTGAATGGATGCACATTTGTAAGCTTTCATGTGCAGTTTCTGCAACTGAAGTCCGGTTTTCTTGTGCTCAATCCACCCCATTCTTTTTTCTCTCCTGTATAGACAAGACATGCAAGAGATTTAACGGCACTGAACATGAAACTCAGGTTTAAAAAGGATCAGTTTTCCTCTGAACTGAAGGCCGTTGTCTTGCCGTCGCCTCCATCGGTCAACGAAGTTAGCAGTCCACATGCTAGCACTCCCACCTCTGCTCCAGGCTCTGCCTCCAGCTCCCAGCAGGCTCGGCAGAAGAGTGTCACAGAGGCCATGTTGAGGATGATTGCAGACGACATGCTGCCTCTCAGCTTCGTGGAGGGGTCGGGATTCCGGAGCTTCATGTCTGTGGTGGCGCCGTGGTACCCCAGGCTGTCCCAGCGCACCGTGGGGCTGAAGCTATACGACGAGGTGGAGAAGGTGGTGAAGCCCCACCTCATCCGGGAGCTGAAGAGCTGCATGACGGTGGGCGGAGGGGACGCTGTGGTTCACGCCATTGTGGATCTGTGGGCCAGCCAGTATGCGGAGCTTGTCATTGCTGTGCAGCTGCACTTCATCGACCGGCACTGGAACATCCACCGCCCCACAGTGGCCTTCCGCCACCTGAGCCGTAAAAACATCCCAGCAGCTGTGGCCCGGGAGCTGGAGGCAGTGCTGTTGAGCTATGGCGTCTTCCCCCACAACATTGGCTACATTGTCACCAACGAGGCCAAGAACACTATCGCCACCAACGACCTCTTCTGCAACTACAAGATCATGTGCTCCCCTCAGAAGAGTGACCCGGATGAGGAAGAGCTGCTGGGTTTCCTCTGCGACTTCCTCCCCACTGAGGACTTTTCGGAGATCCAGTTCGGCACGCGGGTCAGCTGCATTACCCATCTCCTGCAGTTGGTCATCAAGGAGGCGCTGAGGAACTCACGCGTGGTGGAGAATCTGCTGTCCCAGGTGCAGAATGTGGTGGCCTTCTTTCGACGCAGCGCATACTGGAACGAAGTCCTGGGGAAAGAGTGCGGCCTGTCCCTGGCCTCGCCCCACAGCTCCAGCAACTTCCACTGGAACTCCACCTTTATCTCAGTGCGTAGGATGGTGCAGGAGTCGGTTTGGGGCTCGGTGATGACCCTGCTGGCCCAGGCGCGCATAGAGGCCAAGGACTCGTCCAGCTCACCTCCCATGGTGCGGGCTAAGCGGGAGCAGGTAGTGGACATCATCGGCCTGCTGGAGCCCTTTGAGGAAGCCATCCAGGTGTTGCAGGGTGAGGGTGTCACTTTCTCCCTGGTCATCCCCTCGCTCATTGGTCTGGACAAAACACTGGAGACCCGGTCCACTAATTACACACACTTTTGCAAGGGATTGCGGACTGGTCTTCACGCTCACTTCCAGCCCTTTATCCTACAGAGGGATCTGATCCTGGCCACTGTTCTGGACCCCCGCATCAAGCTCCAGCCCTTCCAGGATGCCAAGCAGGAGATTGATTGTGCCACTCTGGCCGCCCCTTCCAAGTTCCAGGCCCGGACGGTGGTGGAGTCAGCCATGAGCGACTTGGATCACTGGAACACTACAGATGAGGCCTGCATCAAGCAGGAAGATGCAGAGAATTCCCGGGATGACCCAGATTTGACCCACAATTCCCTCTCAACCAGCAGCAACATTAAGCGAAAGAAGATCTTCAGCTTCTTCCAGCCAGTGGCCAAGAGCATGAAGCTGTCCGAGCTGGAGGTGTACCTGTCTGAACCGCTGCTGGATGGAGACAGCTCCACTCAGGCTTTCTGGAGAGAGGCCTGGCGCTTCCCACAGCTCCAGAGCCTGTCCCGAAAGCTGCTGGCCGTTCCTGCCACCTCTGGGGGCTTCAACCGCCTCTTCCCTCTGGCTAACTGCATCGTTCGCGCTCGGAGGAGCAAACTGCCCCCCCACACCACTGAGAGGCTCCTGCTCTACAGAGAGTCCCTCAAGCTCAAGGAAGGGAAGTAGCGCAGTCTAGCTTTCACTCCATACACAATTACATAGTCTTTTCTCCTTAACGACAATCCCCTCCCTAATGAAACGTTCTAATGACTTCAGAATCATGCAGTTTTCCCCATTTGAGTTTAAAAGTGATTTGAAAGTGATTCCAGCCTCTGACTTGCATGTTGTCTTTAAGGACAGCAAAACTAAAAATAAAGTCTCTCATGGGGCAAGGTGAGAGCACTGCTGTGTTGTGGGAGATGGAGTCGCTATATAAATCAGATTTACCTCTCAGGAATTTGAAGTGGGAATGTCTCACAATCCTTATTTTTCGGTGATTCTTCGTGGAGTTAGCTGGGCTATGGAGCTTTATTGGGATCTCCTTTAATTCATTTAGAACAGTTCACAAAGGTGTGGGGAAAAAAAGCTCCATGTGTAATGTTGACGGTTTCTTTTATTATATATATTTTTTAAATCGTCAGCTCTTTAAAAATGAGCAAATATTGCGATTAAGTATTTTGTTAAGTGAATTGTCAGGACTGAGTGTTTTTTAATTTTTCAGTTTAGTTTGTATTCATGTCATGCTGGTCCGAACAGTCACACGTTTTTCCTTGCTCTGTCTAATCATGCTGTAATAGAAAGAAGTCAGTTAGGCTTAGGTATGTAGGCTTGTGTTATGTAATAAGACTACCTCTCTCTATACTGCTTGGAATTTCTATTTTTTGTGGCAGATAATTACAAAGATTTAGGTAATTTTCTTATTGGCTCTGATTTCGATAATGCAGGCTGGCATTGGATTTTATGTCCAGTTGCCTGTTACTGTATATCTATGAATGTTTGACTATTTTTTGTGTTAATGTAAGTTTGAGTATAATGCATCTTGCCAGGGATTACATTTTTTAAGTTGACTGAAACAATCCAACAGACCAGCAGGGAAAAATTAGTCACAATAAAATCTTCTGCAGGCAATGGTCTGGATGACATTTAGAAAAGATCCACACTCAACATTTAAATTTAAGAAAAGATTCAAACATTTCAGCATATTGCCTTCGTCAGTGAAATGGTGTATTGATGGAGTTATATAATCAACGCTACAGCATCACCAAAGGTGTACAAGCAAAGTGGAGAGGAACTACCAATCCTCGTTACTCGCATGAGAATAACCAATGCGTTCCGCACATGAGAATAGGAAAAAGAAAAAACACAAAGAAAAGAGGTGCTGGAAAAAATGTTTAAATAATATGTATTAATATTAAATAAATAATAAATTAATTTCTAGAGACAAGCATGGCATCTCTTAATATTTTTCTCTTTTCTCACGCATTGGCCTCCTGATTACTGAGCATGCAGTGACTTGCAGGTCCATGTACTCCGAAGCCATGTTGAAATGCAGTGTGTGTTGGAGAACATTGCTCTGCCCCGGTCATATGAGGATACAGGCTGTTGTTGCATGTTTTTTTATTTTTTTTATTTTTTAACTTTGTCATGTTTTCATAGTCACTATTTCTGAAAGGTCTGGAAAAATATTTTTCCTGAAAAAAATATATTTTGTAGTTTTGTGAGAGAAGAACCACACGGAGCAGTCCGCAATATATAAATGTTACATTGATAAAATTTTCTTTGAATTTCATAAACACAAGGAAAACATTGAAGTATTTAAGATTAATCAGACTTTATTGAATAAATTTCAGTTTAGAATTTTTCCATTTTGACATTTATTTTCCCACATTTACTTAACTACACCGACAATCACATCACATCAAAGATACATTTTATGTGTAATTAAATACAACATGAGTTACAATGTTTCATTGTATAATCTTTTTCACCATCTGTCTTGCGTTTTACATGTTACGCATTTCAGACAAACCTCAAACAGTTTTGTATTATTTCATGAGACAATGGATACATTGTTTGTGTGCACAACCAAAATTATAGCTGTTAAATACAGAAATAGAATTTGTTTAGAAAATGATATAAACTTTAAATAAACAACTTTAGTCAACTAGGAACATGACGTGAATCTGTATATTTACTCACCTTAACAATACCTGTATTATTACACTTAGTCTGAGACTTTACTTTCCCAGTACTATCATTCCTTGTGTAATTTATAATCAGTTAGAAGGGCAATATTACACCAAATATGTGCGTTTGTTCCAGTGCCGTCTATTCTGAAAAAAATTGTCATGCCTGCTAAATTATTCAATGTTTTATAACATTGACATTTACCTCTTTTTTTTTTAAATAAGAAATTAAGTATATATGCTTTCATCTGTACGTAGTGCTGTGAAGGATTAATATTTATTTTGATGATTGACATGAAGATGCTCATGCTTGAAGATTACACATGGGTACTGACATCCGAGCACCAGACTTCACCATGTGTAACTTCACCATGAGACGTCACCATTACAGACTTCAACGTGTGAATTCACCATGAGAGAGACACCATGTGTGACTGATCATCAGAGAGACTTCAAAGAAATATTTGATTTTCCAGTGTTCCATGCAGACTTGTCTTACTAAGAATTTTGTTAATTTTCCACCACAAAGTCCCAAGAATCACAGAAAACGACAATTGTTTACAGTGCAATATTTCCAGGCCCAAACACATTAGAGCATACCTCAATAACAAACAGTAACTAAAAGTACACAGAATTAATAAAAACATACACACTGACAGTTCATTAACACGAAAGCAGTAACGAGCACAGTTTGAGGGGAAAAAAGCTTTACTTACAATGCATCATTCATAACTAGCTGCACAAAACATATTTGGTTTAACAGTTCACAGGTTTTACAGTTATGCACTATTTTCACAAAGAATCACTGTTATTGCACAAAGAGGCTGATGCATGGTATGGGGAAGAGGCAAAGCTAAGGTCTAACAGGATGTGGGCAGATCAAGGATGTCTGAATAAATAATATAGCATCTTGCCATGCAAGAGGGTTACGACAACAGCAAGATGAATATTCTTTCATGGAAGACAGTTCAATGCTTTAGTGCAGAGTAGTTCAGCTTTCATATGAAATGTACGCACTTTAGGTTACTCATATTTCTAAGCAAACCACGGCGCTGTTTATTCCAGAGACTGCATTATTTACTAAGTGTGAAAAGCAAACATTTTCCAGCACTTTGTGAAGTGGCTGCAGGTTGCTGTGGGATACAGAAACATCTGCATTGCAGGGAAATTTAAGCAAAATTTCAAAACAGGCTTTATTCCTTCTTGGAAAGTAGTACAAGTAGTACAGTGCTCTACGCTGACATTAATATGTCCTCTGGCTTGCCGTAGAGTATCAGCATCTCCTGTGAGAGTAAAGCCCTGAGATGCAACCACTGGGTCAATAAGGCATGATCATTAGGCTTTGAGATAGGGCTAAGGGAGGCAGTCACACCAGCATATATCCACAAACCACATATATTTTTTACAATAATTGCCTATGTCTGAAACAAGGTTAAAGGGGTAGTCCACTTCAATAAAACTAATCAAAATATATTTAGTGCATGTATTTTACTATGACATATCACTGCAATTTTCTTGGATGTAATGCAAAGAAGAAACCTAAGGTAGGCAAGTTTACCATTTAGCGAAGTTAGCTGTCTGATGGTGGTAAGCTTAGTTAACCTAGCTCACTGGTTCAGGTTGTGTTGTTGATTTCTGAAGATTAAAGTGAAAGCTAATGCTTGCTAACCTCAGATCTAAAAGCCATGTCAACGGCCACTGGCATTTCCATGTTCGCAGCCGAGTGTCGGCCTGCTTGTGTGAGGGTAACGTTAGTTTACGGTGTGTCAGCCTGATTGCGAGAGATAACGTTGTCGTCGTTCCCAGCTGAGTGACAGCTTTAGCTACTAAGACAAGTTGAAGTCAGCACTGTTAGCTGTTTTCTAACTGTAACATTAGAACTCTGACAGCAGGCTTGTAGTTACCCTGGTTAAAGCGCTGCGATGATTATATGGGAGTTGGAAGATTGAAAGGCTGCGAAATATGAAATGTGCAGGCTGTCTATAAATAAACATTTAATATTTTCAAACTGTATACAAAATGTAACTACATATAATTAAAAGAAACCAACTGTGGCTATACATTTATCCTGGTGATATTATGATACAGAAATTCTAGCCGTCACCGCCATATGAAAATTACTCTATCAATTTCCATATTAGACATTTGAGAAATGCAATTCAGTGACGTCATTAAAATTGAGTTCACATCATCCATGCTCATACCAGCTATCACAACAGAGAAAAAGCTTGGAAAATTTCTGAAAATGTTCAGAAATTCTAAAATATTAGCCTAAAAGTTAATTACAGTGGACTACCCCTTTAAGAGCTCAGGTGTGTGTGTGCTCGCACCCTCTTTATTTTGTTGAAAAATGTTGCTCAACTGCACGCATGGGTGTAAAAGTCCGGTTACAACCGGTTTCAACACTAGCATGTATCCAGCAGTGCATTTGCGATAGCTCATTGAGCTAATCCCAACTCACACACTTTTTGGACTGCCTGTTGTTTCTTCAATGATACATCTTCAGCAGACCAAGGTATGAAACAGACAAGTTTTTCTGGAACAAACACAATATCAAAGACAAAAGACCACTTATATCAATGTGGATTAAAAAAATATTTTAAAAACAGTAATGCTAAATAGAAATTTGAGCCTCTTGCTAATGCCATCAGTTGGAAGCTACTCAGAATGTGTATCCGTTTGGCTTTAACAGAACTTAAAATGCATTGGATAGAACAGGAAGGGGAAAACATTCCACTTGGCTGGTAAAGGTTTTTTCCCACTAAATCAACCACTTAGCATGCTGAATATGAAGAGAAGCACGTGCACGTTTGTGCAGGTGTCCTCCTAGGTCCTGTAGGTGTCAGAATGGAGACTTTACAGAAGAGGTGTGTGGTAAGAACACAAACTCAACAATAATTTAAACTGATCTTTTGTCCATTTGTGTGTCGTTGAATAACTAATTTTTTTGTCCAAAATATATCATGTCCATAATTGAAGTAATGGACATTCCGTTGGTCCTAGAGGTTTTAATCTTTTCTTGTGTGTCTGGTAGATAACACGACGTCTCAGTCGGAAAAGAGGCTGGCGAAGGATTTGCGCAGATTCCGGATGGTTTCTGCCTTCACCTCGTCTTGGCTAATGCTGGAACGTGGCACTGCCGTAGGGTCTGGAATGTTGAAGGCATTGGTAAGAGACTGGGATTTGCTACAAAGAGAGGAAAATGGCGATAGAGGAGAGGAAAAGGCTATTAAAGTCATGCAGCAAACTTTGGGATGGAGAATGACTGTATACGAAAGAAGATCTACATTTACTTTTCCTTGGTATATAGAGGTGCTACACATTTTCAATCTCAATATATCGTAAAGGTTTAAGAAGTTGGGACTAACTCTTGCAGAGGAATAATTTCTTGTTCTCTTTGGGAGCTCTTTGGCATGTTCTACCAACTGGCCAAAAATATACAAAATCTTTTGTTCATACTTTCAGCACTCAAACTTTTTATTAGATTAGGGCTCAAAAAACTCACTCAGCCCAATTGGAATCCCAATTTTGAGAAAATACATTTTTGTTTATTTTAAATTGAGGGAGTTTTTTTTGCATGCACAATCACATTTTTATACTTAAATAATAACAGTGTAAAAGTAAAATTGCAAATATATAACCATTTATCAGACAAATTCTACCCATATTGAAAAATATGGTTTATCAAAACTTGACTTAGTGAGGTTTGCAAAAACACTTCAATTTTTTTGATTCATGAAATTATTTATTGAAAAATAAAAAATAAATTTGAATATTATGGGTACTTTTCAATAGATCGATTTTGTTGACTTTCCTGGATTGACTGAATTGAAATTGAATTTACCCCAGCCCTGCTGTTGATGTATTTCTTACATTCCCTGTTGATACGGAGATAGCTTGCATCCTTTTCACACAATTATCCATGTGGTGAGATATCAAACTAAGTCTGTAATGTACAGTTGCGGCTTTTTAGTCACTCTCTGAGTAGTGTTTGTGCTAATTTATAAAGTTTTTACCACCTAAATATTTGGCCTAATGTAAGAAACAATATCACAACAACAATTTGGCAAAGTCTATAATCTTTTACAAATCCATACTATACCAAGCCTACAAATAAATTTTTCTATATTTCATATTTGCAAATTTATCAAAAACTCTGTCCAGATCAATATTTGTGGTTACTTCTCTCGATGAAGAGGAGAGCAAGCTGTGAGAGATGCTCGTCACTCATAGTCGAGCTCAGGTATGTTTTAAGTAGCTTGTCTGCATTAAGAGAGCATTCAGCCTACACACTGCTCAATGGAATTGTTAGATATATCCTATAAAGTGTTGCCCGGTTTTGGAATGCTCTATTCATATCATTGGCAGCAAGGAATGCCAAAACCTGACCAGTGAACAGTTCATCACTCTGCTCCTCAAATATATTTTTATGTCTTTTGTATGTCATGAAAGGAGTAGTACAAATATTGTACATTGGAGGCAGAAACATCATCATCATAATAAACCAACATCGCTCTGATGGTAAATACGCTGTCTTAACCCTACCGGACGCACCACTGAACCAAGGAAGAACTTCGCCGCATTTCCCAACCCGCATCTCGCCTTTCTCGACTGTTCCTCTACTGTCTCCCTTGCGGCCAGACCCAAGTGGAGATCTGTGCACGTCCACGTCGACCTGACTGGAAACCTGTTGTGACCCGAATTCGGTGAAGAAGTCTCCAGGAGTCCACGCACCTGCCGGGACCTTGGACGAGCTGACGAGCTGACATCACTTCCGGAATCGGGACTGGCCTTCCCTTTGTTACCGTTAAGTATTGAAACGCATTTTATTTAGCATTGACATCAATTGGGCTAGCATAAAACCTGTAATACCCAGTTGAAGTCATTTTACTGCTGGTTCCTACTGTTGTTTGTATTTTGTTTTGCTATGCGCGGTTTGGTCGGGAATAGTCAACTTCCCTGACCTTATAGTTTTACACTGTTAAAACTTTATATTTATGAGACTGATAAAATGAGCTAACCACAAAATATAGTTTAGCCTGTCATTAACCCATAACACAAACTAACCTTTGTTAACGGTAGGACTGTTAGCTTCTATATTTAGCCATCACATAATTATAATTTCCTCTGATTAAGATTAAGTCATAGAATATATTCCTAATGTTATATTAATTATTGTTTCTATTATTCACATATTCATAGTTGTAGCCAATAAAACATGTGTTATTTTTCCAACCCATTGTCGTGTCTACATTATTTCACCAAGTTGGGCTCTACTGACATATAGAATTCTAATTGAGTGTTGAACTTAATTAATTCTGAATAAAAGTGACCAAACCTCACTACAACTACTACCTGGCCTGGATCTGGCGTTGCTTGGTAATGTGGTAAACGTGGTATTTGTAAATGGCAAGCTAGCCAACTAACTTTACCAGCCAGATCAGCCCAAGGAGTCGGGTTTGAATCGATTAATTTTGAATCAAGCTAACGTTATCCACACAGACATTATTTTCCTAGTGATAACGTTAACAAGCAAGCAATCAAGTAGCCTAAGAAATATCTCACACATTCCAAGCTAACGTTGGCATCAGGACCATCACGATAAATTTCACATGCTTTGCAGTAACGTTACCTGTCCAAGAAGAATGCCAGCTCGGGGTCGGTTTTGATCCCCAACAACAAACGTAGCATTAGGTCTCTCCATGGCTGGAATGCCCAGCCGATGTTCACCCTTGTTTTTGCGCGATTTCGGTCACACTGCCGTTTGGTCGATAAAACTTTTATCTTCGCCTTTTGTGGACTCGACTGGTCGTTTGCTGGTTGACTGGTCCATTTCTCAGCAGCTGACTAGCTAGTGTTGTGTTACACAACTTAAGTTCGCTAGCCCTTGTGGTGCTGTGGGGCCAGCCAGAGATCGGGAAGGCACTCGGGAGCGCACTTTGATGTCACATCCTTCATTCACAAAATGATTTTCACAGCAAATTCGACCCGAATTCTTTACATAAAAATAAACCCATAGGCTCTTATACGCAACGGAGAAAGTCGGGGAAGGTCTAATTTTTTACGTTACGTTACAATATGTTCACACATTGGCAATTGAAAGCAATCCATGCATGTAAAACTCTTACATATAACCCCTTTAAGCATTTGTATATAATTAAATATTAAGTAGTACATGACATCAGCTAGATCTATTTGTGCAGTTGACCTACTGCAGAAGACACAAAGATACACTTAAAATGTAGTTATAAGAATTTATTAATGGGAATAAAATGTCAACGGTAGCCTACATGTAGGTATATAATGAGTATGGTATATATGGCTGGCATAGCCAAATGATAGTAATATGATGATGGAACATACAGTATATGGCAATGGAGAATGGATTGTTGATGTCACCTAGGTCATGGCATATTGCAACAGCAATGTTAGAAAAACGTAAACCGTAAGCTAATGTTAGCGAAGCTGAATTTCAGGCTGTTTGATTAAAATGTGGAATCACAAGTTTGGAATCTGCTGAACCACAAGAAGGTAAGCTCAATAGCCTATAAACTATCATTTTGAAATAAATAATATATTTGTCAACATTTTCTATTAATATTTTTACAGACTTTACCTATTCTACTAGACTACCTATGGAAAATCAGGTGTATCACTGAGCTAGAGTAATTTGTGCAGTCTTCTACTGCAGAAGACACAAAAATGCACTTTAAATGTAATTATTTATTAATTTGGAGTAATATGTCAACATACGCTGACATGATGTTGATTGAATGCTAGCCACTGTTTTGCCTCAAATGGAGACGCACATTATATTGTGTGCATTTATTATTACTGGTTTATTGTTGGTACTATCAGCTATGATGATTTTATTGAACTAACTTCATACTGCCTGTCACCTACATGTGTGTCAAAAAAGGTTAAAAAAAAACGAAGTAAACCAATTCTTATCATCCATTCTTTAACCCCTTTGTGCAAACCCCCTAGTGGCCATGGCGCCGGCACCATGAGATTGCTGAACTCAGACATTCATTGCTCCTGCAACCAAATAATGGGCCTCATTCATGAAACGTGAGCAGAACGTAAATCATTCGTATTAGCAATTGCGTCCGTATTTTGGCATTCATCAACGTTTTCATATCTGAGATTTGTTCAGACATACGAACAAACTTTACACCTGCGTATCTCATGCGTAAATTCAAAATGCCACTAAATGTAGCTTCTCAATATCAATTCGAACATGAATTTATTTTTACTTTCTGTTAAATTCACATTACAAAATGTAGCCTCTGAAATGCACAATGCAAACGTAGCTAATAAATTACGATTGTAAAAAGCAAACACTTTAGATGATGCCTATTAATAAATTGTAGGCTATGAACTTGTTTAATTAGACTCATAACATAATGAGTGCTCCCGTTAAATATGCTATATTTAAAACATACATTTGACCAATGGACGGAATTTGCTTCAAATTGCTGTATAGGTCTATAGCCAGCATTGCAATGGCTGATCTTTCCTGTCCAATGTTATGGGTCCTGTAGACTGCACACGCGTACGCATCGAGGCTCCATCCGATGAGGCGTTTGCATATAGGCTATGAATAGAATGGGCTATTAATGCGCACGTTAAAATGTTCGCAACGCTCATTTCTGATAATCGCAAAATAACGTGAAAACGCTTGCCATTTACGGTCAATCGGAATTCATGAACATACACACGGAATACGAACAAATCTGCCTTTCCCACGCGGTTTGATGAATCCGGTATAAATTTTTCATCCAGACTTGTTTCGTACATAAATGTAAGCACATATTTAGGAACGTTTCATGAATGAGGCCCAATGAGTGGAAACAACAAACTCTGTGTTCTATCTTTATTAGTACACGATTTGTGAACTCTGCGGAATACGGAGTTTCTAAGTGCCACTATTGTCGCGTAGCTAGTCCATTTAACAAGAAACCTCCCACCCAGTCTCTCACCTGCAACTATACCGACCCATGCGTGATACGGTGTACAGTAGCTTATATCTGTGAGTTCATAAAAATATTTTTTCACCACTAAAAATTTGTATTCCGTCATGGCAACAAGATAAAGCCAACAATAGCCAAAACGTATGCCAAAACAGCCGTGAAAAGCCCTGCTCACTCAATTGCAAAATAAACAAGCGTCATTCTTGTGTAATTATACCACGTCATTCTACTATCAATATCCGCTACTAAATATAAAATAAATAGACAATCCTACCATTGCTTTCGTGCAGAGATGTCCCTTTCAAAATTCAGTGGTCATTTATTGTCTTTGACAATCCATTTGAGAAATACACACTACTTTATAACGCTATTACAATATCTGAAACGTCTACGCGTAAATCCTTGCATGCTGTTCAAACCTGTCTCATACATTCCAGTTCATTCTGGTTAAATTGACAACTCTTTTATCCAATATAGGACATTATAACCTTCAAAACCGTTTTTGCAGTGGCTTATAGGATAATTTCAACATTATATTACAGCCAGGCGTAACAGCATTTAAATTTTATCAGTTTAGTTTTACGCAAAGGCGTAATTGTTTTTTTCCCTGCTAGTTTTACTAATTTGGTCAACACGTCAGCATGGCAAGAGAAAATCCTTGCCTTGCTTACATGGATTTTTGGAGTGGGTCAGAAGAAGATACCATAGTATTGATGAGTGGCTGAGACACGACACTGTGGACGATCAGGTCGCATCAGTGCATTTAATGCAACAGCAAAAAGCAATGAAGGAGCACTGCGAAAAAGCCAAGCAGTCATCTTCAGATGCACTCATATCGCAGCTCAAAGGTTTCTACATGTTGCAAAAAGACATCCCATGTCATCAATTTTTTGCAATGACCCAGCTGCTAAAATCTGTAAAAGCCCCCGACTTTCAAACCGACGTGAGTCTATACAAACATACTGACTCCATCAGTGACATGGAGAGAGCGCTGGAGCAAACCCTGCTGGAAGTACTTGATGATAATTTGCAGGCAAGTGACTTCCTTGACAGTAAACATAAGAGTAACAAAAAAGCTGATTATGTACGTAAAAGTTGAAAGGGATGGAAAGCCTGAAACGTGTTTCTTAGGAAACTACGATGTACACGCAGGAACAGCGCAGTGCATCTACGATAAAGTGGTGGAAGCGCTACAGGAACGAGGTGTAGCGATCAGTCGGGTGGTGAGTTTGGGATCAGACAGGGCCAGTGTGATGACTGGTAAGCGTGGTGAGGTTGGTGCTCTGCTGAAAAAGGAAAGCCCGTTGTGCACTAGCCACAGTGGATGCATGTAAAGCTGTCGAGAAGGTGCCTCCCTACAAACGCACTGTGAACTTAGTGTACTCGTGTAATAAGCACTCTGCCAGCAGAACAAACCGACTTCGTCAACTTAGTGCCACCTTAAACAACGAGGACAAGCTTAAAACAGCACTGTGCTGCCCGCTGGCTCTCCTTAGGCAAGGCAGTGAATGCCATAAAGCTGAATTGGCCTGTTCTCGTGATGGAACATAAATCTGCCAAAAGAAATTCACAAGCCCATGGGATTCTGAATCAAATTCAATATAATTTCATTGCACTAACCCATACATTATCTGACGTGCTCCCAGTCATGACAAAGCTGAATTTGGTTTTTCAAAGAGATGTGAATATGGCCAAATTATGCAAAGACCAAAAAAGTGTGAAACGAATCAAAAAAGTCTTATATTTTAGATTCTTCAAAGTAGCCACCCTTTGCCTTGATAATGGCTTTGCACATTCTCGCCATTCTCTCAACCAACTTCTGTGGTAAACAGGTATTCCACATGCAAACAGGTGATGCTATCATGACTCTGTATAAAAGGATTTCAAAAGACTCTTAATATTTTATTTCAAGGTACTCTTAAGCGATACTATAACCTCTCTG
The DNA here is from genome assembly GCA_029718625.1 of Synaphobranchus kaupii. NCBI lineage: Eukaryota > Metazoa > Chordata > Actinopteri > Anguilliformes > Synaphobranchidae > Synaphobranchus > Synaphobranchus kaupii. The sequence goes on from CM056378.1 coordinate 66,564,375, forward strand.
CATTTGAATTGATCTCTGGTGGGTGGGACTAGATTAAGCTGTAAATTACATGGGAATAGTACGGAACAATGGAAGTTGTAATTCTTACCTTACAGTGCACCTCTGAAAGGCAAAGATATAAAACAGGTCATACTTTACATTTCCTGGTCCACACACCTCTTTTCAAAATGTGTACATTTTTGGGCATATGGAAAACTACTCAGGTTCTACAAGGTAATTTGTAAAGAGTGTATCCTGGCGTCCCTTAGTGTCTCCAAATGTATCCGAAATGGATAAAATGTGCATTACAGTAAATCAGGACGTAATCAGTTTAAATTAATTTAGAGCCTTACCGTGAAATGTCACGTTCCACTAGAACAGCTAGAGCAATTGAAAAAAACTCAGATATCTCCGAGGCCGGCATTGACCACGAAGACGCCGACCTGGCTCAACGAATTGAAAGGAAGCTTGTAAAGTATTTCAAAAACGCGGAATTGAAAGCACAGGAGCGATTCACTCATCTCGATAAAAAGCTAGATAGTGTGCAGACGAACGTTTCTCTCAATATGGCAGACATCAAGACCATACGCGGACAGATGATTACAATGCAAGAGCGCATTAACAATGCAAAAAATCTCTTTCTTTAGCCCTTGAGAAACTTAGAGACGTTGAATTTAAAAATGTGGAAATGGAGGATCGTCCCCATCTGATCACCGTGCAGTTTTATGTTCTTTGACAATTTCTGAGGGGAAAAAGCATGCACCAAGATGGAGCTTTAACTGCACTCTTCTCAAAAATGTAATCTTTAAGCGAGAATTTGCTAATCAATTTACGGACTTTTTAGAAATCAATAGACCCTCAGCGGATGATCCTCGCATACTATGGCAGTGGTTCTCAAACTCGATCCTGGGGCCCCCCTGTGTATGCTGGTTTTCGTTCCAACCACAATTGCGATCCGAGAATTTTAACAAGCTGTTTGATGGATTATTTACCCTCTTTTTTATTATGTCAGAAATTAGCTATGGATGCCATGTAGCATAAATGTCCCATGTTCATATTTTGCTTATTGTGCTATTATGTGACCAAATATTAAAAATTATTACTTTATTCTATATATAAATGCAGGGGTGCCAATAATTGTGGCACACATGGTTTTGTTAAAAATAATTATTTCTTGATGATTTTTTCTTTCTCATGATAAATTTATTTCAATTAAAGGTTGGATTTTTGTCATTTTTTCAGTGTGAGATTAAGCTAATTCACCAAATGGTGAATTTTTTATAACCCTTTTTACTCATCTTTAACAGGGGTGCCAATAATAGTGGAAGGCACTGTATATTGCAAACAATTTCATTAAAAGAGGTAACAAAACTGAGCAAATGAAAGGCAGAGGTGAATCAATAGACTCCTAATTGGTGAAAGTGTGGACACATGGCCATGAAAACTAACCATTTGGTTGATAATGAACAATTCAAAGACAACGCAAATTGATAATGAGCCAAACCTGCATTGTGTTAATAAGTTTAAGGAAACAAAATTATGAAAGAACTTAAACACGTGTTCAACAACCTAATTAGGAGCATATTGATTCACCTCAGTCTTTAATTTGATCAGTCATAACATTTTGTTAACTCTTATTATGTAGTTGTTTGCAATATAGCCCAATAAGCAAAGTTGTGCACATAGGCCATTTATTCTACATGGCATGCGTAGTTATTTTCAGACATAATTTGGCTTAAGAGGGTAAATAATCCATCGAAACATAAAAAGTGAAATTAAGACAAATTAGCAGCTTGTTAAAATTCTCGGATTGCAATTGTGGTTGGAACGAAAACCAGCTTACACAGGGGGGCCCCAGGACCGAGTTTGAGAACCACTGTTAAATGGGATGCTGTAAAGCAGGGGTGTCCAGTTTTATCCGAAAAGGGCCGGTGTGGTTCAGGTTTTTGTTTTCGCCCTGTTAGAACCGAGAGTTCATCTGATCCAACAAAAATAATCTATATTCCAATCAGTCTTTAAGAAACTGTATACATCTGATATCCTTTGTAACGATGAATCTTGCTGTTTTTTTTTTGTTTTTTTAGAAAATTTGCATTTATCTAAACTATCTTCAGAATCTGCTCATTAGAAGCCCCAATAACATTTGATGAATTATCAATGGCACTTCAAAGGCAAATCACCAGGGCTGGATGGAATTACCCCTGAATTTTACCTTACATTCTGGAATCAATTGTTGCACATGATGCAGTTTGCTATCGAAAAAAGCTTCTCCACAAACCATTATTTCCTTATTAACCTCTTCCTACCAAGGGCAAAATATACCAATTTTCACCTGTTTTCACTAGTGACCAACAAAACTGTAAAGGCTACAAATATGGTTCATAGCTTTTATTAAAACAGAGAACTGCACTATTATGACTAAGCAGTCAAAATTCATATACATACACTTTTTGCTACTTAACTACAATTTATGTACAGAAATTGTGAAAAAACTAAAAAACGGGTACCTACATTCAATTTTCTGATTTTTTACCTGATGAGCTACAAGAGCTATGGAGGAAATAACTCCTCTTTGCGATTCCTCAATATGCTACCTATCTCTGCTAAAAATATAGTGTCAATATACGTCTCTCATTCAGCGGGCAAAGTACGCGCAGGACAGAGCTCGAGTTGACTGCTGAAATAATCGGCACGATTCTGGCATCTTATCATTTTATTGTTTTTAGTACGATTTTAGCATTTTATAATTTTAGCATTTTACTATTTTATTATTTTAGCATTTTGTTATTTTAGCATTTTACTATTTTATAATTTTACTATTTTATAATTTTATTATATCTCCGTGAGTGGACACGGAGGATAGTTCACATTTCTGCACATACAGAATTAGCATTTACCCGGGAGTAGAAATGCCGACCCTGAAAACTGCAATGCATTAAAGGAAAGGATTTCAGTTCTGGAAGGACGCATCTCGATCCTACATTCAATCAAAGAAGACAAGATGCTACTTAACTCACTTATGGAGTCCCGTGGAGCTGATGCTGCTGTCTCGCTGCTTCGCCCCGAGGCCAAGCTCCCTGTGGCAGGGGTGGATGCCGCTGTCTCGCTGCTTCGCCCTGAGGCCGAATTCCCTGTGGAGAGGCTGGTCTCAGAGGAATGGCCGAGGCTCGGGGCCAGACCGAAGACTTGCAGCACACCAGCTACTGCAGGTGCTAATGCTCCCTGGATCAGTGCCCTGATTGACAGCCGACGAGGAAGGCGCACGTCTTTACCCCCAGTCCCAAAAGAGCTTCAGCTGACGAGCACTTTCCAAGTGTTGGACGGGCTCTCTCAGTCCTGAGAAGAACCCCAAGCACAGAATGGTCCGAGCGATTTTGGCTGTATTTGGGCGGTTCACCGGTCCAATTTGGGAGCAGACCAACGGCCCTCACACCAGGCGGCGACCTCCGCTTCCTGGCGAAGGTTCCTCGTGGAGGCCGTGATCAGTCGCTCTGGTGGTATTCCTTGTCCTGTGCCAGTAGGAAATCCGTCTCCCAGACCTGATGGCGCGGCCTTGCCACAACATTCGTCTGTATTTAGAGTGGATAGGGTTGGGAGGGGAGGGGGGGTGGTAGTTTACGTAAAATCTACTATCTCGGTCACTAGTTTGGACTCCATCTGCTGGAAAGGATTCTGTTGAAGCACTTGGGGATTTAATTGCCCAATATACAGGCGATGAGCTTATTATAACTGGTGACTTTAACTTAAATTGGTTTAATTCAAATTCAGATAATCTTAAAGAGGTTAGTGGGAACCTAAACCTGACTCAATTGTTAGTTGAACCCACTAGGCCTGATTTAAAGGACAGCTCAAAGTCTACATTGATTGATCTCATTTTCACCAATAAAGTGGACAAAATTGTAGCCAGTGGAGTATTTGAATTAGGTTTCAGTGATCACTGCCCCACTGCCTGTATAAGAAGCACTCGTTTAGAAAAGAACAAATCTCATGTGGTCTTGAGAAGAAATCTCAAACATTTTAACGAGCAATCTTTCTTGGCAGATATTACTCATAGTAACATCAGTTCTACATCAAAGTTCAATGATGCTCAGCTGGCACTGGACTTCTTCACTGAAATATTCACCTCAATTGTTAACGTACATGCTCCACTCAAAAAGATCAGAATCAAAGATAGAGTAACCCCCTGGTTTACCCCAGAGTTGTCCACCCAGTTTAATTTGAGAAACTCAGCCTGGGCTCTAGCTAGAAAATCTGGTGATCCAAGACACTGGCTTTCATTCAGGCAGGCTAGAAATAAATGCACAGCAGCTGTAAGAAAAGCTAAGTCTATTTACTATCTGAATCTAATTACCACCTCATCTTCTAACTCAACCAAGTTTTGGAAAGCAGTAAACTCCATTAATGGTAAATCTAGTGCCTCATTTCCTTCTCATATTAAATTAAATGATTTCACAATTTCTGATCAAAAAGAAATTTGCTTAGCCTTTAATGAGCATTTTGTTAGTGCCGGTCACTTATTTGAGAGCTTATTCTGACCCTCCTTTTGCACCAAATACGTGTGTGAATATGGTAGATTATACTTCCGACCCCTCTCGCCTGTTGACGTCCTGGATGCCATGCAAGCCATAAATGCCAGATGTCCGATTGGAGAGGATAATCTGGATTCCTTCTTGATAAAATTGGCAGCTCCATCTATCATTGAACAATTAACTTTAATTTATTTAATCTTTGCTTTGCCTCAGGTAGTTTTCCCAGGGCCTGGAAGACTGCCCATGTGACTCCCTTACATAAAGGAGGCACCACTGATTATTTAAATAATTATCACCCAATTTCCAAGCTTCCATATTTGGCAAAAATTTTAGAAACCTTAGCGAACACTCAATTTAAGTCGTACCTTTCGAGTTATTCAATTCTTAGTCCTCTTCAGTCTGGTTTTAGAGCAAAGCATAGTACAATCACTGCTGTCACCTTGGTTACAAATGACATATCTGCTTTAGATAGGAAGAAGCATTGTGCTGCACTGTTTGTTGATCTATCTAAAGCTTTCGATACAGTAGACCATTACTTACTCCTACAAACACTTTTTAATATTGGTATGGATGATAAGGCTTGCAAATTCTTTCATGCCTATCTATGTGAGAGACGTCAATGTGTGAAAGCAGGAAACTTTCAATCAGATCTTTTACCCATCTCAAAAGGTGTGCTGCAGGGTTCTATATTGGGTCCAGTCCTCTTCACTTTGTACATAAATGATATTGCCTCCGCACTAAAAAACTGCCAAGCCCATTTTTATGCTGACGATACGATTGTCTACTGTGTAGCAGATTCTGTACAACTGGCTACTGAAAGACTGCAACTTGCGTTCAATGCTCTTCAAGAAGCACTCTTCAATCTTAAACTGGTTCTAAATGCATGGGTGCAAGAGCTCCGTCTACAGACGGATTTCTGTCAAAAGTGAATTATTTGTTCCGTTTATTTTTTACCGCTAATAGATCCTCTTATCCAGACTTGCGATAGGTCTGTTTCAGTTGACTCTGCCACCTCATTTCCGCTTTTCGCTTTGTATCATGGATGTAACGTTATCGTTGACGGACATCAACGCTTGTTCCAGCTTCCCTTCTCCAAAATAAATCAAAGGTATGGCAATTTTATTTAATGTGCACTTCAGTGGTAATTTAGTCAACAAAAGTAATGACAAAATTGCTCGTTGACGGATTTTTAATTTAGTCAACGATAACGACAAAGAGACTGTCAGACTGTTCAGTACATATACTGTATTTAGGAAACAGGGTTGGGGAGTAACGGAATACATGTAACGGGGTTACGTAATCAGATTACAAAAAATCTGTAACTATTCCGATACAGTTACTATCAAAAAGAGGGTATCAGATTACAGATACTTTCCCAAAATACGTAGATTACTTGTGAGATTACTTTGAAAATGAGAAGCGTTTTCAAAGTGGAACAGTGTCTCCAGTGATATACCACCATTTCATATGCGGCAGAAACAATGTTGCAAATTAGCCTACACGAAAAAGACCGCCAAAATGTTGCTGCTGTGTCAGTTCAAAATGAGGACAGCTGTGTTAAATATGTGCATGGGATCAGGTCAGCGGTGAACATTCTATCTCTGCATTATAAGATTTATCCACATGAAATGTCTTGAGGTAAGATGATTGTTCTTAGTATTTGTGTATTTTTTTCGCCAAATAAGCATAAACATAAGCAAGCCAGATAGCTAGCTGGCAAATGGCAATAGCCTATTTTCAGATAAAATAACTATCAACGTTTGACCCATTGCTTTTACTATGGGATAAAATGATCTAGGCTAGGCCAAATAAAATACCATAGCTCTCCCCAACTAACAAGATAGCGGCTCCAACGACATAACCCACACCAAATTTCAGGCAGACATGGTGAATGTAATTAACAGACGGACATCGGGAGACAGAGCACCATTGCTGTGGAACAGGCTCGATGTACGGTCTGCGGGCACGTTTTCTCTTTTTAAATCCAAGTTAAAAACTCATCTTTTTAGTAAAGCCTTTATAGTCTATTTTTTTATGAATATGCCTTTTACTGAATTATTATTATTATTATTATTGTTGTGATTATAATTTTTATTGCTTTTACTGAATAGTTTCTTCATAGAATTCCCTTGTATGTTTTATTTGAATTCCATTTATACATATATATCGTTTTTGTTTTGCGTTGTGTATTCATTTGTGGTTTCATGTTTTATATATAACTATGTCTTATGTACTGTTTTTCTTACATATATCTTTTTTTTTTATTTGGAAGTATGTGAAATAAGGTAGGCTAATTTTAAGGAATTTAACTGAATTTTATATGGTCTTTAGTTGGCTGTTATTATAGCTATATTTTAGCTATAACCACTTGGTTATCATTAAATCCAGAAACCCCAGCATTAAAAAAAAAAGTATTCTAAAAGTAATCTAAAGTATTCAGATTACGTTACTGATATTGAGTATTCTAACGGAATACGTTACTGATTACATTTAGAAGCATGTAATCTGTAATCAGTATCTGATTACATAGTAAAAGTAACCCTCCCAACCCTGTTAGGAAAAGCCACGAAAGGAAGCCATGTCGCTTTCATGACGGCAGATATAAAAATATTTGTGAAAATGGTCAAAACGGTTCTACACCTTTTAAGGCTGTCGCCTGGTCTCGCAGTGCCACCTAGGGGCGGGACAGAAAACTTTGCTTTCCGCAACCACACTAATTAATCTGAAAGATTGTCAGTGTGCAGTCGGAATAAGAGACAGTGTGCAGTCATATTTTATTTTACTATTATTTACTATATTTTTACTATTTATTTTACTGTTTTATTTTAATTTTACTTTTCATGCATAAATTTGTGCCTTTGCCAGGGATAAGAATCATGGCCAGAATGCACCAGAATGCACAATTAAAATTTTTTTTTCAAGAACTGAATTGTGAACAGATGGAATTATTTCATCCCATTGGCAGATTTTTTTTTCATGTGAAGAAGATAATAAAAGCTAAAAGGTGAATGCAATCCAACGTTCCTTTAACCATTAAAGTTATTTTAAGTACTTTCTACACCTCTCAGCCCCGTATGAAAACGTATGTAGCAAAAGTATTTTTGCCTTACTATATACACTCTGAGTAAGCAATTAAAGGAACTGATTAGGATTGTATGCTGACTTTATAATCTATTCTTTTGAAATAACCCCTGAATTATAGTTGTAAGTACTCGGCACTATCTGGTATATTTTTAAGACTGCTAATTAAAAACTTGATAATAGCCAGATGCTAATTTAGGCCTACACTTTGATGTATTGCACATGTGGGATGCAAACACAAGCTTCGCCGCACAACCTGGACACCAGTAAAAAAAAAAGTTCCGTCAAAAAATTTTCTCACCAGCACCCATGTAAATGCCAGTAAAACAAAATTTATGTTATTTACGAATGCTAAAAATATTGATCCCGATAGTCTATGTATAACTACAGTAAATGACTCTTGCATTGAGAGAGTCTCAGAGTACAAGTATCTTGGTATCTGGATTGACCATAAACTCAAATTTAAGCATCATATTGATAACCTTGACAGCAAGCTGCGTCAGAAGGTTGGCTTTTTGTACAGAAACAAATCCTGTTTTCCAAAGAGAATACCAAACCCGGACTACTTCGCTAGGACTAACCCGAGATAAGGAGGACTGGAGCACACAGAGCTCAGAGCAAAACAAAATATTTTAATACGACTGACGTTTCGACGTCAACGACGTCTTCTTCAGAGTCAAAATGGAAATACAGACAAATGCACCGGGAGGTATATAAATACCCTCCCATCAATTACACAAAATAAGGTGCGCATGTGTAGGACTAATAAATCTCGTCATAGATACCACATATACAATGTTATCTTCTTTAACAGGATAAAGAGAAGAACGACAAATGTCATAGGTAAATGAACTAAATAATTGTCTATTGTGAACATGGCATAAAACAATATAAAATGAAAATCAAAAAGCCTGTACACAAGTTACAAAAAACATGAAAGATTCAGCGACTCATTTAACCCATTGGGTTCCACACTATTGAGTGTATGTATCCAGTACGCCTCCCTGCGGAGCAGTTGCTTAATAATATCTCCGCCTCTGGATGATGAAGTGACTCTCTCAATACCCCAAAATTTTAGAGAAGAGACAGAACCATGATTGGCTTCAGCGTAATGTCGCGCAATAGCATAGTCCATATTTTTAGACCGGATCGCGGTCTTATGTTCAGCAATTCTAAGTTTGAGGGCTCTCTTAGTCTGTCCGATGTAGATTTTGGAGCATATACATTTCAGCATGTAGATAACATGGGTAGTGTTGCAGTTAATAAAAGTGGTTATTTTAAATTCCTTGCCCGAACGTGGATGACAGAAGACTTTAATGTAATTAGAGTTAGAGCAATGGACACAGTGTCCACAGCGATAGAACCCTCTAGGGGGCGTAGGTAGCCAGGAGGGTTTTGTCTGCGGACTACTCACCATGCTGTGAACCACCTTATCTTTTAAGTTTTGTGGCCTTCTAAAGCACACTCGCGGAGGTTCGGAAGTAAATTTATTTAAAAGAGGGTCACTCTGGAGAATGGGCCAGTGTTTACGGACAATGTTTTTAACTCTTCCAGCGACCGGACTGAACTCAGTGGAAAAGCAAATACGAGGAAGGGTAGCACGCTTAGGCTTTTTACAGAGGAGGGACTTCCTATCAGTATGGCGGGCTCGGTCAATAGCGGCAGTAACGTCAACAATACTGTAGCCTCTTTGAAGAAATCTGCTACGCATCTGACAGATGTTGCTTTCAAATTCTGCATCCGTGCTACAGTTGCGTCTCAAGCGCAAGAACTGTCCAATCGGTATATTACGTATCAGTGGACGGGGGTGATTGCTATCCGCTCTTAACAGAGTATTTCTGCTTAAGGGTTTACGGAAGATGGTAGATTCAAGTTTACCGTCATCACCTTTAAAAATAGTCAGGTCTAGAAAATTAATGGATCTCACATCATGTTCCTCTGTAAAAGACAAATGACGATCTCTAGAATTCACATACCTCAAGAAATCTTCAAACTCGAGTACAGTACCATCCCACACGAGCAGTATGTCGTCAATGTATCTACGCCACAGGGAGATTTTGGAGAGAAAGGGATTAATGGAATGATGGATAAATTTCTCTTCCCAGTGACCCATGAACAGATTAGCATAATTCGGTGCAAAAGCTGCTCCCATTGCTGTACCCTGAGTCTGTTTTCCCTTGTTGTGCAGAAAAAGAATTGTTGAAGCAACTTTCCTGTCTGTCTTGGACTATGGTGATGTGATCTATAGACGCGCTGCGTCTTCAACGCTAAAGCCACTTGACTCAGTCTATCACTCTGCCCTTAGATTTATCACAGGTGCTAATTACAACACTCACCATTGTCTTTTATATAACATGGTTGGTTGGTCATCCCTGGAAATGAGGCGAAATAGGCATTGGTTTCTGTTTATTTATAAGGCGCTTCTTGGGAACTTGCCACCGTATATTTCTGTACTGTTAAATCAGAATCTTGGCCCTTACCTCACTCGATCAAATGATTGGCTTACTCTAGAGGTCCCCTGTATGCGTACGGAACTTGGTAAGACTGCCTTCTTATTTGCTGCTCCACACTCTTGGAACCTGCTACAAAGCACTTTTAAGATAGACTCTCCAAGGCATTCAAGGCATTGATTAGTGACCATTATGTTTCTATTTGTACCTGCTTTGTTTGGTCCTTGTTGAAATGTGTGTTTATTGTTGTTATTGTTGTTATTATTGTGTTTGTTGTTGTTGCACTGTACTGTATATGTGTATCCTTGTGCACTCTGCCCCACCGAAAATGAGGGTCTCCCTCAGTGGTCCCCAAGTTTTAAATAAAGGTAGAATGAATATCAAACCATTCAAATTTCAGGTGAACCATTTCGGTTATCAAAGTTGGCACAAATTGTGCCAAATTGTGCAAAATGGCAAGGTTCCAGAAAAGTCTCAATATGATTTATTTTTTAAGTTTTACAATAAAATTTGATAATTTGTCAATATTGGCAATAAAAGTTCATTTTTAGATGTGTTTTTGGTGTGTTTCATATTACACAACTAACTAGCTTACCCGTGGTCCCCAAAAAGCTCTCCAAACCCATGTAGCAGCACAGTGAATCTTGTATTCCACCAGAGCCCCATTAGCCAGAAATGAGTCCAGGTATATGCAAACGGGATATAAAATCAAATGTCCACCAGTTTCCTGGATAAAATAAGCCCTTGCATAATAATCAACAACAACAAACTCATCCTCATGTTATCTCTCCCTCACGTTACATAAATTGCTCATTCGTTTACCTGCACAGCCAGCTGTACTGCATACAGAACAATTTACTAATGTGGAACAAAACAAACCCTTCAGACGCCATTTCATTCAAAAGAAACTCGGAACAGCTCATCTCAGACACAAATAGATAGCTAGCTGCTATGTGTAATTTTGCTGGCTAGCCTGCTGTTGTTACAATATAGTAATGTTAGCTATATTAATTTAATTCAGAGGGATTCGTTTTATACATAACAGTGAATTTGCACTGGTATACTGGCAAAAAAAAAATCTGTTGCCTTACACCACTCAGCGTCACTGAGACAAGATCGCAAAAACATATTTGGGCTAGGACCTGCTGCATGGAGAAACTCCTGAACAACCTAGACATAACTAACCAAAAACTGTATGAAAGAGACTGTAAAGTAAAAAGAAGAACAGCAGCAATTACCTAATGAATGTGACTTCTGAAGTCTTTGTGTTGATTGAGGGCTTGTCTGAAAGATAAGAGTCTTGGCTATTGGCTGGAATATTTGACAGACAGTTTTAAAACCCAGTGGAAAGCAAATAATATTCGCAGTGGAGGCGGGTCGATGCAAGTTTTTCCCACTTCAGATAGGCCTATTGTGCTATCAGTCAAAGAAATACACCCTATTTACGACAGTTTTGCATAAATCTCTGCAATCAAGTACAAACCCCCTTTGGCTAAAATATACTAAGCCACAGGATTGGTACTCCAGAAACGTTTCACAATGCCAAACTGAACACAGCCAAACTACTTGTGATGAAGTACAGAAAAGCACAAGTCGGTTTAAAATTGGAAAAAATCATGTACAGCCGTATGAAAGTTTTTAAGTATTTTTTCTTGAAGCCTAAAGGTATAATGATTTTTTAAACCAAAGTTTTGTGAAATACAAGTAAGCAGAACAGTTTACCAGCACATTGTTTATGGTGTGACATCAAGCTGCAATACATGTTTGGGAATTAGGTCAGAGTTTCCAACATTATTTACAAAGTTTTAACTCGATGTTTTGGACTTAAAAACCACTTTCCCAGAAGGAATGGATATATCTTAAGGATATTTAATAAAAATATTGAGGTGAGCAGTTTATTATATATTATTAAATTAATGAAATGTATAATTTAATAACTTCCGTAACGCCCGTGTTACCGCTAGGGGGCATTTGCCAGCAAGAGGTTAATAAAGACAGATAAACCAGCATCTGGATAAACCAGCATCATCAATTTACAGACCTCTCTAAGCCTTTTGAATAGTGATATTATGTTGTTCGCCAAGGTCCTGGCTTCCCGCCTAGAACCATATGTGCCAACTCTGGTTCACCATGGCCAGCCGGGCATTGCTTCAGACAATGTACGTTGCCTTCTGCATATTATCGACTGCACTACCATCTCCAAAATGTCAGCTGGCATCCTGACTTTCGACGCAGTGAAAGCCTTTGATGGGCTTGAGTCGGTTTATTTATGGAATGTTCTTGGCCGTGTTGGGTTTGGTAACCATTTTATTTCAATGATTCAAGCCCTTTATACAAATCCCCTTGCAAGGGGACTACTTTCAGGTCACTAGGGGCATGCAACAAGGTTGCCCTCTCTCCACTCTCTTGTTCATCCTGTCTTTGGAGCCTGTAGCTCAAGCTATATGCTAGTCTACTGGACATGAGCCCATTTTAATTAATAACACTCCTCATTGTTAAGTTGAAACTTAGATGGGCAAATTCTAGTCCATGAACAAAGGCTGCCTAAAAGCAAGTGGACGAATTATAAGGAATGAAGAAAAAGAAAGGAAGAACATGCATCATTTCACGCGAAATTCAGGAATACAGTGCATCAGTGCTGGGACGGTTTTCGACCCTTTTGGCTTTCCGGATGATTTGCCGACATTAGAGATTCGCCATGAATGGAGAGGAGAAGTTCTTCAAGCATTAGAAGAAGCCTTGCGGGCAACACAGGAAGAAACAGTTTTTTCCTGTGAATTAGCTGTACTAGTTGGTGGAGAAATAAGCTCACACCACAAGTACAAGTGGGATATTGTGATCAAGTATTTAATGTGAGAATATCCCTAGGAAAATATCGCGGCTAATCTGTGTGACTTCCGTGTTGAAGAGTTGGAGGTGCACATGAAAAATGCATGCTTTTCACCATTGAGAGGAATTGCACAGTGAATAAGGGATGCGTCAACTAACTGTTTGACTACAAAAACGCTACTGGTATGATAAATAATGTTGGTTAAAATGAATGAAATATTACTTTATTAAACCATTGGTATGGTGAATAATGTAATGCTAATGGTATGCAAATTAACCATGCTAGCCTGTCAGCTAAATTGTTTACGTCATGCTTGTGTTTACTCCGTTTTTGTAATCTGATATACGATGGTAGAATTGCATAATTTAAACCTGATTGTTTAAATCAGGTTATGGAAAGTGTTGAAATGAGAACAAAGGAAATCCTCTTTCTTACATTTAAATAAGATAAAATTAGGGTTATGGTTAAATTTGTGATTTTGATAGGCTTATCTATGTCACATTTGTCAATTGTGACATTGTGATTTTCTCTTTAAAGGTTATCAACTTTACAAATGTTTGTTGGAAGTTGAAAGTGTCAATAAAAAACATCAAGAAGAGTAAAGGCTTCTTCATTCAGGAGGGCAAGTGCAACATTTTTAACGGGGTTATCAAAAGCATTCAGGAGTTGTTCTATGCGTCCTTTGTGGTTAAACAAGACTTTTTTTTTCGAGTTTGAGCAGAAGTTGATGTAAAACCCCAGAGAACTTGTCAGTTGATAACCACCGACATGGCAACATGGATAGGAAGATCTAGGCTTCAGGAGATCCAGGAAAAAGCTGCCGATGCACCAGTCAAGTGATACATTGTGTGATCTGCCGTGCCATGCTGGAGGACCGGTACGGAAATAAGACCACAATCACCATTGAAATTATTGAGAAGCTGGAGAAGATTAGTGCCATAAAGGGAAATTAGCCAAGAAAGGTGATAGACCTAATCCAGACTGTGGAGAAGGCCCTGGCAAATCTAACAGCTTGGAAACACTGGTGCAATTAAAAACCCACTAGTGATTAAGTCCATAGAGTCCAAGAGTAAGCTGCCCGACTCCTTGAAGACAGATTGGCTCGTCTCCATGGTTGACCCAAGTAACAATGTCACACCGGACAACCATTTTGACGTTCTCTTGGAATTCCTGTTGAAGCAGGAAGAGATTATGGAGAGACTTGAACAGCTAGGAGTCATGGACAAACCGGAGAAGAAATTTGAGAGGAAATATGCTTCTACAAGAACCACAAATAAAGACGGGTCAGAAGACGGGTGCATCGTGTGTGAGGACGAGAAGCACATGGACAGAATTTTCTTCGGCAAATTCAAGGCATTAACTCTGTATGAAAAGAAACTACCTATGCAAGAACAAGGGATGCAAGAAGGGAGACTCTTCAGATCACCATTTCTTCCTTTGTCCTAAAGGAGAATGAAAAAGGGGCAAGGAGGTCAAGGGTGGGAAAGACGGCAGAAAGAAAGACAAGTTTACAGAAGAGCAGGAGACATTCTTGTCTGAACTTTCCCCTAAATTGGCAGAAAAATGCAGGAAGGCTTTCACTAACAAGGCTGCAATGACCGGCAAAAACCAGTCAGGGCTTTTAGAGGAAAACGGGCTGCGAGAGCTCCCTGTCATTATGATGCTGCTGGAGGTCACTGCCAATGCGGGGCAGAAAATTGGGACCCTGGTGGACCTGGCATCAGACACTAACTACATCACCCATGAGGCCGCCGATAAGCTGAAGTTAAGGAGCAAAAAGATCACTCTAGTCGTGCATGGGATTGGCAGGATGGCCATTAAGGTGAAAACCAAAAGATACAGTATCTTCTCAGAGTTAGAATCAAGACATCCAGGGGGACTGAGAGGGCTCATGAATTAGTCTGCTATTGCTTAGATGAGATTGCCAAAGTGCATCGAGTTATCAGACCCGAGCAGCTAAAGAAATTATTCCCGGAGGTTGAACTCGAAGAGTCAAAGAGTCAGAGAAAGGTTGAGCTCCTTATCAGCCACTGAGAGGGCAGACTAGCCCCACAAACGCTGTTGGAGAGCCCGTTGGGAAAGACCGTGGGTGGTGCACATCCTGACCTGTTTGATGAAATAGACGTGGGTGCGCACAAGTCCAGGACGCACTTCGCTCGCTCCATGAGAACTGCCACAGTAAAGTATGAGGAAATCGTTGAGAGCCCAGAGGTCCAAGCGGAGAACGAGATAGTCCGGCCGCATCAAGAGACCGTGACTGAAACCAAGAATACAGCCACTAGTAACCGAGAGTTCCTGGAATGGTGGAAGTGGGACAGCATTGGAGCAGCCTGTGAGCCAAAATGCGGGGGATGCTGCTGCGGGAGTTGCCAACCAGGGGGGAAGGAGATGACCCTAGTGGAGGAGAGGGAGCTTGAGACCATAAAGGAGGGCCTCACATATGTCAAAGAGGATGCTCCCAGCGAGTCTCCGCACTGGGATGCAAGGTACCCATGGATAGAGAACCCAGCCTCCCTCTCCAAGAACAGAAGTGGAGTGGAGGCCACTTTTCTGAGAACAGAAAAGCAGCTCAAGAAGGAGACGGAGTGGCAAGCCGTCTATGCAGCTGAGGTCCACGCTAGAGACGGGGGCGGCGATGAAACTCACCAAGGAGGTGATAAACAGCTGGAAAGGACCGGTGTGGTATGTCAGCCCCAAACCCCCATTCAGTGACAACTCCGGTGGGCCTTGAATGGAACAGCAGCCAGAGGTTCAAGGGGCTTAGTATGAATGATCTTCTGCTGAAAGGACTAGATGTCCTTAACCCAATCAGAGCGGTTCTGCTCAGGTTCAGAAAAGGAGTGCACGCAGCTGTGGGTGACATCAGGAAAATGTATAATTCTGTGTGACTATAGGACCGTGAAGTGCACCTCCACAGGTTCCTCTGGAGGGACACCCAAGATGAGGAGATAGACGAGTACGCCATCACCAGAGTCAACATCGGGGATCGCCCGGCAGAGTGCATTGCACAGCTAACCATGCGGGAAACAGCGAGGCTGGCAAAGTTTGGGCCTAGAGTCCTTGAAGAGGATAGCTACGTGGACGATGTCCTGACATCCCAAAATGACTAAAAAAGACCATGGGTCCGATCAGGGTAAAGTGGGAGGAAGGAAACTGTTGGGGCGGAAAAGCCAGCAGAAAAGAGCAGAAAGTTAATACTTCCAAACCAAATGCGGGACGAAGAGAACAAGGCCCTAGGGGTTGGGTATCTGGTGGAGGAGAAAAAGCTTCATATGATGACCTCAATCAACTTTTCAAGGAGGAAAAAGAAGATGATGGTAGGCCAGGAGAGGATGAGGATGAGCCAAAAAATGCCTAATCCTCTGACCAGAAGAGAATTGTTAAGCCAAGTGGCTATGACCCGATCGGCCTGGTTGTGCCCGCCAAACAGAAGGAAACCATCCTGGTCAGGAAGGCATTCCAGGAGACGAGGGCCGGAAACCTGATCGAGACACGTGGGACAAGGTGCTCTCCGAGAGACTCAGGGAGGAGGCTATCAAGTTGTTCGAGGAGTATGTGTGGCTAGGCCATGTGACGTTCCACAGGAGCCTAACACCAGCTGGCTGGAGGGGAAGACCATGGGGAATCACATTGTCACACCCTGACGTCCGGGTGAGGGTAGTGTTGCCCGCAAGGCTTCTTCTAATGCTTAAAAATGTCAATGACACTGAATAGCACATGAAGTGCAGTGGTGTTTATTGTGCTCCACACCAGGGTGAAAAAGTGCTAATATGTACAGTGATGACAAACAAAACAACAAAGTATATACAGTGCCCTCCATTATTATTGGCACCCCTGGCAAAGATGAGTAAAAAAGGGTTATGTGAAATTCACCGTTTGGTGAATTAGCTTAATGTTACACTGAAAAAATGAGAAAAATCCAACCTTTAATTGAAGTAAATTTATTTTGAGAAAAAGAAATCCCTCATCGAGAAATAATTTGTTTTAACAAAACCACGTGTGCCACAATTATTGGCACCCCTGCATTTATATATAGAATAAAGTAATATTTTTTTATATTTGGTGGCATATCCTTTGCATGGCCTGACTTCCTGATGTCTGTGACCCAACAACATCAAAAGACTCTTGATATCTTATTTTCTGGTCGTACTATAACATCTCTGCATTTGAATGGATTTCTATGGGAATTGGGGGGTGGGACTAGATTTAGTTGTAAATTATGCTGGAACAGTATGGAATACATGGTTGGTAAAAGGTCATCAATGGTCTGAGGTATCAAACGAGCCTCAAACCCTCACTCTGCTCCCAGATATGCAGTAGATATGGATGGATCACTTTAACTCCTTTGCATAGAAGGTGACGCCGGCGGGACCTTTTTGCTAAACTGAGACATTTGTTGTTACTGCAGCCAAACTATTAGTGGAAATCACAAACTCTGTGTTTTAACTTTATTGGTAGACGGTTTGATTTCTGCCGATTACGGAGTTTCTAAGTGTCACTATTTCCGTAGCAAGTCCATTTAACAAGCATCCCCCACCTAGTCTATACCTACCCATGCGTGACATAGTGGACAATAGCATCTATGTTTGAGTTCATAAATATATTTATTCATCATATAAAATTAGAATAACAACATAGCAAAAAGATAAACCCAACAATAGCCTGATCGTATGCCAGAAAAGCCATGAAAAGCCCTGCTCACTCAAATGCAAAATAAACTGTGAAAGTACTGTCTCATTCTACCATGTATTCTACTAGCAATTATGCTACTAAATATGAAATAAATATACAATCCTACCATTGGTTTTACACATTGAGATGTTCCATTCAAAATTCTGTGGTCATTTATCATCTGGTACTATCAGTTTGAGAAATATACAACACTTTATACCGCTATTACACTATCTGAAACGCCGACTCATAATACCCCCATGCCCTGTAAGCCTGTCTCATTCATTACAGTTCATTCTGGTTTAATTGTCGGCTTTTTTATCCAATAGAGTACATTATAACCTTAGCAACGGTATATGCCATGTCTTTTTGGGTGCTTTGAACAATTTACTACAGCCCAGCGTAACGGCAGTCTTCATTTTAACGATCTGGTATTACGCAAGCTCTATAGAAAACGCATTTGGGAGGGGAGTTTCCCTTTCCCGATATGTAAGTATTTTTGCATCTAAAATGCCGTTGGTCTCGCTGGCTACATACTGTATGTACATTCGTGTTTCCACTCAAGCACTGTCTTTCCAATATGTTTGATAGCCCTATTGTTATTTTTGCATTTTGAGTGCATTTCACATACAATCCCTTTTATTAAATAACATTTTATTTTTAATTTTTTTATTTTGCATTTGAGTGCAATCGTTATATTTATTTTTGATGTAGGCTACCAATGTTCATTGAAGATAGAACATTTGGCAGCATTTTGCAGATGGTGGAATACTATTTTATGTTCATGTTATCGTACGTAATATAGGCTATGGCGTATATACAGTTGAAGTCGGAAGTTTACATACACTTAGGTTGAAGTCATTAAAACTCATTTTTAACCACTCCACAGATTTCATGTTAGCAAACTATAGAGGGTTCTCCTGACAAATTTTCCTATTGAACTCTATGGAAAAATAAGTCAGGAGAAGAAACCCTTCAAGTTATCCATCCATATCTACTGTATTTCTGGCAGCAGAGTGATGGTTTAAGGCTTGTTTGACGACTTAGAGCCATTTAGCCAACCATGTGTTTCCATAATGTTCCAGGGTAATTTACAGCTAAATCTTGTCCCACCCCCCAATTCCCATAGAGATCCATTCAAATGCAGAGACGTTATAGTATCGCTTGTAAGAGTACCAGAAAATAAGATATCAAGAGTCTTTTGATGTTGTTGGGTCACAGACATCAGGAAGTCAGGGCATGCAAAGGATATGCGACCAAATATTAAAAATGATTACTTTATTCTACATATAAATGCAGGCGTGCCAATAATTGTGGCACATGTGGTTTTGTTAAAAATAATTATTTCTTGATGAGGGATTTTTTTTTTCATAATACATTTACTTCAATTGAAGGTTGGATCTTTCTAATTTTTTCACTGTGAGATTAAGCTAATTCACCAAACGATGGATTTTTTATAACCCTTTTCACTCATCTTTACCAGGGGTGCCAATAATAGTGGAGGGCCCTGTATATACATATAGTCAATACAGGAGTTTTATCAATCTCAATATGCCTATGCCTACTCCTGCTCTTACTTCCTTCACGCCTGCATCCCACTCTACCCAGAACAGTTTTACTCCCCCCTTATCTAGGTGAAACCCCTCCCACTGGAAACTCCCAACAGATTTGGACAGGGGGGAAAATACAAAAAATTATACAATTTAAACATTACCACAAATTAATTATTAAGTAATTAATTAAGTATTCATTTGTAATAATTACCGCCAGACATTTCTTGCCGGAAACCATATTGCTGAATTACAACAGTATTTGTGGTAATATTATGGTTTCAGCCATTGTCAGCGCACCACGCATGTGCAACTTGCGACAGGCACGATAAAGACACCCTATCAACCTGTCCTCGGGTCCTTTTCTCCCAAACCCGGAAGCGTCAACAACTCAGTTCCCGAGCAGCAACTAAACTAAGGTGCAGCAACAAGGTAAACAGTAGAACACGCAAACCTCTTTTAACAAATAATGGTTATACTGTGGTTCTTGTGTTTGTAACAGTAATGCTAGCTAGATGTGCAAACTGACACTAGAGATAGTTTAAAAATGCTAAATCCTCAGTGTGTGCACCCACCAAACTAGCATGCTAGCGGCTTCAAAGTAAACAGCCCAGCTTACTGGCCTAAAACGGGTTTTTCATTGATGTATGTAGAATAGTACGAGTGCTGCCGAAGGCTGTGACAGTCCGCTCTGTCCCACACGTTCTCAGATGGAAGCGACAAAACCTACGGAGCCGTAGTGTACCTT
The DNA here is from genome assembly GCA_029718625.1 of Synaphobranchus kaupii. Lineage (NCBI taxonomy): Eukaryota > Metazoa > Chordata > Actinopteri > Anguilliformes > Synaphobranchidae > Synaphobranchus > Synaphobranchus kaupii. The sequence goes on from CM056378.1 coordinate 66,584,213, forward strand.
AGGTGGAAAACAGACCAAGGAATTGAGGTCAGATTAGTCGAAGGCCAAGCTGACACCATTGGACCAGAAAGGGGAGGCGGTCAAGGCCGAAATTTGCAGTGCGGTCTCTGCAGCAACTATGTTGAAAAGCACAGCCGAATGGAAATAGAACAGTTTTTCCACCTAGTGGACAGTCAAACTGGGGGCCATCCAGCGGGATAGCTATGGATACCAGACCATTTTTGCAAACAGGCTTGGGGAGATCCAGAAGGCTGGACCAATTGGAGACTGGTGGTGGGTCTCAACATTGCTGACATTATCACAAGGGGAGGTAATCCAGGTGATCTTAACGAAGATTCTGCATGGCAGACCTGAGGTGGCCGGTGGAGGAGTGGCCAAAGAAGTCGGCCAAAGAGGTAGCAGTTGACACCAGAGAGGGAGTTAACAAGCTCCAGAGAAAGGTATTCACAGCAGTGCTGACAAGAGCTCAGGCAAAGAAAGATCTGGGAGGTGCCCTGCAGAAAGACCCCAAAGGTAAAGGGCTTGAAGTGAGAAGTCCTGACAAACATCTGTAACTCCCGAGACATTCAGTGAAACAGTTTGTAATAAACCAGCTTGTTAAGTGTAGCAGTAGCCTATATCCTACACTAAAAAAAATACCACAAAAACGCCAGCATTGCTGCCAGTCTTTTCACTGTTTTCTTACAGTATTAATAACAAAATATTCAAATGAGCACCACCAAGCCAAACCTCAGCTCTCTACACTATAAGGGAGTGTACTCCGTTTTTTATATCTGACTGCTATACAGTTCTGTAGCTATGTTGTTCTACTGTATTTCAATCAACATTTACTCATCACTGGGCAGATTGGTTCAAACCTTCTCTCAAAGAGCCTAATTCATTACATTCGTAACCGAGGGTTATAACATGGTTGAGATACGTCTGCACATTCGTGTTTAAAATCTGCGTATAAACAAATAAATGCAGGTATCCCCTGATAAGATCTACGATAACTCGCTTAACCCTATTTATTTAAAAAGTCAGTGCATTTTCGCAATAGCGAAGTAGGCCTATTACAGCTTCCAGCTGCAATAGGTGGGCTACTTGCTGTGGAAATGTCAACTGTAGGCCTATTGGACATTAGCGAAATGGAATAAGATAAACTCTTCAGTTGTAACTTCATGCAGGTATGATATTTGAATGTAATTAGGCTATATAAGAGATTTCGTCTAAAATATTAGGTGTCTTTCTAAACCGAAAATACTTTTGGTACCAGTACACAGTAGCCTACAGTAGGATAAGCAAGGAAAAAATGCAGAATGTATATTTATATGTTAATAATATAATAATAATAATATATTATTGGACCTATATCAGGATTCTTTTTAGTGTGTAGAAACGGTGCATTGTATTGTCTGGGACTGTGGGAAGATCGTAAACAGTCTGGTCTAGCAGTTTGGTCTAGCACCCTGCTGTTTTATTGGCCTGCAGTAGGCCTACAAATAGAGAGGGTAATGAAATGTTTTAACAATCCTGCGTCGGAACTTTGTGCCGGTTTTCTTCAAGCTGTAGGCTAATGTATATTTTCAGAGAAACATGCATACTGTAATTGGGATGTATACGACTACCACTAGGGGGGCACAGTGGATAGGGCTACTTCTCAACTAATTTCGTGAAACTTAGCTTATAAACATGTATAAAAATTTCTGTATAGGGTTACTTGATCTCAGAACAGTTAGAACCTGTTTGTAAAACGCCATTTTAACTAATCAATTTTAATCGTTAATGCCTACAGGATAACTACGTTTTTCTTTCAAGTTGGACCTTTTCTTTCAAGTTGGAACTATTTCCACAATGCTGATTGGTAGGCTAATAATAATGTTTTTTTTTCACATCTTTCTTTGTGCACCAAGCGAACCTGCTTTAATCAGTGACTTGTTGAAGTCAATGCACTGATTTAGATTTTTTTAAAATTGCACTTAATGTTCTAGCCTACAATGACACTGATCTGACTTCTCACAATGCCTTAGGGTGGTTTAACCATTATATTTGTGAATAAAGCTCTTTTCCCTAAACTTATTGAAGACTCAAACTAAGTATTCAAGAGTTTGCCCCATTCAATTAGCAACTTAAATAATTTCACTGATGTTAAACAGTCACATGATAGATAGGGGGAGAGTATTGACACATTTCTTTAATCTGCCATTAGTCCTGCAAAAGCATTCATATACAAGGTATTGTAGGATAGCTACGTGGCAAGCATAGACTGTAGAAAAATATGGACAAAGTCACTGTGACGTGACCCATTGCCTTCCCACGGCCTCGTGAAAACCAAATTGAAGCTCCGGATGCATTTTTGGCCGCCAGTTTGTACAAACTGCATTTGCTCCGTGGAGCTGAAGTGACGTTGTCGGGATCAGGGTCAAGCGGATATGGCCCGGGCATAGTATGATTGACAGTTTGGGGTGGAGAAGCCACAGAACTATAAAGCCCATGACCTGACCAAACCCACCATTTTGTAAAACGAACTCGCGGTAAACTTCCTTAATTGATTAGCTAGCTAGCATACCACCACCACACATGGACGAACATAGGGTAACGCTATTGCCATCAACTATATTGACGGTAAATTAATCACATATGTTATTTTGACAAGACTACTTTTATTATAAATGTCCCTAGCGCCGCTAGAAAGGTAGTAAGCTCACCCCATAGTCTTAAATGAGCAAACCATCACCGTCTTTTTGGCTAACTGCTAATTAACTCGACTGTGGCAGAGCAGTCTGTCACGGTTTGCCGCAGCATGAAACCCCGTTCTGAAAACTGTTCCAGATAAAGTGGGGATTGTAGGTTAGTGGGTTCACACGCTAGCTAAAGCACAGTAGCTACATTAGCTACATCATAGCTGGCATTAACTTTCATCTGTATCCTGTAACCTAATCACAAACATTGCAAACATTTACAAACGCAGACTCCGTATTCTTTTCCGATAAATTATTGGTTTTATTTTAAACATCCCCGTATTGAGTCAGTACAAACATACCGCTAACACTTTGGCTCTATTCCCCGCACATTTTCTTAATTTTTGGGACCGAAAAAAAATTTATCCAGGTGTAGAAATGTCCGGTTAGGGTTCTAGCTGGAGCAGCTGGCTAACGTTAGTAACGTTAGCTAGGCAGTCACGGTAGCTAGCCAACTTATATGGCCAGCCAGCAAGGATGACTTTAAGGAAGTCGAATAACTGTTAAATTAAAATGGCTTGCTATCGTTAGCTTGCTAGCACAGTAGCTACATTAGCTACATCATAGCTGGCATTAACTTTCATCTGCATCCTGTAACCTAATCACAAACATTGCAAACATTTACAAACGCAGACTCCGTATTCTTTTCCGATAAATTATTGGTTTTATTTTAAACATCCCCGTATTGAGTCAGTACAAACATACCGCTAACACTTTGGCTCTATTCCCCGCACATTTTCTTAATTTTTGGGACCGAAAAAAAATTATCCAGGTGTAGAAATGTCCGGTTAGGGTTCTAGCTGGAGCAGCTGGCTAACGTTAGTAACGTTAGCTAGGCAGTCACGGTAGCTAGCCAACTTATATGGCCAACCAGCAAGGATGACTTTAAGGAAGTCGAATAACTTAAATTAAAATGGCTTGCTATCGTTAGCTTGCTAGCTAAATGTTAACATGACTTGCCGTGAGATATCGTTAGCTTGCTAGCTAGCTAACCCAGCATTGCTAAGCAATGGTAACGTTCATGACGGAGTACGGCGATTGCGTACGGGAGGGGGTGGAATTGCTAAATTAATATCTAAATTGATAAGGTTATACAGGTATGGAGCAATTGATTTGAGATACACAGTTTGATAACAGTTTGGCTGCTTGCTTCGAGACGCTGGGCCTGTAGTATAGCTGCAACATCCCCATCTGTCTCTCATTTCACAAAACAGTATTTTTTTTCGTAGTAGACACATCATAGCTCGCTCCAACCAAAATGAAAAGATGTTGAAGATGAGCGGGTAAGGCACTCAATTTATTATGTTACGAACTACGTCCACAAAACAACAGCTTCTTCACGGTAGGCTACTAAGGGATGTTCTCCATCAACTTCCACTCAAAAATACAGCGTGTCTCCCTGTCCCAAGCAGGGCGCGGTTTAGACTAATGATTGTTGTCTCCCCCTTCTGGTCCCGCCCCTCCGAGTGAGGGCAGTGAGAACCATATAGAACCTATCTATACCAGTGACCCCAGGACTCAATCTGTCCCTCTGATTGGTCCTGAAAAAATGTTACTACCCTGTCCAAACGACACAATATTTTTAAAAAATCAGCACATGCAGAGGCATTAGATGAAGGAAAGGCACCTATTGCAATTACATTTTTTTGTAATTGCAATTTTGACCACATTGCTGCCATTGACACGGTGAAAGACCTATCCTGGAGCCAAACGCAGTGGCGCTAATGAGCAACGGCACCAGGAAGTGAGCTTCAAAACAAAAGCCCAGTCTTGGCCCCTTGGGGGCAAGAAGTAATTACCTGTTGGTGAGGGCTGTCAAAATGTATGGGCACTCTTTGAAGTATTATTGCTATATTTCAATAGGGAGAGCAGTTATCCATGTGTTGAAGTTGCATGGTAATGGGGTGTCATGCTAAAATAATTAGGGAAGTGAAAGAAAGAAAAAGGATCAGGGTTTAATGCAAAATCAGAGGTTAAACCTTATGTATCAATTTTTTTCATATTTTTATGAATTTATGGTTTAAACACTATTATAATCAAACTTATTCAAAAGCATAGCAAGCACTGGGTTAACACATTGTTACGTTCCTCTGTTTCTCTGCCTCCCCTGCTTATGGAGATGCTGACGTCATGGTCCTACGTGGAGATCCTGGGAGCTGCGCTGGAAAGACGACGCACGCTGTTGCCTAGCAACCATCTCCGGGGGCTACGTGGAGACGTCGACGTCGCATTGTGAAAAAGACGCCGTAACTGGGGACGACGAGGAGCGTCGCGGAGCAGCGGGATTGGAAGATGCTAGACTATAGTACCCTGTCTCCGTCTGCATCACGAGAGTTCGAGTTCCTGACGCTAGCGATCAACACGACTTCCACGACGCTTCCTGAACACTGACTTCTGTGTTAACAGACTACAGCAAATAGCCCGTGAATTGATAAAAGCTGCTGAATACCACCACAGCAACCATCCCACTAGACCAGGAGGAGAAGACCCTTTTGTCATCTGGACGTGGGTCTGATTTTGGACACTTGCTGCCTGGTGAGAGCATGCAACCTGTGTAGCCGAACTGTAAATACTGTCAATCTGTTACATGTTTAGAGAATATCTAAATTAGTTTCTACCGTACGTGTCTGTGTTATTAAACATTTTGCCTTTTAAATCACTTTGCGCTTGACTGGGTTTATCTAAGAGGTTGTGGTTTGCGTTTAAGTGGCTTTGTGTTACCTCCACTACTGTACACCTGGTTATTGCAACACAGGTGGATTTTGGGACGTAACAACATATAACAATTTCATACAGTAGTTCCTGGTTAGAGGGTGTATTTTACAATGAGAAAGGGCAGAATTCACAACAAAATCTTTAAAGCCAGTTTTCTCAAAACTGTTTTGCAAAATCACAATATTCAAAAAAACTCAAATGGTCACATTTCTCTTCACAAGAGTGAGTGATTAGGCTAGATATTTAGGTGTGTGTATCAGTGTGATGTAAATGTTTTCATCTTAAGCCATCATAAGGGGCAAATGTATATGCTTTACAATGGACAAAAATATTGAATTAATTTTAGATATCTATCCCCTATACTGATTAAATGATAGTAATTCCCACTTGAAAATGATGTAAGCGTGAGTTTTATGAGCTCAAACAGTTGATTTGTAGTTAAATATATGATTGTTGTATGATTTACAGCAGTGCACAATTTAGCCATTTTGGATAGATTTGGAGACACTAAGGAACAACAACAGGGTATGCTGCCTACATTTGGGTCATAAATCTGTGGTAGTTCTGCATATCACCCTCAGATTTCGCACACTTATGGACAAGAAAATCCAGAAAATATATAGTTTTATCTGTTTCACATTTGTAGCTCTCAGTATTTTATTGCAAACTTTTTGTTTTAAAGCGATTTTATCAAACCACTAAATCAATGTTATTTCCTAATCTATTCAACATTTCAGTCATGCAATAAAATAAAACTTTAAATATCGCTTAATCGCTTATACTTGAGTGCCGCCTTCTCTATTTTTACGATTTTTCTCGGGAGATATGTAAAGGCATTAAATTTAAACTTCCGAAACAGGAAGCTTGGGTTTACAGTAAAGTATTCTGGGCAGTTTCACTGCCCGAAGTCTGCAGTCTTGCGGACTCGCTCCCACGAGCCAAATCGAGTGTCGAGGGACTAATTTCACGTACATCACTTTGCATTTCTAAAGGATTGGACCGCACTCACCCTTGGCAACGCCCAACTTCCGATTTCTAAAGGGATTCCCCCAAGTGGAAGTGGCGACGGGAAGTGCAGGAGGGCAGAACATTTAACGGATTGGACCGCAGCCCGTGTCTTTTGTATTGTGAAAAGCGTAACGGCTAGCTTGGATCATGTACACCATTGCTAGCCAATCGTTTCAAAGTATTGATGTCAGTGAGACTCTTTTTCGACAGTTATCAACAGCATTTGGCAGTATGGTATTGCACGCACCCGTTAATATTTTGAAAGACAGAAAAACGACCATTTATGATATTACCACTCCATGCAGCTATAAAGATTGACTTGCTTACTTATCACCACTGTTACACTGAAATGTCGGTGTTTACCAAAGACACATGGCCACACTTTAATTGCATTAGGAAGGGAAACCGTTTTTACAGGTGCTACCTAGCTAGCCTATGTAACGTGGCCCTACTGCAAATCATCGGAAGGAAACAACCTATTATTACAATTTAACGCACATAGATGTGGCATGACGATGTGATCTATACACTGATATTTTGGTAGAATGTTTGTGGAATACAATTCCAAGAGTAGAAAAAAGAACGCAAATTTGGATGTTTAGCTATGTAGCTAATTAGCTAGCTAGCTATGGTATCAGTTACCGTTAAACATCCTTTCAAAAACAGACTCGCTAACAAACAGACACACAACCTAACACCAATTAATTTTTTTATTATTAAACAATGGTATACAGGCATGGAGCAATCGATTTCAGATACTTATTCCACAGTTTGTCTGCTAGCTCCGAGATGCTGGGCCTGTAGTGTCGTAAATTAATTCTAACTGCTGCAACATTTCCTACTGTCTCTCATCTCACAAAACAGTATTTTTTTTTGTAGTAGAAACAACAAGGCTCGCTCCAAAATGAATATGTGATGACAAACATGTTGAAGATGAGCGACAAGGCAGTCAATTTATTATGTTACGAACACTGTCCACAAAACAGAAGCTTGTTCAGGGTGCTAAGGGATCTTCTCCATTGACTTCCACTCAAAAAATACAGCCCAAAACAGCCTGTGGTCTCTCTGTCGAGACCCCAGGCGTTACGCGTTTTACAACAATGATTGTTGTCTCCCCCTGGGGGAGGGTCTCTGATACAGCTTCCAGCTGCACCGACCGAGGTGTAATCTTGGCTAACAAAGCTGGCGGTCCACTCTAAGTAACGTGAAGTAAAATGTAGCAAAAAACAATGTCTGGACTAAAGTAGGCTACATACAATTACTGTACTAAGGTTTCCCACTGGATTTTGAGTATTTTAAAATAGTTTATTATTTTGCAGGAAGTATAATGGCTAGCAAGCTATCTGTTCGCAATCATTAACCCATGGATTAATCTGAAGTACAATGTAGCATTAGCACAAGAAAATACCACGGTGTGTGCATTTTGAATGTGTTGTAGCCTAGCATGGTGACCGTAGCATGTAGGCTATGCTATTGCAAGCAGTGAATGTTGATACGGTTCATGCAGTGACAATACAGTTGTTGTTAGCAGGATCTGTTAATGAGTTAACATCACTACAATAATTTTGCGAACGTTATGAAACTAATTGCGACCCCCTCTTCAAGAATGATTGGCCCAAAACGAATAAACCCTCTAAAAGCTTCCCTTCCTATTTAGGATACCGCATACCGTTAAGCATTCATCATAAGTCCAGAGCAGCAAATAAGAAACTGGGTTTCTTATTTTTATTTTTGAGCATAAAACATATGGACTGGGTCAGGCATAATAACTAAGTATAGGCCTATGGAGTAGCGTTATCTATTTTCATTCATAGTGTAATATGTATAAACTGCTCTCAATAAGCCTGTAAAATTGCAAACAAGCCCCTGTAAATAAGACACCACTTCAAACCATTTAAGGTGGAATTATGAATAAGAAGCTTCAAATAAACTTCAGCCTCGTAACAAATGGTGCGTTCATTTAAGCTGTTTGTGTGATTTCACCATGGCATATAGAAAGCCAAATGTGACAAAATTAAATAAACAGCCTACGCCTTGAAATAAATAGACTGACTAGGCTACGAGTGGAAAATAAATATAGTATGTGATTAAATAAATAAGAAACGTAGATAAAGTAATGAATAGACCTATATTATTTAATTGCTTAATTATTTATTACATTTTACCACATTTGGTCTTCCATATAGGTCTAGGCCTTGCCCTACAGGTTACGAACCAGTTAACACCTAAGGTTTGGGTTTGACACTGTTGTCACGGTAACTAGTCTGGCTGAATTTTGAATTTGCTTTGTGAAACCGACAATCGTGGGTTTATCCCATAATGTCAAGACTAATTGGTTTAATTGAGTTAGCCACGTATATGAAACTGGGCCCAGGGCTGTAGTTACTGCCATTGTTTACAACTCGCCGGAAGTTTTATATCGCTCGCTTCTGCATTCGCGAACATGGAAGTTTGATAAAAGTCTATTTTGTGGTAAGTAGTCTAAAGAACCTGGAAGTGATACAAAGAAGTAATGAATTGTGATGAAAGCAAAAAAAGGTAATGTCAAATCATCTGGGATAGAGGAAGGCATTGTGATGTCATAAGCAGTGTAATAGGTTTCAGCATCCACATTCTATTGCATCGATTTTCTAAATGTGCCCATTGACTGATTTTTTTGGCAATAAAAGGTCAATTATCTGAAAAAGTGTATATGGTATAAAGCTAAAAAGTAATAGCAACTTGGAGGGTGTATAAAGGTATAATATGAGGTATGAATTGTGTAGGAGGAGATAGGTTCTCAAAAATGGCGGAATAATAATAAGTATGGTGAATAACAAAAGGTGTGGTTTCACAACTACACCTATTTAAACATTGTTTGGCTAATAGTAACTTTTTTAAATTTAACTTTGTTGACTCGCATAAACTTGAGATTATAACCCAATCATGTGTTGCGGATAGTTTATTTTCTGTAGCTATGTCATAATCGATTGCATTTAGATTTGCTAACGTAGGCTACTGGCACCTGTCACCTTGTGAAAGGTTTGTTTTTTCTGGCAGTTTAACCAAAGTAGCCTACCTGGCTTATGCTTTTGTCATGTTTTGTTAGCAAGTTGTCTGTGCTAACGTTATTAAGACGTAAATCAGAATTTGTTGAATAATGTTGAGTGGAGTGATTGTAGATGAGCATTTAGCTAAAATATAGGCAAAAATTGCAATAGCGCTAAAAATATTTTTTGTTAACAATTGTGTTTTGTAACGTGACAGCATAACGTTACGTGACACCATTTGATGCTTTGTGATGGTGTTGATGTTCTCGTCAGAAACCATAGCTGCATTTACTGGATTAGCCTACTATCTATTTTTTAAGTTCTTGTGACATAAATTAGACAGTCAGTTTTTCACATGGTTTTCATAACATTCTTAAACCCTGTTCTCAAACATCTAAAAGTTACTGACTTTAGAGACCAGTCAGAACTATACATATTATGATTTTAAAACCGTAAGATTCACTCGGTAGTTACCAAACAGGCAAATGACTAGCAATGCTAGGATGCTAATTAAACTGTTGATAAAATATGAAAATGCATTTTTATGACATTTCTGCATTTTAGCTAAGTTTTTGACATACCATTCAAGAATGTATGAGTGCTTGTGCAACATTTCTCACCTCAAAAGAATAACAAAAATGAATATTAAAACCGGTGAGCCGGGGTATCGGCTTTGTAGTGCATGTTCATTGGGAATAAAGCCGCATTTATGTGACTCTGGACCGCATTTCCAAAAGAATACATATACCAGCATGCGACAGTCATGTGATCCTGGGCAGTCATGTGATCCTTGACCAATCAGGACTGAGTCCCCGGTTCTATAAAACTTTGAGCAAACTTCCCACTTCCTTCTTACCATTTTCACTTGTTGGAACAATCGTCTCCTGTCCATCTTCCCGGCTGGGAAGGGACAAGACTAGGATGACATAGGCAAGGAACACGCGGAGAGAACCCTTTCTCCCTCGGGTTATGTGGCCACAACGACGCTCTTTCACCCAGCTCTCAGTTAGCGTGTTTGCGAAAGCCACTAAAACGGCTAGCTACACTGAGCTACCATCATACGGCGTAGCCTTAAAGTGACAGCCAGAGAAACGTGTGTAGCCTACGTTACCACGAACCACAAACCGCAAAGGAACCCAAGGAAACCACTGGTTGAACGGACAGAAGGACTCCAACGGCAAGTTTCCAGCAACGACTCACCAAAGGACCTGGAAGCAAGCAAGCTGCTCTACCCGCAAGGAAACCAAGAGACAGTCCAGTCCAGTCCAGACGCTGCCAAAGGAAATAACTTTCCGGACATCATCAAAGCCATGGACTCGCCTCGAGCAACTTCAGAAAAGTAACACTGACATGAACATCCAGGCAATAGTTAGGAAAACTTTTGTGTAATGTTTATTGTCAATGTAATTACATATTTGATTGTATCCTTTGTGTGTTTAGAGTAACGTTAACGTATAGCTCAACACATGGCTTGCAGGCTATCGACAGCCAATTAGCCTCGCATAAGCTAAAGTTACAGAGCCTACTCTAACTTACTCTAAAACTAATTTACAATCCGCCTCCCTTTTAAATCGAGATCGGTGCATGCAATATTTCTACTAACACCTAACCCATTAGAAACGGATAGGGGCCTGGGATTTAGCTAGACGTACCTAGCCTCAATACACGCCAGGTTTCAGGCCACGTTAGCTTCATGCTAAAGCTAGATTTGTATTTCCCCCTCGAGGTACGGTCTTGTGATGTCTGAACATGTGTCTGGCGCACATACATAAATAGAACTGTGAATTCTATATGCCTCATTCTTTGTCTACACTTTGTCTACACTCGCTTTCCATATCATTCATTGTTTTTAGGATGTTAGTTTAGATGTGTTTGTTGTTTAATAAATTGTATTTTATCAAACCTGTTTTTTGGATAAACATTTGAGCCTATCCTCCAAAAGAACTTACGCCTTCAGATTAAGTTATTGATTATTATTTTAATAGTTAACATTGAAATTCATAATCATGATTTAATAATTAATTTTATGAGACTGATTAATTATACTTTTGCACCTAGTGTGAAGCAATATATAAATTTATATATATTCTGTACATTCATTGGTGCCTCCATGTGATGACTTAAGACATTTTAACTGTCTGTCTTCACTGCCAAATTATTAATGCACCTAACGACACTACGGCTTCTTTAACTTATTGATTCCAACTACTGAATTGTAGCCTACCTGCCGCCAACCCCATATAGCACATGTTTTTCATTACAAACCGGTGAGCTAGAGCATCGGCTTATTGAGCTTATTCTGATTCCAGCATCTGAATTTTACCTGCCGCTAATACCGCATAGCACCTGAATGTCTTTCATAACAAGGCAGAGACCAAATAAATATTATCGTTTCAGCTCGGTAACGTAGGCTAAGTAGTGTTGGGATTCAGTCGGCTACCGGGAGAGCCCGATCGCTACGGACAACTGATAGTCTGTCGATACGGGTATCCAGCCTGCCCTGCACCAAGCTGCTAGATTAACAATTCCTAAAGAAATTGTAGGTGTATTTGCTTCACAGTGGTATCAATTGCTGGGAATGGTATAGAAAGATGGTAATATGGTAGCCTATAGTGTGAGGTGGTAATGCAGTATAATCCAAAGAATGTGAAAGTGTTCAAATATGGTGATGTAGTGGTAAGTAACGTTAGTCTAAAGAACCTGGAAGTGATACAAAGAAGTAGCCTAATGAATTGTGATGAAAGCACAAAAAGGTAAGGCATTAAGTAGGCGAACTGAGCGGCTCAGCTTCGCTCAGAGCGAAGAACGCACTTAACGGGTTGCTCAGTTTCGATCACTCTAACGCCCCATTCACACCATCTACTCGCGACAGAGAAAAAGCGACAAGATTCCATTCAAAGCCTATGGATAACGTCGACAAACAGCGGGAGGGGTGGAGTCAGTACACAGCGTCAAATAACCTGTATGTTTATCTATCTGAAATGTTGGCTACCAATCAACTTTGTCGCATTACCAACCAATCAGATACGACATCGCTCTAGACTGTTAAAAAAAAAAAGTGTCCAATGAGCTCCCGTTCTTTTCTGTATGTCTGAAAATCAGCTCATTGTCGCAGTCTTAAACCACCCAATTTTATCCAATAACCATCTGTACAGCTATAGTGATGTTAGAAAACTTGAAAAGGCTTTGAACATAATATCTGAGACCGTCGGCATGTCTAGTGACTGTATTGTATTTGTAATCAAGTGTTTACAATCGGTAAGTTGTTGGTGTAGCACCAAATGCGCTGACAACGCCCCTGTTGGATAAGTGAGCATTAGGTAAAATGTGTATTTTCTGAATCCAGCGGTTCCAACAGTCAATGTTAAAACGTTCGGCACTCTGAATACTGAACACAAGCGATATTGCGTGCTAGATCCCCTCACTTAACATACATTCAAAATAAGTTTTACGTTATTTAATTTAATAATTATTATTAAAAATTACAATCATCAATTAAATCGCCAAATTCTTTGATAGGTAAGTCGAACAGTAACCTGGTGGAATCAACCAACAAGCCAAAACAAGGTCTAAATCAGGTTTTAAGATTAAATAATTTTATTAAATGAAAAACAGTCAATTAGAATAATGACTTAAGATCATGCATTCACTAATGAATGTAGGCTGACTACTTATAAATTACAAAAAGGAAGACATTAAACCAGACATTAATTTGAATATACCAGTAAAGAGAGAGAGAGCCGATAAGCCAGAAATTTCCAATATTATTTACCCTACTCCAGCTGAACAGGAACAAAAGGAAACGAACAAATAACCACCAGCACAAAAATAAAAGAGGACAAACTTATTCACCAACTCCAACTGACTGAAGCTTCTTTCCTTCAGCTGTTATGAATACCTTATTATCCACAGCAAGGGCATCCCTGCCCTGATTGGGTTAATGTGTGAGAAAGGGTGGGGTGGGGGGGGGTCAGACTGGCTTATCTTTGTTGTTTGTGGGGGTGAGAGTGAGAGAGAGACAGAAGGGGGGGGGGGGGGGGGAGCAAGAGCAAGAGATGGAGGAGCTGGGTAGTTTACTTATATCTAAATATTAGATCTGAATCTATATCTAAATCTAAGTCTATATATATCTAAATCTACAGTTGTGTTAAAAAAAATAGCAGTACAACATCAGTAACCTGATGAACCACTGTTATTAGTAGTAGTGATATTTCTGCATGGCAAATAATTTACTTGTAGATGTAGTAGTGTAATAGAAAAACAACAGACCCAACTGTCATGACATGCACGCTGCTTGTTCTGAGTAATTGACTCATTCATTGAAAGGGGCGTGTTCAAAATAATAGCAGTGTGGAATTCATTCATTGTCCTTTATTAACCTCTTAATACCAAACGCCCCCTAGCAGTAACGCGGGCGTTACGGAAATTATTAAATTATACATTTCATTAATTTAATAATATATAATAAACTGCTCACCTCAATATTTTGATTAAATATCCTTAAGATATATCCATTCCTTCTGGGAAAGTGGTTTTTAAGCCCAAAACGTCGGGATAAAACTTTGTAAATAACGTTGGAAACTCTGACCTAATTCTCAAACATGTATTGCAGCTTGATGTCACACCATAAACAATGTGCTGGTAAACTGTTCTGCTTAATTGTATTTCACAAAACTTTGGTTTGAAAAATCATTATACCTTTAGGCTTCAAGAAAAAATACTTTAAAACTTTCATACGGCTGTACATTATTTTTTTCCAATTTTAAACCGACTTGTGCTTTTTTGCATTTGATTACGACTCGTTCGGCTGTGTTCACTTTGGCGTTGTGAAACTCAGCCAGTTTCTGGAGTACCAATCCCATGGCTTAGTATATGTCAGCCAGAGTTGTTTTGAACATGTTTGCAGAGATTTATGCAAAACCGTCGTCAATTGGGTGTATTTCTTTGACTGATAGCATAATAGGCCTATCTGAAGTGGGAAAAACTGTCTTCCACCCGCCTCCACTCCGAGTATTATTTGCTTTCCATTGGGTTTTAAAACTGTCTGTCAAATATTCCAGGCAATAGCCAAGACTCTTATCTTTCAAACGAGCCCTCATTCAACACTGTAGCCGTCGTATATCAAGGAAATTCTGCCGTGCGTATAAGGAAGTAGCACCCACGCGTAATTACCGAACCAAGATGGCGCAGTGTTTTTACCTTGTAGCGTAGCTCGCTACATTCCGTTTAGCAAAGCACAATTAATTAGGTAAGGCCCGCAGTTACATTTTTTTACTTTAGACTATTTTTGATACAGTTTTTGTGTAGTTATGTCGAGATTTTTTAGGCGTTTATCCGTGCACCAAGTGCTAGATGAACTGGATAAGCCAGAAGATGTTTTTGCCGAGGGAGACTCATCCTCTCTCAGTGACGCTGAATCCACTGATGACCGAGATGATGTTGCTGACATGTAAGTTGTTTTATCATACTAACAGTGTTATGCTATAAACGCATTGAATTTCGCCATGGCAGGTAACGTCGTTAGGGCTGGTGGTATTACCGATTTTTCGATATACCAGTGTGAATTCACGCAATGCCATGCGGGTTCGTAATTACATTGTCAACTGTATTTTATTGTTTTTCATACAATTAATATTACAAATTGCACATTCCAACGGTATGATAAATAATGTATGAAGTAAACTTAGGGTGTATTGTCTGTGTTGACAAACTCGCACGTGTTACGTGGCGTTGCCAACAACACAGATGTTTGTGGAAACGGTAAGTTTGGTGTAAGCATCGAAGGAAATGTGCAATTTAGCTGCAATGCGTGAATCCCTGTGTTTCTTCTGTGAAGCTAACTAACCTTATATACTTATGCATAAAATCGGTCCCTCTCAGCTAAATTAATATAGATAGTATTACCTTTACAGTGGCAAGCTAGCAAGCAAAATTACAGGTAACAAGCAGCAAGCTATCTATTTGTGTCTGAGATGAGCTACTAAATCGATTTTTTTGAGTGTGAAATGGCTTCTGGAAGTGTTTAGTAAAGTCATTGTTCCACATGAGTAAATTGTTCTGTATGCAGTACAGAAGGCTGTGCAGGTAAACAAAATGGCAATTTATGATAACATGATAACATCAGGGAGTACTTGTTTATTATTATTATTGTTGATTGTTGTTGTATAAGGGGGACTAATGGGTGGACAATTCCATGGACAGTGTTAGTGGGGTTTGTAATGATGCAGATTGCTCTCCTGAGAGAATGTGTAGTCTAAATGGCTTCTGTATGAATGGTTAAATAATCTCTCCTCACCCTCCACCCCCATGTTTTGATCCTTTGCCTTTTTTTGTTTTTAGTTCATTTTTTTTAGCTTTTTGGACCCTGCCATTTTGTACTTTCTTTGTGTAAATATGGTAACTTCAGCAATTAGAGGGCAAGGATCTTTTTATTTGTTACAGCAGGGGTGTTTTTATTTTTTATCTAGGAAACTGGTGGACTTTTGATTTTTTATCCACTGCACTTTTAGTAGTACACCTTAGTGTACTTGTATATAGTTGATATATGTTTGTCATGTATAAAGTTTTGCCTCCTAAAACCCAACCCCAACGTCCCTGTCATAGGAGGTGGCAACAGAATAAAGGACAGGACTGGCTAGCAGTAATGTGTAGGGAAGTTTCATACTATTCCCATTATTCATTTGAAAACCTGTTTGCACATTCCTGGACTCATTTCTGGCTAATGGAGCTCTGGTGAAATACACAAATTCACTGTGCTGCTACATGGGTTTTGACAGCTTTTTGTGACCTCGGGTAGTTAGTTGTGTAATATGAAGAGCAACAAGAACACGTCTAAAAATGAACTTTTATTGCCAATATTGACAAATTATCTCATTTTTTTGTAAAAACCTAAAAAATAAATCATATTGAGACCTTTCTGGAACATTGCCATTTTTGGCACATTTGGCACCATTTGGCACCATTTGGATAACGAAAAAGGTTCACCTGAAAAAAACCCTGTAAAATTTGAATGGTTTGAGATATTGACACCAGATTGTTACCAGAGGTAGGCAGCATATTGATGAATCAGATAGAGGAGTCATTTCCTTGATTGCATTTGTAGCTCCCCAGGTAAAAATTCTTAAACTTGAATGTAGGTACCCGTTTTTTAGTTTTTTTATATTTTCTGTACATAAATTGTTGTAGTTAAGTATCAAAAACTGGATTTCTATGAGTTCTCACTGCTTAGTCGTAATACTGCAGGTGTCTTCTTTACTAAAAGCCATGAACCATATTTGTACCATTTATAGTTTTTGAGATAACCACCTTTGTTTGTCACTAGTGAAAACAGGCGAAAATTGGCCTATTTTGCCCTCGGTAGGAAGAGGTTAACTCTATAGGCTTTGGCCCCCTAGTGGTGGGACGCATGCGGTCCAATTTTTTATAGTGTTCATATTTCTCTTAAATTCTAAATTATAACGTTAATAAAACACGGAACTTTCGACGCAAAATTGTTAAAAACAGTCACAGCCTGCGAGCACATTCGTTTATATGCTTATCAGCTCTCAGGTTACACTACAGAGCCATAAAGCAGCAGGGTGCTAATAGCCCAACCCACTTTTTTTATTTGTTTACAGCCTTCACCTCGCCGCAATCACAGGCAATAAAATGCGTATCAATACATTTTATTTTCTACAAATTCTCTTGATAAACATGTTTAAGCAACCAAATACGATACCTGGTTATGCAGTTATAACCCTTTTCTGAAGAATCCTCAACGTTTTTTCGTAACCCATTTATCCATTATCCAGGAAAGTCTCAATTTCCACAGTGCGTACCCTTCGCTTTTGCGTTTGTACTACGTTACTACCGTTGCGTAAAAGCATTACTAGAATGCTACAGGAATGATCTAACGTAAAACACGTAGATTATCTTCTACGGGGGTTCCTGCCCTTTCAAACGAAGTAAAATATGTCATATTCAAGCGACTGTGAACGGCGCTGTATCCACGCGTAAAGACAGCCCATAGGGCAATCGGCTGTGCGCTCCTGACTGTCGAATGCATCAGATGACGCCTGTGGCCATTTTGACTGAGTTTATCCTGTAAGGGATGGGCTGGATTGCTGTTACAAGTAAGTTTGTAGTCTATCCCGATGTATTTAGCAATGTGTAGCTTTTTTGTGAGCTGAAAAAACGTCACAGACCAGTCTTTCTCTGTACGCAGACGCGGGCAGCTGTATTGGTGCAATTGCGCTGGTGATGTCTTTGCTGCTTCAAAGTTTACGATTATTTTATACATTTATACGCGAACGTAGCAATCAACGGTGGAAAGAAGAGCGCTTATTTCACGGTTGCTCAGGTTTTGGAGGTGAAGAAGTGTCCCAGAGGCGAAGAAGTCTGTGTTCTGGCAGAGCAATGACTCTGGCATGGACCCGTGCCTGGACATGTAAGTGTTTTTTAAAAATATATAATACAAATTATTATTATTATTATTATTCTTGTTATTATCATCATCATCATAATCATCAACAGTATGGAGCGCTATTATCTAGAGTATTTTTAGTTTGGTGATAAATGGATTCTCGCAGGAGTTCGCTAGTTTCTATGGTGTCACAGGCTGCTAAGTAGCGCCTGCTGTTTGTTTGTTTTCTAGCGTTAATTCGCAGTTTCTTTGTGCAGCAACCAACACAGGGCTAGTTGTTGAATTTACGCATGAAACGAGTTCTCATACTCAGTACTTTATTTCACGGTTCAGTCAAGACATTACAGTATTATAATAATGTAATTTAGTTCGTGCAAGCTGACAAACAAATTCATAAATCCTAGTTAGCTACGATTGCTAATTATGTTGGAGCTAATATCAGACGTACTGTGGATGTAAGATTTTTTAATGTATATACGTATATATAATATATATATATATATGTGTGTGTGTGTGTGTGTGTGTGTGTATATATATATATATATATATATATTTTTTTTATAAAATAAAATTTTTTTTCCACTTAATTGTAATACTTGCCATATGTCTTTTTGAGATAATTTCTGTTCTCATTTTTTAGTGATTCTACTTAGTAATGTACTTGAATCTGTCTTTTTCAGGGAGGACAGTGAAGACACCCCTCCCCCACCTAACACCTCTGTCGTAGGAGGTGGTAACAGACAGGTTTGCCAAATAGTGATGTATAATTCATTACTTTTGCTGTAAAAAGTCAAGTTGAAGGCTTGTTATAGATAAACCTGTTATTCTGCTGGCTTATGGGGCTCTGGTAAATCTAACTTTGAAGTACAGTGCCATTTTAAATGTAAAGCAGATTGGTTGGATAACATTAGGGTAAGTAATCCTTTTCGGAGAGGTATTTGGGCACTTTTGGGCACGCTTTGTAAGAGAATACCCTCATACACATAAACACAAAACATGTGTAGGTTAATTTTCTTCACATTCTGTATTACAAAAAATGTTTTAAAAGAAAAATAAAGTTTTCTGATGATTGACATGCCTAGACAGAAAGATATGCACATGTTTTATATTTGGCGACGTTGGAAACGTTTTGGGACACCCGGGCCCCGTTTTGGTAAAAATACCAATGCATAAGGAAAGCCTGTAGATATCTTTACCAAATTCTATACCCAAGTGGACAACATATCAGTGCACTAGTGTAAGGAAGTCTGGCTTGCTCCAGTACTTTGAAGTTGAAATATTCAGTGCTAAACTGTAAAAACACAAGGCGTTTTGTACTTTTTTTTGTTTTTTTATGTGTATTATGTATAAACTGTATGTGACCATTTTTACATAAATTTATTCTGATGCAAATTTCTGAATGGTACAAGCCTCTTCTTTCATTGAAACTTTCAACCATGGATGTGCAGTGAATAGTTTTTGAGATATTGGCACTTAATTGACACTAGTAAAAACTAGGCGAAAATTGTATAAAATAGGCCAAAGTAAATAGGGTTAAGGAAGAAGGGAAGCAAATGTTTCACACATTGTTATAAAATATATTTCCTTCTGAATTGCTAAGTAAAATGGGCCGTTCCAAACATTGTTCGGAGGAACAACGTAATTTGATCAAAAACTTGATTGGAGAGGGGAAAACGTATAAAGAAGTGCAGCAAATTATAGGATGCTCAGCTAAAATGATCTCAAATGCTTTAAAATGGCAACAAAAACCCGAAACACGCGGAAGAAAACGAGCAACTACTGTTAAAACGGATCGAAGAATAGTCAGAATGGCAAAGATTCAGCTAATCATCACCTCCAGAAGATCAAAGATGATCTAAAATTACCTGTAAGTGCTGTTACAGTCAGAAGACGTTTGATTGAAGCTAAGCTATCAGCAAGAAGCCCCCGTAAAGCACCATTGTTGAAAAAACGGCATGTGCAGAATCGGTTAAAATTTGCCAAGGAACACATGGATTGGCCCAAAGAGAAATGGCGAACATTCTGTGGACTGATGAGAGTAAAATTGTTCTTTTCGGGTCTAGTGGTCTAGTGGTTAATTCCTGAATCTTGGCATTGTCATCCTGGCATATGCCCATTGATGGGATAACCTGGTCATTCAGTACATTCAGGTACTTCGCTGACTTCATTTTATTGCTGCATAACGTTGCTGAGCCTAGACCTGACCAACTGAAGCAACCCCCGATCATAACACTGCCTCCAGAGGCTTGTACAGTGGGCACTATGCATGACGGGTGCAATGGCGACTTTTTTTTTGGCCGGGCAGTGTATTTTTTAATAGCTTTTAGTTCCATATTTCAAATATAGTGGACATTAAACATTAAACATTCAATTCCAAATCAAAGCATTAACAAAGTCTGCATTATTCTTTTACAGGAAGCAAAGAAAAGGAATATTAATCTGTTCAAAAAAATTGCAGTGTCGACATTTTTCTCTTCAAACTCAAACACTTACTGTATAAACTGAAGAATTTTTCAAGATTTAACTTCACTTTAAATTACTGAACTAATATTTAGTTGCATAACCATTGTTTTTGATAACTGCTTCGCATCTGCTTTGCATCGAGTCAACCAACTTCTGGCACCTAGAAACAGGTATTTCAGCCCAGGATGAACAAACTATATTCCACAGTTCCTGTGAATTTTTGGGTTTTGCTTCAGAAACTGCATTTTTAATGTCACCCCACAAGTTTTCAATGGGGTTGAGGTCAGGGGATTGAGCTGGCCACTCCATTACTTCAATCCTTTTTGTCTGGAACCAAGATGTTGCTCACTTACTCGTGTGTTTGGGGTCGTTGTCTTGTTGAAACACCCATTTCAGGGGCATTTCCTCTTCGGCATACGGCAACATAATCTCTTCAAGTATTTTGATGTATTCAAACTTATCCATGATCCCTGGTATACGATAAATAGGCCCAACACCGTAGTATGAAAAACATCCCCATACCATGATTTTTGCACCACCATACTTCACTGTCTTCATAGTGTACTGTGGCTTGAATTCAGTACCTGGGGGTCGTCTGATGTACTGTCGACGACCACTAGACCTGAAAAGAACAATTTTACTCTCATCAGTCCACAGAATGTTACGCCATTTCTTTTTGGGCCAATCCATGTGTTCCTTGGCAAATTTTAACCGATTCTGCCTATGCCGTTTTTTCAACAATGGTGCTTTACGGGGCTTCTTGCTGATAGCTTAGCTTCGATCAAACGTCTTCTGACTGTAACAGCACTTACAGGTAATTTTAGATCATCTTTGATCTTTCTGGAGGTGATGATTGGCTGAATCTTTGCCATTCTGACTATTCTTCGATCCGTTTTAATAGTAGTTGCTTGTTTTCTTCCGCGTGTTTCGGGTTTTTGTTGCCATTTTAAAGCATTTGAGATAATTTTAGCTGAGCATCCTATAATTTGCTGCACTTCTTTATAAGTTTTCCCCTCTCCAATCAACTTTTTAATCAAATTACGTTGTTCCTCCGAACAATGTTTGGAACTGCCCATTTTACTTAGCAATTCAGAAGGAAATATATTTTATAACAATGTGTGAAACATTTGCTTCCCTTCTTCCTTAATAAAGGACAATTAATGACACCTGTTTTTTCACAGAATGAATGAATTCTCTAATTAAACTCCACACTGCTATTATTTTGAACACGCCCCTTTCAATGAATGAGTCAATTACTCAGAACAAGCAGCGTGCATGTCATGACAGTTGGGTCTGTTGTTTTTCTATTACACTACTATATCTACAAGTAAATTATTTGCCATGCAGAAATATCACTACTACTAATAAGAGTGGTTCATCAGGTTACTGATGTTGTACTGCTATTTTTTTGAACACAACTGTATATACATTTTTGTCCTTGAACTCAAGGTTATACATATATTTTTTCAATCAAATACACATTTTCTGAATAAAAACTAATTTTCATAGTTTTCCTGGGGTCATACCACCTGACATGGTAAGTTGAACCAACCTCACCATTACTGTAATATTTGTGGGAGTTATTAACCTTGTTACTGCATGACAGGGGTCCTGTGCGGTCTTCTGTGTGATGTCACACCCTGTTGCATCGTTTTCTTACAGGCACAGTAAATAAAATGATGTTTTTATGTCGGTCGCCCACCCTGACATTTGGAGAAGTCAATTTCTCTGACAAAAGTTTTTTAAGTAATAGAATAGTTTTGAAATAGGACTGTTAAACTACTTTCCGTCATTTATAAGCAATCTAACATAAAATCAGGAATTAGGAATTTTATTGAGAAAATTATCCTTTTTATTGCAGTTTTGTTCTCTGCATGTATGTTCGGACGGTCGCACCACCTGACATTTTGGGACTTTAGAACACCAAAACTCGAAAAATAAATTGAATTTCAATAAAATGAGAAGGGTTTCTCATAAATGTAGTGCAATTTGATATATAACATGTTTTTTTTATTATTGTTTTTAGGAAATTAATGAATTCGGACACAAAACAATCACGTCATGTCATTGACCCCTATATATCTAAATATTAGTTATCCTACATTCCTAGCTTAGACCCCTCATGAAAACTAGCTTAGACCCCTCTGATGTCAGAAACTATCGTCCTGTGTCTCTCCCGCCCTTTCTGTCCAAAGCTCTTGAACGAGCTGCCCTTAACCAACTGTCTGTTTTTCTCCACCAGAACAACCTGATCGACCCTCATCAGTCCAGCTTCAGAACCGGGCACTCTACTGAAACTGTGCTCCTGGCTGTGACCAAGGCACTCGCCACTGCCAGAGCCTCCTCCCTCTCCTCTGTCCTGATTCTCCTTGACCTGTCTGCAGCGTTCGACACGGTCAACCACAAACTCCTGATCTCCACACTGGCTGAGATGGGCATCTCTGGAACTGCCCTCTCATGGTTTACATCCTATCTCATAGAAAGATCCTACCAAGTCTCCTGGAAGGGCTCTGTCTCTGCACCTCATCCACTTTTTACAGGAGTAAAAAGGGATCTGTACTGGGTCCTCTGCTGTTCTCCATTTACACTAAGTCTCTTGGTTTGGTTTGGTTATTAATTCACATGGCTTTTCTTACTATAGTTATGCTGATGACACTCAACTCTTTTTATCTTTCCCTCCCTCTACCCCACAGGTAAAGGAGAGGATATCTGCTTGCCTGGCTGACATCTCTGTGTGGATGTCTAGCCATCACCTGAAGCTCAACCTCGACAAGACTGAGCTGCTCTTCATGCCATACAAGACCTCCCCGCTTCTAGAACTGTCCATCACCGTCGACAGAACTATGGTGACCGCCTCCCGCTCTGCGGGGCGGTCCTGGACAACCGGCTGGACTTCAAAGAACACATCAGGGCAACAGCACGTTCCTGCAGGTTCCTCCTGTACAACATCAGGAGGATTTGGCCGTACCTGACCACCTACTCCACCCAGCTTCTTGTCCAGACCATGGCCACCTCACGTCTGGACTACTGCAACTCCCTTCTCGCAAGCCTACCAGCCTGCGCCATTCTGCCCCTAAAACTGGTCGAAAATGCGGCTGCGCGGCTTGTATTCAACCTCCCGAAGTTCTCCCATGTAACCCCCCTGCTGAGGCCACTCCACTGGCTGCCGGTCGTGGCCAGGATCAGGTTCAAAGTTCTGACCCTGGCCTACACTGCAGCCAAAAGGTCAGGCCCTTCCTACCTACAGGACTTAATCCAGCACTACGCTCCTGCTCGACCACTTCGCTCTGCTGACTTGCACTTCCCTCCCTCCGTGTTAACGGCTCCCGCTCGTCCCGACTGCGGAGCTTTTCCACCCTAGCTCCCCAGTGGTGGAACGAACTCCCCACTCTGCTGCGCTCAGCTGAAACACTGTCCGTCGTGGTCTCCACCTCGACTAAACTACCTATATAGGGCCAATTCTATAGTACTCACTTCCTGTTTTTTGCTTGTTTTCTATTTAACTTGTTTTTTCTTTGGTTATTTTATAGTTCAGAATGTATAGCTGACTGTGTGTACTATTCATGTTAATTACTAGAGATAGCTCCTACGTTGTGAGAAAGTTGTGCTTTGACGGATCTGCTTTGTAGTCGCGTCAGTGATCTTCAATATGCACTTATTGTACGTCGCTTTGGATAAAAGTGTCTGCCAAATAATTGTAATGTAATGTAAATTCCCTCTCTTGTAAGAATAGGTGCACCCGCTAAAAACCTACTCTTACATCACCAAATAGGAATCACATTACACAATTGAACATTGTAAAGGCAGTTACCTTCTAACAACAAAAACAACTGTCCAAATGGTTCACCAACCATCTTTAAAACAATTAGTCCATGTCCAGTTCAATAGTCCCATTGTGATCTGCTGTCCAGCAGATATATGGACACACCGACATATGTCTCACAATGATCCGGTGTGGTGCGGAGACTGCTGTCACTGCTGTCATGGCACCCTGGTTCAGTCTCTTCCTTCTCCAGTGTCAGGGTATCTGGACTGGCAAGGGAAGAGGTTCCGTGGACTTCCTTGGGTGACATGCAGTGCTTTTTCCCGTTAATGTTGTAACTGCGTGAGTAAAAGACAGCCTACTCCCAACAGTGTCTCTACCAATTCTGCACAGCGTGCGGGGGCTCTGTCTCCTGTGACAGGCAGCTGGACGATCCATAGGTGGCAAAGTGTGGTCAGGACTCTCTTCTGACGGGCGGGGAAGCACCTCTTTCCCTGTCGGAATACGTTTTGGCTCCTTGAGCTCGGGTCCAGTTGGGTGGACTGCTGACGGCAGTCGCTTAGGCTAGCTTCCCGCGGCAGGGTATGGGTCCGGTTGCACTTGTGCCTCTGGAGGTCCTTCAGGGAGTGGCAGGAGAAGATTGTGGGACTTGAGGGCTTAGGCCTTATCACTCACAGCAACATGTGAAGAGGGGAACACTGCATGTTATAAGCACTTAGTCCATTCAGGGGAACCTTACGGACAGGATTTACCGTCTACAGGATTGCCAGTCCAAATAATCACATGAATAGGGCAGACTTGTCCATAAGTGTCCAGGAACAGCATTGGAGGGGGCACCTACACTTTAGAAAAAGGGACTTAAAAACATGGGCATGGTCTTACATTAACCCCTTGGCGCAGATGGCAAATTTCACCTATTTAGGGGGTGCTCTGTTTAAGGCTTTATAACTCCAGGTGTGAGCATCACATAAACTTGGTAAATGGCTTCAATGAAACAAGACAGGTGGACCATTTACACTACAAACTTAGATCTGTTTATTTTCATAATTTAAGTCAAAATAAAGCCACAAATGCAAAGAAACTTTGTAAAAAAACAAAACAAAAAAAAAAGAGAGCTACATAAGTGAAATCGGTAATATATACATTTCCTGGATCATAAACTCCATGTCCACAAGTTTTGCAAAATCTGAGGATGATATGCAGAACTACTAAAGGTCTATGATGCAAAATATAGCAGTGTACCCTGTTGTCCATTAGTGTCCAAATGGCTAAATTGTGCACTGATATATTTAACTACAAATCAACAGTTTTGTTTCATAAAACTCACTTTATTTTCCAAGTGGGAGTTAGATATTTCCATTAGTATAGGGGGGTAGATGTCTATGGGTCCAAAACCCCTATGCAAAACATGTCATAAAATTAATAAAATTAGTTTTGTCCATTATAACGCATATACATTTGCTCCTTCTGATGGCTTAAGATAAAAAACATTGATATCACAGTGTTACATACACCTAAATATGTTGCCTAATCATTCACTCTTGTACCTCAATAAAACATCACATGTCCCTGTACTCTACAGTATGTACACTTTTGTCCTGGGATTGCATTTTTCTGTAGTTTTCTTTCATTTTCCTATTCATAATGACTCCAAGGAAATTTTTACCTTAATCTACCGCATATCAGTGCACAGTAAATTGGAATTGCCCTAAGAGAGAAGTATATACGCCATAGCCTATATTATGTACGATAGCATGAACATAAAATAGTATTCCACCATCTGCAAAATGCTGCCAAATGTTCTATCTTCAATGAACATCGGTAGCCTACATCAAAAATACATTTGTATTGAATGTATGTGAAATGCACTCAAAAAGCGAAAATAACAATAGGGCTATCAAACATATTGGAAAGGCAGTGCACGAGTGGAAACACGAACGTACATATGTAGCCAGCGAGACCAACGGCATTTTAGACGCAAAAATACTTACATATCGGAAAAGGGAAACTCCCCTCCCCGATGCGTATTCTATAGAGCTTGCATAATACTAGACAGTTAAAACGAAAATTGCTGTTACGCTGGGCTGTAGTAAATTGCTCAAAGCACCCAAAAATACATGGCATATCCCGTTTCTAAGGTTATAATCTACTCTATTGGATAAAAAAGCCGACAATTAAACCAGAATGAACTGTAATGAATGAGACAGGCTTACAGGGCATGGGGGTATTACGCGTCGACGTTTCAGATAGTGTAATAGCGGTAATAGTTTTTTTAGCTCGTTGTGTTTACCGAGCTCAAGATTCTTTGCTTTCGTGTGACGTTCGCCCGGATATACGGGTCGTTTTTAGTTACGCCCCTTTTTTCCTAGTTCCCTTACTATTTCCCTCCAGTCGAGAGTGGGAACTAGGTTATTTGCGTTAGTCATTTATATTTCCCTATATACGGGGTCTCTCCGTCTCAGTGGCTTTCGAGCTTAATGAATCCCCTTGCTGCGATTGGTCCCTCGAACCTCACACGTCACGCCCTCTTACAGTTGCTAATGTTATAATGTACTCTATTGGATAAAAAAGCCGACAATTAAACCAGAATTAATTGTAATGAATGAGACAGGCTTACAGGGCATGGGGGTATTACGCGTCGACGTTTCAGATAGTGTGATAGCGGTATAAAGTGTTGTATATTTCTCAAACCGATTGTACCAGACAATAAATGACCACTGAATTTTGAAAGGAACATCTCAATGTGTAAAACCAATGGTAGGATTGTATATTTATTTCATATTTAGTAGCATATATTGCTAGTAGAATACATGGTAGAATGAGACAGTACTTTCACAGTTTATTTTGCATTTGAGTGAGCAGGGCTTTTCACGGCTTTTCTGGCATACGATCAGGCTATTGGTAGGTTTATCTTGTTGCTATGACGTTATTCTAATTTTATATGATGAATAAATATATTTATGAACTCAAACATAGACGCTATTGTCCACTATGTCACACATAGGTAGGTATAGACTAGGTGGGGGGTTGCTTGTTAAATGGACTTGCTACAGGGAAATAGTGACACTTAGAAACTCCGTATTAGGCATAAATCGTCACGAACCGTCTACCAATAAATTTTAAACACAGAGTTTGTGATTTCCAGTAGTAGTTTGACTGCTGTATCAACGAATGTCTCAGTTGAGCAAAAAGGTTCCGCCGGCATCACCTTCTACGCAAAGTTGAGTTAAAAGGTGGTGGTAGGGATGTGGGGGGGGGGGGGGCAGATCACCAATTTTACCTCCTAGAACCCCAGTGTGGTTACTGGCACTCCTTTGGCAGCGGAGGGCCACAGCGTTCAGCAAACTGCGATGATAGAAGGCATCCTGTCATCTTGCGTCTTCCGCACATGGATGCCCCTTAACCACGCCCGTCTCATCTCTGTCCAGGGGTCTATGTTTTGGCTTTGGTTCCCTCTCTGGGCAGCTGGGCTGATCGTCGCTCGTAGGCCTCCAGTCCATCACTGCTCTCCGAACACTTCTGACGTCGGAAAGGGGCTCTTGCACTTTCCCTGGATGACGTGTGTGTGCAAAGTTTGCAGGTGTGGCTCGGGGGTGGAGAGATAAGGGTGTGGGAAGCTGTTGTTCCAACTTGGCTGGTTCCATCTTGCTTTGGAGTGCAAGACAACACTCTGGCGGATACTTTGAGAGCCTGAGGGGTGGTAAAACGGCCAGGGGTTGTCTTCCTGCCCTGTTTCCCCTGGGGTCTCTTTGCAGCTCTGATAGGGGAGCGAGGCTTTCGCAGAGGCCCCCCTATCTCCTCCATCACAGGAACTGTGGAAGTGGGAGAGTCCACACAGCACACCCCATCAGAGGTTCCCCGGATTCAGCAGGAGGGGAAGCAGCAGGAGGGGAAGAGAAGTCCACAAGGGGTGGGGTGGGGTGGGGTCTTTGGCCTGGATGGACTGGTCTGTGGGGGCTGACTCCACCTGCTGGGGTGTGTGGACCTCTCCACCTGGAAGGTCTGATGGGCTTATAGAAGCCGGTTACGCATCCTGCGGTTCATCGGTCTCCTCACCAGGCTGGGCTGCTGTGTCTGTAGGAGCAGGTTCTGCCTCCAGGGGTTCGACGGTCTCCTCACCAGGCTGGGCTGCTGTGTCTGCAGTAGCAGATTCTGCCTCCAGGGGTTCGACGGTCTCCTCATCTGGCTCGGCTGAGGGGACTGCAGCAGCGGATTCCACATCCTGTGGGGTCACATCCTCTGTAGTGGCTGGTGTGATACTGTTTCCCCCAAATTCCTCCAGGAAAGGGGGGCTCACCGGGGGGGGGGGCTACCTTGTCTGTGGAGGTGACAAAATCCACAGAATTGTCCAAGCCTGAAGGGGGTGGAGAAGAGTCAATGGAGAGTGGTATGTTGTCCTCGGTGGGGGGTGGTGCCTGGGCCTTATTTGTTACACAAGATATCGACGGACCCATAGTGTTAATGGCATTTATTGTAAAATTCAAGAAGCAGGGGAAATAATCCTGCTGGGACCACCTCAACAGAAAATCCTCCGAACAGAAGTCAAAGGGTTGATCCTTTGAAGAAGACAATTGTCGTCTTGCACAAACAACGGCCCTGTAGGCTGTACCATCGGTTTCCTCAAGATGCTGAAATTCATAAGAAATGGGTGGTGTTTTTGGAAAGCTAACGTTATTGCTACAATGGCAAGCTCAGCGCAAACACCCGCTTGTCCAGCGACCATTTCACAGAACCGGACAGCTCTCAGAATTATAACAATTTGGCTTGGCCAAATTCCTCAAACTTGTTGCTGGGGTTGTGCCCTCTCGACCCTCTTTTTCTATTTAGGATCATCCTCTCCCTTCCCCATCAGTGGCCATCGCCAGCTTGGACTGCTGCTAATTTACCAAAGCTGGTAGGCGTAATGTTAGCTATCTTCTCGATAAATAATAGAGTGGTCTGTTGTGTAGTAATATGTTTGATATAGATGCCATTGTAATGTAGCCTATTGTTTCCGACATTCCTTCATGGATATGAACGGGGATATGTACGCTATCTAACTAGGTTAGCTGTGGGCATTTTCTGACAATTGCTGCGAATATAGGAGTGGAAACTAAGCGTGTCCATGTGAAAAAAATTTACGATTTCATCTGGACACTCTGATTTATCTTGAGAAACTGGTAGTACATGGTGTTTGGTAAATAAGAGAAAAAACCTATCTGGAGAAAAACAGTAACATACTGTATGTGAGGTGTTCTATAGCACCGGACTTTGAATGTTTGGAGGCTAACGTTATAGCCAGCTTGTAACCAGTCACACAATATGCTGCTTTTGCGGGGACAAGCTAATGAAAGTTATTCGGTTTCATCTCATTTTACTCAAAAAATGTCTTGGCTTTCATTATCTGCATGTCTTGATGTCAAATCCAATGTGAAACTATAGTTTTGAAGCATTTAAAGGTAATATGACAAGCTAATATGACAAGAGTTTTGTTTTTTCGGTTATGAAACCCAGCCAAGTTTCTCTCCAGTAACGTTAATGCAACTTTCGCAGCTGAACGTTTTTTTTGAGGGGTTTTCTCAAAAACATGGTTTGACTGCATTCCAAATATAATGGGACATAACTCGCTTGATATTTGGATTTGAGAGATCATTATGGTATCATTAGAAAGTTTACATCCTCCTTCAGGTTGTATATAAGCCCAACATGTTACATATTTAGTGCGGATTCTATGTAAACTTTGCTACATGTGGCACAAATCCGGTAAATATGTTATACTCACAGAACTCGCTAGCTGTTTTTAGTTATCTGATACACTTCCTGAGCTTTTCACAGTAGTCTATGCTACCAAATTCAACCATGGATGCAGAATGCCAGTGTGATCCAATCCATGTGCCTGTAAGGAGGAGGCGGGGTGATGGCACGGTCCCGACCGCGGCCACACAATCAAGTTTTTTTCAAAACAGATTTTATGTCTGACTTGAGATGTGTTTTTATTGTAGTTATTTACATTACTTTGAATAGATATTTGAGGGATATTATATTTATTAAATATCGACCTGTGTCTTGACGACATGAACATATAACCATGCATGCAGCAAGACCTTTTACTTTTTATATCTCATGGCCAACTCGCTAAAATGGTAGGTGTCCATTTCTACATTGTTAGCACATTCATTACCAAGCCATTATGCTAGGTTCGCTGTCACTTGCATAATTTTAGTATTAAATTCTAACGTAATTTGATATTGGGTCAAAATAGTCTCACGTAATTTGATATTGGGTCAAAATAGTCTCACGTAATTTGATATTGGGTCAAAATAGTCTCACGTAATTTGATATTGGGTCAAAATAGTCTCACGTATGTTCTCTGTCATGGTTAGCCCACCTAACGTTACTCCATTTGCTTCAAAACCACAGCTATACGGTCAGCTGTTCATTAAATTGAGTGCCTAATTTATATGATGAGGTGGCAGCATAACATAGCCTACTTCAGGACATTTACTAAATTGAATAAATATTACACATATTTACACCAAACTGCTTAGCTATCTCAGTGTTGATGTAACTAAGATATTCAATGTCAAACAAGTGTCTTTCATCATCCATTTCAGCTTCTACAATTACAAGTTGATGTTGATTTCTTTTGCAATATTGAATATTCTGCCCCAGTGTTGCGTGCGCACCGCTACTGTGACGTTGGTGAGAAACCGGTCTATAGGCTAACTGTTCTGGGAAATTTGGAAATATGGTAACCTGTGTTATGCAGATATTTCTCACGTTTATAACAGTCAAAGTTGAGAATTAATCAAGTTACAACATATTCTATCAGGGGAATTCTGCATGTGTCATGAATCCTGCTGCCTCATTGAATGCAATCAATGTTGTGCATTGCAGCCTTTCATTCTCTGAAAAAATGTAACTGTTGATATCAACAATTTTAATTGTAACTAGTTCAAATTTAATTCTTGATGTCAAGAATTCAAATTATAACTAGTTACAATTCAATTCTTTATACCAAAAACAAGTTGAATTAAAGCTTAAATGGCTTGCCATATAAAATAAAATTCTTGATATCAAGAATTCCTATTTTAACTAGATAAAATTGAATTGGTGATATCAAGAATTGGAATTATAACTAGTTAAAATGTAATTATTGATATTAAGAATTCTAATTATTACTAGTTAAAATTGAATTCCTGATATCAAAACAAGTTGAATAAAAGCTAAGACGGCTTGCCATAATCACTGACATTGTTTTGATCTTCCCTGGCTTTTTTTTTTTTGCTTAATAAAACTTCAAAATACTGTTGTCATTATTTCTTAGTTATATATTTTGCAAAATAATGCACTTACCAAAGCGTACATAAATCCAGAGGTTTCAAGCGTCGTCTTTCGTTTTTCCTTTAGATAACTCCGTTTTCGCAGGCGCTGCCCTCACTCGTTTAAGCCATTTTCAGTTTCAGCTATTTAGCTATACATTTAATGGGAAATAAAACTGGGACATTTCACAGGTGGATAACAATCGCCATGGGCTCGCCAAATACTGTTTTTGGTATAGCTACGTTAGGCTATTACATATGGAGGACCAGAAATCCCAAAATGAGGAATAAATAGATAAATATTGCAATAAATACATAAATGGATAAAATTATGAGAAAATAAATAAAGACACAAAAATGAAGAAATAAATAGATAGAATCACAATTCACAACAAATGTTTATTTATTTTTGTATTTCTTCTTTTCCAAATTTATTTATTTCTGTATTTCCTCTTTTCCATATTTATTTATTTCTGTATTTTTGTTGTCCATATGATGAGGGGGCTGTCCAGTGTTGATAGACCCCAGTGTCAGATCAACTGTACTTGCCTTGTGGTTGCTGGCTTCGATGATACACAAATGGCTGCATATAGGCTATGCAAGTGCAACTAGAGAATCGAGTCTCTTGAGGATGAGGATGAAATGAGGATCCCTTCCAGACTTCATAATTTTTGTGTGGAGGCAGTGACTGACAGTTTGTTGGAGATTGCAGCAATAATGGACACAGACAGGCCCGGACTGGCCATTGGGAGAACCGGGAATTTTCCTGGTGGCCTGAACTGCTGATTGGTCTGCAGTCAGGCCAGTGTTCAAAGCAAAAGCAACATAGGGCAGCCTGGATACCACATTGGCACATTCAGTCAGATCTGGCTACAGTTCCCCACTCCCCCGCCTGCCTTTCACCTAATGGTATGATCTCTGCCTATCATGACACGTGATTGGTTCCACGCATGTGCCGATAGTCAATCCGAAACTGCCGTCACAAATGTGACTGAAGCGAACGCAGCAACATTTAGTCCATCATCAGTCATGTTTCTCGTGGCGCGCTAGTTCGATAATCGCAGAAGATGGACAGTGGAAATCCAAAAAAGAGAAAGGGTGGAGCAGAGAGGGAGAGGATGAAGAAAAGAAAAAAGCTTCTAGCTAGCTCGATTCTTATCCCCTCTCATAATAAAACATACATTCATTCATTAACCTGAATGAAGATGGCACTATCCAGTAAAAAACATTGCTAGTAGGCTACTCACATTGAAACTTAACAATGACAGCGTGATTAACAGCTCTAGTCCTAGCTGGCTGGCTAGCTACTTGTGCTAGTCTTAGTGTATAGCCAGCCAGTCATACTGGCGCTAGTCAGCGAGCTAACGTTAGCCTACCTGCTGTTCTGGGGGCTGTAAATACTGTCATCTCATCTGCAACGTCATGATAATCCAAATGGCATCTTCATTTTCTCTTTCTCTGTGCGTCAATGCAGCTAATTCAATTAGAGTATCCATGCTGTTACCGTTACCCCATAATATCTACTTTAAAGCTAGCTAAACAACAACAACATTGTACTGTTTAAGAAAATAAAACAAGAGTGCAGTATTATTGCAGTTACTGCACTTTGGTGCTTCTTGTATCAGATCAAAAACGTCTACGACGTAAAAAAAAAGCCAAGTTACTCACGCATAGCCTACATAGCGCTGTCTATAAGTTCTTAATTCCAACTCGCAAAAACTAGGCCTGCCTTTAAAAGTATTGATATAAAAATGTGGCGAAGTTACAACTAACAATATTGCCTATCGTTGCTCACACTAAATAAACTAGCTCTATTCCAAAGCAATGTCATCCAAACTTTCCTAAATGATTTAATGCAACTTGGCCCTGTGTTTCTTCATCTTTGCATGTGAAGAGATTGTGCCTCATGGAACAGTTGATGAATAATTACACTCCAAAAAGGATATGGTTGTACTTTGTTGGCAAGTTTACTTTAGAAAATGTACAGGTTTTAAAATGTTAACTGCTGCTACAGAATTCTTTACAATTCACAAACAGACATTTATATCAAGAAACATCATGTACAATAGAGAAAGGGGTGATGAATAAATAAATGTAGATAAAAATGAGTAATATCCAGACGTATCCAGACATGTTTGTGAGTGAGATGGTGGCAATTTTAGTACCAATATCAAACAGAATTTTGTGAACACAAGGATATCTATGTTCTGTAGGACCGTTTTGATAGAAATCCAAATAAATAAATCAATAAATACATAATAATAATAATACATTTTATTCATTCTGTGCTTTTCATAGACCAAAAGCAGTGGATGCAGACAATTGTTCAAACATGCCCTATAGTGTAGTCATTTTTCTGTTTAATTTCTAAGTGCAACACATCTGAATCAGAGTATTTCCACTATAAATTATTTTCATTTTGCAGTTTGATGTGGCACACAGTTTCATTGACCACATTCTCTTGAGATGGTAAGATGAAGAAACACAGGGCCAAGTTGCATTAAATAATTTAGGAAAGTTTGGATAGCATTGCTTTGGAATAGAGCTAGTTTATTTAGTGTGAGCTACGATAGGC
The DNA here is from genome assembly GCA_029718625.1 of Synaphobranchus kaupii. Lineage (NCBI taxonomy): Eukaryota > Metazoa > Chordata > Actinopteri > Anguilliformes > Synaphobranchidae > Synaphobranchus > Synaphobranchus kaupii. The sequence continues at coordinate 66,618,188 of CM056378.1, forward strand.
AATATTGTTAGTTGTAACTTGGCCACATTTTGATATCAATACTTTTAAAGGTAGGCCTAGTTTTTGCAAGTTGGAATTAAGAACTTATAGACAGCGCTATGTAGGCTATGCGTGAGTAACTTGGCTTTTTTTTTTTTTACGTCGTAGACGTTTTTGATCTGATATCACTTATTTTTTATAGCTAACTAATGATGCATAATGCATGAAGATAAACACGGAGAGAGACATGCATTCCAAAGAAAAAAATTTAATTAAATTAAATGAATGAACCAAGTCTATATGGAGACATGCATGCACAATGGGTTACACGCAAACATTCTAGCTGAAAGACATACAGCCTAAATAGCTAGTACAGCCTAAATAGTTTCCATCAGTAAAATATGGAAATACAGTTTTTAAATAGGGCTATTAGTATTCTATAGAAAATGAAATACATTTAACGTTAGGCTATTCAACACTGGATTGCCGGATGCGTAACTCCAACCTTACATGTGTGGGCTACGAGCTAGCTAGTGAGCTAGTGAGTTCATAAGCACAGCAGATCGTAGTTTTTTTTCCGGTAGTGTAGAACGTTACCTGCGGGAAATGTTTTGGTACCACACAGCTAGGTTTAGTTTAGTTTTCTGTAGTGCAATGAATGTAGGCTATAAGGCATGTTCATTCACTTCGTAGTAGCCTAGCTTGTATCTGCTTCTTGACTAGAAGCAGACTGACGTTTCTCTGGCAACAGTAACGTTGGCTAACAAGCTTAATTGGACAATGCATATTTCCCAGGAATCTTAGCCAGAAAGAAAACAATAGATACTACTAAGAAAGTACATACCAGAGATTCTTCTTCTTCTTCTTATTATTATTATTATTATTATTATAATTAAAAGTGTTTGCAGTAAGCTACATTATCTCATTATCTGCAGAGTAGCGTAGACTAGAGCCACATTTGGAGGCTATTGCTTTTTTGTTTTTTTTAAAGTGACTAACCATGAATCTGATATGTTTGGGGAATTGGCGGTTTTTAAATCCGATCTTGGATTGGATTGCAGCTTAAAGGAGACGATCATCAATTCTTAATGTAGGCCATTATCGTAAATTCTTTTTTCCTAGTAGTAAATTTTATGGTGACATTGTGTTATGTGTGAAAAGGATAAAGTGAACAGAGCTGAAGTGAAGAAATTAATGAATAAAGAAATGTTGGCCGAGGCAAGGGTACGTTGAGGTTCGGTTTCCACAGTCAGTCAGTCATGACCGCAAGAGCAGAGCGTAACACCCTCCCCAAACCAGACAAGAGCGAGCATCCGGTTTGGGGAGGGTGTGATATAGTACAAGTGAAATACAAGTGAAACATTGAACAGTTAATATTGGAAACCTCTTTTGCCTTTGCAATAAAAATACGTTAATGTGTTAATGTGAAAATAATAACAGTCTAATAAATGAAAAGTACTTAACAGTTGCACATTGTTAAAAAAATAAGCATGTGCCCTGTTGGGCTTGAACCCACAATCCTCTGTGTGAGAGACAGCACCGCTAACCATTAGGCCACAGTAGCTTCTTGGAAAACATGAAGCCATTAGCTATATTAACATTAATAAACATTAGTATGAAGCGTTTTTATTGGACGATAAGCTTGATGAGCAGGTATACGGACCATACCCTCAAAGAATAATTATCCCCATTGGATAACATCGCGACGGAGGCAGGCAGTTTGGCAGGAAAAATAGGAAGAAGAATAAGAAGAAGAAGAAGAAGAAGAAGAAGAAGCGGAAGAGGAAGGAGAAAAACGGCAAAATAACCCAAGTTTGGGGCTTTATTGTGTGGATGTGTGAAGTTGTATCTGAATGCTGTGTGGTTACATGAGGTCAGAACATACAGAAGTTAATGTTTTTATGGGCTATGAGTCTATGGTCATTGTGGTTACTTCTGTAGGAAACCCTGAAAAGTGCCAAACTCTCGGTGCTGTATAGGTATGGGGCATGCCCCGCCAAGCCGTAACTTGGCAGATGGCATACCTGCCATCCCAATAGCTGTTTAAAGGACATCAAATTACATCAAAAACCTCGACTAGGGCACTTGTTGCTGGTGATGCCACGGACTGTTGAGCAGAGTGGATTCTATTCCATGGTTTTTTATGCACCACTTGTAAGTCGCTTTGGATAAATGACTAAATGTAAAGTGTACAGGGCAGTATCTGCATTTTTGGGGTGGTCATGTTTCATGGTCATGTTTCTTATGCATATAGTAAATTACTTAATGATTACATGTTCAATTAGTGCATTACCACTATACTGACCAACATGTCACAGCTTTACAATTTCAGTCAATGTTGAAGTAGTAATAATAATAGAATTGAATTGTGTGAGATGCACACACATAGAAACAAAAGTGAAAATCAATGAAGACTAAGGATAAATAAATAGCCTAGGCATTTAACATAGCCCTAAAAGTTGATTTGCTGTTAGCTCATTATTTTGTGATTCACATGCACTAAAATTCACCAGAATGCAGGAAATGAAGTCTTCATAACTCAAATTTTCCTGGAGAAGGACCCTGCTTAAAATGTGGCCTGACTTGGGGCTAGATTCCCGGCCTCACTCATTTTCTCAGTCCGGCCCTGGACACAGATGCGTTTTAATGAGCAGGACAGAGATAATAGTTGGCTATAACAACGCGTTAAAAGTGCAGATGCAATCCAGCGAAGACAAACATTTGCCCTGCTATTCATCAGGAAAACATTTGAAGGAAAACCAGCACTCACAAAAATCTTCTTAGGCTATTTGTTTTAGATATAGCTTGTCTGTTTGAACTACAAAACCTACATCAGCGTCTGATTAAGCCGAAACTTCAAATCTAAAATAATTAAGGTTTTGTGAGTGCTGGTTTTCCTTTTCCCTGTCTGAACTGTTTTGAACCATCAGCACCCTGAACTGAAGTAGGCCACCCTGAACTGAAGTAGGCTACTATAAACCATTTCAGCGCAACGTCACAGCTGAGGTGCACAAGCAAAAAACGCATCTTTCATGCCCTATAATTCATATTTGCGAGCATATTTTTAAATATCTATCAAAGTACAGTACCAGTCAAAAGTTTGGACACATCTACTCATAGAAGGTTTTTTTCCGTTATTTTTACTGTTTTCCACATTTTGGAATAGTAAAGACATCAAAACTATGAGATAACACAAATTAAATTATGCAAAAAAACAAAAAAGGGTTAAACAAATAAAAAAAAGTCTTATATTTTAGATTGTTCAAAGTAGCCACCCTTTGCCTTGATAACGGCTTTGCACATTCTTGCCATTCTCTCAAACAACTTCTGTGGTAAACAGGTATTCCACATGTAAAAAGGTGATGCCATCATGACTGTATAAAAGGATATCAAAAGACTCCTGATATCTTATTTCCAGGTACTCTTAGAAGCGATACTATAACCTCTGCATTTGAATGGATCTCTATGGGAATTGGGGGGTGGGACTAGATTTAGCTTTAAATTACACTGGAACAGTGTGGAGCACATGGTTGGCTAAATGGCTCTAAGTCATCAAGGGTCTGACGTATCAAACAAGCCTTAAACCATCACTCTGCTGCCAGATATGCAGTAGATATGGATGGATCACTTGAAGGGTTGTTTCTCCTGACAAATTTTCCTATTGAACTCTATGTAAAAATAAGTCAGGAGAAGAAACCCTTCAAGTTATCCATCTAACAATTAGCAAAAAAAGTAAGACTTGTTTTGCGCAAACATAAGTCAATTTAAATCCAACAGATCCTGACACAATACCCCTGATTCTGTCTGTCATCTTGAAACGTGCATGCTTTTTATACTTTCATGGCTATAGACTTCATTAAATTTGAATGAGACCTCAAAATTAGAAATTTTGACAATTAATTTTCCATAGACTTAACATGAGAGAAACAAAATGCTAACCGACTAATCTGGATAGCTTCTCAACGGTAGAATAATTCCATAGTTTGAATGTTCTAAACGAACTTGAGAACAATGGGAGACCATTATGATAGGCACACCAACATTCAAACATTCGCCTGTTGTAAAAGGGTTATAATAACGTGATCTAGCGCAGTGGTTCTCAACCCTGGTCCTGGGGACCCCCTGTGTATGCTGGTTTTCGTTCCAACCACAATTGCAATACCAGAATTTTAACAAGCTGTTATTTTGTCTTAATTAGGTGTTTTTATTGTATAGAGAGAACACTTTAAACTCTTTACTCTCTTAAGCCACGTTATGTTAGCAATAGCTATGCATGCTTTGAAGAAAAAAATCCCATGTTCGTTATGCTTATTGTGTTATATTGCAAATAATTACAAAGAAAAGGTAAGAACTCAGGTGAATAGGCTCCTAATTAGGTAATTGAACACAAGTTTAAGTTCCTTCATAACTTTTTCCTTAAACTTGTTAACACAATGCAGGTTTGGCTCGTTATCATTTGATTTGTCTTTGAATTTTTCATTATTTACCAAACGGTTAGTTTTAGTGGCCATGTGTCCACAATTTCACCAATTATGAGCCAATTGATTCACCTCAGTCTTTAATTTGATCAGTTAAAACATTTTTTACCTCCTTTTAATTGTTTACAATACAGCACAATGTGAATATTGGACTTTTATTCTTCATGGTATGCATAGCTATTACTAACATAATGTGGCTTAAGAATGTAAATAATCCCTCTAAACATTAAAAACACCTAATTAAGAAAAATTAACAGCTTGTTAAAATTCAAGTATTGCAACTGTGGTTGGAACGAAAACCAGCATACACAGGGGGTCCCCAGGACCAGGGTTGAGAACCACTGATCTAGCGAACAAATGTAAAACATACTGACTGGCTATTATGGTACTAAACTGCTGTTCATTTTATCGAGGTTGTTATTAGCCTGTAACGTTAGCCTATATTAATGAATTAATCGCTGATTGGGTCACATCATTAGATACGGTTAGCTACCTAGAACCCATTCACTAGCACAGATGTTGTAACTTTGTTTCGAGGGATTCACATGCCAGTCTGCCCTCTCAAAAATGTATGGAATAGTTATGCTGAAACTGAGATGTGCTTTCCGTATGTTAGAAACTGCTGCAAAATGATACAACATGAATGTGGGCTTATACAGCAGTGTGTTTGGGTGGGATATTTCTCACAATTATTGTGCTATAGCCTACTCAATGCAGTGTTATAGAAAATATGATTTAAACATTTGATACGCTACTACACAATCTAATACTTGTTTTAGGTTGTTTTGAATTTCATATGGTCATAATTCCCAGTGAGTGTTACGTGTATGATAATACCAAGTATTAATTAAACCTCCCCCTCCCAATGTAAAAACTAAGGAAATGAATCACAAAAACTACGTTGTAAGTGAAATGTTTGCGTTTCCCAAAATCTTCAAAAGACTTGAAATTAAATTGATCAGCCCTGAGGAATTCTAACACCAGCCTGGTCTCCATCAAGGTGTATTCAGCACAGAGCTTTGACAAACTGCTACAGTCCTTGCACGTCTACTGTAGCCTACTCAAACCACATGGATTCACCACTGGGCAGATTGCTTAAGATTCAAACCTTGGATTCAGAATATAGTGACTATGACTAGGATATGATCATGAAAATTATGAGTTGAAAATTAGATTTATCCTTAAGAGATCATAGCAATACACGTTGCACTATAATATACACTCTAATGCAGAATCTATCAATTATCTGCACTAGTTTAAAAACGGTATGCCACGTACCAACACCGTTTGTGGACAAGCTCTGCTGAAAGAGTGATACAAGATATGTGGTCCTAAGTAGGACACATGGCCATATTGGAAATTAAGCATGCTTTATAAATGTGCAAAATCTGTGAGTCTATTGCCGCCAGTTTTAATATCCACAATTTCCAATAGTCTACAGAGCACCTACATACTCTTACGCTCTTTGAGATAATGTCAATGCTCTGTGCTGATATCTGTCATGAATCATTCAGGTTCAGTTCCCTATCATTATATGTGCTGATACACCTTGATGGAGAGCAGGCTGATGTCAGCGTAAATTTAATTTACTGTCTTTTGAGGATTTCGCAAACATTTCACTTATAACGTAGTTTTTGTGATTAATACATTTAGGCAATGTTTTCAATTTTGATGGAAGAAAATTTTAATAAATTTCTCTGTTAGAAGATATTCGTTCTAACTAAATTTTTGGAAAAAGTCACAACCCTTCTACAGACTCATGCTCTTCAGCCCATGTTTGGGTGTTTGAGTCAAGGCAGGATTGAGCAGAGCTGAGTTTGAAGCCCAAGAGCTACAGCATAGCAACCACAAGAGTAGAAAACAGTAAAACCAGTCTCTCTTACTTCAGCTGAGGCGAGGCCCCAGTTGCGGGGGAGTCCTGGCTCTGCCTCTGCTGGGGCTGGGGTTTGGGCTGCACGGGGGGCCTGCCCCCTCCGCTGCCCGCTGCTCCTACCTGCCCCCCCTGGCCCTGCACGGAGGGGCGTGGCTGCTGGGTGGTGGGGGGAGTGGCACGGCCCTGCTGGGAGGTGGGTCTTGGCTGCTGATTGGCTGGCGGCCCCCCCTGCGCCAGCTGCCTGGCAGCCTGCCCTTGCCGCTGCTGGGGGGATCTCTGTTGTGATTGGCCAGATGTGGGCTTGTGGGAGGGGCTTGCAGACGGGGGTCGTTGCTGCTGGGGCGGAGACTGCTGCTCTGGGCGCTGGCTCTGCGGAGACCCTCCCGGGCCTCGCTGCCCCCCACCCTGTGCTGGGGGCGGTTTGGTCTGCGGCGGGGGGCCCTGTCCGGGCGGGCGCTGCTGTGGGCCCCCCCCCAGGTTCACCTGCCTCTGCTGTGGGGGCTGCTGGGATCTGGGGCTGGGCAGGCTGGCCTGGGACTGAGGGGGGGGCTGCCCCTGCGGGGGGAGACGCTGCTGGGATGGGGGGGTCTGGCGTGGGGCCACCACAGGCTGCTGGGGTCCACCTGGAGAAGATGAGCCGTGATCATTAATCATTATCATTAATCATCTCTTTAAAGGTTGTATCAGCGATTTTGGGTGGAAACATAAATGATCACATTCATCTGATTTTTCCTCACGATCCGCTAGCTGCCCGCCCCATAAGCAGGCCGTCAAAAAACCGCGTCTCTGTAGGCAGCCTATGCTCCGAGATCGTACACAAAAACAATGGTACTACCAACTACTCAAAACCAAAATAAACAGTATTCCAACCAATCACAATGATCTGCACAAACGTGACGTCACTTCTGAAGCGAAATCCCAAACAAACATACTTATGAATAATTATGTTATGTTTTAAAAAATAGTGTTCAAGCATCCAGAATTATAACCACGTTAATAACGTTTGTAAGAAACCAAACCGTTTGTAAATCCGTCAAGATTTCAGCGAGATAAGAGTATTAGCGTTTGTGCAGATCATTGTGATTGGTTGGAATACTGTTTATTTTGGTTTTGAGTAGTTGGTAGTACCATTTGTTTTTGTGTACGATCTCGGAGCATAGGCTGCCTACAGAGACGCGGTTTTTTGACGGCCTGCTTATGGGGCGGGCAGCTAGCGGATCGTGAGGAAAAATCAGATGAATGTGATCATTTATGTTTCCACCCAAAATCGCTGATACAACCTTTAATGATTCAGGTTCAGTTCCCTAGAACTACCACTGGAAAAATCACAAAATGATGGCAGAATAATAATAGCCAATTGTACAAATGGTAAAATGTCGATTGATTGTGCATGTTCTTTAAACCCTTTCAAGACAAGGCAAGGCAAGGCATATTTATTTATATAGCACAATTCAAACCCAGGGGCCATTCAAAGTGCTTCACAGCAAACAAGTAGAAACACAAATAAATGAGAGTGTATACAAGGGTACAAAACAGATGGCAAATTTGGTCAATTCTCACCTATTTAGGGGGTGCTCTGTTTAAGGCTTTATAACTCCAGGGGCCCTATCTTGGCGATCTTAGCGCTTGGTCTAAGCGCATGGCGTTAAGTCCACTTTTGCTATTTTGACGACATGTTTTTTCAGCGCTAAGCACAGCGCAACGTGCAAATGGGCTGAACCTAGTCTCTTCATTAATTATAGGTGTGTCTTGGGCGTGACATGCAATAAACCAATCAAAATGTCATATCCCATTCCCTTTAAAAGCCTGCTTTTCCACCTTGGAGGATTGCTTATATGATGGCGAAACAGACATGCTCATGCGTGTTTAGTGCGATCAAGGAATAGGTTATATGGATCAATAGTACCCTATGATCAATATTATTCGGACTAACCATTATGAGTTCCCGGTAATTCCCGACAGTGCTGTTATTTTACAAAATATATGCGGTTAAATTTCGCTAAAAGCACCTGCAACAGCTGAGAATAAGCTACCAATGGTTTCCGTCTCACCAGAAAACGCCAAATTAGCCTGCTTGTTTAACGAATTTCGTTTGATTATGCAATGAAGCAATGAACTCATGTTCAAGTTTCATCCGAAGTTCATTAGGCCTACCTGCATTCTAATTTTGATTAATAACATAAATAACGTTATTTTGCCTTAATGATGACACTAAATACAATAAAGCTGTCAGGTTGGCAACCCATAGGTTCACGCATATTTTCCCTTGTTTTATAATGTCCTGCTTATGGAAATTTGACCAACCTGTTTTACTGGTAGCGTAATGCTTTAAAACAATCCACTTACCCAGGAACACATTGGAAAGTGTGATTTACAGCAGGGGAAACAGACCTGCTCCTGTAAAGCACACATGCACATAATGACATTAAAATTGATTGTGAATTAATTGTGTAACATGCTGCAAATTTGTTTTCATTTCTAATTAGACACTTAGTTCTCTTTAAAATAATTTTGTTCAGTTATGGAAAAAGGAAGCTGAGAGTATGGAAACCTTGTCACTGTAATTTAAAAAATATGAAGGACAAAGAATAGCTAAGGTTACAATTCAGTTAACATGGTGACATTTATCTCTGTTTTTTAACCATAGGCTATCGAAAAAACCTTATGCACAGCGAATCCACTGTAGCCTAGGCTATTTGAAAAAAACACTCCGAGATGTGACGCTTTTTTCAGTTTTCTGTGATTTTAAACAACCGCACCATGACTTTAGCCAATGTTTTTTGTGAAAAACAACTTAAAGGGTAAGTTCGCTATTTTGGACCTTGGACCCTATTTGCGGTCCGTCTTCCATGAACCTGACCCATGAAGTCCATTTTTTCGCTGATCGGTCCAGTATTGAGTTCGGTACAGATTTCCTGTAGGCTCTCACTGGGCTACAATAGAAGTCAACGGGGCAATTAGCAACTCTTAATTAGCAACTCCAGTTGAGACTTCCTCTCAACTGGATAATTAGTATTAAAAAATGAACAACAGCTAGGAGCATTAACTTGCCAAGTTGTCCAAGTTATTAATTCTGCGGTTGAAGTTTTTGAAATGTATTAAAAGTATCACTGTCCAATGAATTATGGTGCTCAATGTATATTGTGGTGCTGGCGGCCAGGACGCCCCCTCCATTTTCCCTATGAACACGCCTTCCCTGCTACTTCAGCACCACCATCCCGGACAGCAGCGGCAGTCCCCCAATAAGCTCAAACTAGCGTCAATTATTCAATGAACACCCACCAGTCGACACCCATTCCAGACCACGGCTGCACTCTCTCTCTGAACTCTCTGTGTTGCAGAGACCGAATGCCAGGAGGTCCCGTTGCCCTCCTTCCCAAACCTGCTGCCAGCCGTGCCCTGACAGCTACCAAAAGGCCACAGAGCACCACGGCCGACCTACCCACAGCTGCTAGCTCGGCACAAACACATCTCACAAAGATGACAGAGGGGGATGACGTGGAGGCATACCTCCACACCTTCGAGTTATTGCAGAGCGAGAAATGTGTGAGTCGTAAGACTGGGCCAACTTATAGGCACCTTATTTAACAGGAGAAGCTCAGCGGGCCTATTTTGATCTGGGACGGGAAGAAGCACGCCAGTATGACATTCAGAAGAATTAAATCCTGAGACGAGTCTCACTGAGGCGGCTGCAGCACAGAGGTTCCAGACCTGGACCTACCACCACAGCGAACCACCCCGGACTCAACTCACGTGTCTCAGATGCCTCGCAGCCCGGTGGCTCCCCCCCGACCATCTCACAAGCTATCAGATGCTGGACAAGTTGGTGCTGGATCGATTCATACGTGGCCTCCCTTTCGAGGCCAAGAAGCTGGCAGGACAACACACCCCAGCCGATTTCAGCGAGCTCCTCGCCCTTATGGAATGGGTAGATGCGACCCAAGAGATGCTGCGACAGCCGGAACAGACTGCACGGGGCTGACCACCACCTGAATGGGGCGCAACTGGTGAAGGTGAAGTCCCTCGCACCTCACATGGTCTGACTTTGCCCCACAGATCTACGGAGGAATCCACTCTGCCCAGCTCCAGGACCCCCATCTACGGCAGGCATGGTGAGATGTGAAAGTGATAGAGTGACAGCAAAGAGAAGAGGCTGCATTGCCACAAAATTACTTTGAAGTAAAAACCGGCCTTCTTTATTATACCGTTACAGTAAAAAACTTGAAAGTCTTGTCGTGCCCCAAGAGTACGTTCCCCAGGTCCTCACCCTCGGGAACGCCTACCTTTTTTGAGGCCGCCCAGGCCAGAAAAACACCCTCACCTGGATAGAGGACTGTTTCCACTGGCCAGAAGCATGCACTGATGAGAAGCGGTTCTGCAGCACTTGCCTGTCAAAAGGTAACTCCAATAAAACCAGTTCCTGCCCCACTCATTCCGTTGCCTATTATTGAGGTCCCGTTTGAGCACATAAGAATGGACCTGGTTGGGCCCCTACCCCGGACAGCCCGAGGCCGCACCTACCTCCTGGTAATACTGGATTATGTGACCCACTGTCCAGAGGTTGTCCCGCTACACACCGCCACTTCTAAGGCCATTACCAGGGAACTCGTGCAGCTGGTGAGTCGTGTGGGCTTGCCCAAAGAGATCCGAACTGACCAGGGAACCCCCTTTGCTTCAAAGATTATGGGTGATGTCTACCGCGTCCTCCAAATCAACCAGCTGCGCACCTCAGTGTATCATCCTCAAACCGATGGCCTGGTGGAGCACATGCTCAAATGTGTCACTGTCCAATGAATTCTGGTGCTCACTGTATATATATATATCAGATCAAAAATGTCTACGACGTAAAAAAAAAAAGCCAAGTTACTCACGCATAGCCTACATAGCACTGTCTATAAGTCCTTAATTCCAACTTGCAAAAACTAGGCCTGCCTTTAAAACTATTGATATCAAAATGTGGCCAAGTTACAACTGACAATATTGCCTATCGTAGCTCACACTAAATAAACTAGCTGTATTCCAAAGCAATGCTATCCAAACTTTCCTAAATAATTTAATGCAACATGGCCCTGTGTTTCTTCATCTTTGCATGTGAAGAGATTGTGCCTCATGGAACAACATATGATTTCAATGAATGTTTTTAACAGTTGATGAATAATTACACTCCAGATTTGGTTGTACTTTGTTGGCAAGTTTACTTTAGAAAATGTACAGGTTTTAAAATATTAACTGCTGCAACAAATTTCCTTACCATTCACAAACAGACATTTATATGAAGAAACATCGTGTACAATAGAGAAAGGGGTGATGAATAAATAAATGCAGATAAAAATGAGTAATATTTTTACCTATAAAATAGCATACATATAGCATTTTTACAAACGTATCCAGACATGTTTGTGGGTCAGATGGTGGCAAATAAGTAAGGATATCTATGCTCTGTAGGATTGCACAGGTTTTTATAGAAATCCAAATAAATAAATCAATATATACATAATAATAATAATAATACATTTTATTAATTCTGTGCTTTTCATAGACCCAAAGCAGTGGATGCAGACAATTGTTCAAACATGCCCTATAGTGTAGTAATTTTTCTGTTTAATTTCTAAGTGCAACACATCTGAATCAGAGTATTTCCACTATAAATTATTTTCATTTTGCAGTTTGATGTGGCACATACAGTTTCATTGACCACATTCTCTTGAGATCGTAAGATGAAGAAACACAGGGCCAAGTTGCATTAAATAATTTAGGAAAGTTTGGATAGCATTGCTTTGGAATAGAGCTAGTTTATTTAGTGTGAGCTACGATAGTCAATATTGTTAGTTGTAACTTGGCCACATTTTGATATCAAAACAAGGCAGGCCTAGTTTTTGCAAGTTGGAATTAAGGACTTATAGACAGCGCTATGTAGGCTATGCGTGAGTAACTTGGCTTTTTTTGACGTCGTAGACGTTTTTGATCTGATATCACTTCTTTTTTATAGCTAACTAATGATGAATAATGCATGAAGATAAACATGGAGAGAGCCATGCATTCCAAAGAAATGCATGCAAACATTCACGTAACCATAACGCCCTCTATTGACAAGAATGAGAACAGTTATCCTATTACAGACAGCACACAATTATATTAAAAGAGTTTGTAGATGAGCAGTATTTAATGTGTAATGAAATACAATGAACAGCACCACCTGAGCTATGGATCATGAAGAAGCATGTAAATTAATGAACCAAGTCAATATGGAGACATGCATGCACAATGGGCTAGACGCAAACACATTCTAGCTGAAAGACATACAGCCTAAATAGCTAGTACAGCCTAAATAGTTTGCATCAGTAAAATATGGAAATAAAGTTTTAAAATAGGGCTATTAGTATTCTATAGAAAATGAAATACATTTAACGTTAGGCTATTCGACACTGGATTGCCGGATGCGTAAGTCCAACCTTCCATGTGTGGGCTACGAGCTAGCGAGCGAGTCAGTGAGTTCATAAGCACAGCAGAATTCCTTTGCAGGTTTCTTTCCGGTAGTTGTGGAAGTAAGCTGTTTTGTGAAACTGTTCTGTAGGCCCAAGAAAGCCTCATAAGCAATCTTTTATAAATAATTAAATAATACAGTCAAGATCAAGTGGAAAAGTACTGAGATGGGGAGTGGTGAGAGGGTGCAGTATAGTTCTCTGTCAGCAAGGACGAGGGCATCTAGCACACCAGTCAAAACAGGAATATTTTCCTCCTGTGTTCCATAACCAAGCAGGAGTTGTACTTATAACAATGGATAAGATCATGCTGACCGAACAGGTGGGAGAAGAATAAAAAATAAGGGGAATTAAGGAAATTTTCATGGTCTGATTAAAAGGCACAGGGGGAGAGTTCACAAACAATTTTATTTGATAGATCAAGAGTGCCCCCAAGCGCATAGGGTAAGAACAGGTCATATAACATATTTTTGCCTAATTTGTTATTGGATAAAATAAGATATTATGAAAGGGTGTTAACACATATTATTGGAGTATTAGTAACGTAAAGGAGGAGTTATGATATTATATAAGCTAATGTTTGTTTTTTGTTCGGGGAATTCCGAATCCTCTGCGTAGGTTTATGGTTTTCCCACGTTGAATCAACGTTTAACCGTTTAATAAAAGATTAAATTTAATAGAAGACTGCTATTTCCCTCATCTTTATCTTGAGAATTCTTCAACTCGAAAACCCATCTTAAATTGAACCTAATGAGGAGAGAGTAAAGGACTTCCCTCCGCATATTTGGCGAGCCAGCCAGGAGTCCAAGATCTCGGGAAGGACGCAGGAGGGAACCAACGGCGTGCGGTGTTTTATCTTCAAGTTAGAGACCGGTCAATAGTGAGAGGTAAGCAGACACCTTTTTCATAAAAAGTCTGCAGAGAGGAATTACCCGCACTCCGTTGGCCCCAAGTGTAGTCTTCCACCGGTGACGGGGCTCCAGTGGGTGAGTGGAAAGAAAAAAATGTTTTATTAAATTAATAAGTAAATAGATAGGATAAATAGGTAGAAAAATTATTGTGATGAAGTGAAATAAGCAGGAGTGTTGAGTGTGATTTTGTGATTTTTGAAAAAGTTTGAGCTCTGAGTGTGATTTTGTGATTTTTGAAAATGTTTGAGCTCTGAGTGTGATTTTGTGATTTATGACAACACTGTGGGGGAGCAATGGGCTCCAAGTTAGCTAACCAAAAACTCTGAAATAACGAGCAATTCCGGGTTGTGGGTCGCATAGAGGTTGTGTGTAAAGGGACGCCTTTCCCTTCAAACAGTCCGCCACAAACGGTGATAGAGTGAAGCAGTTGAAAGATACTGCCACTGCTATATTATGGTAGGGACAGTTAGGGAAGCAGTGTTGTGGAAAAAAGAAAAAAAAAAAAGAAAAAAAGTTATGTTGTGTGGGCAAATAATTTACTATTGTTAATAATACTATAATTTTTGTTATATTTTTTTGTAAATAGTACTATATGTATATACATATATCTCAATGAATCAAATTAGAACAAATACCGCCTCCAAGAAGTGTACCTCAAGGTTTGATAGTTCTTTGGGTTGTGCTATTATTGTATTTTACAATAAGTTTGGGCTGGTTAGCCTTTACCATAGATCCATTGCACGGGTTGTACAATCAAACTGAACATAATCGATTAAACAATACTGTAACAGGAGAACAATAGAAAAAAGACAAGGTGTGCTAACATTATAATGGAATTTGTTGTATTTTGGATGCTGTATATAATGCTGAAGGAAATTATGTAAATAACAGGGTTTTACTTAGATAGATAGTACTCCACTAGAAAAGTGGAAATATTATGTGTATGCTATTGTGTATGTTATTGTGGGAAAAGATACAGTGGGAGAATAATTAACACGAGAACAGTTATATGGAGTGAAATCTCTGTGCTGCCATTCATGGATTGATAAATTCCTACCCAAGGCCATAGAAACAGGAGAAACATTTGAAATATGTTTAGACTGGTGGGCAGACGGAGCTGTTTGGCTGGTGTGTACTCCATTGAGGGAACTGAGAACTGAAGAGGTAGAGGGGAAGTCAGCTCAGGGGCAGTCAGGGGGAGGAGCCACGCGAGTCACAGTCACTAAGTGGGAACTAACAGGATTAAAGGTAAAGGCGTGGCTACCAAGAACAGAGTGGTCCCCTGAATTATAAATTAATTAAGAATAAATAAATTAAGAATAAATAAATTAAGAATAAATTAATTATTTTTATTTTTTAAATTTTATTTTTAATTTTTAATTTTTAATTTTAAAAAGAAAACATGGAGGCAAAGTTATTATAGTTGTAAGTTTTTCATTTATTTTTTATTTTTATTAGTTTTTAATTTCACTTTCTAATTTAGAGGGAGAGAAATTAAATATTGGTTTTGAATGTTTTAAATTACTCTATATGCAATCCAGATTTCAGATCACAGATCAGGAAGAGGATCAGAAACTAAAACTAAAAAGAATTCATGATTCATTTTTATTTTTATTTCAGTTCGTTTTGCACCACTACAGTACAGTTTTAGTTTTGTTTTAGTTATAAAAGTAACTTTAATTTTTATTTTTATTTCAGTTAACTAAAATGTTTTTTTTAAATTTTAGTTTCAGTTTTAGTTTCACTTTCAGTTAACTAGAATAAGCTTGCATGGGCTAAAGAAAAATAAGGATTTGAAAACGCGGAAGGGCGAGACTTTAAAGACATCTCTCTCCTGCATGAGTGAATTATTTCAAACAGACTATGAGAAGACTATGAAAAAATGGGAAAAGTGGACAAGAGGTGGTCCCTTGGTATGGCCTAAGGAAGGCACTTTTGGGCTTTCAATACCTGCAATCAGTGGAAACAATTTTGTGTAGTAAGGAGAGTAAGAGGAAAGTTGCGAACTTACAGAGCACATCTAAATCAATGGGAAAATTAGTCTTTCAGACGGAGAGCGACTGTGGAGAAGAAAAAAGGAGGGGCACCAGCCGAAAATGAACCCCCAGCCAGCAGCATCAGAGAGACCACCAGAAGGATGGCAACCGGCGAATGGAGCTACAGGCCTGTATCCCCTATTGAACAGCACTGGGGAACAAGAAGATTTGAGCCAGGGGCCTGAGACTACTGTGAGGATGAGGCCAGAGTTGGTGAAAGTGAAAGGGACCCTGGAAGTAGATGGTAATTTGGAAACCGTTTTAATAAGATCAAAAGTTACAGCAGCATGCCCAGAGGAAGGAGAATCAGAGACAGCCCAGAGTGACAGCCGAGGAAACGAGGGAAATCCTGCAAATAGCATACCATGCCCACGCCTCCACACACCTCATGGCGGGCCAGAGAATCAGGGAATGACAAGTTGCAAGAAAGAAACAGTCAAGTCGTCGGGGGCACGTGAATCTGAAAGGCTAGGATGTGCCACCGGATATCAACAGGCAATGGAAGAAGCAGAGGGAGGTGAGAAGTGAGAAGAAGGTGTGAGAATGTGAGATGTGAGAAGAAGAAATGAAGAAGAAATGTGAGAAGAAGAAACAAAACCGAAAGGAGAATCAAGAAGAGCTGGAAGAGACCCAAGGAGAGGAGAATATGACATGAAATGGAAAGTGAAACTAAGGTCAACTGCCCTTCCCAGAGATGAATCAAGCTCCTCTGATAGTGAAGAATCAGGTGACAGCACAACAAGGAAGAAAAAGAAAGTGACAAAGGAAATGCTGAAACAAACCCTAAAGGAGGTGAAAAAAGCAGAACAAGCATTCCTGCGCGAAGGAGGGTACTCGCAGCAACACGTTCAAGTATTAAAGCAGGTCTATGATATCAGTAGTGATATCCAGAACAGTGCCAGCAAAATCCTCAGGAGGAGCGGCAGAAGAAGAAGGGCACCTGATCGATACAATCCAGGGGAAGAAGGAGACGAAGAGGATGAAGAAACCTTCCTGGCCCCATTGCAAGTCCTACCCCCAACCAGGGAGACAACAGCCACTCACTAAGTACACCCCATGGTCATCAATGGACCTGGAGAACATGGTCAAGGATTTACCAAAAATAACAGAGGGAGCAGGGCCATGGATAGCGAAGGGAGAGATGAAGACGACTCACCTGCCCCTGTGCATGGGAGATGTTAAGCAACTACTAGTAAGATGTGTGGGGCACCAGGTCACTGAAATAATGGACCTGGCAGGCCTGAAAGGAATTATGGACACTCACAAGATGGACGGGGAATCATTCAGCAGGCACCGACCATGTGTGTGGGCCACGGTGAGGGGAGTGTTTCCACATAAATCAAACCTTGCAGAGATAACGAGTGCAGAACTAAAAGAAGGAGAGGACATCCATGATTTTATCAACAGAATGCAGGAGACATGGAACACAAACATGGGACAGCCATTTGATGCATTGCAAGGAACATCGACAATGTTCTTTCACATGTTGTGTGAAGCATTGCCCGAACCAGTGATAAAGGCCCTAAGCAAGGTTGTGGGGCTTTCCCAGGAGAATTGGGATAAACAAAGAGCCCATCTTGTCCACCACATGAAGCTGCACAGGGAAAATATGAAGACCTCAGAAGGGCAGAATAAATCTCTAAAGAAGAAGCTGTTACTTCTCCAGATAGCCGAAAAGGAGAAAGAAGATCAGGGAATTCAAGCAGCAGTGATAACCCAACAGATACAGGCACCCCCACCCTCACAACAAGTCTAAGGAGGACAGGGTCCTTCCATCGAATGGGCTGGACCAATTTGGGATTAGATTGGGAGAAGTATTTCATGCCAGGGCTGCTGGAGGAGTGAGAGGGGTATTTCCTGTACACATGATCACACATATTACATACACGGACTACAGTACAGGAAGAAAAGAACAACTCAAAGGGGACATAATAAAGCCCCAACTGACTAAAGGCCCTTAGGATTGATAAACCAGACACATAAATAGATTAAGGAAAAGGGCGAAGAAGGTAGGAGACGCCTCTGAGTGAAGTGCTAGTAACCTCTCCTCAGGCTTCTCAGAATATGGGCTCCTAAGAAGAGGAAGAAGACATTACAAGTATAATCCAATTCTTTTTATATAATCTTTGTATAATTATAGCAAATCAAAATTAGATGATCATTAAAAATCATTAAATACAGTAGATTTTTGATTAACTTTTTGATATTTACTTTTTGATAGATCCTCTGTTAATTAGAGGAAGTATTAACTTAGTTAAATTATGCATGCATGAAACTAATCAACTACATGTTTATTTTTATACAATTGAAATGTCATAACCCCACCAGGTGAAGTATCAACAAGAGAGTGTGAGACCGAATGGTCTCAAAGGGGGGAATGTGGAAGTAAGCTGTTTTGTGAAACTGTCCTGTAGGCCCAAGAAAGCCTCATAAGCAAACTTTTATAAATAATTAAATAATACAGTCAAGATCTAGTGGAAAAGTACTGAGATGGGGGGTTGTGAGAGGGTGCAGGATAGTTCTCTGTCAGCACGGACGAGGGCATCTAGCACACCAGTCAAAACAGGAATATTTTCCTCCTGTGTTCCATAACCAAGCAGGAGTTGTACTTATAACAATGGATAAGATAGATCATGCTGACCGAACAGGTGGGAGAAGAATAAAAAATAAGGGGAATTAAGGAAAATTTCATGGTCTGATTAAAAGGCACAGGGGGAGAGTTCACAAACAATTTTATTTGATAGATCAAGAGTGCCCCCAAGCGCATAGGGTAAGAACAGGTCATATAACATATTTATTTTTTGCCTAATTTGTTATTGGATAAAATAAGATATTATGAAAGGGTGTTACCACATATTATTGGAGTATTAGTAACGTAAAGGAGGAGTTATATTATATTATATAAGCTAATGTTTGTTTTTGTTTGGGGAATTCCGAATCCTCTGCGTAGGTTTATGGTTTTCCCACGTTGAATCAATGTTTAACCGTTTAATAAAAGATTAAATTTAATAGAAGACTCTGCTATTTCCTTCATCTTTATCTTGAGAATTCTTCAACTCGAAAACCCATCTTAAATTGAACCTAATGAGGAGAGAGTAAAGGACTTCCCTCCGCATAGTGTAGAACGTTACCTGCGGGAAATGTTTTGATACCGGACAGCTAGGTTTAGTTTAGTTTTCTGTAGTGCAATGAATGTAGGCTATTAGGCATGTTGATTCGCTTCGTAGTAGCCTAGCTTGTATCTGCTTCCTGACTAGAAGCACACTGACGTTTCTCTGGCAACAGTAACGTTGGCTAACAAGCTTAATTGGACAACGCATATTTCCCAGGAATCTTAGCCAGAAAGAAAACAATAGGTACTACTAAGAAAGTACATACCAGAGTTTATTCTTCTTCTTCTTATTATTATAATTATAATTAAAAGTGTTTGCAGTAAGCTACATTATCTGCAGAGTAGCGTAGACTAGAGCCACATTCGGAGGCTATTGTTTTTTTGTTTTTTTTAAGTGACTAACCATGAATCAGATATGTTTGGGGAATTGGCGGTTTATAAATCCGATCTCTTAACGGATTGCAGGAGGAGGCTATCATAAGTTCTTAATGTAGGCTATTATCGTAAATTCTTAATTTTCCTAGTAGTTAATTTTATGGTGACATTGTGTTATGTGTGAAAAGGATAAAGTGAACAGAGCTGAAGTGAAGAAATTAATGAATAAAGAAATGTTGGCCGAGGCAAGGGAACGTTGAGGTTCGGTTTCCACAGTCAGTCAGTCATGACCGCAAGAGCAGAGCATAACACCCTCCCCAAACCAGACAAGAGCGAGCGTCCGGTTTGGGGAGGGTGTGATATAGTACAAGTGAAATACAAGTGAAACATTGAACAGTTAATATTGGAAACCTCTTTTGCCTTTGCAATAAAAATACGTTAATGTGTTAATGTGAAAATAATAACAGTCTAATAAATTAAAAGTACTTACCAGTTGCACATTGTTTTGTGGAAAATAAGCATGTGCCCTGCTGGGCTCGAACCCTTAATCCTTAAAAGTGTGAGAGACAGCAACTCTGACCATTAGGCCACGGTAGCTTCTTGGAAAGCATGAAGCCATTCGCTATATTAACATTAAAAAACATTAGTATGAAGCGTTTTTATTGGGCGATAAGCTTGATGAGCAGGTATACGGACCATACCCTCAGAAAATAATTCTTCCCATTAGATAACATCGCGACAGAGGCAGGCAGTTTGGCAGGAAAAATAGGAAGAAGGAGAAAAACGGCAAAATAACCCAAGTTTGGGGCTTTATTGTGTGGATGTGTGAAGTTGTGAATCTGAATGCTGTGTGGTTACATGAGGTCAGAACATACAGAAGTTAATGTTTTTAAGGGCTGAGAGTCTATGGTCATTGTAGTTACTTCTGTAGGAAACCCTGAAAAGTGCCAAACTCTCAGTGCAATGTAGGATATCTAATATTTAGATACAAAGAAAGTACCCCCCCCCACTTTTTTTTTCTCTCTATCTCTGTCATAAAAAAAAAAACCCAAGTCATAAAAGCCCTCCTGCTGTTTCCCCACAGTATGGAGAGAACACACGGCAAAACACTGGGCTTCCCTCACCATGCCAGCGGCCACTAAAAGGGAGAAACCTGCCTGAGGGACTGCAGCGGTTCACGCTGAGGGCTAGACGCAGGCGAAAAATGCTGGCTCATCTACGACACGCTGCAGCTTCATCCCTCTGGTCATGCTACAAGAGAGGGAGCCCGTTGTCCCCTCCCCCGTGGACGGTGCACCCAAAATCCGGATCCCAAACACACAGTGTCCTAGCCCTAGCTCCGCCTTCCAGGAAATTCACCTTCAACATATTCCTCTGCTGTCTAAGATGTGGGCAAAATAGCACACTGCGGGTCTCCGAAGGTCCCGGGCAAAACGAGCATTTGCTAACCGGACTCCGACGGTACAGGACTAGAGATGGAAAAGCCCTGGAGGAAGATGTAGGAATGAGAATATCTCCCTCTTGTCATTGGAAACATGGTCAAGTGGGAGCGATTGACAGATACCCCCCCCCCCCCTTCCGTATGTTAATGGACTATGTCCCTCCGCTGCCAGAAAGAAACAGTCAGCTGTTTCTCTTGGAGGTAAAACAGGCAGTACTTCCAATCACCACCCTTGGATTACCCACAGGAACCACAGCATGAAGTCCTTTTGGTTTCCAGCGGAATGTACTGTTGTGTGAAGGTGTCAGTCTAAATGTGTAACTCTTTCTTTGTACCTGTTTCAACAAAGGCGCTGAACAGTATGTTCGTTAGGAAATTCTCACTATGGACACTATAAACTTCAAAACCCTGAGAACAGGCAATGGGGGTAGCTATTAGAAGTGTAAATGTTGTGTAATGTCTGTTGCTCTCACTCTCTCTTGGGTTCTCTCTCTCCCTGTCGGCCTCTCTCTGGCTCTGCTATCATTAATTGTTCCGCTCTTCACATGTTGCGGTGAGTGATAATGCCTAAGCCCTCAACTCCCACAGTCTTCTCCTGCTATTCCCTAAAGGACACCCACAGACACAAGTGCAAACAAGTGCAACCGGTCCCACACCCTGACGCGGGAAGCTAGCCTAAGCAACTGCTGTCAGCAGTCCACCCAATTGGATCCAGGCTAACGGAGCCAAAATGGATTCCGACAGGGAAAGAGGCGCTTCCCCGCCCGTCAGAAGAGAGGTCCTGACTGCACTTTGCCACCTGTGGATCGTCCAGCTTCCTGTCACAGGAGACAGAGCCCCCGCACGCCGTGCAGAACTAGTAGAGACGCTGTTGGGAGTAGGCCGCATTTCACTCACGCAATTGCAACATTAATGGAAAAAGCACTGCATGTTACCAGTCCAGGGAACCTCTTGTCCCTTGCCAGTCTACATACCCTGACACTGGAGAAGGAAGAGACTGAACCAGGGTGTCATAACAGCAGTGGCACAAAAGAGTGTCTAACAGAGACATGTCTCCTCACCACACATACATACGTCATGGGACGTCAGTGTGTCCATATATCTGCTGGCCAGCAGATCACAGCGGGACTACTAAACTGACCATGGTCTAATTGTTTTAAAGATGGTTGGTGAACTATTTGGACAGTTGTAGAATGTAATTGTGTGCTGTCTGTAATAGGATAACTGTTCTCATTCTTGTCAATAGAGGGCGTTATGGTTACACAAATGTCTGCATGCATTTCTTTGGAATGCATGTTTCTCTCCGTGTTTATCTTCATGCATTATTCATCATTAGTTAGCTATAAAAAATAAGTGATATCAGATGAAAAACGTCTACAATGTATATTAAAAAAAAAAGCCAAGTTACTCATGCATAGCCTACATAGCGCTGTCTATAAGTCCTTAATTCCAACTTGAAAAAACTAGACCTGCCTTGTTTTGATATCAAAAACGCAAGCCTAGTAAAAAATACACACCCTGCCTCTCAGTATAATAAATGCCCTGCCTCTAAGTAAGAAATGACTATATAAATCTCACCACAAACAAACAAATACTCCTCTTGCTTTCAAGGAAGAAAGCAAACAGAGAGAGGATCGAGAGACAGAAAAGACAACAGGTCTAGGCAAAGAAAGGAAAAATCAGGAAGCGGTGACAGAAAAGAGCCAAGGAAGAAGAGTCGTAATAGCTACATGCACAAAGGCCTCCAATAAAACCCATTGGAGCAAAGTGGTCTCCTACAGAGCCTAGACCTAACCATACCGGCTAAGCAAACAAAGGCAAAAATAATACCGAATAATAAAACAATACAGAAGCCCCGAACGAAGGAAACGGGAGTTTAAGTAGCTCAGAGGTAACCAAGCACAGTTGTGGATGCTGAGAGAAGCTCCGCAAAAAAGACGGGGTGGAGCAAACTTCCACTAAAAGGACAGCGCCCTAGCATGGCTACAGCGCTATGCATGAGTAACTTGGCTTTTTTTTAAATACATTGTAGACGTTTTTCATCTGATATCACTTATTTTTTATAGCTAACTAATGATGAATAATGCATGAAGATAAACACGGAGAGAAACATGCATTCCAAAGAAATGCATGCAGACATTTGTGTAACCATAACGCCCTCTATTGACAAGAATCAGAACAGTTATCCTATTACAGACAGCACACAATTACATTAAAAGAGTTTGTAGATGAGCAGTATTTAATGTGTAATGAAATACAATGAACAGCACCACCTGAGCTATGGATCATGAAGAAGCATGTAAATTAATGAACCAAGTCTCTATGGAGACATGCATGCACAATTGGCTAGACGCAAACACATTCTAGCTGAAAGACATACAGCCTAAATAGCTAGTACAGCCTAAATAGTTTGCATCAGTAAAATATGGAAATACAGTTTTAAAATAGGGCTATTAGTATTCTTTAGAAAATGAAATACACTACTCACAAAAAGTTAGGGATATTCGGCTTTCGGGTGAAATTTCAGGATGAACCTAAAATGCACTATAACCTTTACAGGTGAAATTAATTTGACCTTCTCTAAACTTTTGAATGCACATGTCCAACTATTCAATGTTTCAGTACTTTTTGCACAACTTGCTGTTCTCTAACAAGGAGCTGAACGGCAAAATTCACAACAGGTGTTTGATCCATGAATCGACTAATAAATTTCCTGGTTCAATTAGAATTGGTATTTAAACAGTCCTCTTCATCATGCTGTTCACATTTTGACATCATGAGACCAAGACGACACCTAACAATTGATCAACAGTACCTCGCCATTGCGAGGCTTCAAACAGGATGTTCTCAGAGGGAAGTGGCCACTGAGCTTAGAGTGTCACAGAGTGTCATCAGCAGGTTGCAACAGAGATACAGAGAGACTGGAAGAGTCACAGAAAGGCATAGAAGTGGACGTCCTTTGGCCACATCCCACACTGATGACCGCTTCATTGTGAACAGTGCCCTGCGGAACCGGATGATGAATGCCACTCAACTCCAGGCACATTTAAGGGAGGTGAGAGGCACCCAAGTGTCACGTCAGACCATTTGAAACCGTTTACATCAGCGTGGTCTGCGTGCTAGACGACCTGCAAGGGTACCTGACCACACCACCAGGCACAGGCGTCATCGTCTTGCATGGGCCAGGGAGCATTTACGCTGGACGAGGGACCAGTGGGCCTCAGTGCTGTTCTCTGATGAAAGTCGATTCACGTTGAGCAGAAATGATGGCCGCCAACGATGTTGGAGACGTCAAGGAGAGCGCTATGCATCAGCCACTGTTGTCACCAGACGACCCTTTGGTGGTGGCGGTGTTACAGTGTGGGCAGGTGTGTCTAGTCAATACAGAACTGCCCTACACTTTGTGAATGGTACAGTGACAAGCCCATACTACCTGAATAACATCATTAATCCAGTCATTGTGCCCCTGCATGAACAACACAGGCCTAATTTCATCTTCATGGACGACAATGCTCCAGCTCATCAAGGTCGCATCATTAGGGAAAGGCTGCTGGAGACTGGGGTACCTCAAATGGAGTGGCCTGCACTTTCTCCAGACCTGAATCCCATAGAAAACCTATGGGATCAGCTGACTCACCGTGTAGAGGCTCGTAACTCTGTACCCCAGAACCTCAATGACCTGAGGGCCGCCCTTCAAGAAGAGTGGGATGCCATGCCTCAGCAGACAATAAGTCGACTTGTGAACAGCATGAGACGTCGTTGTCAAGCTGTAATTGATGCTCAAGGGCACATGACAAGTTATTGAGACATTGACATTTTTGTTGTGGTATACCCACCACTGTTGTTGGCTTTTGTTTCAATAAATTGTTTGAGATGAGGAAATCACCATTGCATGCTTCTACTTAAATGCCCTACTTTCATGATACGTATAATATCACTGTAGTGTGAACTTACATTTTCCATAAATTTCACCCGAAAGCCAAATATCCCTAACTTTTTGTGAGTAGTGTACATTTAACGTTAGGCTATTCAACACTGGATTGCCGGATGCGTAACTCCAACCTTCCATGTGTGGGCTACGAGCAAGCGAGCGAGCTAGTGAGTTCATAAGCACAGCAGAATTCCTTCGCAGTTTTGTTTCTGGTAGTGTAGAACGTTACCTGCGGGAAATGTTTTGGTACTGGACAGCTAGGTTTAGTTTAGTTTTCTGTAGTGCAATGAATGTAGGCTATAAGGCATGTTGATTCGCTTCGTAGTAGCCTAGCTTGTACCTGCTTCCTGACTAGAAGCAGACTGACGTTTCTCTGGCAACAGTAACGTTGGCTAACAAGCTTACTTTGACAATGCTTATTTCCCAGGAATCTTAGCCAGAAAGAAAACAATAGATACTTCTAAGAAAGTACATACCAGAGATTATTCTTCTTATTATTATTATTATAATTAAAAGTGTAGCGTAGACTAGAGTCACGTTGGGAGGCTATTTTCTTCTTCTTTTTTAAAGTGACTAACCATGAAACAGATATGTTTGGGGAATTGGCGGTTGATAAATCTGATCTGTTAAAGGATTGCAGCTTATAGGAGGCTATTATCAATTCTTAATGTAGGCTAAATCGTAAATTCTTAATTTTCCTAGTAGTTAATTTTATGGTGACATTGTGTTATGTGTGAAAAGGATAAAGTGAACAGAGCTGAAGTGAAGAAATTAAGGAATAAAGAAATGTTGGCCGAGGCAAGAGGGTACGTTGAGGTTCGGTTTCCACAGTCAGTCAGTCATGACCGCAAGAGCAGAGCGTAACACCCTCCCCAAACCAGACAAGAGCGAACGTCCGGTTTGGGGAGGGTGTGATATAGTACAAGTGAAATACAAGTGAAACATTGAACAGTTAATATTGGAAACCTCTTTTGCCTTTGCAATAAAAATATGTTAATGTGTTAATGTGAAAATAATAACAGTCTAATAAATTAAAAGTACTTAACAGTTGCACATTGTTTTTGTGGAAAATGAGCATGTGCCCTGCTGGGCTCGAGCCCACAATCCTCTGTGTGAGAGACAGCAACTCTAACCATTAGGCCACAGTAGCTTCTTGGAAAGCATGAAGCCATTAGCTATATTAACATTAAAAAACATTAGTATGAAGTGTTTTTATTGGGTGATAAGCCTCAAAGAATAATTCTCCCCATTGGATAACATCACGACGGAAGCAGGCAGTTTGGCAGGAAAAATAAGAAGAAGTGGAAGAGGAAGGAGAAAAATGGCAAAATAACCCACGTTTGGGGCTTTATTGTGTGGATGTGTGAAGTTGTATCTGAATGCTTTGTGGTTACATGAGATCAGAACATACAGAAGTTAATGTTTTTAAGGGCTGAGAGTCTATGGTCATTGTGGTTACCTCTGTAGGAAACCCTGAAAAGTGCCAAACTCTTGGTGCTGTATAGGTATGGGGCATGCTCCACCAAGCCGTAACTTGGCAGATGGCATACCTGCCATCCCAATTCGCAATTATCCTGGATCAAGCTATGATTTAGCCTATATTTGCCAATAATTCCTGTAATCTTCTGGGGGGACAATCTTCTGTTACGGGACAATGGCTATCCATTAAAAACGTTGCTGATAACACCTATAGCAAGCCTAATGCACGAATTGTCATTGACACCTAATGCGTGAATTTGTAAGGGGGGTTGGGTAGGAGGATCAGACGCGACCAGAAAAGGATACAAAAAATTACCCACGCAAGTGAGTAATCACTAGAAAAGAAAAATATAAAGAAAGACGGGACAAAAACTCCCGAACAAACAAACAAAATGAAACATCCTTTATCAAACAGGACGATACTCTAAACTTGAGTAGAGAGATACACAGAGAGAGAAAATACCGCACCGAAAACATAAATAACCCCAATAGCTCTGGGCGAACTCGAATAATGAGCAGATGCAAAAATAAAGGGAGAATAATCCCGGCGTGAGCCAAAAATAAAACAACCCACAGAATGGGCGAACTCACAGAATTAAGCAGCGCAAGAAAAATAAACTGGTAGCAAACCTCTAGCCCTGATAAACGTCAGAGACAAAACAAGAGGCGAATAACTAAAGCAACAACGGTAGTAAAAGAAACCGAAACTAGAGAAAATAGGAATCTCACCTAACTCTAGGAAGTTCCTGAATGTTTGTCAAAGACAAAAATCCAGTCCTCCGGCTATACCTTTTTACCTGGCTTGGTGAAACGTGTCAACAAAGACACACAAGCACCGGAAGGCGGAAACAGCTTGCTTAAAGAGCACAAAGGAAACCAGGAACAGGTGCGCCAGGTAATGAGCGGAAGACGGGAAAACACGGAGCGGTCAGCGAAAAAGAAACCGGAATGCCAGCTCACGGCTGCAGAGAACCATAAATGCAGAGATGGAATGAATGATAGTAAAACCGTGACAGAATTATTATTCAAAGGAAAACTCTCGCACTGCAATAGACGGACATTTCAGTTCTGAAAATGCGCTTCAGATGTAATTACAATACACCTCACTTCATCTAGGCCTACAGCCTGTAAGTAAATAGAATGGCTTTGACTGAAAAAAGTTCAAAACCTTGTCCAGTGTATTGTTTTTCAAATAGCCTACAGTCCCCAGGATTCGCTGTGCATAAGGTTTTTTTTCATAGCCTACGATTAAAAAACAGAGATTCATTTAAATTTCACCATGTTAACTGAATCGTAACCTTATTCTTCGTCCTTCATATTTGTTTAAATTACAGTGACCAGGTTTCCATACTATTATCTTATTAAAACTCTGCTGAAGCGATTTTAAAGAGAACTAAGAGTCTAATTAGAGATGAGTTTTTGCAGATAAACAATGAGAGACAAATTTGCAGAACATTACACAATTAATTCAGAATAAATTTCAATGCCATTCTCTGCATGTGTGATTTACATACATGCAGGAGCAGGTCTGTTTCCCCTGCTGTAAATCGCCCTTTTCACGGTCTTCCTAGGAAAGTGGACTTAATTATTTTAAAGTTAAACAAGCAGGCTAATTTGGCGTTTTCTAAGGTGAGACGGAAGCCAATGGTAGCTTATTCTCAGCTGTTGCAGGTGCTTTTAACGAAATTTAACCGCATATATTTTGTAAAATAACAGCACTGTCTGGAAGTACGAGGAACTCATAATGGTTAGTCCGAATAATATTGATCATACTATTCAATATTACAATTTTTTTATATTTGGTCGCATATTCACTTTATAACTTGAAGGGTTTCTTCTCCTGACTTATTTTTCCATAGAGTTCAATTGGAAAATTTGTCAGAAGAAACAACCCTTAAAGTGATCCATCTATATCTACTGCATATCTGGCAGCAAAGTGATGGTTTGAGGCTTGCTTGATACCTCAGACCCTTGATGACTTACAGCCATTTTACCAATCATGTATTCCATACTGTTCCAGCATAATTTACAGCTAAATCTAGTCCCACCGCCCAGTTCCCGTAGAGATCCATTCAAATGCAGAGATGTTGTAGTATCGCATGTAAGAGTACCAGAAAATAAGATATCAAGATACTTTTGAGGTTGTTGGGTCACAGACATCAGGAAGTCATGGCATGCAAAGCCAAAGTGGGTCAAAGTGTATGCAACAAAATATTACAAATTTAAAGGCAGTCAACTTAGTGTATGTAAACTTCTGACCCACTGGAATTGTGATATAGTGAATTAAAAGTTAAATAATCTGTCTGTTAACAATTGTTGGAAAAATTATTTGTCATGCACAAATTAGATGTCCTAACTGACTTGCCAACATGAAATCTGTGGAGTGGTTAAAAATGAGTTTTAATGACTTCAACCTAAGTGTATGTAAACTTCCGACTTCAACTGTATATATATATATATATACACACACACACACACAAAACCGTGTGTGAATTGTGAAGAAAACAGAGGAGGCATCCGCACACATGTACACGTAGGTTATACAACATCTGCACGCAAAGTAGATTTTACCGGAATATGCGGTACCCTATGTTCATATATGTTCCCATGGACCTTATTCACACGGTGGCCATCTTGAAATCGAAAGTGAGGCTGAGGTGGGAAAATTCCGAAAGTGAATGTCAACAACAATGGCTTGGACTACCAACCTGGAGCTCTTGCCGAAATTTGCTGTCAGTATGCCTACGATTGAAACTTGAGCCGACAAGGGGTCGCCAAAATACATTTTAGTTTGTTAAAATATAGCTCGTTTTATGTAGCCTATATTGTAGCTAGTATCTAACGTACACAGATTTGCGATGCAAATCTATCGCAAAACGCAACCTGCTGTGTTCACGACAGTGTTTCTTGTCAGTCATAGTTTTAGCATAAAACTAGCCCTATGGTTACATTTAATAGTATGGTTATAAGCAAGTGAAACACATTGTAGCGTAATTGAGAATTACCGGGTTAAAATGTGTTTGTTTAAAACGGTTTTTCCACCTTTTTGAAGGTAGCCTATGCGGGCGTATAAGGTTAATGATACGGGAAATCTAGTCTAATACGTTTTTTCCCGCAAACGTTTCCAACATAATTAATTAAATCGCAGCAATCGCATTTTCTCTCTCTGCTATTCGGTCGTGGGAAAAGCAAGAGCTGCATCAGATCGAATG
Organism: Synaphobranchus kaupii; assembly: GCA_029718625.1. NCBI lineage: Eukaryota > Metazoa > Chordata > Actinopteri > Anguilliformes > Synaphobranchidae > Synaphobranchus > Synaphobranchus kaupii. Next base: position 66,647,497 of record CM056378.1, read on the forward strand.
ATCTAAAAACGCACGAACCACAAAGATGCAGTAGCGTCTATGCTATCAAAGCTGTTATATAGGCTAGTAAGATGGGAAAACTGCAAAAAAAAAGAAGTGCCACAAGCTCATGCAACACGACTTGAATTTAAGAAATTGGGATACGTATCTCCTGCACTGGGTTGTGTGTGGGGTAAATCATATGGGGTGTCTCTGACTGTTTAACTGTTTTAACTGAATTTACAGTCATTATTATGTGAAACGCTAAATACAGGAATATTTTTAAATACACTTGAATCAGAAAAATAACTGGTGGCTAGTGATTTTAATAGATACATACTGTTCTATCAGGTTTTTGGTTAAGTGGGTGGTTTGTGGTAAAGTGGGACACTTTTTGGCAAATCGTTCTTTAAACTATCAAAGTGAGTCAATACCTACTCAAATGATTTTTTTAAATAGTTAAATAAGGCCTTATCAACATTATTATGGTAAAATAACGTTATAATTTGTTTCTAAATAAATTATATATACCTCTAAACACCATCTGACACCCATCTTTACTGAAGTGTAACGTTCAGGTTGAGTGGGACACTTTTGTAGACAATGTGGGACACTAGCCTATTTTATCATTAAAACGCATTATTGTGCAAGTGATAAAAATCAGTGTTTATTCATATAAACCCTTCTCTCTCTGTGGTCAGGCTTGGAATGAAATGTCATGGGGAATTGCATCTCTATTCATGAAAAACATCCCTGTAACCATAATATTGTTACGTACAGTTGAGGTCGGAAGTTTACATACACTTAGGTTGAAGTCATTAAAACTAATTTTTAACCACTCCACAGATTTCATGTTAGCAAACTATAGTGTTGGCAAGTCAGTTAGGACATCTACTTTGTGCATGACACAAGTACATTTTCCAACAATTAGTTAGACAGATTATTTCACTTTTAATTCACTATATCACAATTCCAGTGGGTCAAGTTTACATACACTAAGTTGACTGTGCCTTTAAATTTTTTTTTTTTTTTTTTATATTCGGTCGCATATCCTTTGCATGTGTGAAGGAATTTTCTGTTTTACAATGTGTGTGTATTAACATAGAGACAAGCATTTAATATAGTAGATCAATTATATTGAGTTAAGTAATTAAACAATGTATTCTCTGTGAACACTGAGTAGGCTTTAAGCAGGCCTGCTGTGTTTTCACTCCCTCTGTGCCTCTCCTTCACAATCTGCAGAGACAGGCAGTCTGTGAGATGGATGTTTTCGTTACTTGGTTTGAAGGTTAGAGGTTATCGAAAGATTAAACACCAAGAAATGGATACCTTTGTCTCTGTATGTTTAGAAACCGCCCCTTGTGGCAAATCAGTAAAGCAATAATAGATTGTGTATAAATGTCCTCTGTATTCTGTTTTCAAGTTAGAGAGATTCTGGTAAGACTCTCTCTCATTCTGAGTTTATCTCCAAATAAACTGAAATTCTTTTTCTTATTCTATTACATGGTTTTGTTGTGGTTCTGTTTGGACAGACTTGCTCACTGTGGGTTGAAAGGGAAAAATCCACGACAATGCCACTCTATGGAAAAATAAGTCAGGAGAAAAAACCCTTCAAGTTATCCATCCATATCTACTGTATTTCTGGCAGCAGAGTGATGATTTAAGGCGTTTGATACGTCAGACCCTTGATGACTTAGAGCCGTTTTGCCAACCATGTGTTTCCATACTGTTCCAGTGTAATTTACAGCTAAATCTAGTCCCACCCCCCAAATTCCCATAGAGATCCATTCAATTGCAAAGACGTTATGATATCGCTTGTAAGAGTACCAGAAAACAAGATATCAAGAGTCTTTTGATGTTGTTGGGTCACAGACATCAGGAAGTCATTGCATGCAAAGGATATGCGACCGAATATTAAAAATGTAAAGGCACAGTCAACTTAGTGTATGTAAACTTATGACCCACTGGAATTGTGAGATAGTGAATTAAAAGTGAAATAATCTGTAAACAATTGTTGGAAAAATTACTTGTGTCATGCACAAAGTAGATGTCCTAACTGACTTGCCAACACTATAGTTTGCTAACATGAAATCTGTGGAGTGGTTAAAAAACGAGTTTTAATGACTTCAACCTAAGTGTATGTAAACTTCCCACCTCAACTGTATAAGAAAGGGGATGGGGGTGACTTTACTAGGCTAAATGTAAGTGAAAGATGGCAACAGTTTCTGAAATGTATATTTCTCACCCTTTCCCCCAATCAAGGAGTATGCTTATGGGATGTTCAAAGCCCTTGGCAAAAATCTAAGTTTGGGACTCATGCCTGTCTCCACTTGCTCTGGATACTCTTCTATTGCTCCTCTCATTTCTTCCTCCCTCCACAGATTAAGTCTTCCTCCCTTGCTGCTCACCTTTCTTTATTTTGTTTATTCCCATCACTTCCGTCTTCTCTTTCCTGTATTTTCCTGTATTCCAATTTTCTATCATTGATTTAAGATGGGAGCTGCTGCTACAATTTGGCCTGTATTTATGTACATATTTAAGTATTTATTCACCTTAATAACAAATTAATAAAAGCATATTCTTTTTTAAAGCATCTTTATTCATAAAATGTTTTCTCTTTGCTGTTTTTTAAGCAGTGCAGCCGCTTCTATACGTGACATGTGTGTCCGTCCGTCCGTCCGTCCGTTCGTAGCAGGAGATTTAAACCAATCAGGAGTCGCCTAGGCGTCACATGCCCGGGAATACAATAGTAGCTTGAGAAAAGCATGCCCAGCTTCAGACAGCTCTATCTCAAAAAATATACATGTCACAGCTTAGATATTCACACCGTAGGAATCCTGGGAACCAGATGCACATCTGTATATATATGTCTGCATATATAATATGTCTTGTGTAGCTTAAAAACTGTAGTCATGGTCACAAGTTAGAAAATGGGTTTGAAATTGAAATTACCAGCTGCCGCTAGAGTGGAGTTTTGAACATTCCACCATTTGTGTGAATGGGGAGCATGGTTTTCAAACAACACTGAATATTTTACAAACTAAAAATGTCACAGCTTAGATATTTACACCATAGGAATCCTGGGAACCACATGAACATTTTGATACATATTATGCCTGTGTACCTTAAAAACTGTAGTCGTCGTCACAAGTTAGACTAGAAAGGTCGCTCGGAGAGCGCATCCCTCCGCCCATGCTGCATGTTGATGCATGTACCGTAAAATCAGGTATACATTGATAAGCAGTTGGAATTAGTTTTGAAGATTTGTTGGGATTATTGAAGTGCTTTTACTACTGACTCTGCAGGGGAAGCTCATACCATGGGCAGACAGAGTATGTATGGGTAAATATTTTCCATGTCAAAATGAAATGAAAACTAGTTAAATATGACAGGACTGACAGCAGTAATCTTGCATGGTGTTTGATCCATTTGTCCTTCTTTGTAGGGTATCAGAGATCATTTAGTAGGCCTAGAGTATAATAAAATCTCAATAGAAGATACATTTTGACAATTAACTGGGAATCAGTTTGAACGGGTGCTACCAGCCTGATCACGTGACCTCACATTCTGTTTCACTCCCATATCAGTCTGGTAGCACCCGTTCAAACTGATTCCCAGTTAATCACAACCGTTTAACTAATATGGGGCAGGGCTAATACGATGATTGTACTCACATGACTAACCCACGTTTCATTGCTCAGATTGGTTGTAGGTCTATCCAATTCCGTGCAGAATAATTTTGGTCTGCAATCGTTGATAAGGTCCCTTGGAAATCCAAAATGAATCGAGTTTCCAGTCAAACCCCATTAACTTTTTTCGAATTGGGCTTGGCGAAGCCAGGCTAATGTCATTATATCAAAATTTGTAATGTCTAAAATCTAATGTTTTAACGATGTGAACAGAGTTCAATTGGCCATATTTAGCTAGCTTACTAACTAGCGTTTTTTACCTTTCTGTTGTGTGCGCAGGTAACGTTAGTTCCCTGCAGCACCAACAGACAGAAAAAAAATGGAGCCACATTGGCTACGTTAACCATGAGAGTTCTGATTCACTTTAACAATACATTTTCAAGTTATTTAATACTGGTTAGCAGGCGCGGCGCCAGAATTTCAATTATGGGTGGGCCAACGTAATTTTGGATGGGCCTTTAATTACAGAAGTTAATACTAACAGTAATAGAGCTGAAAATTATTCCTGCCCAACCTGATTGTCTATGTACTGTAGTGCCTGAAAGCATACACCGTTAATGTTGAGACACGAGCAGTTGCGAAGAGCTTTGACAGCGCAGTGTGCAGCTCTCTCTCCTGTTAAAAGTTAATGTAGCTCACCCAGTATGCGCCAAATGCGCTCTCTCTCTCTCTCTCCCTCTCTCTCTTCCCCGCTACAATCAAATAATAATCCAGCCAGATCATTCAAAAAAATGGTATTCACTAAATAGACTTAAAATCTCAGTGAAACGAATGAATGAGGTAGTCACATAATTTACAGAAAAAAGTGATTATTTTTGCGTGTGTGTGTGTTAGTTATTCACTGGTCTGACGGACCCGAGGGTCCGGTCGTGAATAAAAATGCATGAAAAGCCAAATCCTTTAATTACAGATGCCGTATTTATTTTCAACTAATTGACAGTGACACATTTCGTTCACGTTTGGCATTCTTAATAAAATATCTCATAACATAAACACAAGAAAACCAGTAGCCTCAGAGGCAGCCGAGGACTCTGACGACTCTGTTCGAAGTCTTTTAACGTACTTGAAAAGCGACGTCTGTTGTGCCATGTTTATCTGTAGCTATAGCATCAGTTTTAACTCCACTGAACCATCTGCCCGCCATCCGCCTGGCGCCTGCCCGATAACATTACGTGCTGACGTACGGAGAGAAGGTAAAATCGCCTGTTGTGACTCGTGATTGGTCCAGACTTCATACATGATACTAACCTATTAAATTTTTATATAGGAAAACGTTTTTAATCTTTATTGTGGATTCAAATGTTAATTTTAATAATTAGAATTATTTTAAATTAGAAATTCAGAAAAAAAAAAGATTCTGTCTGTCATTTAGGGTGGGCCAATAGTAAAAGTGGGTGGGCCCTGGCCCGTCAGGCCCACTCCTGACGCCGCGCCTGCTGGTTAGGCTAACATTACCAAGCGTAACAAGCCTACAAGGTGTGTGGCTAGCTAGCCTAGAAGCTAACGCCGTTGTAATAATGTTACTATTTTGGTCACCTTCCTAAGCCAGTACACCCAAGTTCGCTACTTTTCTAGCTAGCGAGGTTGCCTGACTAGCTAGCCTATTTAAGCTTATCAGTTAATTGATGATGGCTTGAATAGGCAGATAGAATGCTAGTTAGATAGGTGAAAGAACTTCTATAGCCTATCCGTTAACCGGAACTCCGCTGGTCAATCACATCGGGGGGTATGTCAGAAAACGGGTTTACTGGAATCTCTGAGTTTGCTAACCCTGAGACTGAATTTAATTAATCTCAGGGTTAGCAAACTCAAAATTTTCACTAAACCCGCTTTCTGGAATACTCCCCCCGAATAGTCGGTTACATCAACTAACGTTACCCAAATCAGCTAGGCTACCAATAACACAGAGAAAGGGACCACTTCACGTGAACAGAAACATTTTTTCAGAAATAATATGGTTATTATTACCTTATATTTTCCAAGTACCTCGAATGTCGAACGTAGAGCTGTTCCTGTTGTATCCAGCAGACTAGATGTAGTTTTTCTGAAAGAGCAAACTATTTATGCTCCGGGGTTTTAAACTTTAAAGTTTAAAGTTGAGGACTAGAAGAATGGGCAATGTAAGGCATATATTCTATTTACTAAACGAAAAGGCCAAAATTATTACACAAAAATAGAAAAACTATTCGTGGGCTTCAGTTGCTGCCCACGTTTCACTGCCTCACTGCCTGACACCATCTATTGGTCAAAATCACTAAACATGGCGGCGCCTCCATTGCAAAACATTGTAAACGCGTATATATTTATATTTATTTCGAAAACCACTGATCGAATCCGCTCCAAAATGTAATGGGGTTCGTCCTTGGCCCATACTACACATACATACTATACTACACACAAATTGGTCTGGTAGTTTTTACGTAATCCTGCCCACAAACAAACAAACATACAAACAAACAAACAAACTCACCCACAACACCGAAAACATACCCTTCCGCCCCCAGCAGAGGGAAAAATGGGTTTGAAATTGAAATTACCAGCTGCTGCTAGAGTGGAGTTTTGAACATTCACCATTTGTGTGAATGGGGAGCATGGTTTTCAAACAACACTGAATATTTTACAAACTAAAAATGTCACAGCTTAGATATTTACACCGTAGGAATTCTGGGAACCACATGAACATTTTGATACATATTATGTCTGTGTACCTTAAAAACTGTAGTCGTCGTCACAAGTTAGAAAATGGGTTCAAAATTGAAATTACCAACTGCCGCTAGAGTGGAGTTTTGAACATTTGTTAGCAAGGTGAGTCGCCGTAGCAACCCCCCAAAGCAAAATCAATACAAAATCTACCACCAGTGTTCTGCTGGACCCAGTCAGTTATGGAACGGCCCAACAATCCATGCACCCTCTTGTTGAGTTTGGAATTCCATTGTTATTGTTCAAGTATTAACTGTAATCTTTCCTGTTTGTTATCAGAGTACTAACTGTCATATTTCTTGTTTCTTCTGAAATACCAATTGCTGTCCTTTTATCTCTATCTCTCTTTTACATGTTTGTTAAATGCAATGTCTGTAAGTATACTAATTAATAAGAAGCATAATGTAAAAATATCACCAAACCAGAGGCCATTGTTTTTGTACATGTAAACAACACACACATTTTCTATTGCATTTTTTATATGATTGCTCAAAACCTGCACCGCTTATTTCACCACCTGGGTGTGATTTTTTATTTACAAGTAGGCTAGTGTCCCACTTTACCTGAAACCCACTGTCCCACTTTATCTAACACTGTCAGGTTAAGACAGAACTGTAAATTAGATTTTCATGAAATCTGATAGGGATATATACTAATTTTAATTATATTTTAATACTTTAAGTTAACCAAGTCGGTGCAACGATGTTCCCTAATGCGCACTTTGCTGATATACTGAGCGCACTTCGCACAGTATAGTTCTCACGGCGCTTTGGAGACTTTGAAGCACAAAAAAGGAATTTCGAGCTGCTTCGCAACCCATTTGCCGTCGACGTGGAAACTGCACCTGTACAGATTCAGATGGAGCTGATTGAGCTGCAGTGTAATGGGACACTAAAGGCAAAGTACGACACTGCAGGGGCCCGCACAGTTTATTTGCTCCATTCCTGAAGCAATGCCTCAGCTCCGTCTACATGCGGCTCGAACCTTGTGCATGTTTGGTAGCACATATCTCTGCGAGAAGCTGTTCTCAGTGATGAAGATTAACAAAACAGCACACAGGAGTCGTCTCACTGATGAACACCTGCAGTCCATTCTGAGAATCTCCACAACACAGAACCTTACACCAAACCTAAACAAATTTGTTGCCAAGAAAAGATGCCAAGCATCCAGCTCTGACAAAATAGCATAAGAGCAAAGAAAACTGAATGTTTTGATTTGTTATTTTTATTTTTTGCTGAAAAGCACAAATTTTATTTATATTTCCAGGGATTTCTGGACCATGCTCATATTTTGAATTTGTATGATTTTGACAGGAGATATTTTTATGGAGAACAAAATATTTAAAGATATTTAAAGTTTAAGTTTATTTTTTATAAAATGGCACAAGAGCAAAGAAAACTGAATGTTTTGATGTGTTATTTTTACTTTTGCGGAAAAGCATAATTTTTATTTATTTTTTTCAGGGTTTTTTTTTGCAGCATGTTCATAGTTGTAACTTGCATAATTTTGACAAGAGATATTTTGATGGAAAGTATTAAGTAAGTTATATAAAGTTTAAGTTTATTTATTCTGGAATAATATTCCTGTCTGTTTTTATTCATATTTATGTTAAAAAAACATTTAGTTTTAGCGTGTTCAATAAATGTTTATCCTGTTCGGCCGCGACCTAAAGTGTGCTTTGAGTTTTGGCCCCCTGTGCAATTGAGTTTGACACCTCTGCCTTACATGATGCAGGTAGCTGGTTAGCTAACAAACGTAGCTGTTACTGAAATATTCAAATATAACCACATATCAGCAACATTTAGCCGGTATAAACCAGTTAATATGAATTCTCCTTTATGCTAGCGTTCATATGCCAGAAGAAGGGTCAGTGGAAGGCAACAATATGAACATATTCATTGCAGCATTGGATAACTTACAGTGAACTATCAACCCCAAAATAAAGTTACCATTACATTGTAAACAATCGTGTCTGTATTTTCATTATGTTCGCGCTGTTTACCAGCTGGGTATGCCGTTATTCTGGCTACAAGTTAATGAATCACCACGAGCTAGCATTAAAAACTAAGTAGTGTTATACTCCCCCCATTACCGAAACCATTTTGAAAAGGAAAATTGATATGATTAAAAAAAGTATATTTGTCTGCATTACGTTTACAGTGTCGCTCTTGTTTGGCTGTTTAAAGTACACGGGCAAGTGTCTCAGTAACAAAAAACTGGGCAACTAGTCAATATACAGTAGGCTACAATGGCCTGAAATACTGCTACGCTCAAACACTTCCTGTATTTTCCCACCTCAGCCTCGTTTTCGTTTCGTATAATTCCAAGATGGCGTCTCGCGTGAATTGGGTGTATAAAGCCTAATACAGGAATCAATTACCATGCACTTTATGTAGGTCTTCATCATTTAGATGTAGTTTTCCTGAATTTGGCTATGGCTGAATTTAACAACAAACAGGTTTGGAAGCAATATGAGGAGTGAAGAAGCTTGTGCTACATATTCTTCTTCAAAATAATTAATGAAGGAAGTGGATTAATAGGCTACCCTTTTAGTTTTCTCAGTCTAGAGCTAGCTAGGTTGACGTTGTTGTCCTAAAGCTAGACTATGCTTGTTGGCTAGATATAGCTATGTAGTAGGTGTAGGGACCAACAGCCAGCTGACAGTCCTTACACAAACACTGACTGTCACTTTAAGAACATGGAGGCGCGTCTGATGACGTCATCTGCGCGCGCGGCGCTTAAAATCCTCGGCTGGGTCCCGATATTACTTCACTCCCCACCTCCCTTCCTCCACTCCCTCACTACCACTGCCTCTCCTACCCGAAGTATGCAAAACTGTCTGAACGTTTTGAGTACAAGTATTTGCATGTACAGCATACAATGTACCTGACATTGCGGTTTGCGTCGAGACATTAATTAATATGTAACCATTAATACGTAATTAAGATATAATCAGCAACATTAGATTAAAACACAAAGATCCGTTTTCGGGGCACGGAGTAGAGGAGGTGGTAGTGGAGGAAGGGAGGGTGCATTTTTAGAGTATTGGGGCGCACCCCCTATCACACAGTGAACCGGTGTGAAGGTTCCCTTCCCCCCACCAAGTTAATAAAACTGACGACCATCCCCCTTATCTTCTCGCCCTTGCATCCAGCGGACTTGGTCACTTTTCCCTGGGACTCCAACAACACTGCGGAGTTCACAGAGCTCTGGAACTCCCACAATTCTGTGGAGTTCTCCTAATACTGGGTTTCACAGAATGCAGAGGATTGCTGCTATTGCTGAGGAGACTTCTGTGAAAACACAGAGAACGTGGCTCTCCAAAGACCACTGACTTAGCTCGCCTTGCGGTGACTAAGTTTACTTCATCCCACGTGGAAACTAGCGTGCGTGCAGCACTGCGCTAGCTGACCACAAGAAACTTCAGCAAAACAAATTTTACAAACAGCGAGAGGGACACCCCCAGACAACTGGAGGAGACCAGCTGTCATCGTCACCCATGCCGCGAAAATGACACCGGCTCGGACTGCTGGAAAACCTTCACAATTCACAACTCCACGACCGTGTGTTCCCAGGAGCGCAACAGCGACCACCGGAGACGACAACACGGGTGGAGGGATCTCCGTAAGACTGACTAAGCATCCCAGGCAGTAGCTACAGTTTAGTTTAGTCTTAACTGAGGTTAATGTGAATCTGTGGGGTTATATCTGTCCGTTTACTGTTTATTTTAATGAGTTCTGTTCGCCGTGTTTTCCCTGTTCGAATTGGCTAGCTACCTACATAGAGTAACACCACCCACGTGGTTTCTCTCTTCCTGCATGCTCATTCTTCATTCAACTCTCCACATCAGTGGCGCCCCCAGCTGTACGCAGAGTATGCAGTCTGCGTACCTTAGCAACAACAGCAAAATTAGTATTTCCATTAAAACTGACGTGAATTGTCAGTCTCTGCGTCTCTGTTTCTACGATGTTGAGGAATGATATTTGCTTATTGTCTTCGTTGTATTGCCTGGTTATTGTATTTTCCAAGGTTTTGCATATTTCAAACATTTGAAAGTGATTGGAAGACACAGTTGAAAGTGATTGGAGGATCACCATCCCGCCGTTAACACCGTTGAAAGTGATTGGAGGATCACCTTTTTCTTTAGACCGGGAAAAAGTTTAGAGTTGCCTTTTTACTTATCAGTAATCAGTTATCTTATCAGTCAAGATAACTAACTTAAACGAATACTTCATAGCATACTGAAAGTCCTTCTTACGATGCCTGTGTCTACTGCTTCGGTCGAGCGCTCAGCTGTTTGAGACGTCTGAAAACCTACCTACGGAACAGCATGACAGACGCGATTGGCGATTATGAACATTCACAATGACTTTGAAATCGACACAGAGCGGGTGCTTAGGGAATTTGACGCAACCGGGACAAGGAGGGTCAATCTCACATTCTAAAGCCCTATTCGGACGGGATATGTTTTCAGGACAATGTCTGTAAAGTAATTATTACCACAGGACGTCTGTAATGTTAATGGCCGATTCGGACGGGATAAAGTAGGGTAGCTATCTCCGTAAGCAGCGTCTAGAATTACAGAGATGGGAGTGTCTACTCTATGTTGTCACACCGAAAATGTTCCCCACGAGTCACACAACGTTACACATCCTATCTTCACTGCAAACTGAGCCGCCAAAAAAAAAAAAAAACTACGTGGAGACAATGTTGGCATGGCAAACATGTCCACAAAAAGCGTGAGGAATCCTGCAATTACACGGTATACCTCTTTATTAACGTTAGCTTGAAAAGAAACAGTGTTAGGCCATAACATGTATGTAAGGCTATAGCTAGGCTACAATAGCTTACCTAAAACGGCCACAAGCGTTGCCCCACTGTAGCCTACTTTTTAGCCTGTTTTTTTATTTATTTTTTGCTCTCTGTCTTCTTATTTAATGTAACGTTGTTACATTCATTTAGAGGTCGGTCAATAGTTGGACCGAAGAGAGCACAACCAAAGGCGTCCTCGAGTGCTTACGTGAAAAACCAGTAGAAAAGACTGGGGAAAACTAATTTATCACAGGAAATAACAGAATTTGACCGGACATGTCAATTCGCACGGGATAGCTTTAACCTGGGGTCATTTTTACAGGACATTTAACAGTAGGTAAAAGACTCCGGAATCTTTACTGGTGCGGGAGCGCGCAGTCCGTAAAAGTTAGACATGGGAACTAAAATAGCGGAGCTCTTCCAGTAATTATTACATTACCCCACCTCCCCCTGTAAAACTTATCCCGTCCGAATAGGGCTTAAGGGTAAGATGCTGTTTATTTTTATGCAGTGATTGAGGCAACATGTTTTATTTGCAGTGGCGTGTTTTCTCTCTCTCTCTCTCTCTCTCTCTCTCTCTCTCTCTCTCTCTCTCTCTCTCTCTCTCTCTCTCTCTCTCTCTCTCTCTCTCTCTCTCTCTCTCTCTCTCTCTCTCTCACACACACACACACACACACACACACACACACACACACACACACACACAATTGGCGAGCATTCAGTGATATTTTATTAGAAATTTAAGCAGTGAATACATTTTGTAGAGCATGTTCGATAGTTACATTGACTTGTCAGAAGTGTTTTCATTGTGTTAGCATTAACTGTGCTGTAAGACGCGCGCAACGTTTCCATTCTATTGTGAGGCCTCTCCGGTTTTCCTGATGAAAGATCAGGCTACTGTAAGTCACGTAACATCTTTTTGCGTGCAACATTTCAATTCTATTGTGAAGTAAGTCTCTCCGGTTTTGCTGATGAAATATCCAACTTTAACGTAGGCTGGGCCTACTCCTACGTTAGATTATCTATTAAATCTTTGATTTAATTACATTTGTCCACTAATACTTGTCATTTTGATTATTAATTGAAGTTCCAAATTTATGGTTAAATATTTTAGATAATGGTAATTTTATGAGACTGATTACTAATTGCGGTTATACTGCTACACCTACATAGGTGGTGCCTTGTATAAGGATATAGAGGTATGTCCCCTACATGGGCTAGAAATCTTATTAAAAGACTACGCTACTACAGATTCCTTCCCTTGGGCTACTAGCTTTTATTCTGTCGTATATGCGATCGCTTAATTCGGACATTATTAACAAGGGCATCACTTTCTGTTTTTTTTTTCGTGGTTTTGAGATAGATGTGCGCTGCTGACTGAACACATCCACAATTACCATTGCTATTGCTTGCTGGTCCTTGGCGGCCGCGGCAGTGTTACTGTTCTCTAAACTCGTAGGCCTAGTTTATAGTTCATTCACAAAGGTTTGTACCTTGTAGGCCTACATTTTGAATTCTGACGTTAGCTAATCAATTGTACAATTATATATAGCTTAGGCTACAGTGTGCAAATTGATAGGGGGATATAAGAAAACGAAAAGGGTAGCTACTTCCATTATACATTATTGTACAGAGGTAGCTGAGCTGCCAAAGCTCACTCCTTTTATTGTTCGTTTGTTGTTAAATTCTACCATAGCCAAATTCATAAAAGCTACACCTAAATGCAGTAGACCTAAATAACAGTTTCCAGCACTTTATTAGCCTAATTTAAGCATTGGCTACTATTCTCAGAAATGCCTCGCAACGTGATTCAGGTAAAGAGGAGTGTGCATGAAGGTGTTTCACGTTAGGCTGTCAATGGCTGTGTCTGATTCAACACCCTTCTATAGGCTACTATTGAGTAACGTAGCCTACACTGGATGAGAACGTTAAGCGAAATGTTCTCTAAATGTAGTGTGCTTAAAATCCCCAAATAATATACTTATTTCCGAGTTTTCACTGATAATAGTAGCCTATGGAGGATATTTTTCGCATACCGCATGTCACTAAACAGTATGAACAGTATTAGCCTAAGTATTAGCCTAATACTAAACAGTATTAGTCTGAGCAGTATACAGTAGGCCTATGCTATTACACAGGACATGTAAAAAATGAATGGAGTTTTTGCTTCCGGAACCTAAGCCCCATGCTTCCAGTCCATACAGCCTCGCAGTCTACATAATTGCAACAGGCAGCGGGTGCCATCTGAAATGAAACACTGCTTTGCTACATTGTAGTTTGTTTATCTCGTCTATCGTCCCAATGTAACTAAATGGCGCAACATTGTTGCCCCGCCCACTGATTGCCGTATACAACCTCCTACATGGGCTATATACAGGCGCTTTTATGCATTTATGTCGATGTAACATTGGGAGTGGGGCAGATAAGGCTTTCTTTTTGTGGGGGACGTGTCCCCCGTGGAAATGACGCCTATGATTATTAATAAAAATGCCTAAATGGTACCGTTAGGCTACACCTGATAAGAGCAGGCAGAGCCGTGCAGATGGCCATGAACATAACTTAACATAAACTGAACAAAATCATAGTCTAGAATTTAATTGTGCCACTCAGAAATGTATAAACTTTTATTTGTTGTTCAGGATTTACTATAACACATTCAGAATGAAAGACAAGTATCAGAGGGGGGAATGATAGCATCCCAGCCTGGGATGAAGATTGGTAAAGTAGAGGAGAGGAATTCGCACACTGTATATAATCACTTATCTAACGTTAAAAGTCAAAATGTACAAGATACAACCATTTATTTGTTCAATTAGCAGAAACTACGAGTTTACAGGACAGCAACACGACCGCCGAGTAGCAGCAAGCAATAGCAACTATAACGTAGCTACGCATTCAGTCAGCACAGCAGTGCACTTCTATCCTTCTACCGTCTATATTTCTATCCCAGAGCCATATTTAACTAAAAATCCGGAAAGCACCATCCTAGGCTACTTCTTCATCTTCACAATAGCCTATCCTAAACATTTTGATTGCCTTTACTCAAACCCCAACAGTGTGGACAACGGTGATGTAATATTACTGTTTAGTTTTGTTTGGCTACACTTTCTTATGCTCTGATTCTTTTGACATTTTTGCAGAAGCATGTTCGCAATATAGGCTACAGGGCTATTGATAGTGAGCTGAGCTGAGCTAACTTTAATGGCTCAACAGACGAACACATTATTGAAACAATTTTATTGGTTAATGTATGCTGCATGCATTTGATTTGTGCAACAACGGACTTTGATTGTGACGTTAGTCTAGGCTTTATTTTATTTGTTTGCGTGCATAATTGTACCATATGTCTTAGAGTGAATGCAGGCACTGTCTTTTTACCGTAAGTGTTGCGATTATCGAGGCATTAGCGGGAATACAGGGATTTGTGAGGACGGTAAAAGTGTGGGGGGGGGGGGGGCAATGGCCCCCTGCCCCCCCCTTTCCAGTGCCCGTGATGGGAATTGGGGGGTGGGACTAGATTTAGCTGTAAATTACACTGGAACAGTATGGAACACATGGTTGGCTAAATGGCTTTAAGTCATCAAGGGTCTGACATATCAAACAAGCCTTAAACCATCACTCTGCTGCCAGATATGCAGTATATATGGAAGGTTGGTTAACTTGAAGGGTTTTTTCTCCTGACTTATTTTTCCATAGAGTTCAATAGGAAAATTGGTCAGTTAAAACATTCAATATCGAGATCCATTCAAATGCAGAGAAGTTATAGTATCGCTTGTAGGAGTACCAAAAAATAAGATATCAAGAGTCTTTTGATATTGTTGGGTCAAAGACATCAGGAAGGCATGGCAAGCAAAGGATATGCAACCAAATATTAAAAATGATTACTTTATTCTACATTACGTTAAACTGTCCAATATTTTTTGATGCCCAAAAATGGGGGGGACTATGTACGAAAGGTTCTATAAATTCTATAATATAAACGTTTCGTCCGATATGCATGAAAATACCCTAAAATTAAAGCTGACAGTATGCACTTCAACCTCATTGTACACCATTGCACCCTTTCAAACTCAGTGCTAGAGTACAGAACCAAAATAACAAAAAATGTGTCACTGTCCAATTAATTATTGTGTGAACAAATACTTCTTTATAGCAAAGTAGAATTTTGGACATTAGTTATCTAATTTGAAAAATGTACAAAATAAAATTTAAATTTAACAAAAATATATTTGTTGTTTGTCATTATTGAATCAGTTTTATTTGCAATGTCTCATACAATTTGTCACTTTATATTTGTTAAATATGTTATATTTGTAATGTTATTTGGTATTATTCTGGTCTATTCGGGTGTTTTCACAGCACACTAATTTAACTTTCTAGTGGTGTGTATACATTGTCTAGTGGATATGTTAATTCGCAGTCATCTTCAGTTATGTTTATTCAACGTTCAAGTGGATGTATAGCAATAGTTATCATAATTACATTTTTGTAAAAAATGGATACCTCCCAAACAAAAAACACTGGGAATTAATAACAAATATCTGTGCTCTATCGTGGCGATCTTAGCCCTTTGTCTAAACACATGGCGTAAAGTGCATTTAGTGCATGTCCAAGTCCACTTTTGCTAGTTTGACCAATCAAAATGTAATATCCCATTCCCTTTAAAAGCCTGCTTTTCCACCTGGCGGACTGCTTATATGATGGTGAAACAGACATGCTCATGCGTGTTTAGTGCGATCAAGGAATAGGCTATATGGATCAATAGTATGACCAATATTATTCGGACTAACCATTATGAGTTCCCTGTAATTCCCGACAGTGCTGTTATTTTACAAAATATATGCGGTTAAATTCCGTTAAAAGCACCTGCAACAGCTGAGAATAAGCTACCAATGGCTTCCGTCTCACCTGAGAAAACGCCAAATTAGCCTGCTTGTTTAACGAATTTCGTTTGATTATGCAATGAAGCATTGTCAAACATCAATTCCATGAGGATGTTCTCATGGAGTTCTCGAAGTTCAAGCTTCATCCAAAGTTCATTATGTGCATTCTAATATTGATTAATAACATAAATACCGTTATTGTGCCTTAATGATGACACTAAATACAATAAAGCTGTCAGGTTGGCAACCCATAGGTACACGCATATTTCCCCTTGTTTTATAATGTCCTGCTTATGTAAATGTGACCAACCTGTTTTACTGGTAGCGTAATGCTTTAAATCACTCAGGAAGACTGTGAAAAGTCCGATTTACAGCAGGGGAAACAGACCTGCTCCTGCATAAAGTTACAGCACACATGCAGAGAATGGCATTAAAATTAATTGTGAATTAATTGTGTAACATGCTGCAAATATGTTTTTCGTTTCTAATTAGACGCTTAGTTCTCTATAAAATCATTTTTTTCAGTTATGGACTAACAGGTGAAATCAGTGGGGTTTTAATAAGCTGAGAGTATGGAAACCTTGTCACTGTAATTTAAAAAATATGAAGGTCGAAAAAACCTTATGCACAGCGAATCCGCTGTAGCCAAGGCTATTTGATAAACAACAAATGCAATATTTTTTCAGTCAAAACCATTCTATTTACTTACAGGCTGTAGGCCTAGAGAGCTGTATTGTAATGACATCTGAAATGCATTTTCAGAACTCAAATGTCCATCTATTGCAGTGCGCGAGTTTTCCATTGAATTACAATTCACGCATTCGGTGTAAATGACAATTCGCGCATTAGGCTTGATATAGGTGTTATCAGCAAAGTTTTCAATGGATAGCCATTGTCCTGTAACAGAAGATTGTCCCCCCGGAAGATTAGGCTACAGGAAATATTGGCAAATATAGCTTGATCCAGGATAATTGCGAATAGTCTATACATGTAACCTTACACGTACCATCGCACATCGCCTGGATGCTGATGGAGCGGGCTGAAAGCAATTTAATGCGCTTTGACCTATGGACCCTTTTATTATTATGAATTTTTTGATATAGCCTACACAATGATAATATTTCACATTGCAATCTTGATATTTTTAGTCATGCTTGTGCGTGCCCGTGTGTAACAGACGGGAGGGTGTACGCGCGTTGTGCACACGCCTATGTAGACGCGTTTGGCTTGATCAAAAGCCGAAAAAGACAGGAAATTCAAATGAGAACCTCCAAGCCAAAGTTCAGTTCTCTACACTATCAGGGTGATGCTTTGAGGCTCGTTTGATACCTCTGGCCCTTGATGACTTACAGCCATTTAGCCAACCATGTGTTCCATACTATTCCTGTGTAATTTACAGCTTAATCTAGTTCCAACCCCCCTATTCCCATAGAGATCCATTCAAATGCAGAGAGGTTATAGCATTGCTTGTAAGAGTACCTGAAAATAAGATATCAAGACTCTTTTGATGTTGGGTCACAGATATCAGGAAGTCATGGCATGCAAATGATATGCAACCAAATATTACAGGTGACTTTATTTAAATTTATGTTAATTACTTTTGGTTCCCTAAAATGGGGGAAACTATGTGTGAAAATAGCTACAATTGCTAAAGTAGAAATAGAAATAGTAGTTTGTCACAGTATCAATGTTTTTTTGATCAAATGCCAGGATCCCATGAGGGTGTTAGTTGGGTAGTTGGTCGGCCCTTCGCGTATGCTCAGCTGATCATCGACTCCTGCCAGTTCTGGCTGCAACCGGAACGCCGCACTCCAGATGACAACGTGAAGCCGGTGGCACTGGAGCAGTTTGTTATGGGGCTCCCGAAAGGGACTTCCAACTGGCTTGGGTGCCATCAACCAACCTCCAAGTGCGGTTATGCAGCTGGTGGAGAACCATCTCTCTGTTGGAGAGGACACAAGGCGGGAGGAGCAGCAAAGCAGACTGGCTAAAGGCTCCTCTCTTTTTCGTCCCTGTCCCTGGAACCCCCCCAATTATCTGCATCCTTAGCCTATCCCATGCCCAGGTCCCGTTTCCCCCAAACCTTTAACCTGCCTACTCCTGTCCCGGTCTCAGGTCATGCGAGTATGTCAGAAATGTGAAGGGAGGGGTGTTGGCGTTTCAGATGTGAGGGGCATTTCATAAAGGGCTGCCCCTTTATGGAGGTTAACATCACTCGTCCTACTCCGCAAGCCATGCATCCTTCCCCCGCTCCAGCAGAGACGCATCTCATAGTAATTATGAAAGGGGATACAATCCAGGCATTGTTGGACTTGGGCTGTTATCGTACCCTTGTACATCAATGTCTGGTTCCACCAGAGGCTATTGATAGACTCACGGATGTGGGTATTCGTTGTGTGAACAGTAGCGATGGGACGCTCGACACTCACGTGTCGACACGGTGTCGAGTTTTCAAATCACTGCTGTTTCGAAGTAGTGCTCCGAGGCTTGTTTCAAATCACGTGATCACGGAAACCGAAGCTTCGGACGTCACGGTGACATCTGTCATTGTGGGCGGTATCTTGAACCAATACATGCTAAACCAAGAGCCGACCTGTTGAGATGTGTCAGGCTGTCAGCTATACGGATCTGGGATCAGAGGCTCTTTTCATTCACATATGAACCTCCATTCAGATGTACGTGGAAAGACACGGGATTTCTGTGTATCTGTGCAAAACCTCTGATTCCAGATCAGCTCTCCCACCCACCCAACTTCCAAAATATTAAAATGGTTCAAAGTAAGAAGACCAAATGTGACAAAATTAAATAAATAAGCAATGAAATAGATAATGTAATACATATATAAGCAATTAAATAAATAAATAAACAATTAAATAACTAAATTAGCAATGAAATAAATCAATATCTATTCGTTATTCTATGCCTCTTATTTATTTAATCGCATATTTATTTCAAAATATATCGGCCTGTCAAAGATGAAAGGGACAGGGAGGGTCAGCTGTGATTATTGGTTGCTCAGTCCATAGACATAAAAACCTAGAAACCGCTCAGATTTCTACACGGCCGCCATATTAGGAGGTCAAGATAAGCATATTTTGGTAGTATATTGACTGATGCAGACTTCCCCTGATAAAATATACTATAACTCGCTTATTTCTCGACTAATTTTGTAAAAATTGACTTGTTATAAAGATGAGAAATATCTGCATAACACAGGTTACCTCATTTCCAAATTTCCCAGAACAGCTAGCCTATTTGTAAAAAACCCTTTTAACTATTATAGCCTACAGGAGTTGTCAAAATGTAGGGTTTTTTTTAAAGTTGTAAATTAATTTATCATTTCAGAGAAATATGAATAGGCTACTATAATTGGGACATCAACGACAACCACTAAGGGGCAGCCGTGGATAGGGTAAGCGTAATAAAAAGGGGTAATAATGAACGCAAACCCATAGTTTTCCTTATTCCAGGACATCACATTCTTCAGAAATATATTAATATAGCCATTTGGTCTTCCGTACCCAAGTCGTGGGGTTTCGTCAGAGGAGAGGGAGAGATTTGAGAGTGCATTTTGAAGAGATATTGTTAATAAAGGAAGGTTCATGTAAGGCGTCTTTTGTATGGCATTATTTCTAACAAGAGACCCCATAAAAAGCATGGTGCATGATTTGTGACCGGCACCTGTCCTATTAAAATGCTTCGTCACTTGCGGTCAACGCATCCCGATATTTCAGTATTACCATGGAATCCTGCTGTGACTCAAGCTGGACCATCTAAGCTAGGTAGCCTATAGCCTAATAGAGCACCAAAGATTTATCTCAATGTTTAAAAACGCAAGTTATTGAAGTTCGTGAAGTTAATGAAGTTCCCCACATGCATGTTATTTATTAACTGTTTTAAATCACGGTAGCAATCCACTTATGCCAGGAAGCCCTGAAAACATATTAAGAAAAGAACTCCCATAGAATGACTACTAATAAGAATAAGAATAACAGTAATGTGATTAAAAATATGGCTACCTATCTGTGTGCTATTTAATATACATTTCCTTTCAACGATGCTATGAGCTGGGGGAAAGCTGATACGCTTTAAATATGAACCAGTAAATGGCGAAAATTGTTTTTCAAATAATTGGAATTTATTTTTGCAATTTAGGCTACTCTCCTTATCAGACATGCAAGAGGAAATAGAAGGGTATTTGTCGATATGATGGCATTATGTTCATGAAACATTTTCATTTCACTTTTATAATGGTAATTATCGTCATCTCATCATGCGAATATGTTTAATTTGTACAACATTTTTAATGAATTTAGATTTAGTTGGAGAGGGTTTTGAGAATACATGGCAAAATAATTAATATTCTAAACCTGAGTTTTACAAGAATCAAGAAAGTTTCATAAATTTAGATTTATCGCCGTTGTGAAGTGTAATTTAGACCACGAGATGTCACTAGAGAGGCAGGTGTCAAATGGTTCATGACACTGACACTTCAACCAACAAAATCGCTTCAACCGTGTCAATGTTTCAGAAAGCTTCGCTCTGCCCATTACTAGTGCACAGTGATTTTCATTATTATCCGACTCCACGGTTTGCATTCTCAATATTGTGGGACAAAAATATAGCATGGTGGCTGGAATTAGTGCCCCCCCCCCTGGAGCCATCCCTTAGAAGGGGGGTCCTGTCATGGTTATTTGCAGCCTTTGCTTTTCTACATTTTTGGTTTCCTTTTTGGCGTCGTCAGACGCTCTATCGGATTTTTTCCGCCACCGTATTCGTATCTTGCCCGACAACTATTCCCTTCACCTGTTTTGCGTTTCCTGCCGGCTATAAATACCTCAGGACATTTCCGCACTTCGATATTGTCTTTGCTATGTTGACAAACGAAGTCGGTACGGGTACGGTTGTTACGTTAGATAGATTGACTCGGACACACGCTTTTAATTCACAACAACTCTGCTTTACTTCGTCATGCCACACTTCTCACAACGCACTCACGCACACTCATGATAACGTATCTACGTCTTACGTGCCAGTCTCTTAAAGGCATAGACTGGACATAACATTTCCTCCCCCCTCCGAAAAGGAACTAAAATAGTATGAGTGAAGAACAGTGCAAGAAACCAAGATCAACTAAACAGCAGAGCAATAGCAATGTCCATAGAACTGTATACCCCTTTTCCCAACCTAGGTATGATAGGACGTAACATAGTCCTCCAGGGTAACGGGCCGAGTTCGGACCCTCACTGGCCTGGGATCCAGCATCACAGGCTCCCGATGCTGTGGTGCCACTGGCTCGTCTGGTGCAGCCCACACCGGAGCCGGAGGTGGCCCAGGGTCCATGCCCATGCGAGCTGGTGCTGTCTCTGCTGGATGATCTGGAGATGAGGGCGCTGGAACTTTCCTCAGCCTGCAGGCGTGCCAACGTGAGCCGTCGTCCAGTAGAAAGGTTGCAGGGCCGAGACTCCGTGTGACTTGTCTGGGCTGGGACCAGAATGACGACATCTTGTTGAGGCGATGCGGGCGCCGAGTCCTGACCCAGTCAGAGACCTGGATTGAAGGAGGCCGTGCCCTGCGCCACCTGTCCACTTTCTCCTTTGTCTTCTGCTGCCGAGCCACCACGATCTCCTGTGTGTGCGAGAGCGAGGGCCTATTGGGCATTACAGTGGGTGCCCGGAGCCTGTGCAGTGGGAGTTCAATGTCCCGACCCAGCATCAGCAGTGATGGTGACACCTGAGTTGTGCAGTGCGGACTCGCCCTGTAGTGCAGCACTGTCTGATTGAGTGCGACGTCGAATGTACAGCCTTGTGCCATATGCGCACGGATGCCGTTCTTCAGTGTGGCGTTGAAGCGCTCCACGCCTCCGTTGGCCTGAGGGTGGTAGAACGCCGTTCGGATGTGCTTGACGCCCTTGCCAGCCAGGAAATCTGAGAATTCCGCAGCGGTGAACTGGGGTCCGTTGTCAGTCGTCACCGCCTTAGGCAACCCCCAGCGTGCGAACAGACCGTCCAGTATTTGGATTATGACACGTGACGTCACTGTTCCCACTGGCACCACCTCTGGCCACTTGGAGTGGAGATCATACATGACTACGAGAAAGCGTTGGTGATGAGGAACACCACGGCCATGGATTTCACCACATATATCCAGTTGTATATGGCTCCAGGGGCGGGAAGGCCATGGAAGTGGCTGTAGGGGCGCAGGAGCTGGGGGCCCCGTCTTGCCACTGAGAAGGCAAGCAGAGCAGTCTTGGACCAGATGCTCGATGTCCCGGTCGATGGCCGGCCACCATACCAGTTCGCGGCACCTCCGCTTGAGTTTAACCACTCCCAGGTGCCCCTCATGTGCCATCACTAGCACACGGGCGCGCAGGCTGGTCGGAATGACGGTGCAGAGTCCCCTTGAAACACACGTGTCTGCCCAGCAGGACAACTCATCCTTCACCCTGGAGAATGGTTTCAGCTCCTCTGGGATCCTGGCTGGCCAGCCGTTTCTGATGTACATGCGCAGCCTGGACATTATTGGGTCTTTGTCTGATTCTGTTTGCAGTTCTTCCAGCGTGACTGCAGGCTGCAGAGGCGTGTACAGCGTCTGGATGAGGACTGGTTCCTCGTCGTCTGTTGAGATACACAGGTTTGGCGGAACAGAGGGCTTTGGGGCCGCGATGGAGCATGAGAGGAGGTCAGGTCTAAGAACAGGTCCAGGCCGAGCAGGTTAGCCCCCTGGCGTACCACTGTGAATGGGAAGGAAGGCAGGTGCTTTTTCCCATAGCTGGCAGGCAGGTTAACGGTGCCCACCACATCGATCTTAGCGTTTCCGTACCCCCGCAGAGGAAGTCTGGGTCGTGGGCCAAGTGGAATGTGGGAAAAGAACATTTTGTACGTAGCCTGATTGAGCAGTGATGCTGCAGCTCCGGTATCCACAAGCAGCGGGACCCCCACCTCCCCCAGCTGTATAGTGCATGTCTTGAACGATGCGCTTGTGGAGAACACATTACTAACATCACGAGGGTTAGAAGTAAATTGGTTGGTCTGGGCAGGACTGTTACGTGAGGGTGCATTGGATGTGGCTGAACAGCAAACTTTTGCAAAATGGTTGAGCTTCCCACAATTTCTGCAAGTTTGGCTGCGGGCAGGGCACTGTGGTGCTCTAGATGCATGGGAGGATGAGCCACAGTTGGCGCAGTTACTCCTGGCGACCACCT
This sequence comes from Synaphobranchus kaupii, assembly GCA_029718625.1. NCBI lineage: Eukaryota > Metazoa > Chordata > Actinopteri > Anguilliformes > Synaphobranchidae > Synaphobranchus > Synaphobranchus kaupii. The sequence goes on from CM056378.1 coordinate 66,670,764, forward strand.
GAGGGCGCTGTCTGACCATTTGTAACATAGCAACGTCAGTCCCAGTGTCAGCGGAGACTTGTGGTGTCACGTGATGAGTCGGCGCCTGTTGCTTGTATGCGTCATCAGCTGTGTTCAGCAGGGTAGAACACTCTAATGCCGACTCCACTTGCAAAGCAGTTTTGATAGCGTCAGCCAGTGACAGATTGTCTGGCTCCATCAAAGGTTTTTCTTTTGTTTTCTCACACGAGGTGCCTACAATCAGCTGATCTCTGATCATTTGATCATGCAGCGCACCATAGTCACAGTGTCGGGCGAGATCGCGGAGGTCTGCCACGAAAGCTTGTATGGACTCACCCTGTCGCTGGTGGCGCTTCCGTAGTTTGTACCTGCGCATCAGAACTCGTTGTTTCCCCGCAAAGTGACCAGTCAGTAACGCCACAGCTTCAGCAAATGTTGTTGCAGATCCGAGTGCTTCCAGGATTCGCTGTCCCTCGTTCCCGAAGCAGTGGACGGGAAGGGCTCTCTTGCGCGTGGCGGGCTTCTGTGCTTCCGTGAATCCCATTGCGTCAATATAGGCATTGAAACCTGATAACCATCGTGCCCATGGCACTGCAGGCTCCCCCGGTACCGCTAGGAATGGGTCCGGTGGAGGGAGATTAAATCCAGCCATCCTTACGTCGCCAAATGTTACGTTAGATAGATTGACTCGGACACACGCTTTTAATTCACAACAACTCTGCTTTACTTCGTCATGCCACACTTCTCACAACGCACTCACGCACACTCATGATAACGTATCTACGTCTTACGTGCCAGTCTCTTAAAGGCATAGACTGGACATAACAACGGTATAGGAATTTCGGTCGCTGCATTTCTGGTTCGTACGAAGAGGAAACGCAGCAAGTCCGGTTATAAAATTTAGGACTAGATTGGTTTTCTCTTTCATTACATTACATTATAGGCATTTAGCAGACGCTCTTATCCAGAGCGACTTACACAACTTCTTATTACATTTATTCATTCATACAGCTTTCCTTTCCAATCTTTCTTTATCCTTTATTCTTTTCACCTGTTGCCAGTTGTTCAGCTCTTTTTCCACAAGAGCTTTGGCTAACAGGTATTTTATATTCTTTTCCTTCATTCGTTTTATCGAGTTTTGTTTTGTTTCACCACCTCTTGTTACGCCTAATTATTTAGTGCGTGAGGATATTTTGTTAGTTATTCTCGCTGTTTATCGAGATCGCCTCAGTTTTCGGAGGTTGCTTTGTTTTACATTGTGCTAGGGAAGTTTTGCTCCCGATCCTGTGTTATCTCAGTCGTGGTGCGGCTACTTCCGCATTTTGTGGCGAATCTCTCTAGATACGCTTTTAGAAATCCTTATCGGTTGCGTTTGGTTCTCCGAACCTTACACTCCCCCTTACACATATATTCTGCATAGTTGTAGATATGGGGTCCAAATAGGCCAAAAAATGGCCGCTATCATGGGGGTTGGAACCCTTTATATCTGGCTTATTTTTGTGCAATCCTCAAGTAGGATTTACTGTTATAAATAGCCTAGGTGGGCGAGTTACTAAATTCTTTGCAAATGATAAGAGGTTCAATTAGGCTTTAACATTATAATCTATAGGCTATTTTATTTTATTAAAAAGAGCACAATATTTAGCAGTGTGTGACAATTTCTTATAAATGTGTAGCTTCTAGACATTAGGCTTTATCAATTTATTGGATCAAACAGATTGCAATACAGCCAAAATTGTGATCTTTTCTACACATTGCAGTTTATTGTAGTTGATACCGACCATAATAAAATCAAAATCAAATCTTGATCAGCCGTGGGTTCAGCTCACAGCAATAAAAATAGAATCAGGACGCCCACCCCTTCTCTCCTCCCTTTCTTCACTATATTAATCACGTTTCTTTCAAGCATATCAAAAGTTCTAATCAGTCCGTCCAGGATTTTGCGATGTCGCGATCGCAACTATTAACGCAAAATCAATGAAACTCCGCAAAAGTTGCCAGAGCGTGCATTTATTTCCAATCACCGCAACTTTCCCGCGAAAAATGGTCAAATTGTTGTGTTACAAGCCCGGCTCGAAGAACACAAATGATTTCAAACACAAATAGGCAACTTACAAAATGTTTTTATTGAAATATCTCCTCATAAAGCAGGGTCAGTTTCTCTGTCATTACTGAGCGTAAAAATGGTTTCATAATAAAAGCGCGTTTGGGTTCTGCTGTCACGAGTCTCCGTGTTTACACATACTACTTCCGCGTATCACACTAGAACAAACAGAATTACTCCAAGAATTACTCCACGTTAACTGTGATTTTCAGGTCCAAAAAAATAAGTTTCACATTTCAATTTAAAACAAAACATTTTTGTTATATTGAGCCTTTTTTTAATGGTTCGGCCTACTCAAGCTCCATAATATTTCCAGTTGTGTTATACCTACAGTACTGTTTCAGTCTCACTGAACTTATATTACATATGATTTTTTATTGAATTACATATTTATTTTTGAAATCACAATTTTTATTTGCAACTTTCACTAATTACCGCAACTTCATCGCAACAAACACACACAAAACATTGCACTTTTCATGCTCCAATCAAGTATTTTAGGCCGCAACAATCACAAAAAAACTCAGTGAGATCCTGTTGGGACTGTATCATACCCATTCAGCTGGCAAGCTATAGCGCTTTCAAATGCTTCAAACCGTCTGTAAATAGTTAAGTTATTCACTCATACACTTCTAGTCCGTAAAGGACATAGATCTCGGGACATAGGCTAATAATATGAACAAGGCTAATATCAACAGCAATGATAATATTTAATTGGTAACCTGGATCAAATTGCCTATAAATAAAAGCTAATAAAAGCCTTTCACGGTTAATTTCTCAGATCACTAGGAACATCTCCAAATTAAAAATAATAAAGAAATAGCCTACTGGACAAGTCTCATAGGGTCAGACCAAGTTATTTCAATGACGATTTGCTGATTTTGCATGCTTTTGCATGGTCTCAAAGTGTTCTCATATTATTTTCACACAATTCTTGTCCATCCAAATGAATAAGGCTGAACTTTGGTCATGATACTTTTCATAGTTGTAGAGATAGAGGCATCCAAATAGTTGAGTGTATTTCAGGAAATAAAATAAATTAAAAAAAATTATTTCACAGAACTCATATGTATCAAAATGCTAATGCTGCCATCTATACAGGGCATTGTCAGGTAAGTGAGAACTAGATAAAATGTGTATTATCTGAACCCAGCGGTTCCAGCAGTCAATACCCTTGTTAAAACGTTCGGCACTCTGAATACTGAACACAAGCGATATTGCGTGCTAGAACCCCTCACTTAACCTACATTCAAAATAAGTTTTACGTGATTTAATTTTATTATTATTATTAAAAATTACAATCATCAATTAAATCGCCAAATTCGTTAATAGGTAAGTCGAACAGTAACCTGGTGGATCAACCAACAAGCCAAAACAAAGTCTAAATCAGGTCTTGAGATTAAATAATTTTATTAAATGGAAAACAGTCAATTATAATAATGACTGTAAATCATACATTCACTAAGGAACGTATGGCTGACTACTTATAATTTACAAAAGGGAAGGCATTAAACCAGACATTAATTTGAATATACCAGAAAAGAGATAAGCCAAAAATTGCCAAAATTATTTACCCTCCAGCTGAACAGGAACAAAAGGAAACGCACAAGGAACAAAAAATAATGACTTCTTCACCAAACAAACTCCAAACTGACTAAATTCTTTTTCTGCGGTACACTCATAAAGTACCTTGACAGGGAGGGGATCCATGCCCTGATTGGGTTAAGGTGTGGGGAGGGGGGGGAGAGGGGTCATTTATGACAAAGACTGGCTTATCTTTGATGTTGGTGGGGGGTAAGTGAGGGAGAGAGAGACAGAGAGTGACAGAGAGTGACAGAGATAGATAGAAGGGGGGGGGGGGGTACTTATATATATCTAAATATTAGATATCCTACATCCCTCTCTTGTAAGAATAGGTGCATGCACCTGCTAAAAACGTATTCTTACATCACCAAATAGGAATCACATTACACATTTGAACATTGAAGATGCAGTTACCTGCTAACAACAAAAACAACTGTCCAAATGGTTCACCAACCATTTTTAAAACATTTAGTCCATGCCCAGTTTAATAGTCCCTTTGTGATCTGCTGGCCAGCAGATATATGGACACACTGACGTATAGATAGATATCTCTATTAGACACTCTTTTGTGTCGCTGCTGTTATGACACCCTGGTTCAGTCTCTTCCTTCTCCAGTGTCCGGGTATCTAGACTGGCAAGGGACAAGAGGTTCCCTGGACTTTGGGTGACATGCAGTGCTTTTTCCCATTAATGTTGCAATTGCGTGAGTGAAATGCAACCTACTCCCACAATGTCTCTACCAGTTCTGCACGGCGTGCAGGGGGCTCTGTCTCCTGTGACAGGAAGCTGGACAATCCACAGGTGGCAAAGTGCAGTCAGGACTTATCTTCTGACGAGCGGGGAAGTGCCTCTTTCCCTGTCGGAATCCATTTTGGCTCCTTTAGCCTGGATCCAATTGGGTGGACTGCTGACGGCAGTTGCTTAGGCTAGCTTCCCGCAGCAGGGTGTGGGGCCGGTTGCACTTGTTTGCACTTGTGTCTGTGGGTGTCCTTTAGGGAATGGCAGGAGAAGACTGTGGGAGTTGAGGGCTTAGGCATTATCACTCACAGCAACATGTGAAGAGCGGAACAATTAATGATAGCACTGCATGTTATGACCGCTGTCAGTCCATGCAGGGGAACCTTACGGACAGGGTTTACCGTCCACGGGATTGCCAGTCTAAATAATCACATGAATAGGGCAGACTTGTCCATAAGTGTCCAGGAACAGTATTTGGTGGGGCACCTACACTATATAAAAGAGACTTAAACAGAAGATGGGCAAGGTATTAGGTTAAAAGGTGGTGGTAGGGGTGGGGGGGGGGGGGGACATAGACAGAAACAGAGAGAGGCCGAGAGAGAGAGAGAAAGAGCAAACGAGATTAGGCAACATCCCATCATTCCCTATCTTGGAACGATAGGTGCATGCAGCTGCTAAGGGCCTATCGTTCACATCATCATAACAACCACACATTTGGACATTGTATATATCATTGTACAATGATCGCCGCATGAAAACAACTGTCCTAATGATTCACTAACCATGTTTAAAACAATTAGTCCATGTCCAGATTAATAGTCCCATTGTGATGATCCGGTGTGGTGCAGACATTTTTTTTGTGTCACTGCTGTCATGGCACCTTGGTTCAGTCTCTTCCTTCTCCAGTGTCAGGGTATCTGGACTGGCAAGGGAAGAGGTTCCCTGGACTTCCTTGGGTAACATGCGGTGCTTTTTCCCATTAATGTTGTAACTGCGTGAGTGAAAGGCAGCCTAATCCACAGTGTCTCTACCAATTCTGCACAGCGTGCGGGGGGCTCTGTCTCCTGTGACAGGCAGCTGGACGATCCACAGGTCGCAAAATGCGGCCAGGACCTCTCTTCTGAGGGGTGGAGAAGCACCTCTTTCCCTGTCGGAATCCGTTTTGGCTCCTTGAGCTCGGGTCCAGTTGGGTGGACTGCTGACGGCAGTCGCTTAGGCTAGCTTCCCGCGGCAGGGTATGGGTCCGGTTGCACTTGTACCTCTGGGGGTCCTTCAGGGAGTGGCAGGAGAAGACTGTGGGACTTGAGGGCTTAGACCTTATCACTCACAGCAACATATGAAGAGGGGAACACTGCATGTTATAAGCACTTAGTCCATTCAGGGGAACCTTACGGACAGGATTTACCATCCACAAGATCGCCAGTCCAAATAATCGCCTGAATAGGGCAGACTTGTCCGTAAGTGTCCAGGAACAGCATTAGAGGGGGCACCTACACTTTAGAAAAGGGACTTAAAAACATGGGCATGGTCTTATGTTAAAAGGTGGTGGTAGGGATGTGGGGAGGGGGGGGCGCCAGTTTTACCTCCTAGAACACCAGTGTGGTTACTGGCAGTCCTTTGGCTGCGGAGGGCCACAGCGTTCAGCGAACCGGGATGACAGGAGGCATCCTGTCATCTTGCTTCTTCCGCACGTGGATGCCCCTTAACCACGCCCGTCTCATCTCTGTCCAGGGGTCTATGCCAGTTTTGGCTTTGGTTCCCTCTCTGGGCAGCTGGGCTGATCGTCGCTCGTAGGCATCCAGTCCATCACTGCTCTCCGAACACTTCTGACGTCGGAAAGGGGCTCTTGCACTTTCCCTGGATGACGTGTGTGTACGAAGTTTGCAGGTGTGGCTCGGGGGTGGAGAGACAAGGGTGGGGGAAGCTGTTGTTCTAACTTGGCTGCTTTCATCTTGCTTTGGAGTGCAAGACAACACTCTGGTGGAGACTTTGAGGGCCAGAGGGGTCGTAAAACGGCCGGGGGTTGGCTTCCTGCTCCGTTTCTCCCGGGGTCTCTTTGCAGCTCTGATAGGGGAGTGAGGCTTTCGCAGGGGTCCCCCTATCTCCTCTGTCACAGGAACTGTGGAAGTAGGAGAGTCCACAGAGCACACCCCTTCTGTCTGTGCAGCAGACAGAGGTTCCCCGGATTCAGCAGGAGGGGAAGAAAAGTCCACAAGGGGTGGGGTGGGGTCCTCGGGCTGGGTGGACTGGTCTGTGGGGGCTGACTCCACCTGCTGGGGTGCGTAGACCTCTCCACCTGGCAGGGCTGATGAAGCCGGTTCCGCGTCCTGCGGTTCAATGGTCTTCTCACCAGGCTGGGCTGCTGTGTCTGCAGTAGCAGTTTCTGCCTCCAGGGGTTCGACGGTCTCCTCACCAGGCTGGGCTGCTGTGTCTGCAGTAGCAGGTTCTGCCTCCAGTGGTTCAACAGTCTCCTCACCTGGCTCAGTTGAGAGGACTGCAGCAGCGGATTCCACTTCCTGTGGGGTCACATCCTCTGTGGTGGCTGGTGTGATACAAGACAGACAGAGCTGTTTCCCCCAAATTCCTCCAGGGAAGGGGGGCTCACCAGGGGGGTGGCTACATTGTCTGTGGAGGTGACAAAATCCACAGAATTGTCCAAGCCTGAAGGCGGTGGGGATGAGTCAATGGAGAGTGGTGTATTGTCCTCGGTGGGGGGTGGTGCCTGGGTTATGGCTGGAATGGCGCCATCCACTGCTCCTATCAGCGCAGGCTGTACTGCCACAGAAGAAACTGGTTTGGCAGTAACTCCTGACTTACAGTGGTGCTTTTCCCAAGCCAGCTTCCACATTTGGTTTACCTCCTCCCATGCCTGCTTTGACCGCCAGAGGTAGAGAAAATGTTGTCTTTTCTCTAGGTACGACCTTATCCCTTGGACAATCCTGCACTTGGTTTCATCACTATCTGGAGAAATCAGACAGTCCAAATACTCAGTCCGCAGATTGTAAAGTGCCTCCTCCTTCAGCTGGTCTATTGCATTGAGCTGTTCTGCAAATTTTGGGCACTGGGCTAACAAATATTGCCATTCTGATATCATGAGATACCACTGCTTATCCAACCTTGACTGGCCAGGGAATGCTGGCAGGTCAGCCGTGGAGGGTAAATGAGGCATCTCTCTCTTTGGTATGCCATAATAATATATATTTTTTTTTTTCAAAATAAAATCAATCTAAGACCAGTCCATTAGAAAAAGATTTGAACTTGTCTCAGAGTTTACCACAGTTTACTCAATAGTACAATTTAGTATGCTATAGGACAGCCTATCTCGGTGGGACCTCCAATTATGTCGGGTAAGTGAGGACTAGGTAAAATGTGTATTATCTGAATCACGCGGTTCCAACAGTCAATACCCTTGTGAAAACGTTCGGCACTCTGAATACTGAACACAAGCGATATTGCGTGCTAGAACCCCTCACTTAACCTACATTCAAAATAAGTTTTACGTGATTTAATTTAATAATTATTATTAAAAATTTCATCAATTAAATCGCCAAATTCGTTAATAGGTAAGTCAAACAGTAACCTGGTGGATCAACCAACAAGCCAAAACATAGTCTAAATCAGGTCTTGAGATTAAATAATTTTATTAAATGGAAAACAGTCAATTAGAATAATGACTGGAAATCATACATTCACTAAGGAATGTAGGCTGACTATTATAATTTACAAAAGGGAAGGCATTAAACCAGACATTAATTTGAATATACCAGAAAAGAGAGAGATAAGCCCAAAATTGCCAATATTATTTACCCTCCAGCTGAACAGGAACAAAAGGAAACGCACGAGGAACCAAAAAGAATGACTTCTTCACCAAACAAACTCCAAACTGACTAAATTCTTTTTCTGCGGTACACTCATAAAGTACCTTGACAGGGAGGGGATCCATGCCCTGATTGGGTTAAGGTGTGGGGGGGGGGGGGGGAGGGAGAGAGAGACAGAGAGCAACAGAGATAGATAGGAGGGGGGGGGGGGGGGGTACTTATATATATCTAAATATTAGATATCCTACAGCATCTAAAAAATCATTTTGTGGTTTGTCTTCAAGGATAAAAAGTTACATGTGGGAATTTTAGCATAATCTTGAAACTTTCAATTTAAGCGTTGTGACAAATAGCTAATGTGTACAGAAAGCCATCATCCTTATGAAATTCCTTCATAGTGAATATAATTGTTCAATCATAACTCCTACATTAGGCCAGTGTGATGTACTACACATTTTGGACACTAGGTGGCAACTAACTTCATAATTAAAGAGCCAATGGCCCCAATTTACACCTGTTGTATAACACTAGTTCAGATCTCAGTCAGCAAATTCAATGAGGAAGAATGACTAATAAATGTCCCTCAAATCCTTGAATAACTGTGTATGATGAGTGTGCAGCAGCATGCATGTTTCACAATAACCATACATTGAATCGCCATTTTTCCTTGTCTTCTTCTTTATTGAATTTCATAACTGAGATGTGACTCTAAAGTCAAATTAAGCTTTGGTGGGTCACCTTAATAGCCAGAAATAATGACTCAAGTGATCTCACTGGATGAGAGAAACACACACACTCAAACAATCATGTCTACAGTTATCACTCAGGTCAAGTTTTTAGTTCAGTCATGATGATCCAAAACTCTGTTGGATATATATATATCTTTAATTAACCATGAAGGAATTTCATAAGGGTAATGACACATTCAAATTATACAGACATCTATAAAATGTGAAATGTGAAAGTTATGAGGCTGCACAAATATGCCCACGTGATTTTCGAAAATTGAAGATATATCGCGAAACATTTCTATACATGCTTTGCTTACATTTTTTCTATCCATATGTTTGTAGTGGTTACTTTAGCAATCATTCAAAAAAAAAATATCTGATTGATATCTCTATTATTTAAAGAGTAAAGGCTATCTGAAAATGTTATGTCAATAAAATATGGTCATTCTGGACCTTAATTGAACCTTTATATTTCATAAACTATTAAGAATTCAGCGTTCAAACTTAATTTTCTTTCATATGGGTGGTTGAAGAATGTTTACACCAAAAATAAACTGGTTCTGAAAAATAGTTCCGCCACCCTCATTGAAACTGCCTGGTTTGACTCAAGAACCATACAGAAATCTTCCCCCATCACCCTCACAGGATCCTGCAAAAACAATAAACTAAAATAAGAAAGACAAAATAAACCCAAACGTTTTGCAGTAGCAACCTTTCCCATGGTCTTTCTCGCTCACTCTCTCTGCTGCACGGATTTCCCAGTCTCAGCCACCCACTATGAAAAAGAAGCACACTTTAAAGCCCTGGGCTGATTACTGATTTCACCCGGGTATGTGTGCCTACTTAAGTCGGGACGGAGCCCTGCCACAAGCAGTTAACTCTATAAACTTTGCCCCTAGTGGTTGAAATGTATCCGTCTCAATTACAGTATTCATGTTTGGCTGAAATTATAAACTACAGCTTTAAGAAAACCCCGTAAATTTTGACGCAGTATTTTTTAAAAGGGTAGCCGCTTGCAAAAACCTCAGCTTCTCCAGTTACACTGCAGTGCCATAAAACAGGAGGGTGCTATTAATAGCCCAAGCACTTACGACCCTCCTCTCGCCACAGGCACAGACTGTAAAATGCACGGTTTATACACGCTAATCGCTAAGAAACTGTATATATACAGTATCTGATGCACTTTCGGTTTAGAAGACACCAAATTTTTTCTCCAAAATCTCTCATATAAATATGTTTAGGAAACCGCATTTTTCCGACATTCCGAATACAACTTGTCATGAAAAGCACCGCATCCCCAGCCCGGTTACGGTGAATGATATCACTCAGGTAGGCACTGTTTTAATTATGAAACCACGATTGAACAACACTTACTTTTAATGTTATATATCCGTTAAAAAACTATGAAGTAGGTCAGTAGGACTTGCCACCTTCACGCTGTAATTTCGTCATTACTAGTGTGACAGGATGGGTAAACGCTTTACTTCCGATCTGAGGTAGCTTAATGGGGGTGTGGTTGTGGCCACCCAGGTAGCTGCTGCCAATTACCTGTTCTAGTATTTAAACTCTCCTTACCTGTCCTCTCCCCCTCGTGCGCTTGCTCCTGATTTGTTCTCTCTACCCGGTCTCCTGCTTGGGTGGCTATCGCGTGCTCCTTTCCCCCCGGTTGAGGTATATCCGTGGTGATCGCCATTATTAGGTGTTGATAGGCCAGTGAATGAGTTCCGTGACCGGTTGCCTATCTGGGTAAATGGCTTTGTTGGCTCACATGCGCTGCTAGACCAGGTGCAACCTTATTTGCTGTTTTGCCTCTTTAGTTACGTTTGTTTTGCCTTCCTTTGGATACATTTTGTTTAAGTATACTCTGTTTCGTAAGCGGATGGTAGTTTACAGCTGCGTTTTGTTTTGTTTTGTGCTTGTCGCGCTGCCCTGCTGTCCGGTAATATTCTCGAGCAGCGCACAGTGGCGAGGTTTTAATATTAACTAACCGGTATTGGTAATGTGTTTTGTATCTATTTTAAATAGCTAATTTATTGTTTTCTGACCAACAGTGGGCACGACGCTGTCTGGTGGTGGGGTTTAGTCATTAGTGGAGCTTCCCCCCTTCACTTCGCGTGGTAATTTAATTGCACGGGAATCACGCATTTGCCACTGATTTTTTGCTGTGTATAAGCCATTGCTGTGGGAGCACTATTTGGTGAGTACTTTTGCACCGTGGGGCCCCCCTCCCCTGGTTGGTGAGTATACTTCTCCCCGTCAGCGTCCTTACCCACTGTAGTTAATTAACTAGCTAGCCAATTGGTTTTTTACAAATACTGGAAGCATTGTTAAACATATCCTTTGTTCTACCAAAATCGTAATAAATAATTATATTTAGTCAATGTTATAACTCCTATTAATTCTACTCCCAGTTATCCTGATTCTGTAGTTGGTGTGAATACTGGGAGTATTGTCAATGTATTCTCTTATAATTGATGAATTGCAACTCTATTAAATTAACTATTATTGCTAGTCCTGTTTCAGTGATCTTGATTCCACAGCTCTTCCAGCTATTCTTCTACAAATCTTATTTTCCAATAAAACCATTCCCTTTTTTAATTCTAGACCACGTCTCTGACTTATTATTGTAAAGAACTCTGGGGAACCCATTTTGTGTAACTAGGTGCATCTGTGGTGCAGAACTATTTCCTAGGGTGCAACTCCCTAGGTGGCGTAGTCATTACATTAGCAGCCCTACACCTGACTGTTACATTCTGGCGTAGTCGGCAGGATCTACTTTGTAAAAGCAGAGACGTGTGTCTTTTCTTTATTTTTTTGTTTGTTTTAAATACCAGTTAGTTAATTTGTGTAGGCCCTGTAGGGCACCTTCTTTGTTTTGGAGCCATTGGTCGTGTTAGTCCTTTTTTTTTTTTTTAGCAGAGGCAAAACAGCAGCTGACCCCGGACGGACTAAGATACCTGTCAGCAACTCATCTCATCAACCTTCCAGTGGTGTCCTCCAGCTTTTGTCTTCAGTATTTGTGAGTTTGTGGTTTGTGTACTCATTGTATAATTGTTTGACAATTATGGAGGAGGAAATGCAACAGCTTAGGGATGTAGTAGCCCAATTGAAGGCTGACAATGAACGATTGTTACAGGAACGGGCAGCAGCGCTAATGTCAGGTCCCACTGCAGCGCCCTCCACTTCCTCTGTACCACCCCCTACGATTACCTTAAGTAATAGTAATCCTTCTCTAACCGAAAGACTCGTTTATATCCCTAGAGATCGGAAGTGCCCAATGTTTAGCGGTAAGATGGGCCATGGGTATTAATGAATGGGTGGATGAGGTGCAGGCTTGCATGCGGGGCCCGTCACCTATCTGTTGTTGACCAAGCGTTCTTCCTGTTTGATCATTTAGAAGGTGAGGCGAGGGAGGAGATCAGGTACCGTAGTTGTGAAGAGAGGGGTGACCCGACTAAAATAATAGCCATATTGCAAGAGTTGTATGGGTGTTCTCGGTCCTATGTAGCCTTGCAGGAAGCGTTCTTCTCCAGGAGGCAGCAGGAGGGGGAGACATTGCAAGAATTTTCCCTTGCCTTAATGTGTCTTATGGATAAGGTTAAACAAAGTGCACCTAGTGCTATGCCTAATGCAGAAGCATTGTTGCGCGACCAATTCGTCGAACATGTCCTGGACTGTGCCCTCCGTAGAGAGTTGAAACAATTGGTACGTCGCCAGCCAACCGCCACGTTGCTTGCGGTCCGTGGGGAAGCCATTCGGTGGGAGCAGGAGGGCATGCCAGGGGGTGCACGGGGCCGAAGTCACTCTGTTCCATCGACTTACGGTATCCAGTGTGGGGTTCTGGGAGCGTCTAATGCTGTGTCCGGTAACACCAGGCAGGGGTCTGAGTTGAATGAGTTGAAAGACATATTGAGGCGCCAACAAGATCAATTGAATCAGATCACCCAGAGCATTGCCCTTTTACAAAATTCCAATAGGCGTAGCGGGCCCCCACGTAGTGGGCCGGTCATCTGCAGGCGGTGCCAACAACCTGGCCATTTTGCCAGAGAGTGCGATGGCGAACGTGTTCCCCCTCGCACTCTGACTACTGCCATTGCAGTTCCATCGTCTAGTGGCTATAGGCCAACCCACGCCCAACAGCCGCCGGAAAACTAAAACCCACCGAGCTGCTGAGTCACAGTTCGGGTGGGGTCTCTACAGGCTCAGGGGTTGCTATGGGTAGTCTGGGCTCGGTGTCTAAGTTGATGTCCTCCTGTCCTCACATCAAGGTGGTTATTGGTGGGGTGGGAGAGTGCCATGTTTAGTGGACACTGGGTCCATGGTCTCAACGGTTTCTGAGAGTTTCTTTTTGCAGCATTTTAAACCATGGGGCCAAGATCGTCTCCAGTCCTGCCACTGGCTACAGCTCCGGGCCGCCAATGGGCTAGCGATCCCGTATCTTGGGTACCTGGAACTAGATGTTCAGCTTTGTGGTAAGGTTATACCAAGATGTGGGGTACTGATTGTTAAAGACCCTCTAGGTGGTTTATCCTCACAGGCCCCTGGCGTCCTGGGAATGAATGTCATTGGTAAATGCTATCATGAGTTATTTGGACAACATGGCCCGGCGTTGTTTGATTCGCTTTCTGTGTCACAAGCCCCTAGTCCAGTTATACAGGCACTGCAACAGTGCCATCAATTTAGTGCCCATCCTCCATTTGATCGGTTCAGTAGGGTAAAAGTACGGGGTGGGAGGGCTGATCGTATTCCTGGCGGTTTCATGAAGTTGGTAGCAGCAACCTGTTCTGATCAGTATTCTAGTAATACCGTGTTCTTTGAACCTCCGGATTCTGGTTTACCTGTGGGGCTATTGGCCTCTCCAGCTTTGGTTCGGGTGAATAGGGGTACTGTGTACATACCTATAGTTAATGTAGGGACCACAGATGTTTTGCTTTATCCTCGCACCACCCTAGGCACAGTGAGTAATGCTCATATTGTCAGTCTCCCTGCAGGTGTTTCTGAGGTGACGGGTGTCACAGCTACCATTTCTTCTCAGACCGCTTCCAGGTTGGTGCAGGATACAATTGCGGCAGTAGACCTTTCCCCCTTGTCTGATCAAGAACAGGGCCAGGTTAAGTCCCTTCTGCGCAAATATAGTTCAGTCTTCTCTACCCATGATGGTGACTTGGGGTGTACCAACCTCATCTCTCACGATATTCCACTTCTAGATGAGGTGCCAATTAGACAGCGCTATAGACGTATACCCCCTTCAGAGTATGAGGTAGTCAAGGCCCACATCCACCAGCTGCTAGAGGCCCAGGTCATCAGGAAAGTAGTAGCCCCTATGCCTCCCCCATTGTCCTGGTCAAGAAGAAAGACGGTCGTCTTCGTATGTGTGTGGACTACCGTCAATTGAACAGCAAGACCCGGAAGGATGCATTCCCTCTACCTCGCATCGAGGAATCACTGGATGCGCTCTCTGGTGCCCGCTGGTTTTCCACTATGGATTTAGCCAGCGGGTACAACCAAGTCCCTGTCAGCGAGAATGACAAAGCCAAGACAGCCTTCTGCACCCCATTCGGTTTATTTGAATGGAACCGGATGCCTTTTGGGCTCTGCAATGCCCCCGGCACCTTTCAGAGGTTAATGGAGAGGATGTTCGGGGCCCCAACATTGCCAGTCTTTGCTCCTCTACCTCGATGACGTTATTGTTTTCTCTTCCACCATAGCACAGCATCTGGAACGTCTGGAAGTGGTGCTGGGCCGGCTGCAGCTGGAGGGTCTCAAGGCCAAGCTGGAGAAATGCGCGTTTTTTTCAAAAAAAGGTGCAGTACCTGGGCCATGTCATCTCTAGTGAAGGCGTTGCGACTGACCCTGGAAAGGTTGAGGCAGTGGCCAGCTGGAAACGACCTACCCATGTTTCCGAGCTGCGCTCTTTCCTGGGTTTTGCCAGTTACTACCGGCGCTTTGTAGAGGGGTTTGCGAAGCTGGCAGCCCCCCTGCATAAATTGGTGGCAGAGCTGGCTGGAACGAAGTCCAGGAGGGAGTTAGGTCAGAGTTTTACAGTGGCCTGGACGGAGCAGTGCCAGAGGAGCTTTGACAGGCTGAAAAACAAACTTGTGGCTGCCCCTGTATTAGCCTATGCTGACTTCTCCTTGCCGTTCATCCTGGAGGTAGATGCTAGCCATAGTGGTTTGGGGGCAGTCCTTTCCCAGGAACAGGAAGGCAGGGTGAGACCGATAGCGTATGCTAGCCGAGGTCTTAGACCCACTGAACGCAATATGTCTAATTACAGTTCTATGAAGTTGGAGTTTCTGGCGCTCAAGTGGGCCATGACAGAGAAATTTCGGGAATATTTGCTTGGGCAGAAGTGTGTCGTTTACACCGACAATAATCCCCTCAGCCACCTCTCCTCCGCAAAACTGGGAGCCACCGAGCAGCGGTGGGCTGCACAACTCTCTGCCTTCAACTATACCCTCAAGTACCGGACAGACAAAAGTAATGGGAACGCCGATGCCCTTTCCCGACAGTACTTGCCCGGTCCCGATGATGTTAGCAACATGGCTCCTGGCACCTTAGTACCTGAGTCCTTACAACAAGCTACTGGTGTGGAGCCAATCACTCAGGTCACTCAAGCTGCCATTTCTCCCTTGCCCTTGCACACTCCTTCTGATTTGCTCACTCTGCAGGCAGCTGACCCGGTCATACAGGAAGCCCTGGTGTTTTGGCGACGAAAGGAACCCCCCGGCCCAGATGAACGGCAACAGACCTCCAGATCAGCTTGGGCACTGCTGCGTGAGTGGGATCGCCTGGTGGAGAAGGATGGTGTGCTCTATCGTCGGATCTTCCGTCCTGATGGGGGTGAGGAGGTCCTCCAGCTGGTCCTGCCAGCCACCTTGAAGAAGGACGTGTTGATGCAGCTACATCAAGACCACGGCCATCAGGGAGTCGAGCGGACCACCGAGTTGGTGCGTCAGCGGTGTTATTGGCCCGGAATGTCTGCCGAGGTGAGGCGTTGGTGCCAAGAGTGTGAGCGTTGCCAGGTATCTAAAGATACACAACTAGTTGCTCGTAGTTTTATGGGTCACTTGCTTGCCTCTCGACCGAATGAAGTCTTAGCTATAGATTTCACAGTGCTGGAGCCTTCCCATAATGGGATTGAGAATGTCCTTATAATGACCGACATCTTCAGTAAATACACCCTGGCTGTTTCCCACCCGGGACCAACGTGCCGGTACTGTGGCTCAGGTCCTAGTGGTCGAATGGTTTTACAAGTTTGGTGTTCCAGGTCGTATACACTCGGACCAGGGCCGGAGTTTTGAGAGCTCCCTGATTCAACAGCTTTGTAGCCTTTATGGGGTTGAGAAGTCTCGTACCACCCCGTACCACCCGGCTGGAAATGGTCAATGTGAACGCTACAATAGAACCCTGCACAATCTCCTACGCACCCTTCCGGTCTCCAGGAAACGGGACTGGACATCTTGCCTTCCACAGATGGTTTTCTGTTATAACTCCACCCCCCATCAGACAACTGGTGAGAGCCCTTATTTTCTTATGTTTTGGTCAAGACCCCCAATTACCAGTTGACTTTCTTTTGGGCAAAATTCAGGAGCCAGTGGCGGGCAGTGTGCATGACTGGATACAAGAACATCAGACTAGACTCCAGGTAGCTTTTGAGGGGGTCCGGGAACGCTTGCTCACTGCTGCTGATCGACGCAAAGAGCGGCACGATCAACGGGTGAGAGATGTACCGTTGGTGGAGGGTCAGTTAGTCTATCTTCGTAATTACGGTGTGCGAGGCCGTCGGAAGATCCATGACCTGTGGAGCCCAGTCGTGTATCAGGTACTGAAGGCTCCGAAGGAGAGAGGGGGCTGTATACACTGTTGCACCCATTGCTGACCTGGAAAAGGTGAGGCATGTCCACCGTACCATGTTGAAGGGCCAGATTAAAAGTAGCTCCCCTGATGTTACCCCCAGGGCCAGTCCGCCAGAGGGAAGGACTCCACCCCAGGAAGAGGAAACGGTCCTCGATGCTGACTTATGGGTTCTGGTGCCAGAAACGCATCGAGCAGTCCTCACACCGCTATCTACGGATCCGACTACTTCTGCCCTGTTGGCCCCCCCAAGGCCCCCCAGCTCAGTCCATTGAGGTTCCTGCTGTACATGCTCCAGTCCCTGTGGATCTGCCCTCAGTGCAGTTGAGCATACCACCTGTATCCATGGATTACCCGGTGGAGGACCGGCTCGGCACAAGCGAGATGACATTGCGAAGATCTGCTCGTCCGACAGCAGGCCAACATTCCAATGTCCACCATCTTCCACAGGCAGTGGGGAGGGCAACAGGGGCTATGAATTCCCAGGAGCCTGAGTCTAACACCCTGTCTACTCTATAGGGTTCCTAAGTTGCAGCGTCGGGTCGACGAAAAAAAAAAACCCGGGTAGATTGTGACAGGATGGGTAAACGCTTTACTTCCGATCTGAGGTAGCTTAATGGGGGTGTGGTTGTGGGCCACCCAGGTAGCTGCTGCCAATTACCTGTTCTAGTATTTAAACTCTCCTTACCTGTCCTCTCCCCCTCGTGCGCTTGCTCCTGATTTGTTCTCTCTACCCGGTCTCCTGCTTGGGTGGCTATCGCGTGCTCCTTTCCCCCGGTTGAGGTATATCCGTGGTGATCGCCATTATTAGGTGTTGATAGGCCAGTGAATGAGTTCCGTGACCGGTTGCCTATCTGGGTAAATGGCTTTGTTGGCTCACATGCGCTGCTAGACCAGGTGCAACCTTATTTGCTGTTTTGCCTCTTTAGTTACGTTTGTTTTGCCTTCCTTTGGATACATTTTGTTTAAGTATACTCTGTTTCGTATAAGCGGATGGTAGTTTACAGCTGCGTTTTGTTTTGTTTTGTGCTTGTCGCGCTGCCCTGCTGTCCGGTAATATTCTCGAGCAGCACACAGTGGCGAGGTTTTAATATTAACTAACCGGTATTGGTAATGTGTTTTTGTATCTATTTTAAATAGCTAATTTATTGTTTTCTGACCAACAGTGGGCACGACGCTGTCTGGTGGGTGGGGTTTAGTCATTAGTGGAGCTTCCCCCTTCACTTCGCGTGGTAATTTAATTGCACGGGAATCACGCATTTGCCACTGATTTTTTGCTGTGTATAAGCCATTGCTGTGGGAGCACTATTTGGTGAGTACTTTTGCACCGTGGGGCCCCCTCCCCTGGTTGGTGAGTATACTTCTCCCCGTCAGCGTCCTTACCCACTGTAGTTAATTAACTAGCTAGCCAATTGGTTTTTTACAAATACTGGAAGCATTGTTAAACATATCCTTTGTTCTACCAAAATCGTAATAAATAATTATATTTAGTCAATGTTATAACTCCTATTAATTCTACTCCCAGTTATCCTGATTCTGTAGTTGGTGTGAATACTGGGAGTATTGTCAATGTATTCTCTTATAATTGATGAATTGCAACTCTATTAAATTAACTATTATTGCTAGTCCTGTTTCAGTGATCTTGATTCCACAGCTCTTCCAGCTATTCTTCTACAAATCTTATTTTCCAATAAAACCATTCCTTTTTTAATTCTAGACCACGTCTCTGACTTATTATTGTAAAGAACTCTGGGGAACCCATTTTGTGTAACTAGGTGCATCTGTGGTGCAGAACTATTTCCTAGGGTGCAACTCCCTAGGTGGCGTAGTCATTACATTAGCAGCCCTACACCTGACTGTTACACTAGCCTCGGTACTCGCGAGCAAGCAAGCTAGTCTAATTATCATTAAAATGACGTTATCTCTGTCATGCAGGACAACTTACAAATATGCAATTAATTTCTGAAGCAGGTAGTTACGTTTTGCATAGTTTTGGTAGTTTAGTGATTAGTCACCCCCTTTTCTTTATAGCCAGTTTTCTAAAAATGTGATGTTAAGTGTGTTATTGTTTGGGCATGTCGCAGTGTGTTTTCCCTGTTAAAATATAAGTTTCTATCAATCAATCAATCAATTTTGATTTGGAAATAAGAAGCAGCATAAACACTGCTAGAAGAGGTAAATACACCTGCCTCCAATGAAAGACAAAATACTTCTCACCTCCCTGACCCTGGATCAGTTTTTCAGCCATATGCATAGATGTAACAAATATATACGTGCGTGCGTGCACGTGTATGTGTTTTTGAATGTAATATAATACTGTGGTTTCTTTTCCTCTCAGTGTGATGCTCAAAAACATGTTAGTAAAATCAAACTGTATTTCAGTAGTTGTACTGTATGTCCATTTATAAAATATATGCAGTGTAACAAAATGATACAGAACATGAAAACAGAAGGAAGTTTTGGTCCCAGGTCAGCACAATTCTATCCTGACATTTTGGTCCAGATCTAGGCTTTTAATTTGTGTGTTTGGGATAAACATGTCAGTCATTAATTAGTATTAATGTATAATACTACATGAAATCTGTGGTTTCTTCATGGAATAATGTGTTTCAGTAGAATTTAAACACCATGTTATGAACATAGTGTACCGTACCGTACCGTACCGTGTGGCAACATCGAGATGGGAATAGTGTGTGTCAGTGGGGGTGAGCGCCGTTTTTCTTTTTCCGTGAGCCCCTGTCCCCAAAATGTCTGTGCACGGCCCTGAGCTACAGCTGTTTCCTGATTAACCCTGAAGAGTTTATTTGTTACATTTCGCCAAAGTCCCGTACAGTCGATATTTCCACAGCGACCACCCATCGCACCCAGCTGAAATACGTTGCTGTGTAAATACGCTTTTGTAAGTAAAAAAAAAAAACATATTTAAATACATTCGGCGACAAATCTTATGGTTATTTTATATATACAGTTGAAGTCGGAAGTTTACATACACTTAGGTTGAAGTCATTAAAACTAATTTTTAAACCACTCCACAGATTTCATGTTAGCAAACTATAGTGTTGGCAAGTCAGTTAGGACATCTACTTTGCGCATGTTTCCAAAAATTGTTTACTGACAGATTATTTCACTTTTAATTCACTATATCACAATTCCAGTGGGTCAGAAGTTTACATACACTAAGTTGACTGTACCTTTACATTTTTTATATTTGGTTGCATATCCTTTGCATGCTATGACTTCCTGATGTCTGTGACCCAACAACATCAAAAGGACTCTTGATATCTTATTTTCTGGTACTCTTACAAGCGATACTATAATGTCTCTGCATTTGAATGGATCTGTATGGGAATTGGGGGGTGGGACTAGATTTAGCTGTAAATTATGCTGGAACAGTATGGAAACAAATGGTTGACTAAATGGCTCTAAGTCATTAAGGGTCTGACATATCAAACAAGCCATAAATCATCACTCTGCTGCCAGAAATACAGTAGATATGGATGGTGTGGAAGTAAGCTGTTCTGTAGGCCCAAGAAAGCCCCATATGCAAGCTTTCATGCCAGGGCTGTTGGAGGAAGATGAAGAGTAAGAGGAGTATCCCCCGTACGCATGATCACACATATCACATATACTGACTACAGTACACGAAGAAAAGAACAACTCAAAGGGGACATAATAAAGCCCCAACTGACTAAAAGCCCTTAGGATAGATATAAACCAGACACATAAATAGATTAAGGAAAAGGGCGAAGAAGGTAGGAGACACCTGAGTGAAGTGCTAGTAACCTCTCCTCAGGCTCCTCAGGTCATGGGCTCCTAAGAAGAGGAAGAAAACATTACAAGTATAATCCAATTATTTTTATATAATCTTTGTAATTCTAGCAAATCAAATCAGATAATCACTAAATACAGTAGCCTTTTGATTTTTTGATATTTACTTTTTGATATATCCTCTGTTAATTAGAGGAAGTATTAACTTAGT
Organism: Synaphobranchus kaupii; assembly: GCA_029718625.1. Taxonomy (NCBI): domain Eukaryota; kingdom Metazoa; phylum Chordata; class Actinopteri; order Anguilliformes; family Synaphobranchidae; genus Synaphobranchus; species Synaphobranchus kaupii. The sequence continues at coordinate 66,691,572 of CM056378.1, forward strand.
TAAAGTATAAATTATGCATGCATGAAACTAATCCACCAAAAATGTTTTTTTTTTATCATACAATTGAAATGTCATAACTCCACCGGGTGAAACATCAACAAGAGAGTCTGAGACCAAATGGTCTCAAAGGGGGAATATGTGGAAGTAAGTAAGTTTCGTGAAACTGTTCTGTAGGCCCAAGAAAGCCCCAGATGCAAGCTTCTATATAAATATATAAATAATAGAGTCAAGATCTAGTGGAAAAGCACTGAGGATGGGGGGGGGGGGGGGGATGCAGGGTAGTTCCCTATCAACAAGGACGAAGGCATCTAGCATCCCAGTCAAAACAGGAATGTCTCCCTCCTGTTTTCCATAGCTAAGCAGGAGTTGTACATATAACAATAGATAAGATAGATCATGCTGACCGAACAGGCGGGAGAATAATAAAAAATAAGGGAAATTAAGAGAAATTACATGGTCTGATTAACAGGCACATGAGGATAAGTCACAAATAATTTTATTTGGTAGTTCAAGAGTGCCCCCAAGCGCATCGGGTACGAACTGGTTATATAACATGTACATTTTTCGCCTAAATTTGTTATTGGATAAAATAAGATATGACGAAAGGGTGTCACCGCACATTATTGGCGTATTAGTTAGGTAGAGGAGGAGTTATGATATACAAACTAATGTTTGTTTTTGTTTGGGGAATTCCTAATCCTCTGCGTAAGGTAAAGGACTTCCCGTTGGCGTCAATGCTTAATAAAAGGTTAAACTGAATAGAAGACTCTGCTATTTCCTTCATCTTCATGTTGAGAATTCTCCAGCTCAAAAACCGATCTCAAATTGAACCTAATGAGGAGAGAGTAAAGGACTTCCTTCCGCAATGGATAACTTGAAGGGTTTCTTCTCCTGACTTATTTTTCCATAGAGTTCAATAGGAACATTTTTCAGGAGAAACAACCCTTAAAGTGATCCATCCATATCTACTGCATATCTGGCAGCAGAGTGATGGTTTGAGGCTTGTTTGATATGTCAGACCCTTAATGACTTAGAGCCATTTAGTCAACCATTTGTTTCCATACTGTTCCAGCATAATTTACAGCTAAATCTAGTCCCACCCCCCAATTCCCATACAGATCCATTCAAATGCAGAGACATTATAGTATCGCTTGTAAGAGTACCAGAAAATAAGATATCAAGAGTCTTTTGATGTTGTTGGGTCACAGACATCAGGAAGTCATAGCATGCAAAGGATATGCAACCAAATATAAAAAATGTAAAGGTACAGTCAACTTAGTGTATGTAAACTTCTGACCCACTGGAATTGTGATGTAGTGAATTAAAAGTGAAATAATCTGTCTGTAAACAATTGTTGGAAAAATTACTTGCATCATGCACAGAGTAGATGACCTAATTGTCTTGCCAACACTAATAGTTTGCTAACATTAAATCTGTGGAGTGGTTAAAAATGAGTTTTAATGACTTCAACCTAAGTGTATGTAAACTTCCGACTTCAACTGTATAAATATATATACTGTATGTGACTATTCTGAAATAAATGTATTCTGTTGCTGAATGATACAGCTTCTTCTTCAATTCAAACTTTAAACCACGGATGTGCAGGGAATACTTCTTGAGATATTTACATTTAAATAAAACTAGCAGAAACCAGGTGGAAATTGCCTCTGGATGGCCAAAGTAAATATAGTTAACTAGCACAGTCAGAATTTGACCTGGGTCATAGGTACCACTGCACTATGCAGCAATGCCTTGATTCTGGGATCTCAAACTCCAGTCCTGGACAGCCAGATTATCTGCTGGATTTTGCGCTTTCCTGTCATTCGGCAGGAAATTTAGGCCTTGGTGTGTGGTTCTTCGACTACTTACCGAATCACTGACTTAAACTAAGCATGTCAGTCTTGTCACACACCCAAAACTGCACTGACACTGTGGCCCCCCAGGATTTCAGTTTGAGATCCCTGAGTTAATTGGAAGTTGCACTCAAGGATACCGTTTTACCTCTGGGTTGACTCTGGGTTGCAGTCCCTTACCTTGTGGAGGGGGGCGGTGTTGAGCAGGAGGCACTGGGTTGGAGGCCTGGGGTTGAATGGGCTGGGGGGGTGTAGTAGGCTACATTAGTAAAAAAAAAAACATTGAATTACTGACATTAATGCAATCATCCATGTCATCACCAGTTACTACATCAAGATATTTAATTTTTATTTGATTAAAGGGTAACTACTAGGGATGGGTATTAAGATTTCAACAATACTACTACCGGTACTTTAATGGCACTCTTATCGGTTCTTTTTGTTATTTTTTAAGAATAGAAAAGACAAATTAAGAACAGAATTAGCATTGCTTTATTCTCTAAACTTTCAGTAGCAAAAGCATACAACAGCAATGTCTTAAATATATCACCATTATGTTGTGATAATGGAAATGTAAAATGAATAGGATAAACAATTTACTATAAAATAAACAATATTCACAGCAAAAGACATTGACATACCATTCTTCCCTGCGCTATGACTTCTTGAGCGGAGAGAGTGGGAGAAGTTACTCAAAAATTAATAACAAAAAACTATGTTTTAAGTGTTAAGTTTGGCTTGGTCAAAAGCCGCAAAAGACAGGAAATTCAAATGAGCACCACCAAGCCAAACTTCAGCTCTCTACACTATCAGGGATTCCCAGTACTCTGTTTTTTTATATCTGACTGCTATACAGTTCTGTAGCTATGTTGGTCTACTGTATTTCAAACAACATGTACTCATCTCCGGGCAGATTGGTTCAAACCTTCTTTCAAAGAGCCATTACAGATCTATAACCAATGTCTAACCCTACTCTATAGCCTAATGCAGCAGTCGTAGGCCGCTTACTATTTTGAAGAGTATTAATTAGGCTCTTTGAGAGAAGGTTTGAACCAATCTGCCCAGTGATGAGTACATGTTGTTTGAAATACAGTAAACCAACATAGCTACAGAACTGTATAGCAGTCAGATATAAAAAACGGAGTACTGGGAATCCCTGATTAAAATAGGCTAAAATAACGGAGATCCTCCAGTAATAATTAGGCTAATTACATTCACGTTACCCCACCTCCCCCCGTAAATTAAAACTAAACCCGTCCGAACTGGGCTGACACATAACGTTACAGTTCTTAATCTGTCAATGTCAGGCTCTTCCAGTTTTAAGTTTCTTTTTTACCCAATGTAAGTTAGCAAGCTGGCTAGCGCCACATGGCAATGGAAGTTTTAACTTGGCTAATTATTTTAGTTGAAAATAGGGACTTTTTGCTGCAGCGATGGCTGCGGCGAAGGCTACGGTGACCGGAAATAACTTTTTTTTGTTTTGCGCATGCTTGAACTTGATTAGCTCCCGTCTGCCGCCGTAGCCTGTAGATCTAGAACGGCAAAAACACAAGTTTCACATAATCGCTATAACGTGTGGATTAGACGAGTGAATTTTACGTTATTATTGTGTTTTGAAATAAAACTTTTTTTTTTATTCCATTTTTCAGAAGTCATGTCAAGTCATGTCATCTGCTCCGATGTCAGCTCCTCGAGAGTGGTGGGGCCAACAAGCGTTCACAGTCGGTCAACTTTGATAATTCTCTACTTTTCTGTTCGTTGATATGCAGTTAGTTAATTCATCGTTCTCCATGTCATCAAGAACGAAACGCGAACACTGATCGTAAGGTAAATCTAAGTTGTCAGACTTGTTCACATCATATAACAATAAAAACTCTAACTAATTTTCTTAACATAATAATAGTTATGATATTTGCAAACATAATTTTGTGAACACAAGGATATCTATGCTCTGTAGGACCACACAGGTTTTGATAGAAATCCAAATATTCCAAATAAATAAATCAATAAATACATAATAATAATACATTTTATTCATTCTGTGCTTTTCATAGACCCAAAGCAGTGGATGCAGACAATTGTTCAAACATGCCCTATAGTGTAGTCATTTTTCTGTATTTCCACTATAAATTATTCTAATTTTGCAGTTTGATGTGGAACATACAGTTTCATTGACCACATTCTCTTGAGATGGTAAGATGAAGAAACACAGAGCCAAGTTGCATTAAATAATTTAGGAATGTTTGGATAGCATTGCTTTGGAATAGAGCTAGTTTATTTAGTGTGAGCTACGATAGGCAATATTGTTAGTTGTAACTTGGCTACATTTTGATATCAATACTTTAAAGGCAGGCCTAGTTTTTGCAAGTTGCAATTAAGGACTTATAGACAGCGCTCTGTAGGCTATGTGTTACTCTACATCGATACTCTACATCAGGAGTATGTTAAAATCAGCAATAATTGTTCATCACTGGTAGAACAATAGCAGTCAGGCGGAAAGTTTGACAATAGAGGGTAGAACAAAGCCCTTGGTTTGACTACCAAAGACTAGCCTATCTGGTAACACTTTACAATAAGGTTACATGAATTGGCATTAACTAATGTAGTTGTTAATATGAATTAATGATGTACAAATATATTAACAAAGTATTTTCAAACATTAACAAATGGTTTGAAATTACAAACCATTAGTTAATGTATTTGTCAACTGTTTATTAACAGTAGGCTACAATCCGTAATGTCTGCGCCGCGCTGTGTTTAGCTGAATAGTACAACAACACGAGCTGCTACTGACAACAACGTTTCATCTTAGTCCTCGGTGGCTCATCCGAAGTTGATTCAGAAGCTGACATGATGTTTTCTAGCTAAGAAAATGATTAGCTAGCTAGACCACATATATACACGTCTGACCAAAACAACAGCAGCAGTTGTGAGGCGGAATTCGATTAAGGATTGTAGCATTAACTAATGATAAATTAAGTCCATTATCATGGGCTAAACTTAATTACCATTAGTTAGGTAACGGTTGACAAATTACATTACATTACAGTCATTTAGCAGACGCTTTTATCCAAAGCGACATACAATAAGTGCATACAGAAACAAATACATTAGCTAAAGGTTTGTACTTTCAATAAGGGTACGAAATAATGAAAAGTTAAAGGTTGTATCAGCGATTTTGGGTGGAAACATAAATGATCACATTCATCTGATTTTTCCTCACGATCCGCTAGCTGCCCGCCCCATAAGCAGGCCGTCAAAAAAACGCGTCTCTGTAGGCAGCCTATGCTCCGAGATCGTACACAAAAACAAATGGTACTACCAACCACTCAAAACCAAAATAAACAGTATTCCAACCAATCACAATGATCTGCACAAACGCTAATACTCTTATCTCGCTGAAATCTTGACGGATTTACAAACGGTTTGGTTTCTTACAAACGTTATTAACGTGGTTATAATTCTGGATGCTTGAACACTATTTTTTAAAACATAACATAATTATTCATAAGTATGTTTGTTTGGGATTTCGCTTCAGAAGTGACGTCACGTTTGTGCAGATCATTGTGATTGGTTGGAATACTGTTTATTTTGGTTTTGAGTAGTTGGTAGTACCATTGTTTTTTGTGTACGATCTCGGAGCATAGGCTGCCTACAGAGACGCGGTTTTTTGACGGCCTGCTTATGGGGCGGGCAGCTAGCGGATCGTGAGGAAAAATCAGATGAATGTGATCATTTATGTTTCCACCCAAAATCGCTGATACAACCTTTAATCGAATGCTTTGTTAATGGATTTGTACATCATTAATTCATGTTAGCAACTACATAGCTACATTAGTTAATGGCAATTCATGTAGCCTAACATTATTGCAAAGTGTTACCGACTTTTTTTCTTCTTTAATTACAACAATAAATCACGTAACACGTAATAGCTAACACTAATAGTTTATCACTAACTGGCAACCAAGCGAACATCAGCTGAATAACTCTCAGACTTTCACTCAGTAGGCTAGATAGCATTGCTTTTGAAATTCAGAAGGTTCCATTAATTACGAGCGATTGTTTTATTTCAGTGTGGCTTTACCTCCATGCTGCTCTTTCAATTTTTTTCCTTCATTTTGTAAGCGCATGCGCACTTATGAACTTCCTGTAATCACGAATGAGGCCGATCACGAATGAGGCCAGGTCTGCGCGTCTGCAGATGGAGAGAGAGCGAGGTGCACGAGATCTCACAGTGCACGAGACTGTGTTTCCGGGTTGCCACTTCCGCCGATTTCAATAACCAGGTAATTACATTTCCGGTGTCATCAAAACAAATGGCGCAGTCAATGTACAATAAATGATGTTGTGTCCCTCAGTGGCTAGCACATCAAATAGCTGAAATTTTATTGGGAAATTGGTTAGATTTAGCGGCGTAAGGTAAGTAGCTAGCTATACCTCTAGCTACTTACCAAACGCTAATTACACCAATTTCCCTGATAATTTCAGTTATTTGATGTGTCCATACCACTCAACAATAACGTTAATACATTTTCACCAGTGAATACGCTAGTGGTTTGTGGGAACATTCTCCCCTGCACTCGAAAAATGTCTTGGCTTTCATAATCTGTAGCTATGTCTTAATGCCAATTTGGAGTAAAAATATAATGTTAGTAAGCTTTTAAAAGTAAGAGGACAAGGTAGCGCCGGAGTTTCACATTGTTTGGAAGTTAGACAGCTTGTCACCAAACATCGGCTGCTTTCGCGGCTACAGGCTAACATTATTCACCTGATTTTACTTGTAAAACGTCTTGGCTTTCATTAATTTTATGTCTTAATGCCAAACTCAGAGTAAAAATACAGTTTTAACCCCTTTGCGTAAATGCATAGTGAAGGTGACACCAGCGGAACCATTTTGCTTTTTGAGACATTCGTTGCTACTGCAGCCAAACTATTAGTGAAAATCACAAACTCTGTGTTTTAACTTTATTGGTAGATGATGTGTGACGATTTCTGCCGAATACAGAGTTTCTAAAGCCTTATTCGGACGGGATAAGTTTTCAGGACAATGTCTGTAAAGTAATTATTATCACAGCATGTCTGTAATGTCAATGGCCGACTCGGTCGGGATAAAGTATCTCCGTAATCAGCGTCTAGAATTACAGAGATGGGAGTGTCTACTCCATGTTGTCGTCACACCGAAAATGTTCCCCACGAGTCATACAACGTTACACATCCTATCTTCACTGCAAACTGATTGCTTCTGGTAGAAAATCGCTGGCAGGGAGCAATTGAAAAGACGCCTGCGGCATTATTAACGTTAGCTTGAGAAAAACAATGTTGAATTTATTTATTTATTTCGGCATGTGTATGATCACATTACATCACATTTCTGAAATATTCATTTAACACATACATTTCCAGCCGAAAAGGGATACGGGAAAAAAGCAGCCTGCTTATCAATGTCCCGCCCCACTTCCCTCACGATTTTAAATGATCATATTATACATTTGATTAAAACTGATATTTTTAGAATCACAACAGCATAGCTAAGTTTTCGTTATAGCAAAATTGATCAAGAAGGAGAGAGAAAGAAAAAAAAATAATACAAATAAAATAAAATACTCTAAAGTAAAACAAACCAGATTTTTAAAGTCAGATTATTAAAGTCCAATTAAGTAGGTTTAAATGTGCATGTCATACATTGGTCAAACAATATGTTTCAATGTTCATATTATACATTTGATTAAAACAGATATATTTAGTATCATAACATCGTAGCTGAGTTATCTTTATAGCGAAGTTGATCAAGAAGGAAAGAAGAAAATAAAATAAAATAAAATACTCTAAAGTAAAACAAACCGAATTTGTGCTGTCAGATTATTAAAGTCCAATTAAGTAGGTTTAAATGTGCTTAACATACATTGGTCAAACACTTTGTTTCAATGTTCATCTTATACCTTTGTTTAAAATAGATCTTTTTAATATCATAACATCATAGCTGGGTTGTCTTTATAGCAACTGACCAGGCAGGAAAGAAAAAAATAAAATAAAATGTATGTAAGGCTATAACTAGGCTACAATAGCTTACCTAAGGGTCATTCCGTGTAAAATAAACCAGTTTTCTGAAAAGTTCCTTGATGAAACTCCATCATAATAATCCATTGTGTGAAAAATGAACACACAAAAAATTAGCCTCATACGACATGTCGTTTCCGAGATATGGCCTCCTGAAATTTGCTCAAAACCTCAGTCTTTCGCACTCGCGAGTCATGAAAACTTTGGTATCCTAACTTACTTTCTTCCAAATGGCAAGAATATGACATCAGATTACTTGTACCCCCCTTCCCTTTTCAAGTTATATGCACCCAAAGTAGCCACTTTGTTCAGTCGCACATGGTTTTGGTGATTTTCGAGGTCACCCTATGCCCATACAAGTGGACATATACATCCCATATCACAGATGTATTATCTATAGGTATATGTCTATGGTCACAAGCAAGTACAGGCTAAACAATTAATTTGTAAAGGAATGACATCCATCCAAAGTTGGGTCTGGGTGAAAAAAAGTCAAAAACACAACCGTCCGTCTTGTCAATGGATCACCATGTGGACAGTTAAAACTTTTTCTGAAATTTATACCAGTTAAACAGATATATTAGGAATACTCATCAACCAAATTTCAGCTTTGGTACTCAACTCCTATACACCTATAGATCATACATCTGTGATATGGGATGTATATGTCCACTCGTATGGGCACTAGTGACCTCGAAAATCACCAAAAACATGTGCGACTGAACAAAGTGGCTACTTTGGGTGCATATAACTTGAAAAGGGAAGGGGGGTACAAGTAATCTGATGTCATATTCTTGCAATTTGGAAGAAAGTAAGTTAGGATACCAAGTGTCAGCTCTATTGCTGTTACCAATCCCAAGTTATAAGCTTCCAAATTCGGAAAATATCACATTCGTGTGTTTCCATGACTCGCAAGCGCGAAAGACGGAGGTTTTGAGCAAATTTCAGGAGGCCATATCTCAGAAACGACATGTCGTATGAGGCAAATTCTTTGTGTGTGTTAATTTTTCATACAATGGATTATTATGATGGAGTTTCATCAAAATCTGAGAGGGTCATGCAGGGACCACTGGTTGATTTGACACGGAATGACCCCTAAAGCTGCCACAAGCGGTTGCCCCTTAGTAGGCCTACTTTTGAGCCTGTTTTCTTTTTCGTTTTTTTTGCTCTCTGTCTTCTTATTTAATGTAACGTTACATTCATTTAGAGAACGGCCAATAGTTGTGGCTTGCACTTAGACCGAAGAGAGCACAGCCAAAGGCGTCCTCGAGTGCCTATGTGAAAAACCAGGAGAAAAGACTGGGGAAAACAGGACATTTAACAGTAGGTAAAAGACTCCGGAATCTTTACTGTCCCGGGAGCGCGCAGTCCGTAAAAGTTACTGACAGATTCAATGTCAGATTCAGACGGAGCTCCTCCGGTAATTATTACATTACCCCACCTCCCCGTGTAAAACTTATCCCGTCCGATTAGGGCTTAAGTGTCATTATTTCCCCGTAGCAAGTCCATTTAAGCAACCCCCCCACCTAGTCTATACCTACCCATGCGTGACATAGTGGACAATAGCGTCTATGTTTGAGTTCATAAATATATTTATTCATCATATAAAATTAGAATTCCGTCATAGCAACAAGATAAACCCAAAAATAGCCTGATCGTATGCCAGAAAAGCCGTGAAAAGCCCTGCTCACTCAAATGCAAAATAAACTGAAAATACTGTCTCATTCTACCATTGGTTTTAAGCCCAGTCTACATCAAACAGCCGAGAGGAGACCAGATGGGACGGGACGGTTTTAGAGAAGTTTTTTGAATTAAAGGTTGTATCAGCGATTTTGGGTGGAAACATAAATGATCACATTCATCTGATTTTTCCTCACGATCCGCTAGCTGCCCGCCCCATAAGCAGGCCGTCAAAAAACCGCGTCTCTGTAGGCAGCCTATGCTCCGAGATCGTACACAAAAACAATGGTACTACCAACTACTCAAAACCAAAATAAACAGTATTCCAACCAATCACAATGATCTGCCCAAACGTGACGTCACTTCTGAAGCGAAATCCCAAACAAACATACTTATGAATAATTATGTTATGTTTTAAAAAATAGTGTTCAAGCATCCAGAATTATAACCACGTTAATAACGTTTGTAAGAAACCAAACCGTTTGTAAATCCGTCAAGATTTCAGCGAGATAAGAGTATTAGCGTTTGTGCAGATCATTGTGATTGGTTGGAATACTGTTTATTTTGGTTTTGAGTAGTTGGTAGTACCATTGTTTTTGTGTACGATCTCGGGGCATAGGCTGCCTACAGAGACGCGTTTTTTTGACGGCCTGCTTATGGGGCGGGCAGCTAGCGGATCGTGAGGAAAAATCAGATGAATGTGATCATTTATGTTTCCACCCAAAATCGCTGATACAACCTTTAAGTTTTAGCGGTGTGTACTGTCCAGTTTTAGAACGTCTGCTCTCGTCGGCCAGCATGTCAAGTTTTAAATCCGGAGTTTTAAGAACGTAGGAAACGTAACGTAGGCTACGTAATAGAGGAAACATATTCTCTTAACCAATCATGAAGCAGCACAGCGGATTGGAAAATATGGCGGAATTTTGGACGGCAGAATTTTTTGAAGAAATTTTTTTGAATTTTTTGAAGAAAGACCAAATTTATGTCCTCTCCTTTCTTCGCCGTCTTTGTCGTCTCCTCTTCACTAGAAGTACGCCGACTAGTGCCGCAATGGCATCGCTGTCACTGTCAGACATAACGTTAACAAAGCTAGCTACTGTAAAAAAAAACAAGTGACAAGTCAAGCCAACGTTATTAACAGGATAGCTACATCATATTTAGACCACTCGGTACCAAATATGCCAATATTGTTTCTAGCTATGTTTAGCTAGAAACAAAATACACATAGAAAGATCACAAGAAGAAACAAACAGTGAAGTACACGGAGTGACCATTTCACGGAGGATGACTATGTGAAAATCAAAAAAGGACGGGCGGGACACCCTCTACTGAAGGAGACTGCTGTGCCATCACCTGTTTTTCTTCATGCACCGAAAACAACTGACGAGCAGGTAACTAATAAATGATTGCATGCGTGATCTATCTATTCAGCTAGCTAGCTAGCTAGTTGCCACGATTGTGAAGTCATGGAAGTGGTCAAACTTTTCCTGCAAATTGGTAGCCAGTGTGCTTGCTTGTATCTGCTGTGTTATTCTGTAGCATGTTTGTGTTTAGCTGACTTGTTGTCTACCAAATATGTAACTTTACGGCAAAGCGGATTGTGTCGGCAACTGTGGAGTACAGCAGATAGCCTACAGGCAGATACCCTGGCTAATCTACAACTAGCTCCACCGCCGTACTTCCACTGAGAATTTAGGTGAGCACAAAATAAAGGATTCAACGATAGTTTGACTTGAAAAATGATGGTATAATCACTGAAAATAACCCCGATAGACTGTCGTCGTATTTTATTTGCTTTGGGTGCACTGTGGAGTGTTTAAGTGCGTTTGGTAGTGGATGCTACTAGTTTCCTACGAGTTGCGCTAGCATTAGCAAAGTGTGTATGTCCAAAAGAAGGGACAGCATGGAATTATCTGAAAATGGTGTCCATCAATCAACTACATCATGGGTAAGTCGTAATTGAGACATTATGTCCAAAATTCCGAACTATCCCTTTAAGTTGCCATGTTACCGCGTTCCCCTCTAATTTCAACAGCGCAGGAAATATTACGGACTGGGAAAATTTCAAATAAAGCTTATTAATAGACATGCAGGGATTAAAGGGATTATTTACCTTCTTAAGCCACATTATGTTAGCAATAGCTATGCATGCCATGAAGAATAAAATTCCCATGTTCATTATGCTTATTGTGTTATATTGCAAACAATTACAAAGAAGAGGTAACAACAGAGGTGAATAGGCTCTTAATTAGGCAATTGAACACAAGTTTAGGTTCCTTCATAATGTTTTCCTTAAACTTGTTAAAGGTATACTATGTAGTTTCATTATAAACAACTCGTTCTTTGTTCACATTCAAATTTTCTCCACAAAAAACATTGTATGTGTTCTTGTGGTCTAATAAACATGTTGAATGTATTTCCTACCTCATAAGTCGTTCGCAAAGTGTTTTTTTGTTTATGTTTTTAAGCGGTGCAGCCGCTTCTATACGTGACGTGTGTCCGTCTGTCCGTCCGTCTGTCCGTTCGTAGCATGAGATTTAAACCAATCAGGAGTCGCCTAGGCATCACATGCCCGGGAATACAATAGTAGCTTGAGAAAAGCATGCCCAGCTTCAGACAGCTCTATCTCAAAAAATATACATGTCACAGCTTAGATATTCACATAGTAGGAATCCTGGGAACCAGATGCACATCTGTATATAATATGTCTTGTGTAGCTTAAAAACTGTAGTCGTGGTCACAAGTTAGATAATGGGTTTGAAATTGAAATTACCAGCTGCCGCTAGAGTGGAGTTTTGAACATTCCACCATTTGTGTGAATGGGGAGCATGGTTTTCAAACAACACTGAATATTTTACAAACTAAAAATGTCACAGCTTAGATATTTATACCGTAGGAATTCTGGGAACCACATGAACATTTTGATACATATTATGTCTGTGTACCTTAAAAACTGTAGTCGTCATCACAAGTTAGAAAATGGGTTCGAAATTGAAATTACCAACTGCCGCTAGAGTGGAGTTTTGAACATTCCACCTGTTAGCAAGGTGAGTCGCCATAGCAACCCCCGAAGCAAAATCAATACAAAATCTACCACCAGTGTTCTGCTGGACCCAGTCAGTTATGGAACGGCCCAACAATGCATGCACCCTCTTGTTGAGTTTGGAATTCCATTGTTATTGTTCAAGTAATAACTGTAATCTTTCCTGTTTGTTATCAGAGTACTAACTGTCATATTTCCTGTTTCTTCTGAAATACCAATTGCTGTCCTTTTATCTCTATCTCTCTTTTACATGTTTGTTAAATGCAATGTCTGTAAGTATACTAATTAATAAGAAGCATAATGTAAAAATATCACCAAACCAGAGGCCATTGTTTTTGTGCATGTAAACAACACACACATTTTCTATTGCATTTTTTTTATATGATTGCTCAAAACCTGCACCGCTTACTTCACCACCTGGGTGTGATTTTTAATGTTACACTGTTGACATCCTGCCGCCATTTTTAAAGCCATAAACAGCTAAAATGGTGTAAACGTCATGAATGGGCGGTTCCTGCTCATTTGATTGACATGGCCAGGCCATGTGGGCAGGCTTCCAGGTAAACTCTTCTTTTAGCTTAGGACCAAAACATTCCTCACGCAAATATGCGAACGTGGACGCTTCGAACTACGCAAACTATTTTCCTAATATGTATATTAAATATTTATTAGGGGTGTAACGGTACACAAAAGTCACGGTTCGGTATGTACTTCGATTTTGAAGTCATACTTCGGTAACAGAGAGCATAATTGCTGCGTCGTGGATCGTCTAGGCTACACTCGGACTCAGATAAGCGTATCTTTTTTCATTGCTTTCAGCTGTTGTTAGGTAATTGAACAGATTGGAGTCACTCGGTAGCTTAGTTTATTTTGAATTGTTAGCAGAGAGTCCGTAGCTTGCTCGCTGTAATTGGGCCAGCTACCTGTCTTTTGTGTTGCTAATTAGAACTAGTTGAATTAGAACTCACTCTGAGGTGATGAGCTGCAAACACGCTTAATATACACACAGGTGAAACTGGTTCCAACTAAATTAGCAACACAAAAGACGGGTAGCTGGCCCAACTACAGCGAGCAAGCTACGGACTAATTGCAAACAATTCAAAATAAACTAAGCTACTGAGTGACTCCAATCTGTTCAATTAACTAACAACAGCTGAAACCAATGAAAAAATATACGCTTATCTGAGTCAGAGTGTAGCCTAGATGATCCACGACGCAGCAATTATACACTCTGTTACCAAAGTGTGACTTCAAAACCGAGGTATGTACCGAACCGTGACTGTTGTGTACCGTTACACCCCTAATATTTATATAGAAATATTTTCCCAAAATAAATCAGAGATACCCTCAATTAAAATTTTTTACAGACATCCAAAAACTCCCAATCCTCTTAGGAGAGGAGAGGACGTGCTGTGACCTGGCAGCACAATATATACCTGCCTGCCATCGTCTTAGGGACAGTGAGTGACAGAGATCATTATAAACCAATTAAAATTTTTTATATTTATTATATTAACTTTATAAGATCATATGTGTCGTTCTCATCATCATTATTATCATTTCTATTGATAATTATAATTTTTAATTGTACTTTATTATTTTACATTATTGTTATTTCTAAATCCATAATCAAAGAAAAGTTCTTGTTTTCATGTATGGTTACTGTTCATTCGTTTCTAGTCTTTGCTGTTTTGTATTGTTCAGTGTCAGATGTATGTCTTCCACTGTTTTAATGCAGTATGCTTAGACAATACAGATTCAATGTCTTGTCATGCCAATAAATCAAATTCAATTGAGTCCACGGTCAGAGAAAATGTGTGAAACGTCACCACAATGCTTGTGCGTCGTCATGCGCGTCTGAGAAGAACACGTGATAAGCAATTTTCGGGGAGCCCTTTTCCTCTACGTGCTCAATATCGCCATCTAGTGTTGTGAAACTACATAGTATACCTTTAACACAATGCAGGTCTGGCTCGTTATCATGTGCTTTGCCTTTGAATTTTTCATTATTTACAAAACGATACGTTTTAGTGGCCATGTGGCCACAATTTCAATTATGAGCCTATTGATTCACCTCAGTCTTTAATTTGATCAGTTTTTACCTCTTTAATTGTTTACAATATAGCACAATGTGAATATTGGGCTTTTATTCTTCATGGCATGCATAGCTATTGCTAACATAATGTGGTTTAAGAGGGTAAATAATCCCTCTAAACATTAAAAACACCTAATTAAGAAAAATTAACAGCTTGTTAAAATTCTGGTATTGCAATTGTGGTTGGAACAAAAACAGGCATAGGCCTACACAGGGATACTCCAGGACCAGGGTTGAGAACCACTGGCCAAGACCTCAAAACTGATCTACAAATCACGATCATTCCCCATCAAATAAAAACAAATAAAAGCTGTGCAATTGTATTTGTATTAATAAAATTAAATGTAGGCCTATTGCATCGTAATGGTTTTATTTAGTCTGTCCGCTTACGAAACGATGCACATTGGTGCCGCCCCTTGATTCCAAACGGTTTCTGTATGACATTAAAAGGGCATTGATTGTGTACATTGATTGTAAAAACGTATCCATCAACAAAACAAGTTTCTACAGATCTGTTTGCACCCAACAAAAAAGTAGGCCTTATAGGCCTACTTACTGCACATACAATGGGGGAAATAAGTATTGAACACATCAACATTTTGTCCAGTAAATGTATTTCCAATGAGCCTATTTAAGTGAAATTTGCACCAGACTTTGGTATTAACTCAAAAAATCCAGACAAAAAATCTAAACATTAAAGTCCATATGTAAATAAAGTTATGTGTAATAAAGTGGAATGAAACAGGAAAAAAGTATTGAACACACTAAGAAAAAGCAGTAAACCACAGCAAGGAAAGGCAAGGAACCAGCTGAAAACCATAACTAATTAGGAGGCAACTCTACCTCCAATCTGTGCTAATTAATGTCAGCTGGGTTAGAATATATTGATAGGCTATAAAAGGTTTTTTTTGTTACCAAGGTGCCACACAAGAAACATCTAATGATGGGTAAAAGCAAAGAGCTCTCTCAAGACCTTCGCAACCAGATTGTTGCAAAATATGAAAAACATTGGCTACAGACGTATTTCACAACTTCTGAATCTTCCAGTAAGCACCATTGGGGGCATTATCCGTAAGTGGAAGCAACATCACTCCACCATCAACCGGCCACGCACAGGAGCTCCTCGCAAGATTTCTGATCAGGGAGTCAGAAGGATACTTAGAAGAGTAGCCAAAGAGCCAAGGACCACTAGGAAAGAGCTCCAGAAAGACTTGGAGGCAGCAGGTACAACTGTGACAGAAAGGACAGTAGGCAATGCACTCCACCGCCATGGCCTCTGTGCACGCTCAGCCCGCAAGACTCCACTACTGAAAAAAAGACATGTTGAAGCTCGTTTAAAGTTTGCCAAACAACATTTGGACAAGCCAGTGAAATACTGGGAGCATGTACTCTGGTCAGATGAGACCTTCTTGGCTGTCACACAACACACCATGTTTGGAGGAGAAATGGCACTGCACATCACCCGAATAACACTATACCAACAGTGAAGTTTGGAGGTGGAAGTATCATGGTGTGGGGCTGTTTCTCCTCTCGTGGTACTGGCAGACTTCATATCATTGAAGGAACAATGAATGGAGCCATGTACAGAGAGATTCTTGAGATGAACCTGCTGCCATCCACCAGGATGCTGAGGATGAGACGTGGATGGATCTTCCAGCAGGACAACGATCCAAAGCATACAGCAAAGGAAACTCGCAATTGGTTTCAGAGAAAGAAAATCAACTTGTTGGAATGGCCCAGTCAATCACCTGACTTAAACCCAATTGAACATTTGTGGAAGCATCTGAAGATCCAGATTCACAAGAGGGCCCCTCGCAATCTTCAAGATTTAAAGACAATCTGTGTAGAGGAATGGGCCAAAATCACACCTGAATACTGCGGGCGATTAGTTACTTCATACAGAAAGCGCCTTGAAGCTGTCATTATAAACAAAGGCTTCTCCACTAAGTATTGAATTAATTTCAGTTAGGAAAAAAGTATTGAACACACTATGTCATTCCACTTTATTACACATAACTTTATTTACATATGGACTTTAATGTTTAGATTTTTTGTCTGGATTTCTTGAGTTAATACCAAAGTCTGGTGCAAATTTCACTTGAATGGCCTCATTGGAAATAAATTTACTGGGAAAAATGTTGATGTGTTCAATACTTATTCTAATTGGGCCTAACAATGCACAATTAATAAAATAAAGCAAGAACGTCAACAAAACAAAAAAAACAAAACAATGGTCTTACTCTTAGGAGTACTTTCATCTTGTTTTCCTGGCAGAGAAGTCCTTGATTATGTCTGTAAAATCCAGTTCACAGAGGAAGCTAACGTTAGCTGCTGCTGGACTAGCTGTCAGTTGGTTGTTTTTGCTAACATGCTGCTAGCAGTCTCTATGTTTCCCTTTTCCACTGGTTGAATGGAAGAAGGTTTGAAAAACCCAGTTAGCTTGGGGTTTTTTTGTAGCAACTCCTGTTCACGAATGTCTTTTTCTTTCTCTTTTAGTTTTTGTGATCTGCTGGCGTGCTTTCATAACTCCGACATTTTAGCTTCTGACTATAACAAGCAAAATCAGCACATTTAAATATAGCCACCAAAGACGTAGCCTGCCTAAATATGACTTTGCACACCCATTGCATGAATCTGACCAAACTAACGGTAGCCCAGTGGCGTAACCAGGAATATTTTTTTAGGTGGGTAAAAATGGGTGGACCGAAAACTTTCCAGCAGTAATCCTTCAAACAAGACGCAACTACCGGGTAGCCTATGTGTTTTTTGCTTTTTGTTAATAAATGAATGGATGAATTAATTAATAAATAGAATTAATCTGACCAGACAACCAATTAACAACAAAAACATTATTTCAAGTGAATTAGTCACTCACTGGCAAATTACAACTTTATATTCAAGGCCCCGGGCTTCAGCCCATGTAAGCCTGTGCAGTAAAGCACCCCGGATGATCACATTTGATCATATTGATAGGGTAATTATTTAAGCAAAGATAGCCTATGCATGATTTGTTTTTTTCTATCAGCATGGCAGCCAACACACACATCATTTATAACATTTTTAATTGACATTAACATAGAGTGTGACAGTTGTGTCCACAAATGCTCCATGAGTCTGTGATGATCCTTCAGCTTGACTGCCGCTTCACTGACAGGACAACGCAACGTTGATAATGGCCAACTAACCAACTTAGTACAGGTAGTCTAACCATGCAGCACGCTGCCGACCAGCTGAGTTATCCCCTCCGCAGTAGGCAGTAGCCTAGTGGATTGAGTGAGCTAACTCAACCTCAAATCCTCTATCGCTAGCATTTGTATATATATTTAATAGCCTACATTATTTTAATTGCCATGTCCGGCCAGGGGAAGGCATTGCCTTCCCCAGCCTTACACACCCTCCGCCTATGGTTTGATAATTTCCGACTTGTGCATTCAAATGTAAAATGATTGTGGATATTGGCAGAGGACATGGGTATGTCTCTCACAAAAAAATATGTTCACTCTAGCTAAATCCGTCTTTATGGAAAAAATAAAAAACAGTAGCCTAGCCTACTTTCGCCCCGGACGTCCCCTACACTGTAGCTAATTGAACGCTAATTCACCCACTCTCGCACTTAATGGGACTCCACTCCATAACATTAGTGCTTCACCTCTATGACACTGTGTTCTTGTTGTATTGGCTATCTAACACTGAGGGCTAATGGCTCTGGTATAGCATAGCCTACCTGCAGTGGATAGGCCAGTGAGAGATGAACTGCGAGCAAGGGAATCGAAAACAGCGCATCTCCACATGTATATGATGTAGACTACTTTCGCTAGATGTTTGGAATGATTGCTCGTGTTCCCTCCCTTACACGCAAAAGACCTGTTGCACTTGTGGCAAGGAGCATTGTCGGCATCGACTGAACCAGACGTTTAGTTCTCTCTGCCATTGTCACTCAGAGCAGGTTCTCTCTGGGTCTGTGTGCATGTGAAGTGAACACCTCTCGTCTCCCGTATCACGCGTGTGTTTGAGAGGGCAGAGGGAGCCGGCCCCACCCCTACGGCTCCGACTCCGAGAGAGAGAGAGAGAGAGAGGGAGAGAAATATCTCTACAGGGTTGTTTATGTTTGGACTCGGGAATACTGAAAAGAAAATGCATCTTTGCAAGTTATAAATGGGGTCAGATAGATAAAAGCCGCAAGATAATGCTTGTGACGTTTATGTAGCTTAAATTAACATGAAATCTATCTCTTAATTTCTCCAATACCGATAGAAGAACCGGGGACGTCAGAGCCTATCGATACTCCGGTCTTTAATAATTTAGAACCGGGGCCCATATAACACCGGGTCTCGGGGCACACCCCTATTAGGGGGTGCTCTGTTTAAGGTTTTATAAGGTGTGAGTGTCACAGAAACTTGTTAAATGGCTTAAATGAAACAAGACAGGTGTACCATTTCAATACAAACTTGAGATTTATTTTGACTTAAGTCAAAATAAAGTGCCACAAATGCAAAGAAACTTTAGATAAATGCAAAAAAAAATGTTTGACTTTAGTTTGCAACAAAATACTGAGAGCTACATAAGTGAAACAGGTAAATCTATACATTTCCTGGATCATAAACTCCATGTCCAAGTGTGCAAAATCTGAGGATCATATGCAGAACTACTAAAGATCTATGATGCGAAATATAGGCAGTGTACCCTGTTGTCCATTAGTGTCTCCAAATCTATCCAAATGGCTAAATTGTACACTGCTCTAAATAAAATGGGAAAAAAAGATATATTTAACTACAAATCAACAATTTTGGCTCATAAAATCACTTATGCATAATTTTCAAGTAGGAATTACTGTCTTTTCATCAGTATAGGGGGGTAGATATCTATGGGTCCAAAACCCTTTCCAGAACATAAAATTAATACATTTGGTTTTGTCCATTATAAAGCATATACATTTGCCCCTTCTGATGGTTTAACCTCTTAATACCAAACGCCCCCTAGCGGTAACGCGGGCGTTACGGAATTTATTAAAATTTATATTTAATTAATTTAATAATATATAATAAACTGCTCACCTCAATATTTTGATTAAATATCCTTAAGATATATCCATTCCTTCTGGGAAAGTTGATTACGACTCGTTCGGCTGTGTTCACTTTGGCGTTGTGGAACTCAGCCAGTTTCTGGAGTACCAATCCCCTGGCTTAGTATATGTTAGCCAGAGTGGTTTTGAACTTGTTTGCAGAGAATTATGCAAAACCGTCGTCAATTGGGTGTATTTCTTTGACTGATAGCACAATAGGCCTATCTGAAGTGGGAAAAACTGTCTTCGACCTGCCTCCACTCCGAGTATTATTTGCTTTCCATTGGGTTTTAAAACTGTCTGTCAAATATTCCAGCCAATAGCCAAGACTCTTATCTTTCAAACAAGCCCTCATTCAACACAATGCCGTCGTATATCAAGGAAATACAGCCCTGCGTATAAGGAAGTGGCAACCACACGTAATTATCGAACCAAGATGGCGCAGTGTTTTTACCTTGTAGCGTAGCTCGCTACATTCCGTTTAGCAAAGCACAATTCATAAGGTAACTGCGCTGTTTATATTTTTACTTTACAGTCTCTTTCATACAGTTTTTGGTTAGTTATGTCTAGGTTATTCAGGAGTTTCTCCGTGCAGCAGAAATATGGTTTTGCAGTCTCAGTGACGCAGAGTGATATAAGGTAACAGATTATTTTGCCGGTATACCAGTGCGAATTCACTGTTATGTAAAAAACGAATCCCTCTGAATTAAATGAATATAGCTAACATACTATATTGTAACAATGGCAAGCTAGCCAGCAAAATTACACATAGCAGCTAGCTATCTATTTGTGTCTGAGACAAGTAAGTGCAGCCCTGTGTAAGAGGAATTATCAAACCGAGATGGCGCAGTGTTTTTACCTTGTAGCGTAGCTCGCTACATTCTGTTTAGCAAAGCACAATTCATAAGGTAACTGCGCTGTTTATATTTTTACTTTACAGTCTCTTTCATACAGTTTTTGGTTAGTTATGTCTAGGTTATTCAGGAGTTTCTCCGTGCAGCAGAAATATGGTTTTGTGGTCTCAGTGACGCAGAGTGATATAAGGTAACAGATTATTTTGCCGGTATACCAGTGCGAATTCACTGTTATGTAAAAAACGAATCCCTCTGAATTAAATGAATATAGCTAACATTACTATATTGTAACAATGACCAAAAACACATCTAAATTAACTTTTATTGCCAATTATCAGATTTTATTGTAAAACTTAAAAAATAAATGATATTGAGACTTTTCTGGAACCTGGGCCATTTTGCACAATTTGGCACAATTTGTGCCAACTTTGGTAACCGAAATGGTTCACCTGAAAAAAAGCTCTGTAGAATTTGAATGATTTGAGATATTGACACCATATCTTTAGCAGAGATAGGCAGCATATTGAGGAATCACAAAGAGGAGTTATTTCCTCCATATCTATTGTAGCTCATCAGGTAAAAAATCTGAAATTTGAATTTAGGTACCCGTTTTTTGTTTTTTCACAATTTCTGTACATAAATTGTTGTAGTTAAGTAGCAAGAAGGGTATGTATATGAATTATGACTACTTAGTCATAATAGTGCAGTTCTCTGTTTTAATAAAAGCTATGAACCATATTTGTAGCCTTTACAGTTTTTGAGATAAACAGCTTTGTTTGTCACTAGTAAAAACAGGCGAGAATTGGTATATTTTGCCCTTGGTTTTAAGAGGTTAAGATAAAAACATTGATTAAAAAAATCATTCACTCTTGTACCTCAATAAAACATCACTTTTACCTGTACTCTACAGTATGTATACTATACTTTTTATGTTCCCATTCATAATGACTCCAAGGAAAAAACTGACATGAATCTACCACATATCAACACACAGTAAATTGGAATGAGCATTTTCCATGCCCTAATGACAAGTATATACGTCATAGCCTATATTATGCACAATAACATGAAAATAAAATAGTATTTCACCCAGGGGTCGCGTTAGGCCGGCATTTGCCGGATTTGACCGGTTTTTAATGACAAAGGCCGGAAAATGTAATTCCCTCCGGACATTTGGGCCGGTAAAAAAACCAAAAAAATATTTTACTTTGCAATATAGTAATTTCTCAAAACCACGGCAATTTATCATTAGGCCAATTATCACCGCAAATCAGACACCGCTACTCTCAGAGACGCAAAACACGACGCTATTCCAATGATGACAGCTCTCCGGGGCTACGGAGGATTAAGATTTCAAACAGCCTGTGAAGTTTTGATCCGAGAATTTCCCGACATTTATTCTGACTGGGCGAAGGTGGCAAAGATGGCCTGTGTCATTCCCGTGTCAAGTGTACCAGCAGAGTGGGGATTCTCGCTCCAAAACCGGATCAAAACCGCACTCAGAAGCCGCCTGCAGGAGGAGAAGGTTACGCGACTCATGCGTATCTCAAGCTGCATTAAAACTTACGAGACATTCGATTTCAGATCAGCAGCTGCTCACTTCCATGACATGAAGCATCGTCGCAAATGAAAGGAGCCTATATGGATTGCTCGTTTTTTTTTGCCAGTTATGAAAAGGCCGTTTTTAACTGTCAGTAGGCATAGGCTACTTGAACTTAATAGGCTATAAGCTTGATATAATCAGCATTTTTTTCCTTGTTAAATCAATAGCCTACACTGTTCTGGTCTGACTTTCCCGAAAGCGTTGTTTGTTAACGTTAGGTCGGATCCCAATTGTCACGTGTTGTTGCTGGCTCTTTTCCTTATAGCATCTTCCGCAACTCTGCAATTTGCCTTGGAGTAAAGAAATGTTAAAATCGTTATTCAAAATGAGGTTATTGCTTGCTATTCTGAATAAAAATGTGTTCTAATAAACTAATGATGCAAAATCAAGACAGCTTCTGTTGTTGAGAAAACATTACGCACGTAGTCACGCACACAAAATGCGCAATTTTAATGTAATTCATCCGCTTGTGCAAGGCGAAGTTGTTATATAAAATTTGTATATTATTCCTTTATTTTCAAATAGTTTTCAGTCCAAAATATAATACTATGCTGTAACATATGTTGTTAGGCTACATCATTAAATGCACCTGCCTGTCGTACATGCAATGAAAATAGATATGGCCGTTTTTTTTTATCACATGTCCGACAAACTGTAATCATTCCGGACATTCTGGCCGGAAGTTTAAAATCCTAGCGCGACCTCTGATTTCACCATCTGCAAATTGCTGCCAAATGTTCATCTTCAATAAAAATCGGTAGCCTCCATCAAACATAAAATTAACGATTAAGTATGTGAAATGCACTCAAAATGCGAAAATAACAATAGGCCTATCAATTATATTGGAAAGACAGTGCTTGAGTGGAAAAACAAACATACATATGTAGCCAGCGAGACCAACCGCATTTTAGAAGCAGTACTACTTAAATATCTGGAAGGGAACACTCCAGTCGTGGAACACGGTTTCTCTGGAGCTTGCATAATACTAGACCGTTAAAACGAAAACTGCCGTTATGCTGGGCTCTAATTATTTGTTCAAAGCACCCAGTAAGACATGGCATATACCATTGCTAAGGTTATAATGTACTCTATTGGACAAAAGAGCCGACAATTAAACCAGAATGAACTGTAATGAATGAGACAGGCTTGCAGGGCATGGGGGTTATTACGAGTCACGTTTCAGATGTAATAGCGGTATAAAATGTTGTATATTTCTCAAACGGATTGTACCAGACAATAAATTACCACTGAATTCTTAAATGATCTCTCTATATAAAACCAATGGTAGTTCACAGTCCCAAAAAAGTTCACGTTCATTTCTTCCATTTTTTTAAAATGAGCTGCTCCGATCTAACAATATTGCACACATTTTTGTGAATTAGATAATCGCCCCAACTCATTCCAAAGTGATTATTACTACTACTGCTAACGGTTAAAATATGTACTGTACCTACAGTCACCTACTACCCAACTCTCAGCACGAAATCAACTCGACTCAGAAGTTCTTTAGAGTTTTAACAGAAATGCTGTAGCCTACACCCTTAATAATCGGGTTTAGCCTAGCTACTCAGCGTGGATCAACCAGAAACCTTGACAAAGGTATTCTGTTATATCAAATGATATTCCAAGATGCCAACACTTTAATAGCCAACTTTTTATTACAAAATTATTACATGTGACTGTTTGCAACTGAATTGCAGTATAAAACATAATATACAGTTGTGTTCAGCTAATGACAGCAAATAGGCTACTTCTTATTTAAAGTGTTGGCATTTTTATTTTAGAACCCAACAACAACAGTGAACACATAAATACAATTTTGTATAATAGAAGAAATAAATAGTCCAATGGTTCAAATAAACATATTTTCGGTGTCCAAATAAATCTTTACCAAATACTATTTAAAACTAATAAATGAAACAGGCTCCTGTACAGACACATGCATCAAGATCTGGCTTGTTTGTCGGATTTGGCTGGCTATCTCTCCTATACAGCCATCCATCCACCACATTTTCAGTAGGCTACTGGATTCTAGGATCTGAGAAAAAATAATATTTATATTTGCATAGACTAATAAAATAGCTATATGCAAATATAACCATTCAATGTCTATTCTTAGGCCACGTAATATCTAACGTTACAATCAATGACCGACAGCGTTATTTTAGGCTATAGGCCTAACGTTAAACTTCTGCTAGAATATTGGAGATGGGAAAGTCGTAAATAAATGTAAACTGGATGCGATTGCAAACTAGCTTGAAAAGTAGCTAAGGGAGAGTGAACAGAAAACAATGAGCATAGGCTATTAAAAAGGGCCTGGGTAAAAGCCGGAATTGAACGGCGGATTGAAGCTCGGAATGGCCAAATGCTTGTAGCACTCGCTGTGGAATGAGTATCAATACAATCTTAACAGTTTCTGAATGGGCGTCATATGTTGTTTCATTTGAGCACGGAATTTCCATGAAATATAAATTTGAAATATATGAGAAATTGATCAAAACTAATAGCATTACCAGGCATGTTTCAGAGCCCCTCATCACCCTTTTGGAATAAGACATCAAGATAAGGTTTTTAACTTTTTAAAGTGCAGATTTTCTTCTTTAAAATGAGTATATTCAATCCTTGATGACTCAATTATAAGTTGATCAAAATTATATTTTAATGGAAAAGCCTGTTGGAGAGGATATGAATATATTTGAATATAAAGCCCTAAGAATCACATTCTGCATTCTCACATCAAGGCATGATGTATACCAAATGAAAGCTCTGGATCTGCCCTTCAAGTACGTATACATGATGTTATGAGTTCACACGGAAATTGTGCATTATTTGGACTGCAATCAAGTCTGGCCATTACATCTACCATAAGTCAATTATCATTCAGAGCCCCTTATAACCCTAACAGAATAAGACATCAAGAAGAGGTTTTCACCTTTAGAAAGGGCAGAGCTCTCCGTTTAATATGAGTATCTCCAGGTCTTGATGACTCAATGATAAGTTGATCAAAATCACGTTTCAATTACATCAGTTTGTTAAGATGAAATGGTGTCCATTTCCTCTCCAAGCCCCAAAATTCATATTCTGCATTCACAAATCAAGGCATGGTGTTTACCAAATGAAAGCTCTTGATCTGCCCTTCATGGACATGTATATGATCTTATGGGTTTGTACAGAAAATATCTATTGTTTAATGACTGAAGACTTATATGCCCTCTTGGTGATATATGTGTCCTAATTCCACTCCAAATCCCAAAAGACTGTGTTCCTATTTACTCCCCACAAAGTGTTCCACATCAAATTAAACAGCACAAATTTATCTTTAAAAAGAGTCCAATCAAACTCTGGGGTCTAACTGGCTCTAATAGTGATTCCAGTTTCAATCTACAGATATTTAGAGAAATGAATGGTCCAGTATGACTCCAGTCATGAAATAATATATTTTATTTGTGAAAACCGTAACATCATATGCATGTCCTCGAAGGGTAGATCCCGAGCTTTCATTTGGTATGTGATTTTTGGGGCTTGGAGAGAAAATGGACACCATTTCATTCCAACAGACTGATGTAATTAAAACATGATTTTGATTGACTTATCATTGAGTCATCAACGACTGGAGATACTCATCTTAAACTGAGAGCTCTGCACTTTCTAAAGGTGAAAATCTCATCTTGATGTCTTATTCCGTTAGAGTTATAAGGGGCTCTGAATGATAACTAACTTATGGTAAATGCAATGGCCAAACTTGATTGCAGTCCAAATATTGCACAATTTCTGCATGAACCAATAACATCATGTAGATTTCCTCGAAGGGCAGATCCAGAGCTTTAATTTGATATACATCATGCCTTGATGTCTGAATGCGGAATGTGATTTTTGGGGCTTGGAGAGGAAATGGACACCATTTCATTCCAACAGACTGATGTCATTAAAACATGATTTTGATTGACTTATCATTGAGTCATCAAGAACTGGAGATACTCATATTAAACGGAGAGCTCTGCACTTTCTAAAGGTGAAAACCTCTTCTTGATGTCTTATTCTGTTAGGGTTATATGAGGCTCTGAATGATAATTGACTTATGGTAGATGTAATGGCCAGACTTGATTGCAGTCCAAATAATGCACAATTTACGTGTGAACTCATAACATCATGTATACGTACTTGAAGGGCAGATCCAGAGCTTTCATTTGGTATACATCATGCCTTGATGTGAGAATGCAGAATGTGATTTTTAGGGCTTTATATTCAAATATATTCATATCCTCTCCAACAGGCTTTTTCCACTAAAATATAATTTTGATCAACTTATAATTGAGTCATCAAGGATTGAATATACTAATTTTAAAGAAGAAAATCTGCACTTGTTGAAAACCTTATCTTGATGTCTTATTCCAAAATGTGATGAGGGGCTCTGAAACATGTCTGGTAATGCTATTAGTTTTGATCATTTTCTCATATATTTCAAATTTATATTTAATGGAAATTCCATGCTCAAATGAAACAACATATGACGCCCATTCAGAAACTGTTAAGATTGTATTGATGCGCATTCCACAGCGAGTGCTGCAAGCATTTGAACTGAGGTCCTTTTTGGCACAGAGCACTATTGGCCATTCCGAGCTTCATTCCGCCGTTCAATTCCGGCTTTTACCCATGCCGTATTAAAAATGAGCATCAATCAGGTGATTTGGGTCTGAATAAAATATCAAAGCTAGTTTACTAACTTGATTTGCTACCAGCTAGACTCTGCTGTCTGAAACGGCTTCAAATTCCAGCTCGCGCCGCTGGGGGAAAAAGATGCAGCTCGGGTAGTTCGAAAGAATCAAACAAACAAACGGGACTGTATCAACCGGAAGAACCAAAAACTTGCGACTCCGAATCTTCTAACCGAACAGTACGGAAAGAGCCAACTCAGAAAAAAGAGCTGAACTGCCCATCACTACTCGGGTGCAGTAAAACAGAGTGCGTGAGCGTAGTTAACTCTCGGGGGAGTGAACGACGCTCACATTCACGTTCATTAGTTGCAAACTGATACGTTCAGTTCACCGTTCACCAAAAACATGAGCATGTTCAATGAATGCGCTCTTTTAGTGCGTTCATGCACAACACTGTTCATAGTACAATACGTGGTATAACGAGACAATCATTTCACATGTTTATTTTGCATTTGAGTGAGCAGGGCTTGTCACAGCTTTTTTGGCACATGATCAGGCTATTGTTGGGTTTATCTTGTTGCTATAACGGAAGTAAAATTTTATATAATGAATAAATATATTTATGAACATAGCCCCAGGCTAAGGATAACCCAAGGCTAGCTCATCCTGTGTTCACACAAGCATTTGTTAAGCCTGGGCTAAGCATTAGCCCTGGGTTACAGATTCACACTTTGTAGCCCTAAGCCCTGGGATAATGTCCATTTGACAAACGCTACATGCGATGTTTACATTCTACATCGCTTGAATGAGTTAGCTAGCTAACATCACCTCTCATGGCACCTCTGTCGGCAATACAGTGGGGTGAAGAAATGTGGGCAACCCTGGTCAAAATGCTTTTTACAATTAATATCTAAGTGAACAGAAGCTAACCTGACCTCTAAATGGTAAGTAAAACATGACACATTTCTTCAAATTTTAAAGCAAGATTACTTTTTATTTCAATTTTTTACAAAAAAGAAAAAAGGCCCCGTGCAAAAGTTTGGGAACCCTTTTTGATTATTCTTTGTTACTTTTTTTAAAAGATGATTACTAAGGCCCAGACCCAGGTGATTTACTCGTTAGGGCTTCAATGAGTCAGGTGAATATAATTCCAGGGCTGAACTATTTATTTTGAAGTAACTCCATGTGCCCTATCTTACACCCGGCGCTAAGCGGCGCTAACCCAAACGCAAGTGTCTTTGCTATCTTACACCCGACGCTGGGTTCATTATAATGCCTAGCGCTCACGTCGTTTAAATACCATGTATTCTTGCGCCCGTTGCAAGTGAACTGGGCATGGTAGTCTTAAGATGAGGAGTGGCCAGGATTATTTTTGGCGTATTGCTATCTTGAGCCAGTAGAAAGCGCTTGCACTAAAACCACCACAAACCTGGTCTAAAGTCATGTCGCATTTGTTTACATGTTATTTTAACGGTGCATATAAGTGCGTCTACATAGGCATGTGCACAACGCGCGTACACCCTCCTGTCTGTTACACACAGGGGCATGACGAAAAATATCAAGATTACAATATTATTATTGTGTAGGCTATATATAAAATGCTTAATAATAAAAGGGTCCATAGGTCAAAGACCACATAGCTATCTGTCCCTCAGCGAAAGGGAATGCCGGATTAAATTGCTTTCAGCCCACTCCATCAACATCCAGGCGATGTGCGATGGTACGTGTAAGGTTACATGTAGGCTATAGACTATTCGCAATTATCCTGGATCAATCTATGACTTCGCCTATATTTGCCAATAATTTCTGTAATCTTCTGGGGGGACAATCTTCTGTTATGGGACCATGACTATCCATTAAAAATGGCTTTCCATTTGCTGATAAAACCTATATCAAGCCTTGTCATTTACACCTCATGTGTGAATTGTCATTCAATGGAAAACTCTACAGTTGCGCACCGCAACAGACGGACATTTGAGTTCTGAAAATGCGCTTCAGATGTCATTACAATACAGCTCTCTAGGCCTACAGCCTGTAAGTAAATAGAATGGTTTTGACTGAAAAAAGTTCAAAACCTTGTCTGTGAATATTGCATTTATTGTTTTTCAAATAGCCTCAGCTACAGCGGATTCGCTGTGCATAAGGTTTTTTCCATAGCCTACGGTTAAACAACGGAGATAAATGTCACCATGTTAACTGAATTTGAACCTTAGTATTCTTCGTCCTTCATATTTTTAAGTGGTGCAGCCGCTTCTATACGTGACGTGTGTCCGTGTCAGTCCGTTCGTAGCATGAGATTTAAACCAATCAGGAGTCGCCTATGTGTCACATGCCCGGCAATACAATAGTAGCTTGAGAAAAGCATGCCCAGCTTCAGACAACTCAAAAGGTATACATGTCACAGCTTAGATATTCACACCGTAGGAATCCTTGGAACCAGATGCACATCATTGTGTAGCTTAAAAACTAGTCGTGGTCACAAGTTAGAAAATGGGTTTGAAATTGAAATTACCAGCTGCCGCTAGAGTGTAGTTTTGAACATTCCACCATTTGTGTGAATGGGGAGCATGGTTTTCAAACAACACTGAATATTTTACAAACGTAAAATGTCACAGCTTAGATATTTACACCGTAGGAATCCTGGGAACCACATGAACATTTTGATACATATTATGTCTGTGTACCTTAAAAACTGTAGTCGTCGTCACAAGTTAGAAAATGGGTTTGAAATTGAAATTACCAACTGCTGCTAGTGTTTTGAACATTCCACCTGTTAGCAAGGTGAGTCGCCGTAGCAACCCCCCGAAGCAAAATCTACCACCAGTGTTCGGCTGGACCCAGTAAGTTATGGAACGGCCCAACAATCCATGCACCCTCTTGTTTAATATGATTGCTCATAAACCTGCACTGCTTACTTCACCACCTGGGTGTGATTTTTTAAATTACAGTGACCAGGTTTCCATACTCTCAGCTTATTAAAACCCAGCTGATTTCACCTGTTATTCCATAACTGAACAAAACGATTTTAAAGAGTACTAAGCGTCTAATTAGAAACTAAAACAAATTTGCAGCACGTTACACAATTAATTCACAATTAATTTTAATGCCATTCTCTGCATGTGCGCTGCATGTCCACTGTTTCCCTGCTGTAAGTCGCACGTTTCACGGTCTTCCTGGGAAAGTGGATTGTTTTAAAGCATTACGCTACAGGTAAAACAAGTTGGTCACATTTCCATAAACAGGACATAAAACAAGGGGAAATATGCGTGAACATATGGGTTGCCAACCTGACAGCTTTATTGTATTTAGTGTCATCATTAAGACAAAATAATGGTATTTATGTTATTAATCAATATTACTATGCAGGTAGCCTAATGAACTTCGGATGAAGCTTGAACTTCGAGAACTCCATGAGAACAGCCTCATGGAATTGATGTTTCACCAAGCAGGCTAATTTGGCGCTAAGGTGAGACTGAAGCCATTGATAGCATATTCTCAGCTGCTGCAGGTCCTTTTAACGAAATTTAACCGCATATATTGTGTAAAATAACAGCCCTGTCGGGAATTACTGGGAACTCATAGGCTAATGGTTAGTCCGAATAATATTGATCATATTCCATTTAGCCTATTCCTTGGTCGCACTAAACATGCAGGAGCATGTCTGTTTCGCCATCAAGCTATCCGCCAAGGTGGAAAGTTTATTGCATGTCACGCCCAAAACACACCTATAATTAATGAAGAGACTAGGTTCAGCCCATTTGCACGTTGCTCCGTGCTTAGCGCCCAAAAAACACGCCATTAAAATAGCAAAAGTGGACTTGGACACGCCCTAAATTGACTTTACACCATGCGCTTAGACCAAGCGCCAAGATCGCCAAGATAGAGCCCCATGTCTTCTAAAGTAACCGACTGTGGTGGCTGTTCTGTCTGGTGTTAACAATCATGGGTTCCACTAAACTGTTGTCCAAGGATGTCAGAATCAAGATAGTTCACTTCCACCAACAAGGAGAAGGCTACAAATAACCCTCTTAACGTTTCAAACTACTTATTTCCAATGTCAGAAACATTATCAGAAAATGTAAGATAAGTGAAACAGTTGAAGTCAAGGCAAGATCTGGAAGACCAAGAAAAATTTAAGATAGAAGGGCCTAAGACCTGGTGAAAAATGCTCTGGTGAAGAACCCACACATTACTGCAAAAGAGCTGCAAAAAGAGTGCCAGACGGGCGTAGCTTTGTTTTCAGCTTTGGTAGGGACTGTATGCGAGCAAACAAAGTGCGCAAGCTGTGGAAATTTTGCACTAATTTGATAGAAAAAAAACTGTTTTTTGAGCTACAAAGAGCATCAGATGATCCTGATGACTGTTTCTTTAATTAACCTGAGCGGCTTGATGACACATTATAGAAATAAAATAAACACACACATCAATACCAACATGTTTTTTTCGTACAAAATGACACTTTCAAGCCACATTTAAGTAGCCTGTAAGTTCTTTCCACCGAACTATATCGATAACGGTTCTCTCATACCGTAACGTGTGTTTACCTAACACCTGTGTGAGGTAAGTTAGCTGTGCTTTATAACTTTATGTTTCTGAGTGCAACATCGTGGATTCAGATTTCTGAAATTCCTGGCCAAGATAGCTCTTTCGCGACAAAGCATAATTGTAAGTTGTAAAAGAAATGGGTTTTCCCAGAAGAAATAACAACCAGACATTAGACAGTGCAAACAAATAAAATGTAAATATAGGCCTAGGGCCAACAAAATAGGCAAACACATTTCAAATATGAAGCTATATTTTATATATGTACAATTGAAGTCGGAAGTTTACATACACTTAGGTTGAAGTCATTAAAACAAATTTTTAACCACTCCACAGATTTCATGTTAGCAAACTATAGTGTTGGCAAGTCAGTTAAGACATCTACTTTGTGCATGACAAGTAATTTTTCCAACAATTGTTTACAGACAGATTATTTCACTTTTAATTCACTATATCACAATTCCAGTGGGTCAGAAGTTTACATACACTAAGTTGACTGTGCCTTTAAATTTTTTGTATTTGGTCGCATATCCTTTGCACGCCATGACTTCCTGATGTCTGTGACCCAACAACTTCAAGACTTTTGATATCTTATTTTCTGGTACTCTTACAAGCGATACTATAATGTCTCTGCATTTGAATGGATCTCTATGGGAATTGGGGGGTGGGACTAGATTTAGCTGTAAATTACACTGGAACAGTATGGAAACAAATGGTTGGCTAAATGGCTCTAAGTCATCAACGGTCTGCTGTATCAAACAAGCCTTAAATCATCACTCTGCTGCCAGAATTACAGTAGATATGGATGGATAACTTGAAGGGTTTCTTCTCCTGACTTATGTTTCCATCGAGTTCAATCGGAAAATTTGTCAGGAGAAACAACCCTTAAAGTGATCCATCCATATCTACTGCATATCTCGCAGCAGAGTGATGTTTTGAGGCTTGTTTGATACCTCAGACCCTTGATGACTTACAGCCATTTTACCAATCATGTATTCCATACTGTTCCAGCATAATTTACAGCTAAATCTAGTCCCACCTCCCAATTCCCATAGAGATCCATTCAAATGCAGAGTCGTTATAGTATCGCTTGTAAGAGTACCAGAAAATAAGATATCAAGCGTCACAGACATCAGGAAGTCATGGCATGTGTGGAAGTAAGCTGTTTTGTGAAACTGTTCTGTAGGCCCAAGAAAGCCCCATATGCAAGCTTCTATATAAATAATTAAATAATACAGTCAAGATCTAGTGGAAAAGCACTGAGGATGGGAGGTGGCGAGAGGATGCAGGATAGTTCCCTATCAACAAGGACGAAGGCATCTAGCACACCAGTCAAAACAGGAATGTTTCCCTCCTGTTTTCCATAACCAAGCAGGAGTTGTACCTATAACAATAGATAAGATAGATCATGCTGATGGAACAGGCGGGAGAATAATAAAAAATAAGGGAAATTAAGGGAAATTACATGGTCTGATTAAAAGGCACATGAGGAGAAGTCAGAAACTATTTTATTTGGTAGATCAAGAGTGCCCTCAAGCGCATAGGGTAGGAACTGGTCATATAACATGTTTATTTTTCGCTTAATTTGTTATTGGATAAAATAAGATATGACGAAAGGGTGTCACCGCACATTATTGGTGTATTAGTTAGGTAGAGGAGGAGTTATGATATTATATAAACTAATGTTTGTTTTTGTTCGGGGAATTCCTAATCCTCTGCATAGGTTAAAGGACTTCCCGTTGAATCGACGTTTAATAAAAGATTAAACTTAAAAGAAGACTCTGCTATTTCCCTCATCTTGAGAATGCTCCAGCTCAAAAACCGATCTCAAATTGAACCTAATGAGGAGAGAGTAAAGGACTGCCCTCCGCACATGCAAAGGATTAGTGATGTGCAGTTTGCGAACGAATCTGTATTTTTGAACGACTCTTTATGCTGAGTCGTCTGAGTCGGCTCAACAGTTCGAGGGAATCGTGCTTACCCACGGCTCTGGCTCTTAGCTCTGGCTCTTGACTCTGCCTGCTTTCTACTACAGCCGGGAGCCGGTGTCACTAGGTATAACCTAGGGTGAGCAGCAGTAGTGATGTGCCCAACAAAATAGGTTGCACAAATCTATTTTATAATCATTTACGAATACATTTTAATTTGATCTAACAATATTGCACACATTTTTGTGAATTAGATAATCGCCCCAGTTAATTTCAAAGTGATTATTAGGCTACTACTGCTAACGGTTAAAAGATGTAGCTACCTACAGATGCCTACTACCCAACTCTCTTCAGCACGAAATCAACTTGACTCAGAGCCATGAACCGTGGCAATATCCCACGGTTCCAGAGCTGTGACACAAACCAAAGTCCTTTCAAGTTTTAATAGAGAGAAAATGCTGTAGCCTACACTATTAATAATCGGTTTTAGCCTACTTAGCGTCGGATCAACCAGAAGCATTGACAAAGGTATTCTGTAATATCTAATGATAGTCTGAGACGGCTACTTTTTATTACAAAATTATTATATGTGGCTGTTTGCAACCGAATTGCAGTATAAAACAGATTTTTAAAAGTGGTGGCATTTTTATTTTAGAACTCTTGACCAAAAACAGATAAATACAATTTTGTATAATAGAATAAATAAATAGCCTAATGGTTCAAATAAACATATTTTATGGTGTCCAAATATATGCAGTAGATATGGATGGATCACTTTAAGGGTTGTTTCTCCTGACAAATCTTCCTATTGAACTCTATGGAAAAATAAGTCAGGAGAAGAAACCCTTTAAGTTATCGATCCATATCTACTGTATTTCTGGCAGCAGAGTGATGACTTGAGGCTTGTTTGATATGTCAGACCCTTGATGACGTAGAGCCATTTAGCTAACCATGTGTTTCCATACTGTTCCAGTGTAATTTACAGCTAAATCTAGTCCCACCCCCCAATTCCCATAGAGATCCATTTAAATGCAGAGAGGTTATAGTATCACTTGTAAGAGTACCAGAAAATAAGATATCAAGAGTCTTTTGATGTTGTTGGGTCACAGACATCAGGAAGTCATGGCATGCAAAGCCAAAGGATATGCGACCAAATATAAAAAATTTAAAGGCACAGTCAACTTAGTGTATGTAAACTTCTGACCCACTGGAATTGTGATATTGTGAATTAAAAGTGAAATAATCTGTCTGTAAAGAATTGTTGGAAAAATTACTTGTGTTATGCACAAAGTAGATGTCCGAACTGACTTGCCAACACTATAGTTTGCTAACCTGAAATCTGTGGAGTGGTTAAAAAAGAGTTTTAACTTCAACCTAAGTATATGTAAACTTCCAACTTCAACTGTATATGGCAGAGTTGCCAGAAGAAGCCTTTTGTAGCAACTCATAATGTAATAACTGCTCATAATGTAATAACTTCAATGTAATAAAAACCATGAGCGCATAACGTAACAACAGCTTGCACATAATGTAATAAGTTATTACATTGAGAAAATTATTACATTATGAACTTAGCAAAAATGTTTGTTGAATAATGTAATAAATTCAACATATAGGGCTCTATTTTCAAACCAGCGCAAGGGGACGGTATAGTCAAACGCAAACTTGTTGACAGCATCAACGTCTTAAAACTGGCGCTATGGCGTTTCTCAGCAATACCGCTAGGATCAACAAATTCTCAACATAACATCCTTTCGGTTGCGCTGCAGTGGGATGGGTAGCGCTGTCTGGGGCGTGTTCTAAAATACTTTCGGCTCAGTGACAATTTGAACCAACGAAAACCCATTGCGTTATGATCAGCTGGAACCACCTCTTAGCGGAAACGCAATAGACTCTGGCAATTTGGTAACTTATTCGTCATGTAGTTCTATGTAGTGTCTATAGGTGATGCCAACATTACACTTCCATTTAATGAACAAATAGCCTATAATTATTATTAATTAATTAATTTTAATTTAAACTACTCGAATAAAACAGGACAGCTTACAAGAAACTTGCGATCATGTAGGCCACTAGCCTATAATATATAAATTACACATTGACACAGTTGAATCATAAGCCTACCATTTGAATCATAATTATGCCTACATCACTTAATGTAGGCTAATTAATGCATTCGCCACCTCCTCCCGTGCCTTCCGAACTTCTGGGAGACGAGGTGGTGTGGATTGTGATCCATAAATTACTACAGTCCTAGCCTGTACTTCTGTTGCAAGTATGTCTGATTCCTGTGCGGAAAATCTTGTCGTTGACGGTCCAGTGCGTTTGGGTTGCTCATTATGAAATTGCATGGAGCGATTGCGTTCCAACGCGATTGCGTTTTAAAGCATGAGAACAACAATTTGATTGGCTACCATAGAGACACACCTTTGACGTTTAAACCCAGCCTTTTAGCAATACCGCCATAAGGTGCGCCAAGATTGCCGTCATGAAATTACCAAATTTCTCGCCGACACGCCCTCAGAGCGATACCGCCAAGCGATTACTCTTGCGTTCACCATTGCGTTTGGTTTATTAAAATAGAGCCCATAGTGTAATAACCTTTTAAAAAAGCATTTGTTACACTCTCCGTTCCCTCCCAGTCCCCATTCCTGTTTGTGCTCCTTGTTTTCCCTTTTTCCTCACGTTTCTTGTCTTGTTTTTACGTTTCCCTGTCTGTCTTCCTTGTTGTGCAGGCTGGGTGTGGTTTCCCTGCTTGTTTCGCCTAATTCACCCTTGCTATTGCTCTGCCTATCACATTCCTTTCCCCGTTTGCATTCCTCACGCCTTTGTCTCTGCTTAATCACTCTCGCATACACACTCATTAGCTCATTGACTTCACTATATATTCTCCTGTTGTTCTTTGTCTGGTGCCAGTTGGTTAAGTCTTGTTCGTTGTAACTCTGGTCTTGTCTAGTTTTGGTCTACATAGTCTTGCTTTGTCTTGCTAAACTAACGCTTCACAGTCTCGTTTTGTCTTGCTGAAATTAACTCTTCGTCTGTTGTTCTGCTTACCCGCCAGCCTGCAGCCTCCTCCCTGTTCTACGCCATGCATCCCTGTCTCCCGCATCCCGCTCTCCCTCTGCTACGCCAACCCAGGATTCAGCCACTGTCCAGCCCCTTTGCCTGCTCCCCGCTCCCGCTCTGTCCCTGTTCTCGCCAACCCAGGATCCAGTCCCTCTCCCTGTTCTCCCTATACTTCCGGAGTTTTGGGCGAAGTAATAAACGCTCTCCGCGAGCATTATTGTATTCTGTCTCTGAGTCATGCATTTGAGTCCAGTCCCTACCCAGATCCTTAACAGCATTGTCCTTGTCTAGGAACCCTTCTAGAGTTACATTAAGTGCATGATGCAAGCAGCATATTTATCCAATTAAATTTTCAATTTACTTTGCAACGTACAAGAACAAGAACATTTTACAACCAGAAATGCAACAAGTTTTGTAGATCGTAATGCGCCTTGGTTCGCCGCATGGCTCTGTCAGCATTTAAAGTAATTGGAATAATTCTGTGTGAAACAATTATTTCATATGCACCACTATAGCAATCTTAACTCCTTTGCGTAGAAGGTGACGCCGGCAGGACCTTTTTGCTCAACTGAGACATTCGTTGCTACTGCAGTCAAACTATTAGTGGAAATCACAAACTGTGTTTTATTGGTCGACGGTTCTTGACGATTTCTGCTGAATACGGAGTTTCTAAGTGTCACTATTTCCCTGTAGCAAGTCCATTTAACAAGCAACCCCCCACCTAGTCTATACCTACCCATGCGTGACATAGTGGACAATAGCATCTATGTTTGAGTTCATAAATATATTTATTCATCATATAAAATTAGAATAACGTCATAGCAACAAGATAAACCCAACAATCGCCTGATCGTATGCCAGAAAAGCCGTGAAAAGCCCTGCTCACTGAAATGCAAAATAAACTGTGAAAGTACTGTCTCATTCTACCATGTATTCTACTAGCAATATATGCTACTAAATATGAAATAAATATACAATTCTACCATCGGTTTTACACATCGAGATGTTCCTTTCAAAATTCAGTGGTCATTTATTGTCTGGTACAATCGGTTTGAGAAATATACAACACTTTATACCGCTATCACACTATCTGAAACGTTGACGCGTAATACCCCCATGCCCTGTAAGCCTGTCTCATTCATTACAATTAATTCTGGTTTAATTGTCGGCTTTTTTATCCAATAGAGTACATTATAACATTAGCAACTGTAAGAGGGCGTGACGTGTGAGGTTCGAGGGACCAATCGCAGCAAGGGGATTCATTAAGCTCGAAAGCCACTGAGACGGAGAGACCCCGTATATAGGGAAATATAAATGACTAACGCAAATAACCTAGTTCCCACTCTCGACTGGAGGGAAATAGTAAGGGAACTAGGAAAAAAGGGGCGTAACTAAAAACGACCCGTATACCCGGGCGAACGTCACACGAAAGCAAAGAATCTTGAGCTCGGTAAACACAACGAGCTAAAAAAACACTGAATACTCACAGTATACAAAACAGTGAAAAATGAGATGCTAACGTGAAATGAGAGAAGGAGCTGCCTCGGAGGTAACAAACAAAGGGACATAAACTAGAGCCAATCAAAGGGAGAACGCGACAAGCGAAAATAACTCCCTAGCTCTAAACGGAGCGAACTATTTGCTGCAGGAATTAAAGGGAAGCAGTCTCCGTGTCCTAACCTACCGGCAGTGTGCCAAACACAAGACATGCGAACACCAATGGCCCTACATCTCAATAACCGGGTGCACGGCACACGAGAGCAACGAATCTCGAGCTCGGTAAACACAACGAGCTAACACTGAATACCCAAACAGTATAGTAAACAGTGAAACAACGAGATGCTAACATGAAATGAGAGAAAGGGCTGCCTTGGAGGTAACACAAACGAAGGAACGTAAATTAGAGCTAAGCAAGGGGAGAACGCAACAAGCGAAAAAATAACTCCCTAACTCTAAAACATTTATGACAAAGACTGGCTTTTCTTTAGAGATAGAGAGAAAGGGGGCGGGGGAGGGGGAGCCGGGTACTTTCTTTATATCTAAATATTAGATGTCCTACAGAGAGAACATAGACTACCATTAGGCGAACAGAACTACTGTCTGAACAAAATCGCCCAGTCTCCCTGTGAGGAGAGACGTACCCGAAGGACGAACAGAACTACAGCTCCGAACAAAATCGCCCAGTCTCCCTGTAAGGAGACAGGTACCGAAGGACGAACAGAACAGCTGTTCTGGACATTTGCCAGCTCAATGACTAACGCAAGCCTAGTAAAAGATACACGCCCTGCCTCTCAGTATGATAAAACGCCCTGTCTCTTAGTAAGAGTACATGCTATCAACAGTACATGCTATGTCTTTTTCGGTGCTTTGAACAATTTACTACAGCCCAGCGTAACAGCAATTTTCATTTTAATGGTCTAGTATTACGCAAGCTCTATAGAATACGCTTTAGGGAGGGGAGTTTCCCTTTTCCGATATGTAAGTATTTTTGCGTCTAAAATACCGTTGGTCTCGCTGGCTACATATGTACGTTCGTGTTTCCACTCGAGCACTGTCTTTCCAATATGTTTGATAGCCCTATTCTTATTTTCGCATTTTGAGTGCATTTCACATACTGTAGTGCAATCGTTAAATGTATTTTTGATGTAGGCTACCAATGTTCATTTAAGATAGAACATTTGGCAGCATTTTGCAGATGGTGGAATACTATTTTATGTTCATGTTATCGTACATAATATAGGCTATGACGTATATACTCGTCTCTTAGGGCATGACAAATTACTGTGCGCTGATATGTGGTAGATTAAGGTAAAACTTTCCTTGGGGTCATTATGAATAGGAAAATTTAAAAAATTTAAAAATACAGAAAAATGCAATCACAGGACAAAAGTATACATACTGTAGAGTACAGCGACAAGTGATGTTTTATTGAGGTACAAGAGTGAATGATTATGCAACATATTTAGGTGTATGTAACACTGTGATATCAATGTTTTTTATCTTAAGCCATCAGAAGGAGCAAATGTATATTTTTTGCTGTATATACAAAACTAATTTTATTCATTTTATGACATGTTTTGCTTAGGGGTTTTGGACCAATAGATACACTACTCACAAAAAGTTAGGGATATTCGGCTTTCGGGTGAAATTTCAGGATGAACCTAAAATGCACTATAACCTTTACAGGTGAAATTAATTTGACCTTCTCTAAACTTTTGAATGCACATGTCCAACTATTCAATGTTTCAGTACTTTTTGCACAACTTGCTGTTCTCTAACAAGGAGCTGAACGGCAAAATTCACAACAGGTGTTTGATCCATGAATCGACCAATAAATTTCCTGGTTCAATTAGAATTGGTATTTAAACAGTCCTCTTCATCATGCTGTTCACATTTTGACATCATGAGACCAAGACGACACCTAACAATTGATCAACAGTACCTCGCCATTGCGAGGCTTCAAACAGGATGTTCTCAGAGGGAAGTGGCCACTGAGCTTAGAGTGTCACAGAGTGTCATCAGCAGGTTGCAACAGAGATACAGAGAGACTGGAAGAGTCACA
The DNA here is from genome assembly GCA_029718625.1 of Synaphobranchus kaupii. Taxonomy (NCBI): domain Eukaryota; kingdom Metazoa; phylum Chordata; class Actinopteri; order Anguilliformes; family Synaphobranchidae; genus Synaphobranchus; species Synaphobranchus kaupii. The sequence continues at coordinate 66,731,572 of CM056378.1, forward strand.
GAAAGGCATAGAAGTGGACGTCCTTTGGCCACATCCCACACTGATGACCGCTTCATTGTGAACAGTGCCCTGCGGAACCGGATGATGAATGCCACTCAACTCCAGGCACATTTAAGGGAGGTGAGAGGCACCCAAGTGTCACGTCAGACCATTCGAAACCGTTTACATCAGCGTGGTCTGCGTGCTAGACGACCTGCAAGGGTACCTGACCACACCACCAGGCACAGGCGTCATCGTCTTGCATGGGCCAGGGAGCATTTACGCTGGACGAGGGACCAGTGGGCCTCAGTGCTGTTCTCTGATGAAAGTCGATTCACGTTGAGCAGAAATGATGGCCGCCAACGATGTTGGAGACGTCAAGGAGAGCGCTATGCATCAGCCACTGTTGTCACCAGACGACCCTTTGGTGGTGGCGGTGTTACAGTGTGGGCAGGTGTGTCTAGTCAATACAGAACTGCCCTACACTTTGTGAATGGTAGTGACAAGCCCATACTACCTGAATAACATCATTAATCCAGTCATTGTGCCCCTGCATGAACAACACAGGCCTAATTTCATCTTCATGGACGACAATGCTCCAGCTCATCGAGGTCGCATCATTAGGGAAAGGCTGCTGGAGACTGGGGTACCTCAAATGGAGTGGCCTGCACTTTCTCCAGACCTGAATCCCATAGAAAACCTATGGGATCAGCTGACTCACCGTGTAGAGGCTCGTAACTCTGTACCCCAGAACCTCAATGACCTGAGGGCCGCCCTTCAAGAAGAGTGGGATGCCATGCCTCAGCAGACAATAAGTCGACTTGTGAACAGCATGAGACGTCGTTGTCAAGCTGTAATTGATGCTCAAGGGCACATGACAAGTTATTGAGACATTGACATTTTTGTTGTGGTATACCCACCACTGTTGTTGGCTTTTGTTTCAATAAATTGTTTGAGATGAGGAAATCACCATTGCATGCTTCTACTTAAATGCCCTACTTTCATGATACGTATAATATCACTGTAGCGTGAACTTACATTTTCCATAAATTTCACCCGAAAGCCAAATATCCCTAACTTTTTGTGAGTAGTGTATCTACCCCCCCTATACTGATGAAAATATAGTAATTCCCACTTGAAAATTATGCAAAAGTGAGTTTTATGAGCCAAAACTGTTGATTTGTAGTTAAATATATATATATATTTTTTATTTAGAGCATTGCACAATTTAACCATTTGGATAGATTTGGAGACACTAATGGACAACAGGGTACACTGCTATATTTTGCATCATAGACCTTTAGTAGTTCTGCATACCATCCTAAGCCATTTATCAAGTTTATGTGATGCTCACACCTGAGTTATAAAGCCTTAAACAGAGCACCCCCTAAATAGGTGAAATTTGCCATCTGCGCCAAGGGGTTAATGACTAAGAATCACCCAGTATATTAAATTCAGTATGTTGTATACTGTTTTAAACATTCACCAGTAGTTGTCAGTACAGAGTTGCTGAGTGTACAGTTATCTTGAATAACAAAAGGGAATTCATTCAGTTTCATAGAACCATGGAAAATGTGGAAAAATGTTAGTGAAATTCTTTTGTAAAATTACAAAATAAATAAAAAATTGCTCGTGGAGATGTAACGAAAAAATAACTAAGAAATGCAGGTGCTCTTTGGAAATAGGAACAAAATATAGCAGCAAAAAGAGAAGTGTTTTAGCTCTTCAAAATAGTTAGAAAAACAGTGTGTGTGTGTGTGTGTGTGTGTATGTGTAATCCCTACTCTCAAAACGGAAAATTTTAGCCAAGAACGAAAAATAGAGCTTACTTCCCCAAAGTCAAAGGCACTTTTCGGTAAATAATAGAGGAGGAGTAGGAAAATAATGTTAAAAAGCCTTAAATTGGCATATCGAGACAGACAATAATAAACGGCAACGCCTTTAGACCGGAAGGTCTTCGTCAGGGCGTGTGGAAGGAAAGGGTGTCCACTGACTTATTTGTAAAGACCAATCAGAAAAGTGTATTATTGTAGATATTATTAAAGATAAATTATAGACTACAAGATATCCACTTGCATCATGTACTTATTGTAATGCTAAAAGGGTTCCTATGCTCTAAGAAGACAAGGACAATGCTGTTTAAAAATGATTACACTATGTGTTGAATGTATTACAATATTCAGCAAAATGTTTTTGCTAGGTCCACAATATAACACTTTTCTCAACAATATGCGCAGTTATTACATTATACGCAGTTATTACATTATGAGTTGCTACAGTTAGGTTCATAATGTAACACATTTCTCATAACGTAATACCTTATTACATTATACGCAAAGCTGTTGTTACTTTATGCGCTCATGGTTTTATTACATTATGAGCTGATTATTACATTATGTGCTTTCATTACATTTAAGTTATTACATTATGCGCAGTTATTACATTATGAGCCATTATTACATTATGCGCAGTTATTACATTATGAGCCGTTATTACATTATGAGCCGTTATTGCATTATGAGTTGCTACACCTTTACTCCGACCTCAGCACAAAATTAAGTGTCTGAAGTATGCAAAAGAAAACCTTGAGAAGCCTGAAGCCTTTTGGAACAATGTGTTTTGGACTGACAAAACCAAAATGGAAATTTTTGGCCACAACCAAAGAAGGTATGTTTGGAGAAAAAAAGGTGAAGCATTTGTAGAGAAGAACACCTTGCCAACTGTTAAGCATGGAGGTGGATCCATTATGCTTTGGGGTTGTGTGGCAGCAGGGGGCACAGGAAATATTGTGCGGATGGAAGGAAGAATGGATTCCACCAAACATCAAGAAACTTTAGAGGCTAATGTTTGAAGGTCAGTCCAGACATTGAAGTTGAAGAGAGGTTAGGTATTCCAGCAAGACATTGATCTGAAGCATACTTCAAAATCAACCATGTAGTACCTCCAGGAAAGGTGAATGAAGGTTTTGGAATGGCCACCACAGTCCCCAGACTTGAATATTATTGAAAATCTGTGGAGAGATCTCAAACATGCCATGCATGCAAGGAGGCCAAAGAATATTTCTGAGCTAGAGGTGTTCTGCCAGGAAGAATGGGGAAAAATTACAAAAGCGAGAATTGAAAGACTCTTAGCTGGCTACAGGAAGCGTTTGCAAGCTGTTATCGTTGCCCAAGGAGGAGTTACAAAGTACTAACTGACAGGGTTCCCAAACTTTTGCACAGGGCCTTTTTCCTTTTTTTATTATTTTGAAACAAAAAAATTAAAATAAAAAGTAATCTTGCTTTAAAATGTGAAGAAATGTGTCATGTTTAACTTTGTACCATTTAGAGGTCAGGTTAGCTTCAGTTCACTTAGATATTAATTGTAAAAGGCATTTTGACCAGGGGTGCCTAACTTTTTGCACTCTACTGCAGCTGTTAAATTATGGTTAAAATTTCAACAACAAAAACAAAAAAGGCGACAGGAGAGAGTGAGTCGTGAGTGCTTTCTATTTAGGACACTGTTAGCAGTCCATGTAAACTACCACAACCCGGACTGGGTTCGACCCAAGTCTGACTACTGGTGATCATTACCGGAGTTTTAATGATTCAGACTGGGCAAACCACTTCAGATGACAAAAATTAAATTTTCATACCTGTCAAACCAAGTCCGCCCTGCCATCGAGATGATGGACATGTCACAGTGACATGTCGCAGTGTAGTATAATGGTTAAGGAACTGGACCTGTAACCGAAAGGTTGCGGGTTCGATTCCCAGGTAGGACACTGCCGTTGTACCCTTGAGCAAGGTACTTAACCTGAATCGCTTCAGTATATATCCAGCTATGTAAACTCCTCAAAAAATGTTCGGAAACGTTATTTCGGTCGATTATTCCTCCCCTTTAATAATACCAATTGGTATTGTATTTTATATCGTTGGAAAGTCTGATTAGTCACCTTTACAACGAGGTACAACTTGTAAGGATCATGCATTCGTGGAATGAGCAACACAGCTAACCGTGTGGGTAGCGGCCCAAAAAAATGTGCCAAAATCTCCTGAAATATTCTTCTGTTGGTATTCACTCTCGTTTTGAGCTTCAAGTGCTGGCAGGTGTATGCCAGTCAGATTGCTGCACAGATCGCGTGACACCTTTCAATGGGGGCAGTGTCATGGTGTGGGGCGGTATCTCTCTCACAGGCAAAACAGAACTTGTCATCATTGAAGGCAATCTCAATTCAGTGAGATATCGGAATGAGATTCTGGAGCCAGTGGCGATCCCATATCTCCAGAATCTGGGACCTAACTCCATCCTCCAGGATGACAACGCTCGCCGCCACAGAGCCAGGATCATCACAGAGTACCTCCAGAATTTGGGAGTGGAGAGGATGGAATGGCCTGCCGTGAGTCCAGACCTCAAACCAATTGAACACCTGTGGGATCAGCTTGGGCGTGCTGTACGTGCCAGAGTGACCAACGCAACCATGTTGGCTGACTTGCGGCAAATCCTGGTTGAGGAATGGGATGCCATCCCACAGCAGTGTGTGACCAGGCTGGTGACCAGCATGAGGAGGAGGTGTCAAGCTGTTGTGACTGCGTATGGATCTTCCACACGCTACTGAGGTCCCTGACAGTGTAAAATGAATAAAGTGTAAAAATGGCCAATATGTGTTGTTTTTTCCTTATTACTGTGGGAGAGTGCAATCATCCAATCCACCAAGCAACTCAAAACGAGAGTGAATACCAACAGAAGAATATTGCAGGGGATTTTGGCACATTTTTTTGGGCCGCTACCCACACAGTTAGCTGTGTCGCTCATTCCACGAATGCATGATCCTTACAAGTTGTACCTCGTTGTAAATGTGACTAATCAGGCTTTCCAACGATATAAAATACAATACCAATTGGTATTATTAAAGGGGAGGAATAATCGACCGAAATAACGTTTCCGAACTTTTTTTGAGGAGTTTATATGTAAAAAATGCAAAAAAGTTGTGGAAGTCGCTCTGGATAAGTCTGCTAAATGCCTGTAATGTGTGGGCGTGTCCACAGTTTGCACTGTTGTGTCATCCATTAATAAATATCATTTTGTGATGCTCTAGAAAATAAATAATTGTTTTTTCAACTTATAAATAGCTAGTTAGCTATAACTTATTATTACTGTCAGCAAATAACATTAATGTACTAGCTAGCTAGATAACTAACGTTACTGTTGAAAAACAATACACTTAGCGCACTGAAGCGTAGCGTAATGCACTGAATGCCGATTGGCTAATTCTATGCAATAGCACCGTGGTTGCCACTGACCCTGTTTCACACTTGGTGTATTTTAACCTCACCTGTGCTGATGGCTTCTCGTGGGGTGGTACGCAGGGGTAAGCTCACCTGGGCTGATGGCTTGTAGTGTGGTGGTACGCAGGGCTAAGCTCACCTGGGCGGATGGCTTGTAGTGTGGTGGTACGCAGGGCTAAGCTCACCTGGGCGGATGGCTTGTAGTGTGGTGGTACGCAGGGCTAAGCTCACCTGGGCGGATGGCTTGTAGTGTGGTGGTACGCAGGGCTAAGCTCACCTGTGCTGATGGCTTGTAGTGTGGTGGTACGCAGGGGTAAACTCACCTGTGCTGATGGCTTCTCGTGGGGTGGTACGCAGGGGTAAGCTCACCTGGGCTGATGGCTTGTAGTGTGGTGGTACGCAGGGGTTAACTCACCTGTGCTGATGGCTTGTAGTGTGGCGGTACGCAGGGCTAAGCTCACCTAGGCGGATGGCTTGTAGTGTGGTGGTATGCAGGGGTAAGCTTATCTGGGCTGATGGCTTGTAGTGTGGTGGTACGCAGGGGTTAACTCACCTGTGCTGGTGGCTTCTCGTGGGGTGGTACGCAGGGGTAAGCTCACCTGTGCTGATGGCTTGTAGTGTGGTGGTACGCAGGGGTTGTTAGGATCCTGTAATTTGTCTGTCTGTTAATTCTGTATTATTATTTTTCCTGATTTCTTTTACCCATTTTCCCGCATTTCCTCGCGATTGTCAGTCCGCGTTCCTCTGTATTTCGTATCTCGTTTTCTTCCTTCTGGCTTTATTAATATTTGTATATAATACTAATGTACTAATCATACTAACTGTTAGATTAGATTTAATACTAACCTGCTAACAAACTAACGTGTATATAATACTAACCAGCTAACCTACTAACATTAGGGTTTTAGAGTTCGCTACTAACATTACTAATTACTAATTCATCTTGAGTTTCTACCTGCAGCTGTCATTTCCCTCCTCGTTATCCTATCCCTGTATCTGATTTCGCATTCTCTGCACGTGTGTCCACTTTCGCGTTCCTCCCCTCCGAGCTGTGCACTTGTCTACCTGCTAACCCCAGGCCGTTTGTTATCATTGTGTCTATGTGTATTCCAGTCCGTGTCTTACGTTTCCCCCGTTATTGTATTATTGGTCCTTGTTAACCCTCATTGTTCTCACCTGTGTACTCTCCCATTTCCCCTCCTCTTCACACCTGATTCCTTTTGTGTAATCTTCTCCCTGTGTATTTAAACCCTGTTATTTCAGTCTGTCTTCGCGAGTTCCTCACAAGATTTTTGCTACTGTGTTTCCTTCTGTTTTTCCGAGAATCTGCCCAAGTTTTCTGTTTATTCCTTAGTATCTGTTTCCTAGTTTTTGTTATCTCTAGTTTTTTGCCTGTTGTTGTTTTTGTTTTGTATTCAGTCTGTTTTGCTTTCTTTTTGTTCCTCCTACGCCTCCCCGGTTTTGACCCCTGCCTGTGTTCTCGCGACCCTGTTTTTGGATTCTGTTTTTGTGCCTTTGCTGTGCCTTCCCGGTTCCGACCACTGCCTGTTCTTTGACTACTCTTTGGACTGTGTTTTGTATCGTTGCCTGTCTCCCCGGCTTTTCGACCCTGCCTGTTTGTACCACGGATCGCTGCCTTGCCCTGCATTAAACTTCGGTTTTTTGTATTCCTGCCTGCGTTTGGGTCCTTCCCCCACCAGCCCCTAACAGGGGTAAACTCACCTGTGCTGATGGCTTGTAGTGTGGTGGTACACAGGGGTAAACTCACCTGTGCTGATGGCTTGTAGTGGGGTGGTACGCAGGGGTTAACTCACCTGTGCTTGCTGTCCCACAGTAGGGCGCTGAGGGGAGGGTACAGGGGTACGAGGGACAGTCTGGTTCATTTTAGACAGGACCAAATCAGCAATGAGTGCACAGTCTTCATCCTGCTGGTCTCCTATCAGTGGCATAGAGCAGCCAACCACCTACAAGAGAGAGAGGAGTGAGACTGATACCCCTTTCATACCAAAGCAACGATCCGGCTAAAACATGTGTTTGCCCTTGGTGTGAATGGGTGAACCTGGGTTATCCGACACGGGTCCACGACCCTGCTCACGACCTGGGATTTACGGGTTACACTCTATGGACACTCTACGCAGTATGGTTATCTGACCCTCGTCATGTCTTTAACTTGTGCAGAAACGATGTTCCAAAACTTTTATATAAATGACGGAGACCGTAGGTAATTCATGTGAATGTATTAGAAGCGAAGAACTCTTGAGTTGGCTCGATTCACAGCAAGAAGAGGATTTCACAGTTATCACAGGTGAATAGCCTGTTAACTCATTCAGTGCCAGTGTTCTGAAACACTAAGCCTCAGCAGTGCCCAGCCAATATGGCTGCTGACATTCAAAATGTTTAGATTGATCCTGTCAATGTGAAAACTTCTAATAAAACACATTATTTTACCTATTCCAACATAATTTTTTGTTAATGAGGATAGATGGCACTAAATAACACACCTTCTGGTTCAGTTCACTTTTATAACAATGTCAAACAATATTGATGGAAATATTATTTTTTTCAGTGCTTCTTAGTTTGGTAAACATGACTTATGTTACATTGGTGATGTGTAATAATAGTGAAAACAGTTTTCCATAAAAATCTGTTCTTGCATAACTAGATATGTAAAAATGAACAATAAACATAATCACTGGTCATTTGCATAGATATGTACAAATTAACTGTCCACGTGAGTTACTTTGTATCAACCATTTCAAACAGAAAGTTATCCTGAGGCAAAAATAACGTAGGCTAAAATCTGTGGTGTGAGGGACTAATTAAAAACGGAACCAACAAAACGATGGTCACTGGACGAGATATGGGAAATAACTGATTCAAGATTCAATACTTTATTGCCATACAACTTAGTTAGGAATTTGTCTGTGTGCTCATGACAGAACAACAATCACAGCAAAACAGTTCAAGACACATAAGAGAATAAAAAAACACATAACACATAATCCCCACCCCATAAACCATTACCTACATCCGTGGATGTATGATATTAACAGTCTAAGAGGAAAGTCAGTGCAAAAAGAATAGTGTCAGGTGCTTTAAAATACAGTGGTAGTTAGTGTTTTGCTGTTGTCAAGTGCTGATGCAAAATTGGGGAACTATTTAGTAACTGGATGGTTCTGCAGTAAGTGCTGTTGAAGAAACGGGATGTCTTAGTTTTGATGGCCAAGTCTTTTTCCTGAGGGGAGAGTTATTAAGAGGGGGTTGGCAAGGTGCGTGGAGTCCTGTAGTATTTTTAGACCTTTGCGCTGAATGCGGGTCACGTAGATTTCAGAGATGGGGGTGAGTTTGCAGCTGATGATTTTTGAGGCAGAGCAGACAATTCTGTCCAGCTGCTTCCTCTGCTGAACTGTAGAGTTACCATACCATTCAAATATAGAAAAGGTGAGAACACTTTCTATCGTAGTTCTGTAGAACTGCAGCATCCCCTCTCTGGACACCCCAAACTTTTTGAGTTGGTGCAGGAAAAAGAGTCTTTGGTGGGCTTGTTTGATTATGCTGATCGTGTTGTCATCCCATTTCAGAGAGAAGGAGATAGTTGTACCGAGGAACTTAAGTCTGTCCACTCTTTCCACCTCGAGGCCATTGATAGTCAGTGGCCGGAGAGCCTTCCCATCTCTCCGAAAGTCGACCACCAGCTCTTAAGTTTTGGAGACGTTTAGTTCCAAGTTGTAGAGACAGCACCAGTCAACCAGAGACAAGACCTCATTTCCGTAGGCTGATTAATTTTCACCTGAAATCAGCCCTACCACTGTTGTGTCGTCAGCAAACATTTTAACAGAGTCACAATGTTAAATGCAGTTGTTTATATACAATGAGTACAGGACAGGTGATAGTACGCAACCCTGAGGGGCATCAGTGTTTATGTACCGGGTTTTAGAGAGCCTGTTGTTAATTTTGACTACCTGTGTTCTATGCTGTAGAAAGTCATAAATCCAATAACATAGAGAGTGATTGACTCCTAGTTGCCATAACTTATCAAGACATTTTGTAGGTATGATCGTATTAAAAGCAGAGCTATAGTCCACAAAGAGAACCCATGCATAAGTGGCAGGAGCTTCTAAGTGCTGTAGGATGGAATAGAGACAGAGGGACGCAGCATCCTCTACAGACCTATTTTCCCTGTATGCAAACTGGAAGGGGTCTAAGTTCACCATGTAGGATAGGTGTTTACATACTAGGCGCTCAAAGATTTTCATTATTACAGATGTTAATGCAACAGGTCTGTAATCATTCAGGCAACTGATGTTGGATTTCTTAGGCACAGGGATTATGACAGCAGACTTAAAACATGCAGGGACTTTGCATTCCTTGAGAGACCTGTTAAAAATATGAGTAAAGACTATAGCATCTGCACAACATTTTAGGGTAGCAGAGGATACGAGATCAGGGCCCGCTGCTTTCCTGCTGTTCTGTCTTCGCAGCAGGTTCCTCACCTCATACTCCTCTATCACAAAGGGCAAAGGGGGGAGTCAGGGAACTGGCCACTATTGGCTGTCGAATTAGGCTTTGATTGTTGTCAAGGCGACAATAAAATTTGATGAGACTGTCAGGCAGCTTGGGGTCGTCATTGGCTACTGAGACAGTGGTTTTATAGTTAGTAATTTGTTTAAGGCCTTGCCATGCACCCCTGCTATCATTGGCCTTGAGTTTGTTTTCTAACTTGCTTTAGCTTTTATGACTGAGCTCTCTCAAAATCATATTTGGCCGCCTTATACAGTTCCCCTGTCTTCACTCTTAAAGGCATTGTGCTTATTTTTCCATAATCTTCAAGTTATTCAACGTGGTTAAAATCCCCGAGTACCAACACCGTAAAGTCTGGGTAAGAGTTTTCTATTTCCATGATGTGGGCTGATAGCTGCTGGGCTGCCTCAGTCGCAGCTGCTTGTGGAGGTATGTAAACAGCGACTAATATGATAGTGAAGTGAAGTCTCTTGGCAGGTAGAATGGTCTGCATTTAATCGCGAGTATTTCCAACACAGAGCAGGCCTGTGAGATCAATGTTGTGTCTGTGCACCACCTCTGGTTCACATAGAAACACACACCTCCACCTTTCTTCTTGTGTGAAGCCTCAATCGGCTCGGTGTAGAGAGAAACCCTCCTGGTGTAGTGCTGAGTCTGGGACGCCCGCGTTTAGCCAGGTTTCGGTGAAACACAGTACGAAGCAGTCTGCAATATCCTGTCTGCTGTTCATAAGGATGGCCAGTTCATCATGCTTATTAACCAGGGAGCGTACATTAGAGAGTAAAATACTCAGCAGCGGGGAGCGATGTTTCCGTCTTCTAAGCCGAACCAGAGCTCCTGCTCTTTTGCCACGTACGTAGCTGGTGTTTGGGGCTAGTGTAAGCTCCTCCTGCGCTAGCCTTGGTATCCGTGGATCTGACAACAAAGTCGCTTGAATAAAAGTTCAGCTCTAGTTGATAGTTAACCATGTTCAGTGTTGTGCATGAACGTGCTCATGTTTTTGGTGAACGGTGAACTGAACGTATCCGATTGCAACTAATAAACGTGAACGTGAGCGTCGTTAACATTACATTACATTACAGGCATTTAGCAGACGCTCTTACCCAGAGCGACTTACACTTCTTAGCATCTTATTACATTTATCCAATTAATACAGCTGGATATATACTGAAGCAATTCAGGTTAAGTACCTCGTTCAAGGGTACAACGGCAGTGTCCTTCCTGGGAATCGAACCTGCAACCTTTCGGTTACAAGTCCAGTTCCTTAACCATTATACTACACTGCCGTCATTAACTCTTGCGGGAGCTCACGCACTGTGTTTTACGGCACCCGAGTAGTGATGGGCAGTTCGGCTCTTTTTTCTGAGTCGGCTCTTTCCGTACCGTTCGGTTTGAAGAGTCGGAGTCGCGAGTTTTTGGTACTTCCGGTTCATACAGTCCCGTTTGTTTGTTTGATTCTTTCGAACTACCCGAGCCGCATTTCTTTCTCCCAGTGGCGCGAGCTGGAATTTGAAGCTGTTTCAGACAGCAGAGTCTAGCTGGTAGCAAATCAAGTTAGTAAACTAGCTTTGATATTTTATTCAGACCCAAATCACCTGATTGATGCTAATTTTTAATAGCCTATGCTCAATGTTTTCTGTTCACTCTCCCCTAGGCTACTTTTCAAGCTAGTTTGCAATTACATCCAGTTTTATTTACGACTTTCCCATCTCCGATATTCTAGCAGAAGTTTAACGTTAGGCCTATAGCCTAAAATAACGCTGTCGGTCATTGATTGTAACGTTAGATATTACGTGGCCTAAGAATAGACATTGAATGGTTATATTTGCATATAGCTATTTTATTAGTTTATGCAAATATAAATATAATTTTTGTATTGTATAGGAGAGATAGCCAGCCAAATCCGACAAACAAGCCAGATCTTGATGCGTGTGTGTGTGTGTGTAAAGGAGCTTCGTTTATTAGTTTTAAATAGTATTTGGTAAACATTTATTTGGACACCATAAAATATGTTTATTTGAACCATTAGGGAATTTATTTCTTCTATTATACAAATTTGTATTTATCTGTTCACTGTTGTTGTTGGTCAACTGTTCTAAAATAAAAATGTCACCACTTTAAATAAGAAGTAGGCTAGCCTATTTTCTGTCATTAGCTGAATGCAATCGCATATTAATTACGTTTTATACTGCAATTCGGTTGCAAACAGCCACATGTAATAATTTCATAATAAAAAGTAGGCTATTAAAGTGTTGGAGTCTCGGAATATCATTTGCAGAATACCTTTGTCAAGGTTTCTGGTTGATCCACGCTGAGTAGCAAGGCTAAACCCGATTATTAATGGTGTAGGCTACAGCATTTTCTCTCTGTAAAAACTCGAAAGAACTGTGGTTTGTGTCACGGCTCTGGAGCCGTGGAATATTGCTGCAGCTCAGGGCTCTCAGTCGAGTTGATTTCGTGCTGATGAGAGTTGGGTGGTAGGCGACTATAGGTAGTAATAATCACTTTGGAATGAGCTGGGATGAGCTAATTCACAAAAATGTGTGCAATATTATTAGATCGGAGCAGCTCATTTAAAAAAAACCAGAAGAAATGAACGTGAACTAGTTAATTTTAAACTGTGTGAACTGAACTTTGAGCTAGCTCTTGTGAAGTGTGAACTTGCACAACACTGACCATGTTGTCTCGGATGTGTAGTAGGTCGTCTTTCATATCTGAGCAAGCCATCAACATAATCCACAGGAAAACACAACAGACAGACTGACGAACAGAGCAACACCACCGTAGGACGGCGCCATATTGTGAGGCCAGGCAATTAGACCAAACAGCCCTACAACAATGACTCCCACGGCACTGTTGAACTAAGTGGTCTATGCCCAGTTCAACTAAATGCATACGTAAATCTTTTGATAGACCTTTTTGTTTAGTTTGCCAGTCATTCCTTACAATAAGGAATCGTCCCGTTCTCGCTGATGCAGAATTGAGACATAAACTTTTGTTTATATACCTGTGCTATCGCTTAGGCTTTGCGACTACGGTCAGAGCTACGTGTTTTCTCGTCATCCAAAGGCTGCGATAGCACTTGCATGCGGTAATTCCGCTGATAGCATTGTAGCTAAAAGACTAGATACTGCGTATCAATTTGGTTTGGTATTGCTAACATTAACTTTGCTAATGTTTTCATAGCCATTTATATTGAGAGTGTTTGCATTCCTTTTTGGCTTATGTTGCAAGACTAGATAGCTACTGTGTATCGCTTTGTTTGATGTTGCTAGCATTAACTTTGCTAATGTTTTTGTGTAGCATATAGCCCTTTATATTGGGAGTGTTTGCATTCCTTTTTGGCTTATATTGCATTCACAAATTATTGCTTAAATAAGAGAGTTTGTTACATCCTTTGTTTAAAGCTGCCCCGGCAATCAGGGAGTATGTACACTCCGCTGATTGGTTGAAAGTAGACTGCCTACTGTTTCTGTCTCTGAAATCCTGGGCGTGGTCCTTCCCCCAGTGAGATGTGTCTCCCAACCTGTGAGCTGTGCGCTCTGGTGATAGGTTGAAGTGCTGCGAGGGTGGTTCTTGATTCTGTCTCTAAACCCTGGGCGTGGTTCCTCCCCCCAGTGAGACGTTTTCCCAATCTGTAAGCGTGTGTGCTCCGTGGATTGGTTTGTGTAGCAGATTGTAAGCGTGTGCACTCCATTTTCTGCCCTTGCCATTCTCCCCCATTAGGGGTGTATCCGGAGCCGAGTACCGTATTCGGGAAAGCACAAATAATGCGTTGGAACAGATATTTTTTTCTACCCGAAGTGGCTCATTAATATTGGGATTCGGGAAAAAAAAAAAAAAAAAAAAGAGAGAGCGAGCGAGAGAAGAGAGGGAGACTAATTCGGCACAGCTTCTAATTCATTGAGATAGCCACTAACAGGAGTGATTAACACAAATGCCCTATCAAAATCAGCATTATAAAACCAAACTGACTTAATGTTTATAAAGATATTTTGCTAACCTATTACTCTAGATCAGGAAGGTCTCCTGTATGCTATTGATAGACAAGCGTATGTTACGTGAATGTTACAAGTCCACAGTGTGGATTCATTGCGAGTTGAATGTTAAACAATCTGGGTAGAAACAAGCATTCACAGAATCCGTGATATAGGCTAAATAAATATATAAATTTTAATTAAGTTACCACAGTGCGATTGTGGCGAATATGTACCTACATGCGAATCCACTTTTGATGTTGTTTTCTCTCCACCCATTAATCAGCACAGCAGCCGAGAGCTGGCTCAAGCTGGAGCAAGCTAACATGAACAGTAGTTAAACTGAAAGTTTAATGAATTAAACGGATAGTGGGTTGGAAACGGATATTTCTCTCGACTCCACCACCAGGCACTCTGTCATAAATTTTCTCGTATGGAGGGTGAAAGCGAGTGGCTGGCTAGCTACACTGATTGTAGCTTGCTCTGCTGCAAGTGCAAATGTTACGCCATTAACGCCAAACCTCAGTGCTCAACGCAAAGGCTAACGTTAATGCCAGTGAGCTCAGTCTGCAACAAGCACTGCACTGTCACTGCAGTTACACAAATGACACACACACACACACACACACACACACCCTCACCTCCCACTTCGTGCAACCTACAATCTGTAATATGTTTAACCATCGTGAATTTGGCATCGCATTCCACATAGCGCAAAAACAAAATGAAAGGACAGGCTGTGTGAGCTAGGAGCAATACAGGGACAAACCATTGAGGTATGGGGGTGGGGGGTTTCCATCTTCATATAGTAAAAAAAAGTACAATATGAAATCACAACAGGCAGAAAGGTTTGTTATTGTGGAAATAGTTTCCATTCAAATGTATAATGGAATGGTTTCATGTTTTTATAAAACTGCCTTTTCATTCTTATATATTGTACCTCAGATTTTTTCCAGTTCTTATACAAAATTATTGTTCAGTGTCCCCCACTTAGGGGGTGGGGGGTTAGATAAATAAGTCCAGAATATAGTTCTTATAAACGGTTTTGAAAAGAAAATAAGACAGGGAGGGGGGTGAATACTCATAAATTGCAATAGCAATTAATTTTAGACAAGAAAATATAACATTTCCTATATGTAATATCACTTCCGGTCGAAGCCACGCCCACTTCTGGTTTCTATCCGGATACAGATCCAGATACAGATACAGATAATTTTGATGGTCCAACAGATACAGATACAGATAGTGGCATCGCTGCACACCCCTATCCCCCATTGTGCTCCAGTTCACCCGTACATGTTTGCATCCTCAGGTGTTCTCAATTTCTGCTCCAGGCATGAGCGCCTTGTGCACTGAATGTGGGGGGAGCCTTGGACCTGTCTGATGCTCACACCAGATGCTACTTATGCCTTGGTCTAGGGCACCTGCAGGAGGCGTTCTCCAACCCCTGCCCAGGTTGCGTGGGCATGTCTTTGGAGACCAAGCAGGGCAGGTCTGGTAGGTACACTCGCCTCTCTGTGGAAGTCACGCAGCTTCGCTCCGCAGTTCAGCAACTGACGACTATGCTGGAAACCCGTGCTGAAACTGAACTGGCTTCCCAGCATGTTCTCCCTGATGGGCCTATAGCGGAGGAGGATCCGACCATGGGTCCGGACTTTGAGTTTGACACACTCTCTATAGCTGCTTCCAACACCATGTTTTCCGGTGTCATGACATAATTTCATGACAGCCAAAGCCACAGTGCAGAGCGACTGATGATCTGCTCTGTAGGTCATATAACGCTGACGTGTATTGGGAACTCGCTTTCCTGGCTGATGCTTTCAGTTATAAACGCTGCTTGATTCAGGGGTGGTTACCTCGATCAGCGACGCATCTCTTCAAGCTTTCGCTTTAATGTCATGTGAGCTTGGCAGTGTGATGTCCCTTCTCACGATGGCCCGGCATCAGGTGTGGTTGGCTCAGTCCCCTCTCCCTGACGCTACAAAGAGAACCATTCGGGACCTGCCGGCGGTCCCTGGCCAGGTCTTCACGGAGGCAGCTAAGCAGGCCCTTGGCAGCACTCTGTCGAGGCCTCAAGATACAGGGAATAGCAGATACCGCCCCTTAGCCACCCTCCTGCTTGTTGGCCCCAGCCTGTGGCTCGTGGCCGTGGGTAGCCTTTGTATAGGAACCAGGGAGCCCCTCGCCATCCAGCCGCCCATGCAACGGCGTCTGAGTCACCTCATGGGTCCACCTGCCCATCCAGCTAGGGGGCAGCAGTCCAACCGCCGCCCCCCAAATCCCCCAAACATACCGCCAAAGGGGCATGACTCCCCAAGGCCGGTGGTGGGGCAGTTTCGCCAAGACTAACTGGCGAATTTGGCAGGACTTACAAACGACCCATGGATTTTTTCCTCCTCCGAGTAATCCTGGACCTGAGGGGCCTGAATTCCCATCTCAAGCAGTACACTTTCCGGATGCTCCAGGAACAGGAAGTCTGACACACCATGGAACCGGGAGATTGGTTTACGGCTGTGGACTTGAAAGACGCGTACTTCCACTTCCCTATCTGTGTGGGACACCGTCGTTTCCTCCGTTTTGCATTCCGAGGTTGGGCATACCAATTCAATGTTCTCCCATTCGGTCTTTCCCTGCCCCCGCCACCACCCCCGTGTATTCACCCGTTGTATGAGCGCTGTTCTATCGCCACTCCGGCTAAAGGGGGTAAAAATTCTGTCGTACCTGGACACAATTGGCTGATAGTATGGTAGTACAGTATGGCGCTCTCCACACTGACCAGACGGTAGCACATATCTCCAGTCTGGCCATCAATGTCAATTATGGCAAGAGCCAGCTAGTGCCGAGCCAGTCCATCACTTGTATCAGACTGTTGCTCGATTCAAGGAGCATGAGGGCTTCTTTGACGCCCCGCCACATAGCCAGTGTGCTCGATGTTGTGCGTCGGTTCCAGGTAAATGCAGTCCTCGAATGGTGTCTCCACCCGGATGTGGTGGAGTTGGTGTGGCGATGTTTCGGATGTGCTCAGTCAGACCTGTTCGCCTCTCAGGAGTTCACACCTACAGAAAATAAGCTTGCCGCAAGCTTAATAAGCTTGCCGCAAGCTTGTATGAGATTGCGCTTTTGCACGCAATCTACTTGCAAGCAAATTACACGCTTGAAAACTTGCCACAAGCTTGCGGCAAGCTTGCATATAATCTGGTAAGCTTGCATATAATAATATTGGAGATCATTTGAAAATATCGCAGAGATGACTGTCTGTAGCCACGATATTTAAAAAAATATATGTTTAATAAACAATACATTTATTATTGCTATTCTAAGGACAAAACATGCATACATACTTTTAAATAATAATATTGGTCAGAAATAATATGTGAGTTTATATTTCAAAATTTGTATAACTCAAAATATTTGCATTACTGCATGTGCCCTGGCCTTCCCGACAAATCTGAGTGTTGTGTCCTTTCCCGCTCCATTTTCTATTTTAGTTCTGATGCCTCGCAACAAATTCTGTATGCTTTGTTTTTTAAATATTATTATTTGCTCTGTATTTATTATTTTGTTACCATTAGTCTATTTGTATACTGGTACTCATTAATTATCTGATGCGCAATGTTAACAGCAGAGTGAGGATGGTTATTACATCGATTTTCCAATTTCCAGTGGAAGGTTAGTGTAAGCTAGGGATGTAGGATCAAATTACAACGTCTGATCGCTTGCTTTCATCCTTGCAGAGGGGGCTAGTGCAATAGATGTAACAGCCACGGTGTCAATGTATTATCCTATCGCGTGACTGATCGTCATCATTAGTTAAGAGAAAGCGAGAGAAGCTGGCTGACCTTGTTTCAAAGAAAAACACCACTTCGCCAATCTGGGAATTTTTCGGCTACAAACCCAATGATAACAGAGAACCGGCGATTGTTGACGAGGTAACATGCCATAAATGCATTAAAAAGTCGTCACAACTAAGGATGGGAATACAACAAACATTTCCCATAAAACATTTTTGCTAACTACACAGTCGTTATGAGTGCACTAGAACATTATGCTTAGAGAGCCTGCAGGAAATGGCAAGAAATAAATTGTCATATTCAGACATAGCAGCAAACATTGCATCGCAAACATTGTTTTGTAATAAATTTACGGCCGCTCATCGTCATCATGTTTATCATCTCGTTCATTTTGGAGCTATCTATGAAGTGTCTAGCTACTAAGTTACGAGAAAAAAACTGTTTTGTGAGATGAGTGACAGTACGAGATGTTGCAGTTGGCATTCATTTATACACGGATCCAAAACGAATAACCATTTGATTCTCGTTTTTCAATTTCTGTTTTTAAAATGAATATAGCATAACCATTCGTTTCTTGTTTTTTAATTTCTGTTTCTGAAACGGGAAATGATTGGCCAAAAAGTACACGGATCCAGAAGCAACGCTAAGGCTACTGCAATTAGAACTCAATGCTGCCACACGTGGTAATTACTTCTGTTCTATGGAAGGATATCCCCGCCAAAATTCAAATGAAAATGCAAATCGGCGATTGCATTTCTTTTACATTCAATGTGCGCAAAAAAAAAAACCATGACATAATTCAAATTAAAATGTGTTTTAATTTTCAAGTTAATGTAAATTACAATATAAAATGTCAGATGAAAACCACATTTGCTAATGCAAATGTGGTTTTTAATTTTAATTTAAATCATGGCAGGGTTGTGTCGTAGAGGGCGAGAAAAATGGATTTGCATTAACATTTTCAAATTGTCAGATAAAGTGCATACATTAACTTGAAAATGAAAATGCAAAATGGCCTTTTGCATTTTCATTTGAATTATGTCATGGTTTTTGCACACATCGAATGTAAACGAAATGCAATCGCCGATTTGCATTTTCATTTGAATTTTGGCGCGGATATGCTTCCATACTGTTCCCGTTGTCATTATCCACTATAATTATATACAAACAATAATATTGAATATCACAATATTTCTTAAAGGCATATCGATGATATGGAAATGGGATATTGTGACAACCCTAGCGGCAAACTTGTACATGAACTTGCAAGCCTGCGGCAAGCTTGCGCATGAAAATTGTAAGATTGTATTCTCTCAACATTTATACCTTGCAATTTGTGAGAGAAAATCAGTTACATTATTCACATCAACCTCAAAACTTAGTAGGCATTTTTTGACACAATCTGTGCATTTTCTCATGAAACCACAAGTGTGATGAAAACCAAAACCCATGACTGACAGGATCAAAATTCTGATACATATTTGTATATAGATGAACAATTCATAATCTGATATTTGGCGCGTCTGACTCCAGATCAGGAGGTTGTGTGTTCGAATCACGTCGAGGTCTTAATTTCTTTTCAACAGCAAGCATGCCCGCAAGCTTGCCCTAATTTACATATTTCGAACCATGCAAGCTTGCAGACATTTTTGTAAGGGCACTCACTGCCCCCAGTGGTTTTCGATAGCCCCCTGGGGGTAGACGCGTTAGCGCACGAATGGCCAATCAGCCTATTGTACGCTGTTCCGCCATTGCCTCCCGATCCAGACAGACCTGCTATCTCGGAGGAGCGGCTCTATATGACATCCTTGACTAAGCAGAGTGAAGCTCTGGGTCTGGCCATTGAGGAGCCCGACCCTTCATTAGCTGGGTGTGGTTCCTCTGTCCTGCAGACGCTTCTTAACTCGAGAGCCCCATCTACGAGACAGGTCTATGAGTATATGTGGCAGTTATTTTGCACATGGTGCTCACAGCACTGCATGGACCCCGTGCACTGCCCAATTTCTGTTGTACTGGCTTTTCTGCAATCACTGCTTGATCGTGGTAGGGCAGCTAGCACTTTGAAGCTTTATGCTGCTGCCATATCCAGTAGGCATGTGTGGGTGAAGAACAAGCCTGCAGGGTACCATCACCTTATCAGTCCATTCCTGAGGGGTGCCTGGCGGCTGAGACCTAGTTCCTGGTGGCTCCCTCCTGGGATCCCCTTTTGGTTTTATGAGTGCTTACCGGTCAACCCTACAAGCCTCTCGATATGACCAGTCTTAAGTGACTTTCTTCTAAGATGGCATTTCTATTGGCAATGGAGTCAACAAGGCGTGTTGGTGAGCTCTGTGCTCTCTCCATCACCGCAGAGTGTATAGAATAGAATAGAATAACTTTTATTTTCCCGCTAGGGAACATCAGTTGTAGCCACCAGCAACAACAAAAAAGGCAGTGGGGCAGACCCACAACACACAAACATATCAAATAAAGACATTCAATAGAATCATTGCATTAATCAAACAAACAAATTAAGTGAATTAAAGTGGAATAGCCTACAGCCAAACGTCATGATTAAAAAAAGCCCCCGCTGTCCCGAGATGTCCAGTGTTATCAAGCAGTCCAACACACAAACTCTGCCTCCACGACTTTCCTCCATACATGCAGTGTTGCGGTCTCTGTCCACTGTCAACACAGACCACCGAACTGTGTCAGCCTTCCCACTCATCGCCTCACTCCTCCCCAGCATTATCTTCTCCTTCCCTTCCCTGGTGGCATTTCGAAGATTGCCTGCAGTCCTAGATCAGTCCCGACATTTTCAACTCCGGTGAAGAGCGATGGTAAACTTTGTAGCTGCAGATCCAACGGACATTCCTGAGCATATGTTGCGAATGTGTCTCCATGGTGACGACCACAAACAAAATTATCCCGAATAGAAAATTCGTCAATATTATCAAAATGAGCAGCAGGAGTGCCCTGAGCAATCTCCAGCCCGCTTCCCCGTCCCACAACAGACACACAGTGCATGAAAAAAACAAAAGACAAAAGCCCGACACAACAAAATACATTCAAATGAACAAACATGAACATGAGAGACAGCTGGACTACATGTCGCCATTAGAGCACCACGTGACATTACAATGAGATGGCGGCCGGATGACTTTGGTGTCACTTTGCGGCCCAATCCATCTTTTCTACCCAAAATTGTTTCAGCATTCCATATTAACCAGCCGATTGAGCTTGCTGCGCTTCGCCCCCCACCAGGCGGGGACCTGGGGGAGGCACATTTGGTATGCCCAGTGTGCTGCACCGCTACGTTGAGGCTACCGCTTCCGTCAGGCGCACAGGGGAGCTCTTTGTTTGCTATGGCAAATCCACGGGAAAAGTGCTCTCGGCTCAGAGCCTTTCCCGCTAGGTAGTGAAGGCAATAGCTGCGGCCTATGAGGCTAGTGCTAGGCATTTACCTACGTTTGTCCAGTGTAGATCCACCAGGAGTGTGGCTACATCATGGGCAACACTGAGCAACTTGCACATTTTCAAGGTTTTATATTGACAGTGTGGCACCTGTGTCAACAGTCGGCTCGGCCATCCTGCCAACAGCCTTGGCAGTTACTTAATGGTATGACTGTCCCTCGTGACTTTGGTGGTATTAGTCATCCGCAAGCTGTTGACCCTAATGGTCGAAGGAACGAGATAGAATGAAGGTTACGACTGTAACCACGGTTCTATGAGTTCTGGATGACCATTAGGGGTTTGCATTGACATGCCGTCTATTTATAGAAGAAATCACGCAGAGGTGATTGGCTGGCTGCGAGAAAGTACATTCACAAGCTGTCGGCTCTAATGGCCATCGGGAACTGAGTTACAGTCGTAACCATCATTCTTAAATTACTGACTGGTTCTGTTTCTCTCTCTATCACTCTCCCCTCCCACATCAAAGGAAATGTCCTGAACTCATTATGTATGCACAGATCTAGGATGGCAACACTGCAAGTTTTATTACCTCTGAGGAGACACTGGACAGGAAACTATTTAGGGCCCTGCATGGCTTTGAATACGATAAGGTCCATGGTTTCCTTTTTGATTTTCAGTTTGAATGCCAATCTGTTACATTTAATTGAAATAATCAATTGAAAGTCGGAAAGTCTATGCAGATAATGGTTGTGGGGGCCTGTCAGTTTGTAATTTACCTTTTTGGAGCAGCTCCAGAATGAAGTAGAGGCCAGCGTGTTACCACTGGTCTGATTACATGGAAGTAATATTTTGCCCAAATATGAAGATTACACTACTGCCCAGATTTAATGATGTACTCCAATCATTCAACTTCTGTTGTTAAAAGCAGGAGCAAATGTCTCTTTTGTAAAGGTCTGACTCTTCAGTAGCTGAGCTGAATTATTGTCCTAACCTATTTGTGTTTGGTCTTTGTAAAAAGAGACTAAAACCATGAATCTTTTGATAATAATATAATGCTCAGTAGTGATGGGCAGAGGGAAGCTTTCTGAAACATTGACACAGTTTGTGTTGGTTGAAGTGTCGGGGTGCGTTCCAATAGTCAAAAAATGCACCCTCGCTTCCTCCACTACCACTTCCTCTACTCCGTGCCCCGGAAACGGATCTTTGTGTTTTAATCTAATGTCGCTGATTACATCTTAATTACGTATTAATGGTTACATATTAATTAATGTCTCGACGCAAACCGCAATGTCAGGTACATTGTATACTGTACATGCAAATACTCGGAACGTTCAGACAGTTTTGCATACTTCCAGGTAGGAGAGGAGTGGTAGTGGGGGAGTGGAGGAAGGGAGGTGGGGAGTGAAGAATATTGGGACGCAGCCCATGTGTCATGAAGCATTTGACACCTGCCTCTCTAGTGACATCTCCTGGTCTAAATTACACTTCACAACAGCAATAAATCTAAATGAATGAAACTTTCTTGACTCTTGTAAAACTCAGGTTTTGAATATTAATGCTTTTGCTATGTATTCTCAAAACCCTCTCCAACTAAATCTATATTCATTAAAAGTGTTGTACAAATTAAACATATTAGCATGATGAGATGACGATAATTACCATTATAAAAGTGAGATGAAAATGTGTGTTTCATGAACATAATGCCATCATATCGACCAATACCCTTCTATTTCCTCGTGCATGTCTGATAAGGAGAGTAGGCTACATTGCAACAATAAATTCCAATTATTTGAAAAACTATTTTCGCCATTTACTGGTTCATATTTAAAGCGCATCAGCTTTCCCCCAGCTCATAGCATCGTTGAAAGGAAATGTATATTAAATAGCACACAGATAGGTAGCCATATTTTTAATCACGTTACTGTTATTCTTATTCTTATCAGTAGTCATTCTATGGGAGTTCTTTTCTTCATGTTTTCAGGGTTTCCTGGCATAAGTGGATTGCTACCGTGATTTAACACAGTTAATAAATAGCATTATATGTTAAATTAGAACTAGTTGAATTAGAACTCACACTGAGGTGATGAGCTGCAAACATGCTTAATATACACACGTGAAACTGGTTCCAACTAGTTCTAATTAGCAACACAAAAGAGAGGTAGCTGGCCCAATTACAGCGAGCAAGGTACCGACTGACTGCAAACAATTCAAAATAAACTATGCTACCGAGTGACTCCAATCTGTTCAATTAACTAACAACAGCTGAAAGCCATGAAAAAAGATACGCCTATCTGAGTCCGAGTGTAGCCTAGACGATCCACAATGCAGCAATTATGCACTCTGTTACCGAAGCGTGACTTCAAAACCGAGGTACGTACCGAACCGTGACTTTTGTGTACCATTACACCCTTAATGTTCATGGATGTGGGGAACTTCATTAACTTCAATAACTTGTTTTTCTTGCGTTTTTAAACATTGAGGTACACTTTTGGGGCTCTATTAGGCTATAGGCTACCTAGCTTTGTCATGGTTTTTGACCCTTTTTCCCTTGCGGTCGTTTTCCTCTGTCGCTGCGCGTGGGCGCTGCTCTGTTAGTGGAGTTTTGGCTCCGTCTCGTTTCTTTCACGGAGTTCTCATCTGCGTTCACATGTGTGCATGGTTGCCTGAGAGCTATATAAGCCTCCGTTTCCTTTGTTCGGGGCTTCGATATTGTTTGCGTTATTTGCACGTTTGGGTGTGTGGTTTTTTGTGCCATTATGCTACTCGCTTGTTCTTTCGCGTCTCGTTATCGAGGCAGGGCATTTATTATTGCTGGCTCCTCTTTAGTCACTTTGCTCGTAGAAGTATGGGAGTTCTCTGCTCTATTTCGCCTCTCTATGGTTTCTCCTTATTGAGAGACTCAATAAGCATACGTGTGACCGTGAACCAGTTAGTAGCTTCGGTACGTTTGTTCCCTGTTGTCTCCTTCTCGTGGACTATGTTTCCCCTTTGTTGTGGTCAGGTCTTTTTATTATTCTGAGAGGTAGGGCGTTTATTTTCTACTAAGCTTGTGTTAGTCATAGAGCTGGAATATGTCCAGAACACTTGTTCGTCCTTCGGTACCTGTCTCTGTGCATGGAGTTTGGGCGATTTTGTTCAGGAACTGTAGTTCTGTTCGTCCTTCATACCCTTCTCCTCATAGGGAGTTTGGGCGTTTTGTTGACATATGTGCGTGTGACTGCGAGTTTATGAAAGTAGCTTTGGAACGTTAGATCTCTGTTCCTTTCACCTTCTCGTTACCTTTCCCTTTATTGAGAGGCAGGGCGTGTATTTTCTACTAAGTTTGCGTTAGTCATTGAGCTGGAATATGTCCAGAACAGTTGTTCTGTTCGTCCTTCGGTACCTGTCTCCGTGCATGGAGTCTGGGCGATTTTGTTCAGGAACTGTAGTTCTGTTCATGCTTCGGTACCCTTCTCCTCATAGGGAGTTTGGGCGTTTTGTTGACATATGTGCGTGTGACTGCGAGTTTATGAGAGTAGCCTTGGAACGTTAGATCTCTGTTCCTTTTGCCTTCTTGTTACCGTTTCACATTAGTATCTCGTTTCTTCACTGTTTCGTATACATTTTGAGTATTCAGTGTTTTTTTAGCTCGTGTTTTCCGAGCTCGAGATGTGTTGCTCTGTTGTTTTTGGTTACGCCCCTTTTTTCCTAGTTCCCGTATTTCCCTCCAGTGTGTAGGAACTAGGTCATTTGCGTTAACCCTTTATATTTCCCTATATACGGGGTCCCTCCGTCTCAGTGGCCTTAGTGCTTAAAGAATCCCCTTGCTGCGTTTGGTCCCTCCAATCGCACACGTCACGCCCCCTTTACAAGCTTAGATGGTCCAGCTTGAGTCACAGCAGGATTCCATGGCAATACTGAAATATCGGGATGCGTTGACCGCAAGTGACGAAGCATTTTAATAGGACAGGTGCCGGTCACAAATCAAGCACCATGCTTTTTATGGGGTCTCTTGTTGGAAATAATGCCATACAAAAGACGTCTTACGTGAACCTTCCTTTATTAACAATATATCTTCAAAATGGCGGCCGCGTAGAAGCGGTTTCTAGGTTTTTATGTCTATGGACTGAGCAACCAATGATCACAGCTGACCCTCCCTGTCCCTTTCATGTTTGACAGGCCGATTCGATTTGAAATAAATACGCAATTAAATAAAAGAGGTGTAGAATAACGATATTGATATTGATTTATTTCATTGCTAATTTAGTTATTTCATTGCTTATATATGTATTACATGATCTATTTCAATGCTTATTTATTTAATTTGGTCTTCTTACTTTGAACCATTTAAATATTTTGGAAGTTTGTGGGTGGGAGAGCTGATCTGGAATCAGAGGTTTTGCACAGATACACAGAAATCCCGTGTCTTTCCACGTACATCCGAATGGAGGTTCATATGTGAATGAAAAGAGCCTCTGATACCAGATCCGTATAGCTGACAGCCTGACACATCTCAACAGGTCGGCTCTTGGTTCAGCATGTATTGGTTCGAGATACCGCCCACAATGACAGACGTCACCGTGACGTCCGAAGCTTCGGTTTCCGTGATCACGTGATTTGAAACAAGCCTCGGAGCACTACTTCGAAACAGCAGTGATTTGAAAACTCAACACCGTGTCGACATGTGAGTGTCGAGCTTCACATCCCTAGTGCTCAGTCCTGCTATCAACAACATAACATAAATTTCAAGTAAAATTGTAAGATTGTAAAATTGTAACAAGTAAAATTGTCAGCTTTCTGATGTACTGCATGTCTATTTGGGAATCAAACCGCATTTATGTGACCCTGGACTGCATTTCCAAAAGACTACATATACCAGCATGCGACAGTCATGTGATCCCGGGCAGTCATGTGATCCTTGACCAATCAGGACTGAGTCCTGGTTCTATAAAACTTTGAGCACACCACTAATACTTCCTGTTCACCACTTCTTGCCATTTTCACTTGTCTGAACAATCGTCTCCTGTCCATCTTCCCGGCTGGGAAGGAACACGCGGAGAGAACCCTCTCTCCCTCGGGTTATGCGGCCACAAAGACCGCTTTTTCACCCAGCTCTCAGTTAGCGTGTTTGCGAAAGCAGCTACACTAAGCTACCGTAATAAGATGTAGCCTTAGCCAGAGAAACGTGTGTAGCCTACGTTACCACAAACTGCAAGCCGCAAAGGAACCCAAGGAAACCACTTGTTGAACTGACAAAAAGACTCCAACGGCAAGTTTCCAGCAATGACTCACCAAAGGTCCTAGAAGCAAGCAAGCAAGCTGCTCTACCCACAAGGAAACCGAGAGAAAGTCCAATCCAGATGCTGCCAAAGGAAAAGAACTTTCCGGACATCAAGCCTGGATTCGCCTGTAGCAACTTCAGTAAAGTAAGACTGACATGAACATCTGGGCAATAGTTAGGAAAACTTTTGTGTAATGTTTATTGTCAATGTAATTGCATATTTGATTGTATCCTTGTGTGTATTTAGAGTAACGTTAACGTATAGCTCAACACATGGCTTGCAGGCTATCGACAGCCAATTAGCTTCGCATAAGCTAAAGTCACAGAGCCTACTCTAACTTACTCTAAAACTAATTGACAATCCGCCTCCCTTTAAATCGAGATCAGTGCATGCTATCATTCTGCCAACACCTAACTCATCAGATATAGGATAGGGGCCTGGGATTTAGCTA
The DNA here is from genome assembly GCA_029718625.1 of Synaphobranchus kaupii. Lineage (NCBI taxonomy): Eukaryota > Metazoa > Chordata > Actinopteri > Anguilliformes > Synaphobranchidae > Synaphobranchus > Synaphobranchus kaupii. Next base: position 66,758,212 of record CM056378.1, read on the forward strand.
GACGTAGCTAAATTTCTAGAGCCTCAACACACGCCAGGTTTCAGGCCACGTTAGCTTCATGCTAAAGCTAGATTTGTATTCCCCTCCTCGAGATTGTCTTGTGATCTGAACACCACGTGTCTGGCGCACATACAGAAATAGAACTGTGAATTCTATATGCCTCATTCTTTGTCTACACTTCATTTTGCTTTCCCTATCATTCACTGTTTTTAGGATGTTAGTTTAGATGTGTTTGTTGTTTAATCAATTGTATTTTATCAAACCTGGTCGTCGGTCTGATTGTTGTTTGGATAAACATTGGAGCCTATCCTCCAAAAGAATTTACGCCTTCAGATTAAATTATTGATTATTATTTTAATATTTAACATTGAAATTCATAATCATGATTTAATAATTAATTTATGAGACTGATTAATTATACTTTTGCACCTAGTGTGAAGCAATATATAAATATATATATATATTCTGCACATTCATTGGTGTTTCCATGTGATGACTTAAGACGTTTTAACTGTCTGTCTTCACTGCCAAATTATTAATTTACCTAACGACACTACACTGATAAGCTAGTCCTTGTCATAAAGGAATCTGACACCATGGAATCTTGAAGCCATGGACGAGCTGAATGAGAAGGCAACCTGCGACCTGTGGACTGAGTTTTTGGACAATTTATTATCTCCAAATTGTCTTGGAACTAAGCTCATGGTCATGAATAGTCAAAGGAAAGCTTTTCTTTACCATTGTGGGTACAAACAAGCATGGAACACGTCAAACCAGTGGATGAGACGGATTTGGGAGGGAGGCCCAGCCGAGGAATCTGGCCCAGCCACAACCGAGGAAACACCCCCCACTATAGACTTGACATTTACTGTATATCATAGGTGTTTCTAGCCCATTTTTGGGGGTGCTGAAGCACCCCTAAATTGAATCCCAGCACCCCTAAAATTTGAGAGATTTAATTAATTATTATTTTTTTTTTACTGTATATCCTTTTTTTTAAGCTAGAAAAGTGTCAAAACCATACAGTACTTGGTTGAAACATAACGTTTTAACAACAAAAATACAGCAGCCCCCCCCCCCCAAACCAGGATATGTGGCACATTTCTTAACTTCTAACACTCAATACCAACACATTATTATCATTACCAGTCCTCATGTTTGCTGCATTTAATCGTAGGTCACTGTTTATGTTGTTAGGTAGGAGTTAGCTGACGTTTTTTCTAGCTAGGAATCGTTGCCCTGGTAACGGAGGCTCAGTGGCACGCTGCGCGCGGCTTTGAAAACTGACGGCGAATAGTCCAAGCTCTTCACACCGGAGGAGATGCTGATAGAAGCACGACGAATTAAAGAAGTGACAATTAATTCCCCATTCATTCCTATGGGATAGAGTGCGTGATGTTAAAGATCGGAGTTACCATTTCTGACACTGAATAGTTGGTTGTCTGTTATTTGTTATGGCAAAATAAATTGTGCAGTTGAGCTGAACAGACGCTAAAGTTTTCTACCTCTTTGTTTAAACATACAGAAGTACAGACAGTGGCAGCAGGGTTTATGACCACGCCCCTCCATGGTACCCTAAGGTTTTCTAGTCTCTATGACCACTCAATTACATTCACTGAATATGAATTGTTTGAAATCTATCAAGAATCTCATCACAATGTACACATCCCGGCAGCAGCCCCCCGTGGCACTCCTAAAAATTTTTTACTCATGTAATTCCAAGCATATGAAAACGTAGTGTATGCATTACAGTAGGGTTTGTACAAAAGTACGGGACAAATCTTGTATTGATTCAAAAAAAAAAAATTTTAAATTAACTTTTTTCTCTCTCTCACTCAAATATTTCCCAATTCCAGGCAAATATTTCCCAGTCCCAGACTGAGAGTTCCCGAAGCTAGCTCCGGCCAGCTCCGGCACAAATTAACCCCTGCTGTTGTGTCATGTGCATGTGTTAATATTAAAGCCAAGGTGCTACTGACTAGCTAACTGACTGGATGCCCATTAACATTAGAACTCCTATTGTGTGTGTGTGTGTGTGTGTGTGTGTACAGACAGACAGAAAGACAGCCTCATCATGGACATAAGATTGTTTTTTTCGAAGAAAAAAAAAGAGCCAGGTTCAGGTAAGAGTGTAAGAACAAATGGTCTGCCTATCTAGAATGATGTTGTAAGTTGGATCAATGTATCCGTTTATATCTCTTTTTGCCTTTTGGTTGACAGTACAAAGAGAGAGAGAGGACTTTATTTATTAGTATTCTAATGAGTATTTTTCATATTTAGGTAATTTTTCTATTTTTCTATTTTAGATTTTTCTAATCTAGTTGAATACAATCTATTTGTGTATGACTGTCACAAGTCATAGTGGCACGCAAAACAGCAACTGTTAAGCTGACAAAGAAAAACATTCCATTCACAATATAATTTTACATAATACGTCATGGAAGTTATGTTTTCTCCTCAGACTAAATGCTTTCCAGAAGCACACGTACACTTAACATATATCAGTGGATTTCATTCTAAACAGGACATCTTCTTTCCATTTTCCCAATTAACTATATGCTTTACTATTTGCTTAATTTAACTATACAAGGAGGAGAAGAACAGGGAGAGACTGTGGGAGATGAGAGTGAGCAGACCAGGGAAAGAGATGAAGAGATGCAGAGAGAGCAGACCAGGGAAAGGGATGAAGAGACGCAGAGAGAGCAGACCACGGAAAGGGATGAAGAGACGCAGAGAGAGCAGACCAGGGAAAGGGATGAAGAGACGCAGAGAGAGCAGACCACGGAAAGGGATGAAGAGACGCAGAGAGAGCAGACCACAGAAAGGGATGAAGAGACGCAGAGAGAGCAGACCAGGGAAAGGGATGAAGAGACGCAGAGAGAGCAGACCAGGGAAAGGGATGAAGAGACGCAGAGAGAGCAGACCACAGAAAGGGATGAAGAGACGCAGAGAGAGCAGACCACGGAAAGGTATGAAGAGACGCAGAGAGAGCAGCATACCAGCCACCAAGCCAATTTAGGGGATAAGACTACTGGTCCTAAACAGTTAAAACTGTCCCAGTACCCTCTCACTCAATTTGGCACACAAAAAAGAGCCTTTCAAGAAAACTGGTTCAAAAGCTTTAAATGGTTAGAATATTCTTCTCAAAAAAATGCTGCTTTCTGCTTTGCTTGTCGGGTATTTGGCAAAAGTCTCAGATATGATGCATTAGTGAATGATGGAGTCAGTAACTGGCAAAAGGCATTGAGCAAGTTTCAAAAACATGAAAACACTCAGTCACACAAGGACAGTGTAGTTTGTTGGGACAGCTACAAAGCAAGTCTGTCACAAGGCAATGTTGTAGAGCAGATAGAGGCAGCGAGTGCCACTGAAATTAGTGAAAGAAGGGAGTACCTGGAACGTATTGTGGCAGTGACCTGCTTCTTGGGGAAGCAAGGAATATCATTTCGAGGTCATGATGAAACAGAAGAGAGTGACAATAAAGGGAATTTCCGAGAGTGCATAACACTTTTGGGAAAATTTGATCCATTCTTGCAGAGGTATACACCCCCATCAAACACCACATACCTCTCTTGTAGCAGTCAGAATGAGATGATTGAATGTTGTTCACAAGAGGTAACTGCAAATATTGTTAGTGAGATGAAGGAATCGCAGATGTATGCCATTATGGCTGATGAGGCCAGAGATGGAAAGACGGAACAGTTGGCACTCTGTGTGAGGTATGTGTCTGTGGAAGGTGCAGTTAAAGAGAGGTTCCTAGCCCTGACAGAAATGCCACAGTTTGATGCTGCATCAATAACCACTGGTATTGAGAATCAATTGCAAGAGAAGGGAATTGTAATGTTCCGCTCCCTTCCTGTTCGTTTTCTGTATATTCCTGTTTTCCCTCCGTGTCATGTTGGATCCTTTTGTCCGTGTTTTCCCCGCTGCTGTGGTCTGGGCGTTTCCTTCTCTGTCTTGTTCGTCTGGTTGTCTTACTTCCGCCTTTTCACTCCGTCCCCCCTCGTTGCATGCATTTCCTCACCTGGTGTTTCTTAATCACTCCCGTTTATTTTCCACACCTGTTCCTTGTTTAGTTCTGTCATTAACCTCACTATTTATTCCTTCGGCTGGCTGCCAGTCGGCGCCAGTTCGTTAACTATCGTCACGCGGTGTTAATGCTCGTTGTTTGCCTGGTCGCGTTCAAAGAACTACTCGCTTGGTTGTGGGATATTATCCCCTTGCAGCTAGAGTTCCGCTCCTAACTACAGTCTGGTAGTTATCCTCCAAGTCATTTCTTGTTGTTCATGCAGCTAACCTGTTTCCCCTCTCCTCCATCTAACCCAGCTCCCATTCTCCCGTGGCAGTGTTCGTTTCCCCCCGTTTTCGTTGTGTGTGTTGCGGTACCTCCACCTCCAGCTCGTGTAGGCTCCGGGTTGGCGTGTTACCTGGCTACCCTCCAGTTGTTCCTGTCCGGCCGAAGAAGCCAACTAGTTCTTCGGTTCCGGTTCCGGGAGCTCTGGAGACCAGTCAGCTCCTTCCGGACCTACCGCAGCTACGCCACACTACCCAGCCCTGCCGTGCTTCACCAACCACCTACCTCTCAAGCCCTGCACCTCCGTGAGAACCTCCCGGTCATTTCCGTGCCTTCCCTTGCACTAACCCCACCTGCTTTGTTTTGTTCTGTACCGGTGCAGTCATTCCGGTCCAGTTCCTGTCCTGCCGTAGTGAGCCGCTCCCCAGCTAGTCCAGTCCAGTCCAGGTGTGAGCCGTGCACCTACCTGTCCAGTCCAGTTCCGGTTTGGAACAATCCGTTCCAGACCCTGCTTCCCGTGTGGACCTCCCGGTCCAGTTCCAGTCCAGTCCAGTTCCGGTTTGGAACAAATCCGTTCCAGACCCTGATTCCAGTGTGACCTCCCGGTCCAGTTCCAGTCCTGTCCAGTTCCGGTTTGGAACAAATCCGTTCCAGACCCTGATTCCAGTGTGGACCTCCCGGTCCAGTTCCAGTCCAGTCCAGTTCCGGTTTGGAACACACCCGTTCCAGATCCTGATTCCAGTGTGGACCTCCCGGTCCAGTTCCAGTCCAGTCCAGTTCCGGTTTGGAACATTCCGTTCCAGATCCTGATTCCCAAAGTGGACCTCCCGGTCCAGTTCCAGTTCAGTCCAGTTCCGGCTTGGAACGAACGTTCCAGACCTGCCAGCCCAGCTCCGGCTTGGAGCAGCCCGTCCCGGGCTTCCTTGCTGTTCCAGCGTAATATTGTGTATTGCCTTTTCTGTACAGTGTTGGGACTACCCCAACACTTAATTTAATAAACCCCCCTTTTTTGTGAATCTGTCTCCTGGTCGTTGCACTTGGGTTCGTCTCGTTCCGGGTTCGTAACAGGAATTGAGCATTTGAAATGTGTGGCACAGACCTATGATGGAGCAGCTGTCATGAGCGGGGCAGTTGGGGGTGTGCAAGCCCATTTTCAAAAGCAGCACCCTGAGGCCATATATGTGCATTGCTACGCACATGAGTTGAATCTCGTCTTATGTCACACATGCAGAGCTGTTTCTGAAGCCACAGAGCTCTTCAACATGCTTGAAAGTGTCCATTCCTTCTTCAGTGTTTCACTTGTGAACCATCATAAGTTCATGGACACTCAGAAGAAATTAGGATTGGAGCGAAGTGAACTTGTGCAGTTGTCAAACACACGCTGGGCATGCCAGGTTCGTTCAGTGACTGCAGTGCTTGACAATTTCCCTGCCATCATTGAGTGCCTCTCCACTATCAACACACCTATGGCAGTGGGATTGAAGGCAAAACTCAGTAAATTCTCCTCAGTGTATTTGCTGATTGTTTTCAAGGATCTCCTGTCTGTAACAGCAGGTTTACACAGATACCTACAGAAGGAGACCATAGATATTGCCCAAGCACAGACATACAAAGATGCAGTGATTGACACTCTGAAGCAGAAACGCAGTGATGCCACTGCTGCAGATCTTCACGGAAGAACAAAGGCTATATGTGAGGCAAATCAGATAGCAGTCTTGGAGCTGTCTTCTGGACAGAGGCGGAAGACAAAGAGAATGGATGGATTTGTTGTTGAGTCAACTTGTGGGGCAGGTAGTGAAGTCTGTGGATCTTCTGAATCAGAAGAGCTCAAAAGGAAATTGTTGTTTCCTTGTCTGGACAGAATGATCTCTGAACTTGAGAAGCGTTTTTCTGGTGTGAATCAGGACTTGCTTAACGGAATTCAGGCGTGCAGTCCAACCTCAAACCACTTCTTGTCTGAGCCTCATTTGTCAGCGCTGGCACTGCATTACCATATTGAACTTAAGAAAGAGGAAGTGATGGTTGCCAAAAACTTTCTGAAGCGCAAGAGTGAGGCTGGTGCCATTCAAGATATGCTGACAGTGTACAATCTTCTGGATTATGAGATGTTCCCTTCACTGAAAGCTGTTATTCAGGTTGCCTTAACAATACCAGTTAGCAGCTGTAGCTGTGAGAGGTCTTTTAGTGCCTTGCGTCGGCTCCATACCTGGCTGAGGAGGACCATGGGTCAAAGCAGACTCCAGCACCTGGCTGTGATGTCAATTGAGAAAGAGATGCTTGAGAGAGTCGAACACCAAAAAGTAATCGACAGATTTGCCACCCTCAAGGTGAGGCGACATAGATTAAAGTAGAAGGAATAATCTATCCATACAAAGATGATTACATACATTGCATACATTGTACCATAGGCAGGGTTGCCTATCTTTTATTATTTTATTATTATTATTTATTATTATTATTATTATTATAATTTTGTAGATTTCAAGCACTTTTCTTTTTTTGAAGTGTATTTTTATTTATGCATTTGTATTATATAATACAGACAATAAGGAAATAGGCAGAGACAAACATTGAAAAAGTCAATTTCTGTTAATGTGTTTTACATTGTGCATTGCATTTCAAATAAAAGTCCAAAAATAAGTCCAAGGTCCATTTTCAGTATTTTTGGTACTCACTATAGGGAGCTGGTTTACTCCAGAAACATACATACTGTTTATCTGTATGTTGAGGAGCTGTCTTCCCCCAGAAATTAGGATTAAGATATGTTTCTTTTATGATTCCAATCCATTCCTCTTTTGCTGTGGCTCAGCATTTAAATAACCTTTATCAGATTTGATGGTTTAGTCACAGACTTTCCCCAAAAAATGTGATGCTTTTCTTTCACAAATGTGGGAATGAAATGCATTCAAATGTACAAAAGTGGGAAATTTATCTTGCCTGGCCAGGCAGCTCTCTGGGTGCTCAGCACCCCTAAACCTCTGATCCTAGAATCGCCCCTGCTGTATATCTCCACTTCCTGTGTCTCTTCTTCTAGCTCAGCATGAGTGGCCTGCGGGAGCAGATTCCACCATGGGTGAAGACACATCCTCTGTGGTGGCTGGTCGATTTAAAAATTGTGGTAATTTATTGTCTGGGACAATCTGTTTGAGAAATATACAAAACTTTATAACGCTATTACACTATCTGAAACGTCGACGCAAAATACCCCCCGCACTGTATAAACCTGTTACAGTTCATTCTGGTTGAATTCATGGCTATTTTATCCAATATAGGATATTATAGCCTTACCAACGGCATTTGCAATTATTGGATGCTTTGAACAATAAATTACAGCGGGGTGTAACAGAATTTCTAGTTTTATTTGTTTAGTTTTACGAAAACAAATTATTTTCGTAAGCTTTAACTAATTTACTCACTCATCAGTAGGGATGGGAATCATTAGATTTTATTGATACCGATGCCATTATCGATTCTGCTTATCAGTCGGATTCTTTATCGATTCCTTTATCGATTCCTTAAATATTATTTGCTCCCAGGCTATTAAAAGACCAACTATAACTATTACTATCGGGTGGTCATCTAAAATGGATTCAATGACACAATATTTATAAAGTATAAAGGATTAGTTCTTCATTCATATTTCTTAGTCATATTGTGGGAAATATGTATCTGCTCTATGCCTGCACAAGTGGCAAACCATCCAATAAAGAATTAATAGAATTGTATAATTCTGTAAATTGAAATGGCATTATAAATGTAATTTGACTTGATCAATACGAGTGCTTAAAAATATCAGACATCAAAGAAAATAAGAGACAACAGAAAATAATGAAAAAGGACGCGAGAGGATAAATGATCAGTTTAAGGTTATGTCAAAAAAGATGGCTAAACTATTGTTGTTTAACTGCTGCTCTGTGATTGGGATATTTAGTAGTTTCATTCTCTCACAAAGATCGCAAACTTTACTTATGAGTTAATTACGCTCCTAGGCGTGTTTCATAAAGCTGCACCCCCAGCAAAATGACGTCCTCCTGAGGATGTTACGTAATGTTCTCTTTAGAGACGTTATATTGACAACGTGTTCTGGACGTTCAATTGTTATAAACAGGTCTCCTGAAGGTTGTGTCATAACGTTTAAAGGAAGACCTTCATATGACCTTTTGTAACATTCTCTTTTGGTCCTACCATAGTGACGGAGTAAGTTTACAAACATGACCGTCACAGTACTTTGAAAAACGTTCTCTTTTGGTCCTACCTTGGTCATGGAACAACGTTACAAACATGATATATAATAGGCGCAGCCTTACCCCAACCAGATGCACCCAGACGGCTCTGATGCTGTTTTGAGGACACGTTTCTTCAAACTGTTCCTCAACTATCTCCCTTGCGGCCGGACCCAAGTGGAGACCTGTGCACGTCCACGTCGACCTGACTGGAAACCTGTCGCGACCCGACTTCGGTGAAGAAGTCTCCAGGAGTCCACGCACCTGCCGGGACCTTGGACCAGCTGACGAGCTGACATCACTTACGGAATCGGGATTGGCCTCCCTTTGTTACCGTTAAGTATTGAAACGCATTTTATTTAGCACTGACATCAATTGATAGGCTAGCATAAAACCTGTAATACCCTGTTGAGGTCATTTTACTGCTGGTTCCTACTTTTGTTTGCAATTTGTTTTGTTTTGCTATGCGCGTTTCGGTCGGGAATAAACAATTTACCTGACCTTATAGTTTTACACTGTTAAAACTGTATATACGTATATATGAGACTGATAAAACGAGTTAACCACAAAATATAGTTTAGTGTGTCATTAACCCATAACACAAACTAACCTTTGTAATGGTAGGACTGTTAGCTTCTATATTTAGCCGTCACATAATTATCATATCCTCTGATTAAGATGAAGTCATAGAATGTTATATCAATTATTGTTTCTATTATTCACATATTCATAGTTGTAGCCAATAAAACATGTCATTTTTCCAACCCATTGTCGTGTCTACGTTATTTCACTAAGTTGGTCTCTACTGACGTATAGAATTCTAATTGAGTGTTGAACTTAATTAATTCTGAATAAAAGTGACCAAACCTCACTACACTATCTCATTAAATATGTGTAAATTTGCATATATTTCGGTACCAAATATCTAAACAATGGATAAAGTCAGACTTCAAGTTTTACTTTTGTTTTGACAATATATTAAGTACTAAATGTTTTACAGAGGGGTTTGTGAATGCAAGCTTATTTTGTCTAAAATGAAAAAAATACTACATACACCTATTAAAAATGCATTTTTGGCGTATTTTTAGACAGAAAATGCAACCCAAAATGAAAGGACAACAAGATATTCCTTCTGTAAGTATCTGCAAAATACATCTGAGAATCAGTATGTAAGGTTTAGTGAATGCACCTGCCCTGGAAGTTGAGATAATTGGTACCGAGTAATGAAAAATAAATATAAGTATTAATGAATTCATATGTTTATTTCACAGATATAACTTTTTGTGATGCAAGAATCAATTTCAATTGCATCTCTCATGTCTCAGTACACAATTTAACACATTTACACATTTCTTTTCAATTGCTGTCACATTTAAGGTTATTAACCATTCAGCAGTGGTTAGATACGACAGCCAATAGATCGCCTTAAAGCCATTTAGCCAACCATGTGTTCCATACTCTATTCCCGTGTAATTTACAGTTTACCTAGTCCCACTAGCACACAGAGCAAGTTCTGTCAGGAGATTTTTGCTGTGCCCGACCAAGCCTCAGCAAACACATGTTCTCAGACTTAACCAGTCACATACACACATCACTAATGCAGCACCCCTTTTTAAAAGCGAGAGTCAGTAAAACCTCTCGTTTACTGGGGGGTTTTGGTATATCTCCTGTTTAGTAGGGGAGATGTGTCCTGCTCCCTGTTTGATAGGTAGTGCACGCTGTTGTGCACACTAGAAGTACATAGAGCAGATCCATTCAGTGCCAAACCAAAATAATTGTATATTCATTATACTTAAAGCTGGAGTACAAAACTTTTTTAAATAAAAATATTAGGGAACGGTCATGCTTAGTTGGTAGCAGTCACAGAAAGAACTTCTGTGAGAGAAATCCAGCACCATACACGGTGTTTATACCATAGACTGTATAAAAATATGGACAGAGTCACTGTGACGTCACCCATTGCCTTCCCACGGCCTCGTAAAAACCGCTTTGAGGGACCTGGAGAGAGTCGTCGCACATAAGATAGGCCTGGGAGAGCTGGACTCACGGTTGGGAGCTCGAGGAGTCATGCCCTCAATCCTGCCACCGGACGAAGGGGTTGTAGCGGCGATTCTCCGGTGGTTGCTACACAGGGGAATTGAATTGTATAGGGTGAAATTGGCTACCAAATTGGGAGAAAAAGGGAAAAATCGGAAAAAAATTCAATAAATGTCCCTAGCACCGGTAGAAAGGTAGCAAGCTATAACCATAGTGTAATCCTTAAAGAATAGATGAGCAAACCACCTTCTTTTTGGCGAACCGCTAACTCGACTGTTTCCCGCAGCACCCGATGAAAGCCCATTCTGAAAACTGTTCCAGATAAAGTCGGTATTGTAGGTTAGTGGGTGCACACGCTAGCTAAAGCATAGTACATTACATTATAGATGCCATTAACCTTCATCTGCATCCTGTAACCTAATCACAAACATTGCAACCATTTACAAACACACAAACTCCTTATTCATTTCCGATAAATTATTGGTTTTATTTTAAACATCCCCTTATTGAGTCAGTACAAACCAAGAGGCCAAAACCGGACTTTCATTTTGAAGCTCACTTCCTGGTTGGACTGGGAGCTGCCATAGTGCCCTTGCTCACTAGCGCCACTGCCGTTGGCTCCAGCATGTAAGTCAATGGCAGCAATGTTGTCAAAATACTAAGTCAATAAATTTTTCCCACAAGAAAATGTAGTCGCAAAAGGTCCTTTTCCTTCATCTAATGGCTACCAAATGTAGTGCGCCGTGCTTTGGTCGCACTGACAATGGCGCTGCATTCAACTCGACAAGCACAAGTTTGTTCGTCACTGGACATGGACTTTTTCTCAACTTACCGGAGTACGTGCTGCGATTCCTTTGTCCTGCCGCCGTTGTGCTTACCAATACGCCGACGGAGGAGAAAGAGAAGGGGCAATCGTGCCCAGAGTTGCCAGGTTCGCGGTTTTCCCGCCAAATTGGGCTAGTTTGAAAAAGCAGTCGCGGGTAAAAATTACATAGTCGCGGTGTGCGGTTTTTTGGGCTACTTTCAACGTTGACCGCGGTTGCCAAAAGTGACAGAATTTTTTTCATTTGAGCGTTTTATTAATGTGTCTTGAACTTAATGTGTCTTGAACTTGATGTTGAATATCTGGCAACCCCTCAGGCCAGAGAACAGAGATAGGCACGTAGCTACACAGTGCTGGGCTGAAGTTCTATATACGCTCTATGGCTGCAGTAGAGAGAGAGAGCAAGTGGGTGGTGCGGCTTGAATTCACGTCATTTAAAGCGTTGATAGCTACGTTACGTTCTACGTTCTCTTCTAAATATGGAGGCGGGGAGAGGGGGTGGGGCGGGGCCCGGCTCCCACTGCGCTGCTCTGGGAGACAGTCAGACATGAGAGAGCGAATATTTAATTATTTAATCACGCACTGTAACGTTATTGAACTGCATTATTAGTCGGAGATTACGGGTGTGAACGGAGAGAAGGAAAGAATGAATAGAGCTGTGTAACAAAGAGTGAAGAAAAAGTTGATAGGAAGATGGAGCAGAGGGAGATTTTGAGGTGAGGGGTGAGGAGTGAGCACTGTGGAAGATGAGAAAAGCTAAGTGTGCAGTTTCAGCTACTGGGGGTCCACAGTAATAAAATAAATTCTAAAGTACATACTGAATTAAGCTTTTTGTTGTTGTTGTGAGCATAGTTTCTTTTTGAATAAAGTAACATTCAAAACATTTAAAAATAGGCATACTCAATACATTTTGCTGTTAAAACAAACAAAAAAGGAGGGAAAATAAAGAAAGAATGTTCAAATATGATCACTATTAAATGAATACTTCCTTTTTTTATATATTTTGGGTTTGATATTGCACTTCCCAAGGTTCTTGAGAAACGTCCACTGTAAGCTTGTTTGCAATTTGTAGCAATGCTAATGGAAACGAATGGTTACAGCCAGTATTGGTTACAGCCTATGGCTTTGGTTACAGCTAGCCAAACTGAAGTATCCCTTTAAAACACCTAAATGGAACATCATTATATTTGGGCTAGTTTTAGGACATTTGGGGCAGGTTTTGAGCTGATTTTGGGCTGGAAATTTCAGCAGGACCTGGCAACCCTGATCGTGCCGGTATCCTATGCAGATCACGGACGAGATACTGCAATCCGCCGTTAGCGAGCATTTTACTGGCAAATGTTCAATCCCTGGACAATAAAATGGACGAACTACACGCACGGATTAAGTCCCAGCGGGATATTGCGAACTGCTGCGTGCTGGCGTTTACTGAGACCTGGCTAGACCCTACGGTACCTAACTCGGCCGCTACTCCGGCTGGATTTTCCATCTACCGGCAGGACAGAACTGCGGAGTCAGGTAAACGCAGAGGTGGTGGGGTCTGCATTATGGTTAACTCTCGCTGGGGTTCGGATTTAGCAGTACTTACAAAACACTGGTCACCAGACCTGGAGCTCTTAACTATAAACGTCCGTCCCTTCTACTTCCCTCGGGAATTCAGCTCCGCTATAATCACAGCAGTTTACATACCCCGGCAGGCGGATAAAATGCGCGCGCTAGAGGACCTTTACGGAGTAATTAATGGATGAGAGAACACTCACCCTGAGGCAGCTTCGATTGTTGTTGGCGACTTCAACAGGGCTAATATGAGGACAGTTTTGCCGAAAGTTTCTTGATGTTTGGTGGAATCCATTCTTCCTTCCATCCGCACAATATTTCCTGTGCCCCCTGCTGCCACACAACCCCAAAGCATAATGGATCCACCTCCATGCTTAACAGTTGGCAAGGTGTTCTTCTCTACAAATGCTTCACCTTTTTTCTCCAAACATACCTTCAAAAATTTCCATTTTGGTTTTGTCAGTCCAAAACACATTGTTCCAAAAGGCTTCAGGCTTCTCAAAGTTTTCTTTTGCATACTTCAGACACTTAATTTTGTGCTGAGGTCGGAGTAAAGGTGTAGCAACTCATAATGCAATAACGGCTCATAATGTAATAACGGCTCATAATGCAATAACTGCGCATAATGTAATAACTTAAATGTAATGAAAGCACATGATGTAATAATCAGCTCATAATGTAATAAAACCATGAGCGCATAAAGTAACAACAGCTTCGCGTATAATGTAATAAGGTATTACGTTATGAGAAATGTGTTACATTATGAACCTAACTGTAGCAACTCATAATGTAATAACTGCGTATAATGTAATAACTGCGCATATTGTTGAGAAAAGTGTTATATTGTGGACCTAGAAAAAACATTTTGCTGAATATTGTAATACATTCAACACATAGTGTAATCATTTTTAAACAGCATTGTCCTTGTCTTCTTAGAGCATAGGAACCCTTTTAGCATTACAATAAGTGCATGATGCAAGTGGATATCTTGTAGTCTATAATTTATCTTTAATAATATCTACAATAATACACTTTTCTGATTGGTCTTTACAAATAAGTCAGTGGACATCCTTTACTTCCACACGCCCTGACGAAGACCTTCCGGTCAAAAGGCGTTGCCATTTATTATTGTCTGTCTCGATATGCCAATTTAAGGCTTTTTATCATTATTTTCCTACTCCTCCTCTATTATTTACCGAAGAGTGCCTTTGACTTTGGGGAAGTAAGCTCTATTTTTCATTCTTGGGTAAAATCTTCCGTTTTGAGAGTAGGGATTACACATACACACACACACACACACACACACACTGTTTTTCTAACTATTTTGAAGAGCTAAAACACTTCTCTTTTTGCTGCTATATTTTGTTCCTATTTCCAAAGAGCACCTGCATTTCTTCGTAATTTTTTCGTTACATCTCCACAAGAGCAATCTTTTATTTATTTTGTAATTTTACAAAAGGATTTCACTAACATTTTCCCACATTTTCCATGGTTCTATGAAACTGAATGCATTCCCTTTTGTTATTCAAGATTTCCCTGTACACTCAGCAACTCTGCACTGACAACTACTGGTGAATGTTTAAAACAGTATACAACAAACTGAATTTAATATACTGGGTGATTCTTAGTCATTAACCCCTTGGCGCAGATGGCAAATTTCACCTATTTAGGGGGTGCTCTGTTTAAGGCTTTATAACTCCAGGTGTGAGCATCACATAAACTTGGTAAATGACTTAAATGAAACAAGACAGGTGTACCATTTACAATACAAACTTTGATTTGTTTATTTTCCAGTTTTTTCTATGCAAAACATGTCATAAAATGAATAAAATTAGTTTTGTCCATTATAAAGCATATACATTTGCTCCTTCTGATGGCTTAAGATAAAAAAACATTGCTATCACAGTGTTACATACACCTAAATATGTTGCCTAATCATTCACTCTTGTACCTCAATAAAACATCACTTGTCCCTGTACTCTACAGTATGTATACTTTTGTCCTGGGATTGCATTTTTCTGTATTTTTAAAACTTAACTTAAAATTTTCCTATTCATAATGACTCCAAGGAAATGTTTTTACGTTAATCTACTACATATCAGCGCACAGTAAATTGGAATGAGCATTTGTCATGCCCTAAGAGACAAGTATATATGCCATAGCCTATATTATGTACAATAAAATTAACATAAAATAGTATTCCACCATCTGCAAAATGCTGCCAAATGTTCTATCTTCAATGAACATCGGTAGCCTACACCAAAAATACATTTAAAGATTGCACTACAGTATGTGAAATGCACTCAAAATGCGAAAATAACAATAGGGCTATCAAACATATTGCTCGAGTGGAAACACGAATGTACATATGTAGCCAGCGAGGTATTTTAGACACAAAAATACTTACATATCGGAAAAGGGAAACTCCCCTCCCTAAAGCGTATTGTATAGAGCTTGCATAATACTAGACCGTTAAAATGAAAACTGCCGTTACGCTGGGCTGTAGTAAATTGTTCAAAGCACCGAAAAAGACATGGCATATACCGTTGCTAAGGTTATAATGTACTCTATTGGATAAAAAAGCCGACAATTAAACCAGAATGAACTGTAATGAATGAGACAGGCTTATAGGGCATGGGGGTATTTTGCGTCAATGTTTCAGATTATCAGTGTAATAGCGGTATGAAGTGTTGTATATTTCTCAAACCGGTTGTACCAGACAATAAATGACCACTGAATTTTGAAAGGAACATCTCGATGTGTAAAACCGATGGTAGGATTGTATATTTATTTCATATTTAGTAGCATATATTGCTAGTAGAATACATGGTCGAATGAGACAGTACTTTCACAGTTTATTTTGCTTTTGAGTGAGCAGGGCTTTTCACGGCTTTTCTGGCATACGATCAGGCTATTGTTGGGTTTATCTCCTTGCTATGACGTTATTCTAATTTTATATGATGAATAAATATATTTATACTAGACGCTATTGTCCACTATGTCACGCATGGGTAGGTATAGACTAGGTGGGGGGTTGCTTGTTAAATGGACTTGCTACAGGGAAATAGTGACACTTAGAAACTCCGTATTTGGCAGAAATCGTCACAAACCGTCTACCAATAAAGTTAAAACACAGAGTTTGTGATTTCCACTAATAGTTTGACTGCAGTAGCAACGAATGTCTCAGTTGAGCAAAACGGTCCCACCGGCGTCACCTTCTACGCAAAGGAGTTAACTTTCCTACCCGTGGTGATCAGACTCTTGACCATTGTTATTCTCAACTACGGGACAGCTATAAACCCCTCCCCCACCCTGCCTTTTTTTTTAAGGCGGATCATACCTCCATTCTTCTCCTCCCAACCTACAGACAACGTCTAAAACAGGAAAAAATGTTTTTTCGGGCAGTTCAACGCTGGAGTCAGGAATCCATTGCCACTCTACAGGACTGTTTTGAAACCACAGACTAGCAGATGTTCTGTGTTGCAGCTGATGGGGACATTGATTAATACACAGACTCTCAGCCTACATCTCCAAGTGCATTGATGACGTTGTCCCGAGAGTCAATGTTAGGACGTTCCCCAGCCAAAAGCCCTGGGTTAATGGTGATGTCCGTGCTAAGCTCAGAGCACGGTCCTCTGCCTATAGCTCTGGGGACCTGGAGGCCTTGAGGAAGTCCAGATATGACCTACGGAAAACCATCAGAGATGCCAAAAGAGCCTACAGGGACAAGTTGGAGTCTAACTACCCCAGACATATGTGGTGTGTACTGCGCTCCATCACAGACTACAAAGGGAGAAATAGCAGTGATGCCCAGCCCGCCGTCTCTCTTCCCGACGAGCTCAACACCTTTTATGTACGGTTTGAGGCGAGCAACACCATCCCTATTGCAAGACTAGCTGAGGAACAGGACGACTGCACTCTGTCCCTATGTATGGCTGACATGAGGAGAGCTTTTAAAAGAGTGAACCCTCGGAAGTCAGCAGGGTCAGATGGCATTCCAGGCCGTGTCCTCAGAGCGTGCGCCGACCAGCTAGCAACCTCCCCCTGAACCAGTCTGCAGTCCCCACCTGCTTCAAACAGACAACCATTGTCCCTGTACCAAAGAAACCTTCCATCACCTGCCTGAATGACTACCGCCCTGTAGCACTGACTTCCATCATCATGAAGTGCTTTGAGCGGTTAGTCAGAACCCACATTTGCTCCTCCCTTCCTGACACCTTGGACCCCCTTCAATTTGCATACTGCCCCAACAGATCTACGGATGACGCCATCACCCTGACAGTGCACACCGCCCTCTCCCACCTGGATAAGGGTAACACATACGTGAGGATGGGCGGCAGTGTAGTATAATGGTTAAGGAACTGGCCTTGTAACCTAAAGGTTGCCGGTTCAATTCCCAGGTAGTACACTGCCGTTGTACCCTTGAGCAAGGTACTTAACCTGAATCGCTTCAGTATATATCCAGCTGTATAAATGGATATGTAAAAAAAATTTTAAAAAAATAAAAAGTTGTGTAAGTCACTCTGGATAAGAGCGTCTGCTAAATGCCTGTAATGTAATGTAATGTTTATAGATTACAGCTCAGCATTCAACACAATTGTGCCCGCTAAGCTCGTTCCCAAGCCCCCAAGTTCCCAAGGATCCTGGGTCTTAACACCTCCCTTTGCAACTGGATCCTGGACTTCCTGACGTGCAGAACCCAGCTGGTGAGAATGGGTAACCTCTCCTCCTCTGCACTGACCCTGAGCACCGGAGCCCCTCAGGGCTGCGTACTCAGTCCCCTCCTGTACGCCCTGTTCACGCACGACTGTGTGGCCACGCGCAGCTCCAACGCCTTCCTTAAGTTTGCAGACGACACCACAATCCTGGGTCTCATCTGCAACAATGATGAGACCGCCTACAGAGAGTAGGTCAGCGTCTTGGCAACATGGTGCCAGGACAACAACCTCTCTCTCAACATCTGCGAGTCTACTGCTTCAAGTTCCTCTGTGTGTTCATCAATGATGACCTCTCCTGGTCCAGGCAATCGGACGCAGCAGTAAAAACTGCCCAAAAGTGCCTATACTTCCTGAGGAGACTCAAGAAGTTTGGCATGTCTGCCAAAACTCTCACCAATTTTTACAGGTGCACCATTGAGAGCATTCTCACTGGCTGCATTACTACCTGGTACGGCAGCTGCTCCGCTGCTGATTGCAAGGCCCTCCAGAGGGTGGTGAAGACAGCGGAGCGCATCATTGGCTGCCACCTCCCCTCCGTGCAAGGCATCTACCACACACAATGCCTTAACCCCTTGCCGCAGATGGCAAATTTCACCGATTTAGGGGGTGCTCTGTTTAAGACTTTATAACTCCAGGTGTGAGCATCACATAAACTTGGTAAATGGCTTAAATTAAACATGACAGGTGTACCATTTACAATACAAACCTTTGTTTATTTTCATAATTTAAGTCAAAATAAAGTGCCACAAATGCAAAGAAACTTTGAAAAAAAATGGTTTTTCTTTAGTTTGCTGGGAGCTACATAAGTGAAATCGGTAATATATATACATTTTCTGGATCATAAACTCCATGTCCACAAGTTTTTGCAAAACCTGAGGATGATATACAGAACTACTAAAGGTCTATGATGTAAAATATAGCAGTGTAACCTGTTGTCTATTAGTGTCTCCAAATCTATCCAAATTGTGCACTGCTCTAAATAAAAAAAGATTATGATATATTTAACTACAAATCAACGGTTTTGGCCATAAAACTCACTTTTGCATAATTTTCAAGTGGGAATTACTATATTTTCATCAGTATAGGGGGGGTAGATATCTATGGGTCCAAAACCCCTATGCAAAACATGTCATAAAATTAGTTTTGTCCATTATAAAGCATATACATTTGCTCCTTCTAATGGCTTAAGATAAAAAAACATTGATATCACAGTGTTACATATACCTAAATATGTTGCCTAATCATTCACTCTTGTACCTCAATAAAACCTAATCATTCACTCTTGTACCTCATTTTTCTGTAGTTTTTTTATTTTTTAAATTTTCCTATTCATGACTCCAAGGAAATCTTTACCTTAATCTACCACATATCAGCGCACAGTAAATTGGAATGAGCATTTGTCATTCCCTAAGAGACAAGTATATAGATCATAGCCTATATTATGTGCGATAACATGAACATAAAATAGTATTCCACCATCTGCAAAATGCTGCCAAATGTTCTATCTTCAATGAACATCGGTAGCCTACATCACAAATACATTTAACGAGTGCACTACAGTATGTGAAATGCACTCAAAATGCGAAAATAACAATAGGGCTATCAAACATATTGGAAAGACAGTGCTCGAGTGGAAACACACGTACATATGTACATAATAACACGTACATATGTAGCCAGTGAGACCAACGGCATTTTAGACGCAAAAATACATACATATCGGAAAAGCAAAACTCTCCTCCCTAATGCGTTTTCTATAGAGCTTGCGTAATACTAGACCGTTAAAACGAAAACTGCCGTTACACTGGGCTGCAGTAAATTGTTCAAAGCACCCAAAAAGACGTGGCATATACAGTACCGTTGCTAAGGTTATAATGTACTCTATTGGATAAAAAAGCCGACAATTAAACCAGAATGAACTGTAATGAATGAGACAGGCTTACAGGGAATGGTGGTATTACGCGTCGACTAAAGACGTCACTTTGTTTTGAAAAGTGGTGGGGACACTTTTTTCAGATAAAAAAAAACAACATTCGGTGGACCCCCACCGCAATACACTAGTACCGTACTATCTGTTAGCAACACCTGTAGATACAGGATTTACACTGACAGGCTACAGCCTAATCACAACCTTCAGGACAATATCAACATCTGTAGATATATGCATACAGGATTTACACTGACAGGCTACAGACAATTATCACAACCTTCAGGACAATATCACTCAACACCTGTATCTTCTATCATATAGGATTTACACCACATGATTGCAACAATATCAACGCAGCCTACAGTACTCAATGGCATAAGCACACACATACTGTCCCACCTCCACCAACAGTTCTATGATTCAGATTCTTCCATCAATCACACACACACACACACACACACACACACACACACACAGAGTGATCAATTCATTCTGCGTATAGACTTATAGCAAATAATAATATATCAACCTTTATTTCCTATCATATAGGACTTCCACCATATCACACATCCTGGCATAGAGACGCAATGATACAATGGCCTAATGTTTTCCAAAAAACAACCAATGTACTTGTATAAAACACAACACCTTGGAGACAAGAACTAACGTAAGCCTACCTTACGCGATGAGAAAAGATTTCACCATATCACTGGTCGTGTCTCCCCATAAAGCTGGATCTGTAACGTTGCTATGACGTTATTCTAATTTTATATGATGAATAAATATATTTATGAACTCAAACATAGACGCTATTGTCCACTATGTCATGCATGGGTAGGTATAGATTAGGTGGGGGGTTGCTTGTTAAATGAACTTTCTACGGAGAATTAGTGACACTTAGAAACTCCGTATTCGGCAGAAATCGCCACGAACCGTCTACCAATTTAAAACAAAGAGTTTGTGATTTCCACTAATAGTTTGGCTGCAGTAGCAACAAATGTCTCAGTTGAGCAAAAAGGTTCCACCCGCGTCACCTTCTACGCAAAGGGGTTAAGAAAGCACGGAAATTCATAAAAGACTACAGCCACCAAGGCTATGGACTGTTCTCGCTGCTGGCATCTGGTAGACGTTACCGGAGCATCTGGGCACGGACTACCAGACTCACAAACAGTTTTTTCCCCCAGGCCATCAGGCTTCTCAACCAGCAACATTAATCTCAGTGATCACATTGATCACATGATCACCTCAATGTATGCTCTAGTCACTTCCTATGTACATTCAATGTACATCACCATAATTTAATGTACATATCCATCAGCACCTCTACACTTTATATTTATAATATTTTATACTCTTATTCTTACTGTCCATATACCCCATCTTTACTGACTGTGGAACTGCTGCTAGTGTTTTACTGCTATGTATATTTTTGTTATTCTTGCCCTTATTTGTGTCTCTTGTAAAAACGATGTAATATTTTCTATGCCTACTACGTAGTTGTAGCTTGCCATGTCCTAAGAATTTCATTGTTCAGAATGACCTTGTGTTATACTGTGCACTTGATAAATAAAGTACTTTGACTTTGACTCTCCATGTGCCGATTTTTTTAATGATTGTGTCGTTTGGACAGGGTATTAACAGTTGTTCAGGTTCTGTCACTGATTCTATATACTGGTTATATTTATGGTCACTGCACTCACTCGGAGGAGTGGGACCAGAAGAGGGAGACAACAACCATTTATCTAAAATGCGTAACGCCAGGCTGGGGTCTTGGGACAAGTTTTGTCCCAAGACTGTATTTTTGAGTGGAAGTCAAGTCGAATGGAGAAGATACCTTCGTAGCCTACCCTGAACAAGCTGTTGTTTTGTGGACACAGTTTGTAACTTAAAATATTGACTGCCTTTGTCGCTCATCTTCAACATGTTTGTCATCACATATTCAATTTGGAGCGAGCTATGATGTGTTTACTACGGAAAAAAAATACTGTTTTGTCTTGGAGCAAGCAGCCAAACTGTGGGTTAAGTATCTGAAATCGATTGCTCCATACCCGTATAGCCTTATCAATTTAGATATTAATTTAGCTACTCCCCCTGCCATAAATGCTACCATTGCTTAGCAATGCTGGGTTAGCTAGCTAGCCAGCTAACGATAGCTCATGGCAAGTCATTTTAACATTTAGCTTGCAAGCTAACGATAGCTCATGGCAAGTCGTTTTAACATTTAGCTAGCAAGCTGACGATAGCTTATGGCAAGCCGTTTTAACAGTTATTCAACTTTATTAAGTACTCCTATAGCTGCCCAATGGCCTAACTGGCTGGCCATATAAGTTAGCTAGCTACCGTGATTGCCTAGCTAACGTTACTAGCCAGCTGCTCCAACTAGTTAGGCCCTAAGAGCAGCTAGCTAACGTTAGTTGTAAGCAAGAGTAAGTATGCAGTGGGTGTACTTACTCTTGCTTACAAAATAAAACATAGCCACAAACGGCAGCCTGCCATAGACTGTAACAGTTTTTAATAAAGGGGCAGGTTCGGGCGGGTATTATGGACAATAGCCTAACATTAATAAGTTATTTGGTTGTTTAGGCCTATATACGGTCTATGGAACGAGCAACATTCCATAGCAGACATTTCTACGCCTGGATAGATTTTTAGCAGTATGTTTGTACTGACTCAATACAGGGATGTTTAAAATAAAACCAATAATTTATCAGAAAATAAAAGAATACGGAGTTTGTGCATTTGTAAATGTTTGCAATGTTTGTGATTTGGTTACAGGATGCAGATGAAAGTTAATGCCAGCTACAATGTAATGTAGGCTACTATGCTTTAGCTAGCATGTGCACCCACTAACCTGCAATGCCGACTTTATCTGGAACAGTTTTCAAAACGGGGTTTCAGTGGATGCTGCGGGAAACCTTGACAGACGGCTCTGTCACAGTCGAGTTAGCGGGTAGCCAAAAAGACGGTGGTGGTTTGCTCATTTAACAGACTATGGTGACAGCTTGCTACCTTTCTAGCAGCACTAGGGGCATTTATAATAAAAGTAGTCTTGTCAAAATAACATCTGTGTGTATCTGTGATTGATTGACCGTCAATATAGTTCATGGCAATAACGTTACCCTATGTTCGTCCGTGTGTGGTGATGCAGTGCGTCTAGTTTGGCTACCAAGCTCAGCTGGTATGCTATCTAGCTAATCCAATTAGCTGATGTTAGCTGAATATAAATTGAAGATAACTGAATGAAAGTTAATTATGTGACAAATTGCACATATTCAATGTGAATAAATGACCACGCAAAAATATCGTCCTTGTGCACTCGGTAATCATATCTGCATTCACGTTTCCAACAACGACACTAGTATAGCTGTTTGAGTGGATTTTGGCGGTTAATTTACAGCAAGTTAGCCTGGGGGAAATTATATCCAATGACAAGATGCTAATTGTTAGCATTGCTCCAATTCAGGATTTACAATAATTTAGCTACAATGGCGAGACCGGACAGCATAACCTCTTCCTACCAAGGGCAAAATATACCAATTTTCGCCTGTTTTCACTAGTGACCAACAAAGCTGTTTATCTCAAAAACTGTAAAGGCTACAAATATGGTTCATAGCTTGTATTAAATCAGAGAACTGCACTATTATGATTAAGTAGTCATAATTCATATACATACACTTTTTGATACTTAATTACAACGATTTATGTACAGAAATTATGAAAAAACTAAAAAACGGGTACCTACATTCAAATTTCTGATTTTTTGCCTGATGAGCTACAAGAGCTATGGAGGAAATAACTCCACTTTGTGATTCCTCAATATGCTGCCTATCTCTGCTAAAAATATGGTGTCAATATCTCAAACCATTCAAATTCTTTTTTCAGGTGAACCATTTTGGTTACCAAAGGTGGCACAAATTGTGCCAAATTGTGCAAAATGACAAGGTTCCATAAAAGTCTCAATATGATTTCTTTTTTAAGTTTTACAATACAATTTGATAATTGGCAATAAAAGTTCATTTTTAGATGTGTTTTTGGAGTGTTTCATATTACACAACTAACTAGCCTACCCGTGGACCCCAAAAAGCTCTCCAAACCCATGTAGCAGCACAGTGAATCTTGTATTCCACCAGAGCCCCATTAGAAATGAGTCCAGGTATATGCAAACGGGATATAAAATCAAATGTCCACCCTAGATAAAATAAACCCCTGCATAATAATCAACAACAACAAACTCATCCTCATGTCATCTCTTCCTCATACAGAACAATTTACTCATGTGGAACAAAACAAACCCTTCAGGTGCCATTTAATTCAAAAGAAACTCGGAACAGCTCGTCTCAGACACAAATAGATAGCTAGCTGCTATGTGTAATTTTGCTGGCTAGCTTGCCATTGTTACAATATAGTAATGTTAGCTATATTCATTTAATTCAGATGGATTCGTTTTATACATAACACAACACCAAACTGAACACAGCCGAACTACTCGTAATGAAGTGCAGAAAAGCACAAGTCGATTTAAAATTGAAAAAAAAACATGTACAGCTGTATGAAAGTTTTAAAGTATTTTTTCTTGAAGCCTAAAGGTATAATGATTTTTCAAACCAAAGTTTTGTGAAATACAATTTCAGAACAGTTTACCAGCACATTGTTTATGGTGTGACATCAAGCTGCAATACAGAGAAGTTTGAGAATTAGGTCAGAGTTTCCAACGTTATTTACGTTTTATCTCGACGTTTTGGGCTTAAAAACCACTTTCCCAGAAGGAATGGATATATCTTAAGGATATTTAATCAAAATATTGAGGTGAGCAGTTTATTATATATTATTAAATTAATTAAATGTATAATTTAATAATTTCCATCACGCCCCGCGTTACCGCTAGGGGGCGTTTGGCAGCAAGAGGTTAACAAATGCGACCGTTTTACAAAGTTGCGTACTCCAGCTCCAAATTTGTATATTAATTTTGTTTACTGACAGTAAGGCTGAGGGGGCACTGCCTTGTGTTATATCGCAGTGCCTCTATGGGCTGGAGATGGTTCATCTCTGTACTTTGGGAGAGCATTTACTAGTTAAATATTTTGCAGCTATTGCTGTTATCAGGGTAAACATTGATCCCTGCTGGCTGTACTTCCCACAATACCTTGCTAAGGGGTCAGTCGTTCATGTTGTGCTTAGCCAAACCAACTTTCTTAATTTGGGATAAAACGTTTAACTAAGGTAATTCAAATGAATATTATGTATAGCTTGTGACTCTTAAGGTCTTACCTCTATGATGTAATCCTTGCCATCTTTCCCATGAAGAGCTTCTACAGCACACATATCCAGACCGCCGAACACCTCAGAGCAGCAGTCCACCCACATGCGATACCTGCAGGCAGATAGACACACATCCGTCAGACAGACAAACACAGTCTACCCACGTGATACACACACATCCATCAGACAGACGGTCCACAGACATGCGATACCTGCAGGCAGATGGATACACATCCATCAGCTCTCTCATTTAGAGACAGTTAGATCTCTCGCCATTCTCTGTCATCACTAAGATAGATCCAGATCCATTGTTCTAATGCAGGCAGTCATGTCTCATCTTCTAGTAGTCTATTTGGAATCTTGATCTCATTGTTTATCTTGTTTTTCGTCTTGCGGCAAATGCAGTTGTGCTACCAGGATCATTTGCAGTACAAGATACTCCTTTTAACTCTTTTGTGACTTTTGTCCTAAACAGGTAGTCACTTCTGTAGTAGCTCCATTGGCCATTTGGGAGGAAGCTCCACTTTTTTCTACAATGTCATCTTTTTAATAGAAAGGAATAGACCAGAGTTGCATAGCAAGCCTGCGGAAGACTTTGTTTTTCTTTTTGCACTTTTGTTTTCTGGGTGAGATAAATAGCTTTAAAAATAAATTAGTGATTTAGTTTCATCTTCTTCATGAGCTTCCTCTGGTTTTAGTTTACTGCTGCTGCTGAGATCTAATAAGATTTAATCAAATCTATTTAGGCTTTTCTTGACTCTGTGTATTTTTACAGGCTTAATTGTGTTCAAGGCATATTTTCTTGTTTGACCATTTCTACCCCTCGGTTATTGTAACGTGGGTCGGTTTCGGGTTGTAATACTGTCAATCGATGTACTGAGGTGTCATAAAGTCTTCAAAATGACACAATTCTGAGTTTAGCCCTGCAGTAAAAAAGCCAGCTTTGTAGAAAATATAATGATGGATTGGATTTGCAGCACAGAACAACTTTCATGGTCTCAAAGTGTTTTGCAGTGAAGGGGGTGTCTCAACCTCCAAACGTGTGTAGCACACCTATCAGGGTGACACACAGCAGCCATTTTGGCCATTACTCATCAAATCATGACCCCTCGTGCCCTGTGGATGGGGGCATTGTCATCCTGGAAGAGACCACTATTATCAGGATAGAAATGTTTCATCATAGCGCCGTGGTCTAAGGTGCAGACTTTCAGTCTGTGCGGTTGTGCCCCAAGTTGCGCGGGTCCTGCAAGATCCGACTTGGCTGGTGCCTTGAGGGAGTGATGGGTCACCAAATCTTTTGAAAATCCGTGCTGTAACAGCAGAGAACAAGACGGTAAAAAATTGTGTTTTAACATGCAAGTCACGACTAGGGCTCTCCCTAATGCAGTGCCCTCTAGGGCTGTCAACATTGGCCAAAAATCACATTCGAATATATTTGAATATCTCTTACAATTTTTAAATGTTACAATTTGACCAACTTTCGGGCTGTGTTATTGCGCGTTAGGTCCACAAGAGGGCAAACCAATACAACGAGACACATAACTAGTATAGGCTACATTTTATTTGAACATAAACATGAACGCAGTCAAGTTTGAAAATAAAATGTGTTAACATTCGAGATGGCTTTAAAATCTACATACACACTTTTATAATGCTTTTGTTTGAATAAAATTAAGGCACACAATTTTGAGAAATGTTCCTAAAAAGAATTTAGATCCTGAGGGATCATTTACAATAAAGTGATATTAAAAACAGAAAAGTACCATCTTTGACCTTTTGGAGAGGGAACTGTGATCAGCATAGTTTTAACGTTTAACGTAGGCCATCTGTAGCTTACATAGCTTGCATACAACTTTGTCTCGAGGTTCCACAATTTTTCCGTTCACTGACCAAAAACCGAAGTACTTCCAAACGGGGCTTTGCTCGGAGTGCTAATCACTTTCTCCGCGGCTGAGCTAGTTTCCGAACTTTCTGCCATGCTGCTGCTGTTGAATTATTGGCTCTTTAAAGCTTGACGAATATGCCTACATTTGATTTTCAATCTGCTATTAAATGAAAGTGCCGTGTCCATCCAGTACAAGCATAGCAATGACCCGTATGCAGCGTCTTCCGTTTTCAACAGAGGAGACGCTAAAATTAGAGATTTATTTTTGGTTTAACACAACCCAAGTTGAAAGGAAGACAGAGGCTGCATTCAAATAGTCAACTTTGAGCAAGGAAGGATCCTTTAGATCGCATGAATCGGAAATAGTTTCCGGGCAGCCATGCTAAGGACCATTCAAATTTCTTATACTGAGAAGGAAAGGAGTTTCACAATTCCTTTTATCCGTCCTTTCACAAAGGATGCTCTGGACTATCCTTTTCAAAAGGAAGGTAGTATTCGGGCCCCACAATGCAATGCTGCCAATGTTTTCATAAGCATCGGAGTTTTCCGGAACCTACCGAATTCAAACAAGGTGAACATCTGAGAAATGCCAGAAATCTAAATGTGAATAGCTAGTATTGTTGGTTAGTATTGGCTTAGAATAGAAAGTAAAATGAACGGTTCAAGTAAAATGCAGACGGCAATGATGCGCCTTTTGTTGTAATTTTTTGTGAAGTTGTAGTTCGCAATGTTGAACATTCATGTCAATACGACTGGACGTTGCACGATGACGCAAGGTAGAGAAGGAGGTTTGAATTCCACAGTTACGCTAGATTCCTTGTAAATCTCTCCTTCCAACTTTTCCTTGACCCCCATGACGTTTTCTGGCGAGGTCAAGGAAAAGTTGCAAGGAAAGGAAAAAGGAGTTATTTTTTTGACTATTCGAATGCAGCCAGACACTTTTATCTCCGATAAAGAGACGCTGCATTTTTTTTTTTAAAGCCCTAGTGCCCTCCATAATGTTTGGGAAAAATACATAGTTTTTCTTGATTTGGCTCTGTATTCCACAATTTTAGATTTATATTCAAACAATTTGCATGTGGTAAAAGTGCAAATGCAGGTAATGCGTGGCTTAGATGCTGGGTACGCTGCTTGGTATGAACGCTAGGTATGCGCAGCTCAGGCGCTCGATATGAACGCTAGTGTTATGAGATCGCCCCCGGCAACCCGCAACATATAATACGCAACACAAAAATCACTCAATTGCTATGAAAATGTTTAGAATATAGAAAAAGAAAAAGGAAAAAGACAAGCCGTAGTTCAAAGACGCCGACTGCTGCTGTTGCTGGTAGGAGTGCAAGAGCGGGAATGATTGGGCGTCGCCTCCATTTAAAGAGCAAATGTCCATTCCACTGGCATCACAGGTGTCTGCAATCAACCTGTTGTAACAAAAGGGTACCTGGCATGGCTGCCAGGGCAACATGCACCACCACCTGAGGTGGAGGCGCATAACACGTCACCACAGCAGCCACAGAACAGCAAAACACCACAGATGAACACACACACACACACACACACACACAGAACACAAGTGATTCAGGAGGGGAGAGGGGAGCAAGGCTCTGAAACCCTTCCCACTACCTGAAATATAAAGAATACCAATGATTCAATGCCACTCAAGTGCTTAGCTAACCCTGGAAAGTGCATCTGCAACTTCATTATCTTCAGTATCCAAGTCAAAATCTTGAAAAAACAAACTCCAATGCATAAGCCATTGGTTTGTGTTCTTCATGCGGTGGAGAAATACTAATGGGTTGTGATCAGTGTAAACGGTCACTGAACCTGACACAGACCCAACATACACCTCAAAGTGTTGTAAGGCCAGGACCAGGGCAAGCGCCTCCTTCTCAATCATGGAGTAACTCTGCTCAACTGTAAATTTCTTATAGAAATAACAAATAGGATGTTCTACACCAGTGGAGTCACTGGCATCCACAACCACTCGAAAGGGTCAAGAAAAGTCAGGGGCTGTCA
The DNA here is from genome assembly GCA_029718625.1 of Synaphobranchus kaupii. Classification (NCBI taxonomy): domain Eukaryota; kingdom Metazoa; phylum Chordata; class Actinopteri; order Anguilliformes; family Synaphobranchidae; genus Synaphobranchus; species Synaphobranchus kaupii. Next base: position 66,786,951 of record CM056378.1, read on the forward strand.
GCATGGGTGCAATCACGAGAAGAGCTTTGATGGACTTGAAAGCCATCTGACACAACTGGTCCCAAACCAAGGCCACCCTGGGACTAAGAAGGTCAGTCAGTGGAGAAGCTACAGCTGAAAGGTTTTCACAAAAACCCTGGTAATATCCAACCATGCTTAAAAACCAGCGCAACTCTTTATGAGTTGTAGACGAAGGGAAATCGTTGATGGCTTCCACCTTGGAATTTATATGACGGACTTGACCTCTGCCTACTATTTTGCCTATATGTGTTACGGTTGCTTGTCCAAACTCGCATTTTGCCAAATTCATTAGCATGAATCAGTAGCTCAAAAAGTCAGTTTCACATGATCTGCCCAGGTCGACCTAAATACCACAACGTCATCCAAATATGCTTCAACTCCTGTTAACCCTTGTAGTACTTAGTTTACCCAGCGTTGGAATGTGGCGGGACTATTTCTCGTTCCAAAAGGCACGACTTGATACTGCATGAAATTTTCCGGAATGACAAATACTGAAATTTCTTTAAAATGGGTGGTTAACAGAATTTGACAAAATCCCCTGAATAGGTAAAATTTACACACAAACATAGTGGATCTGAGCATTAAATACAGTCATCAATATGTGGCAATGGTAAACTGTCTGGTTTTGAATATATGTCAGTGTTTCCCCAGGTAGTATTTGTAGGCGAGGTGGTCAGATGGCATGACGAGATGGATATCCGCAATTGTTGAGTGGTGGGTATTACGGTTCCTTTCAGGCACCCGGATCCTTTGACTCCGTTCCCTAAAAGGATTAGTTCCCGGATTCGTTCACCAACTCGTTCACTCTCTAGTTCAGACTCTCGTTCTTGTTCCAACTATCGCTTGGGATCTCGTTAACTTCTCTTGGTCAAACTTGCGTTCTCGTTCACAGACTCTCGTTCTTCACAAACTAGAACGAGAGTTATGCAGTGAAGTGAGGTGACTGAAGAGAGAACCCAACTCGGGTTACTGTCACATAGGGCCTATTGTCCTTTGTAGGTGATTTCCTACAGTAGCCTAGTATACACTGTTATTATGATATTCACAGATCTTTTTGAAGCATTTAGCCTACATTTAAAAATAAATATATCGGGCTTATTTTCCTACAATTTACTCAAGTAGGATTTACTGTTAGTTCGCAAATAGCCTAGGTGGGTGAGTTACTAAATTGTTTGCAAATGATAAGAGGTTCGATTAGGCTTTAACAATATAATCTATAGGCTATTTTATTAAAAAGAGCACAATATTTAGCAGTGTGTAAATGTGTGTAAATCTTATAAATGTGTAGCTTCTAGATATTAGGCGTTTATCAATTTATTGGATCAAGCAGATTGTAATACAGCCAAAATTGTGATCTTTTCTACACATTTCAGTTTATTGTAGTCGGTACCTGTCATAATTTTATGACCCATAATAAATCCATAATAATAAAATCAAAATAGAATCAGGAACCCCCCACCCCCTTGCAAGCTATAACGCTTTCAAATGCTTCAAAGCGTCCGTAAATAGTTAAGTGAATAAGTTATTCATTCTCATACACAGTCTGGGACAAATTGGGACAAATTCTGAATTGAATTGTGAATTTCATTGTAAATTTGCATTCAATTCATGAATTTGAATTTGAATTGGCTCTGCCCACAGGAAACTATTTGAATTTGAGTTTCAAGACATAGAATTGCAATTCATGAAATTCAATGAAATTCTAATATTTCATATATTCTAATATTGGTGCTATTTTGAAACATTTTGTATATCATGGCATGTCAAACATAAATGTCAAAAATATATGTCCCAGAATGTCGTAAATGTTAACCATTTCTTGGTCTATAAAGAGGCTTCTTGTTGGGAGGCAAGGCTGTTTGACTTGCTTCTGAAACTTGGATTTGGATTTATTGACTTGCCTTTTTCTTGTATGACCTTGGACTGTCTGGATAATCGTGTTAGCTGCCTCTGACCTTGTTTTGGATTGCTTGAATATGTGCAAATAATGGTAAATATTCTGAAACTGTGAAAATAATGGAGAATAGTTCTGATATAGCAGAAAGGCCTGAGAGGCCTATAAAGGCTTCAGCCCTCGACCGTTTTGGTCCACCAACTCCAGGTGGCAAAACAGGAAACCATAAAGCAACATGAAACCATTGCAATAAATTGGTCTCTGTCTTAATCAGTGCTACATCAAACTTCAAGAGACACTTGAAAGTAAGTATCTATGTTTCTTCCATGGTAACTCAAAATATGACAGTGTTTGTATAATATTCAATGAACCTTTTACAGCTTCTGCCACTTTTGTTTATACACTGCCTGGCCAAAAAAAAGGTTGCCGTTGCACCCGTCATGCATAGTGCCCACTGTACAAGCCTCTGGAGGCATTGTTATGATCTGGGGCTGTTTCGATTGGTCAGGTCTGGGCTCAGCAACGTTATGCAGCAATAAAATGAAGTCAGCTGAGTACCTGAATGTACTGAATGACCAGATTATCCCATCAATGGGCATATTCCAGGACGACAATGCCAAGATTCATCGGGCTCAAATTGTGAAAGAGTGGTTCAGGGAGCATGAGGAATCATTTTCACACAAGAATTGGCCACAAGAGTCCTGACCTTAACCCCATTGAAAGTCTTTGGGATGTGCTGGAGAAGACTTTACAGAGTGGTTCGACTCTCCCGTCATCAATACAAGATCTCGGCCAGAAAGGAATGCAACTCTGGACGGAAATAAATGTTGTGACGTTGCATAAGGTTGTCGAAACAATGCCACGACGAATGCGCGCCGTAATCAAAGCTAAAGGTGGTCCAACGAAATATTAGAGTGTGCGACTTTTTTTTTGGCCAGGCAGTGTATTTGCATTAAGGATTGCACCTGATGGATACATATAGGTGATTTCAACTGATTTCTTAGAATATCAACACAACTAAAGAATAATTTTAACAAAAATAAAATAAGTTACATTTTTTAACAATTACATTGTTATTAAAACAGTTAAACCAAGAATAAGCAAGCCTCTTTCAAGCCACCTACTGGACACCACCCAAATGTTCAATTTCAACAATAGGTAGTCACTCAGTCAATCACTCCTCTCAATCAATTCAGATTGATACTTCCACTGATCTGTAAAGGATCTGTACTCGCTTATCTCTAGCATTCATATATTGTAGAATAATTTAATAATGTCTGTGAATTCCTTCCAAGCTATTGTAGCCTCAATCAAGCTGGCAGTAGCAGCAGAGGCCTGAACCAATGAAATGGCAGTTGACAGACAGTAGGCTAATGGAACTAACAAAGACAATTTTAGTTTCATAGCAAATGGACTTATGCTGCTTTCTACGGTGGGAAACACTGATTTCCGCAAAATACTGAGCTTGGCTCAACTCTCAAACAACATGCCCAATAGAAAATACTTGAAGCAGACCCAGAGGCTTATCCCCGAACGCACTGCTACCATCAAAGATCAAATGAAAACACAAATGCAAAAGAGTCCATTTGCCTCACAGTGGACATTTGGTCTAGCAGGGATATGAGGTCCTATTTAGGAATCGCATGCCATTTCACTCTCAATTTCACTCTCCAGAGTTTCATGTTACCTTGTCAACGGTTCAAAGGAAGGCATAAAGCAGAGAAAATTTGCCGATTGTATAAAGAGACCATAGCATGCTACAGTATAGCAAACAAAATGTCTGTGATAGTTACAGATAACGCTGCCAACATGATAAGGGCATTCACTCTCTTTCCTCCATTGGAGATAGCCAATGAGTCAGATGATGATGATAATGAGAATGATGATGAATCTGAACCTGCAACAGAAGATATTGTAAAGGAAATTACGTACTTTCTTCCTGAGAAAAGTCCTTGCTTCATTCACACCCTGCAGCTTGTTGTGTGTGATGCCATTGCCCAAGCAGGTGGTCTAAAGACACTGTTAGCTAAAGTTAAAAAATATAGGGCCCTATCTTACACCCGGCGCAAAGCGTCGCTAACCCAAACGCAAGTGTCTTTGCTATTTTACATCCGGCGCCAGGTTTATAATAACGCCTAGCGCTTACGTCCTTTAACTAGCATGTATTCTTGCGCCCATTACAAGTGAACTGGGCGTGTTGGTCTTAAGATGAGGAGTGGCCAGGATTCTTTTTGGCGTATTGCTATCTTGAGCCAGCAGAAAACGCTTGCGCTAGAACCACCACAAACCTGGTCTAAAGTCATGTGGCAGTTGTTTACATGTTATTTTAACGGCGCATATAAGTGCGTCTACATAGGCGTGTGCACAACGCGCGTAGCCTCCTGTCTGTTACACACAGGGGCGCGCACAAGCATGACTAAAATATCTAGATCACAATATGAAATATTATTATTGTGTAGGCTATATCAAAAATGCATAATAATAAAAGGTTCCATAGGTCCACATACCTTTCCCTCAGCGAAGGGAAACGATGCCACATTACATTGCTCTCAGCACACTCCATCAACATCCAGGCGATGTGCGATGGTACGGGACAATGGCTATACATTAAAAAGGAGCTGATAACACCTATATCAAGCCTAATGCGCGAGTTGTCATTTACACCTAATGCGTGAATTGTCATTCAATGGAAAACTCCAAAACAGCTCTGTTTATCTAGGAATACAGCCTGTAAGTAAATAGAATGGTTTGTGACTGAAAAAAGTTCAAAACCTTGTCCAGTGAATATTGCTTTTATTGTTTTTCAAATAGCCTAGGCTACAGCGGATTCGCTGTGCATAAGGTTTTTTTCGATAGCCTATGGTTAAAAAACGGGGATAAATGTCATCATGTTAACTGAATTGTAACCTTAGCTATTCTTCGTCCTTCATATTTTTTAAATTACAGTGACAAGGTTTCCATACCCTCAGCTTATTAAAACCCCGCTGATTTCACCTGTTATTCCACAACTGAACAAAAGATTTTAAAGAGAACTAAGCGTCTAATTAGAAACTAAATTTGCAGCACGTTACACAATTAATTTACAATTCATTTTAATTCCATTATCTGCATGTGCGCTTTACGGGAGCAGGTCTGTTTCCCCTGCTGTAAATCGCACTTTTCCCGGTCTTCCTGGGAAAGTGGATCGTATTACGCTACCAGTAAAACAGGTTGGTCACATTTCCATAAGCAGGACATTATAAAACAAGGGAAAATATGCTGAACGTATGGGTTGCCAACCTGACAGATTTATTGTATTTAGTGTCATCATTAAGGCAAAATAACGTTATTTATGTTATTAATCAAAATTAGAATGCAGGTAGCCTAATGAACTTCGGATGAAGCTTGAACATGAGTTCATTGCATAATCAAACGAAATTCGTTAAACAAGCAGGCTAATTTGGCGTTTTCTAAGGTGAGACGGAAGCAATTGGTCGCTTATTCTCAGCTGTTGCAGGTGCTTTTAACGAAATTTAACTGCATATATTTTGTAAACAGCACTGTCAAGAATTATTGGGAACTCATAATGGTTAGCCCGAATAATATTGATCATAGGCTACTATTGATCCATATAGCCTATTCCTTGATCGCACTAAACACGCACGAGCATTTCTGTTTCGCCATCATAAGCAATCCGCCAAGGTGGAAAAGCAGGCTTTTAAAGGGAATTGGATATGACATTTTGATTGGTTTATTGCATGTCACGCCCAAGACACACCTATAATTAATGAAGAGACTAGGTTCAGCCCAGTTGCACCTTGCGCCGTGCTTAGCGCCCAAAAAACACGCCGCTAAAATAGCAAAAGTGGACTTGGACATGCCATAAATGGACTTAGACCAAGCGAGATAGGGCCCATAGTGTCATTCTGCCACAAGTCTACAAGGGCTGCAGAGGTCCTAGATAAGAGATTTAAACTTTAACCTGGTAATACCACCAGATGGAACAGCCAGTTGGAGATGATCAGCTCTGTCCTAAAAGTCTCACAAGATGTCTGGTCTGAGCTGGATTGCCCAACTGAGCTCACAACCTATGAATTGAAAATCATGGGAGAGCTACAGTGAGCACCATGATTCATTGGACAGTGACACATTTTTTGTTATTTTGGTTCTGTACTCTAGCACTTTGAGTTTGAAATGATACAATGACAATGAGGTTGAAGTGCAAGGGTAATTATCCATGTCGGATGAACCGTTTAGAAATTATAGAACCTTTTGCATATAGTCCCCCCCATTTTCGAGTGTTTAACATAATGTAGAAATTTTTTATATTTGGTTGCATATCCTTTGCATGCCATGACTTCCTGATGTCTTCCTGATGTCATGCCATGAAATCTGGCAACCAGTCAATTAATCAGGTAATGTTCAAAGATCGCATCATTCAAGAACCTTCAGATATCGCTGATGTCTTCAATCATCATTATACTTCTATCAGCTCAATGCAAACTTCTTGTGAAATTAACCACCATACTTCCAATTATATTCAACACCAGAGCATGAATAACTTCAGCTTCAGGAAAATCAAACCAACTGAAGTGCTATCTTTTCTCAACCATTTAAAATGTAACAAAGGTCCTGATTTAGGTGGACTTGAGGCTAAATTTATCAAATGGGCTGCCCATGTATTGATGTACCCCTTAGCAGACTTGTTTAACCTCTCTTTGTCCACTTGTGAGATACCACATGTTTGGAAACATGCAGTGACTCCTTTACATAAAGGCGGTAACTCTCTTGACCTTAACAATTATAGACCCATATCCATTATCTTTACAATTGCAGTTTTTGAAAAGTTAATATATACTCAATTATTCAATTATCTTACAGATCATGATATATTATCATCTTTCCAATCTGGTTTGAGGCCCAATCATTCCACTACTACAGCACTATTGAAAATTATGTTACGTTCCTCTGTTTCTCTGCCTCCCCTGCTTTGTGTTTTCCTGGCTTTGGGTTGCTGGGTTTGTCTGTGTCTCCCCTACAGATGGAGATGCTGACGTCATGGTCCTACGCGGAGATCCTGGGAGCTGCGCTGAGAGAAGATGCACGCTGTTGCCTGGCAACCATCTTCAGCCTACATGGAGACGTGGACGTCACAATGTTTGAGAAGATGCCGTAACTGGGGACGCAGAGGACCGTCGCGGAGCAGCAGGGTTGAAAGATGCAGGAAGATAAATACCCTGTCTCCGTCTGCATCACGAGAGTTTGAGTACCTGATGCTAGCAAACACCACGACCATCACAACGCTGCACTACTGCTGAGTTTTGCGCTTGCTTTTAGTAGTTTACCTGTGACTGGATCGATTGTAGCTGAATGAGATCTAAGCTGCAGTCCCGCTAGACCAGGAGGAGAAGACCCTTTTGACATCTGGACGTGGGTCTGATTTTGGACACTTGCTGCCTGGTGAGAGCATGCAGCCTGTGTAGCCGAACTGTAAATATTGTCAATCTGTTACATGTTTAGAGAATAGCTAAGATAGTTTCTACCGTAGTCTCTGTGTTATTAAACATTTCGTCTTTTAAATCACTTTGCACTTGACTGGGTCTATCTAAGACGTTGTGGTTTGCGTGTAAGTGGCTTCGTGTTACCTCCACTACTGTACACCTGGTTATTGCAACACAGGTGGATTTTTGGACGTAACAATTATTAATGACATAACCTCCTCCTCTGACCAAGGCAAATTAACAGGTGCAATTTTTATTGATTTGTCCAAGGCCTTTGGCCTTTGATCATATATTATTACAAAAATGGAAAAACATTGGACTTTCTCAAAATGCTGATCTTCTTCATATTAATAAAGGTGTTCCACAAGGCTCTATTTTGGGACCCCTTCTCTTTTCAATTTTTATTAATGAACTCCCATTATTATGCATTGCTTTCCTCCAGTCGGACTTTGACCTGATATAAAACTGGTTTATTACAAATAATCTAGTTCTTAATCGAACAAAGTCTTCCATCATGCTGTTTGGTACAAGGCAAAGGCTTAAATCTGCTACTGATTATTTTTCTATTTTTACATCTGAAGGTGCAGTACTCACTAAGGTTGATTGTGTAAAATATCTGGGGTTATGGATTGACGCTGAATTATCATACAAAAAGCACATTGATTATCTATGTTCCATTGGTGTTTTGTACAGATCAAAGACCTGTTTTACCATGAATGTAAAAAAGAAGCTGGTATCCCAGTTGTTATTGCCTGTTCTTGACTATGGAGACATTGTATATAAAAATGCTTTAAAAACCGATTTGCCAAATTTAGATGTCATATTTAATCATTTATGCAGATTTATTCTCAATTGTCACTTTCAAACTCACCACTGTATAATGTACAATCAACTGCAATGGCTTTCTCTTGAAAATAGACAGCAGCTGCAGTGGTACCAGTTTCTTTTTAAATGTATTCATCTCAACTAGCCTATCTATTTACAAGAGCTACTCATCCCACAATATTCTAATTATAATTATTCTCTTAGACATAATAATCATCTCCTTTTTCATGTCCCAAAAATTTCACTTGAAATCGGAAAAAAACCATTTAATTATAAGGCTCCTAGAGACTGGAATAACCTACCAACTTCTTTTAAATCTCTGCAGTATTCAGGTTCATTTAAAAATGCTCTTATCATTTACCTCACAACAGACTGCTCCTGTTAACTGTCACTATTTACTGTTGTAATAACACGAGTGTGGGTGTCTAGATTTCTTGGTGTGTGCATGGTGCGTGAGTGTGTGTGTTTGTTTTTGTTCTTTTATAATTAGTTTAATTGTAACTGTAACCATGTCTGTTATTTGTTGCATATTTCTTTGTCTTTTGTCAGGACCCCCCGAAAACGAGATGGTACTTCTCAAGGGGTTTTATCCTGAAAAATAAAGAAATAAAATAAATATCTAATGTCTGTGACCCAACAATATCAAAAGACTCTTCATATCTTATTTTCTGGTACTCTTACAAGCAATACTATAACTGCTCTGCATTTGAATGGATCTCTATGGGAATTGGGAAGTGGGACTAGATTTAGCTGTAAATTACACTATAGTTCTGCAGCACCACCCAAGAAGCGCACCAAGCTTTTCTCATTCATGAACAGTGAACCCAGACCCCATCCATGGATGAAGTCTCAGAAGAGGTCCTGACATATTTGAGTTTGCCGTGCCGATGTGATGATGATCTACCACTAGGGTACTGGAAAGAAAACCAAAGCCGCTTCCCTCACTTGACCCAACTGGCGTGTAAGTATCTTGCCATACTATTTTTAATCATGTATTCCACTTAATTCACTTAATTATAAACTATTAATTCACTTAATTAGTTTTATTAATGCAATGATTATATTGAATGTCTTTGTTTGATGTTAGTGTGTTGTGGGTCTGCCCCACTGTCTATGTCTTTTTTATTGTTGCTGGGGGTACAACTGAAGTTCCCTAGCGGGAAAATAAAAGTTATTCTATTCTATACCTGCATCCTCTGCCCATGTTGAGCGGATCTTTAGTGTGGCAGGGAAGATATTCAGGCCGGATTGCTGCAACTTAGCTGACAAAACAATTGAGGAACTCATGATGATCAGATGCAACCAATCTGAATGAATGATAGGGTCCCCACAGTCATGGAAAGTTTGTAAAATATTATGGACATGTCATGGAAAAGTTACTTTACTTTAATTTCACGAGTGAAAATGTGTGGGAGCCCTGGATGATTGCAATAAAGTAAAATTTTAATGTTTTCACTAATGGAAATTTTAATGCTTTCATTAATGGACAGTTAACCTAACTTCTAAATTACATAAGTTATAATAAAAACAATGTAATATAATATAAATAAATATAAATAAATAAAAATCACATTTTTAGAGGGATAATTTCACAGAACTCATAGAACACATATTTATCAAAATATGAATGCTGCCATCTATACAGGGCATATAAACAATCATTGAAAAGAATCTTGAAATTTTCACAATTTAAGCATTGTGACATGTAGCTAATGTGTACCGAAAGTCATCATCCTTATGAAATTCCTTCATAGTGAAAATAATTGTTCAATCATAACTCCTACATTAGGTCAGTGTGATGTACTACACATATTAGACACTAGGTGGCAACTGACTTCATAATTATTTAGACCCAATGGCCCCAATTTACACCTGTTGTTTAACACTAGTTCAGATCTCAGTCATCAGATTCAATGAGGAAGAATGACTAATAAATATCCCTCAAATCCTTGAATAACTGGGTATGATGAGTGTGCAGCAGCATGCATGTTTCACAATAGCCACACATTGAATCGCCATTTCTCCTTGTCTTCTTCTTTATTGAATTTCATAACTGAGATGTGTCTTTAACCTCTTAATACCAAGGGCAAAATATACCAATTCTCGCCTGTTTTTACTAGTGACAAACAAAGCTGTTTATCTCAAAAACTGTAAAGGCTACAAATATGGTTCATAGCTTTTATTAAAACAGAGAACTGCACTATTATGACTAAGTAGTCATAATTCATATACATATACTTCTTGCTACTTAACTACAACAATTTATGTACAGAAATTGTGAAAAAACTAAAAACGGGTACCTAAATTCAAATTTCAGATTTTTTACCTGATGAGCTACAATAGCTATGGAGGAAATAACTCGTCTTTGTGATTCCTCAATATGCTGCCTATCTCTGCTAAAGATATGGTGTCAATATCTCAAATCATTCAAATTCTACAGAGCTTTTTTTCAGGTGAACCATTTCGGTTACCAAAGTTGGCACAAATTGTGCCAAATTGTGCCAAATTGTGCAAAATGGCCCAGGTTCCAGAAAAGTCTCAATATAATTTATTTTTTAAGTTTTACAATAAAATCTGATAATTGGTAATAAAAGTTAATTTAGATGTGTTTTTGGTGTGCTTCATATTACACAACTAACTAGCCTAGCCGTGGTCCCCAAAAAGCTCTGCCTCATTAGCCAGAAATTAGTCCAGGTATATAAAATCAAATGTCCACCCTAGATAAAATAAACGCCTGCATAATAATCAACAACAACAAACTCATCCTCATGTTATCTCTCCCTCGTGTTAGGTCATGCATAAATTGCTCATTTGTTTACCTGCAGAGCCTGCTGTACTGCTTACAGAACAATTTACTCATGTGGAACAAAACAAACCCTTCAGACGCCATTGCATTCAAAAGAAACACGGAACAGCTCGTCTCAGACACAAATAGATAGCTAGCTGCTATGTGTAATTTTTCTGGCTAGCTTGCCATTGTTACAATATAGTAATGTTAGCTATATTCATTTAATTCAGAGGGATTCGTTTTATACATAACAGTGAATTCGCACTGGTATACCGGCAAAATAATCTGTTACCTTATATCACTCTGCGTCACTGAGACCGCAAAACCATATTTCGGCTAGGACCTGCTGCACGGAGAAACTCCTGAATAACCTAGACATAACTAACCAAAAACTGTATGAAAGAGACTGTAAAGTAAAAATATAAACAGCGCAGTTACCTTATGAATTGTGCTTTGCTAAACGGAATGTAGCGAGCTACGCTACAAGGTAAAAACACTGCGCCATCTTAGTTCGATAATTACGCTTGGTTGCCACTTCCTTATACGCAGGGCTGTATTTCCTTGATTTACAACGGCATTGTGTTGAATGAGGGCTTGTTTGAAAGATAAGAGTCTTGGCTATTGGCTGGAATATTTGACAGACAGTTTTAAAACCCAATGGAAAGCAAATAATACTCGGAGTGGAGGCGGGGGGGAGACAGTTTTTCCCACTTCAGATAGGCCTATTGTGCTATCAGTCAAAGAAATACACCCAATTTACGACGGTTTTGCATAAATCTCTGCAAACAAGTTCAAAACCACTCTGGCTAACATATACTAAGCCACGGGATTGGTACTCCAGAAACTGGTTTCACAACGCCAAAGTGAACACAGCCGAACGAGTCGTAATCAAGTGCAAAAAAGCACAAGTCGGTTTAAAATAGGAAAAAAATCATGCACAGCCGTATGAAAGTTTTAAAGTATTTTTTCTTGAAGCCTAAAGGTATAATGATTTTTCAAACCAAAGATTTGTGAAATACAATTAAGCGGAACAGTTTACCAGCACATTGTTTATGGTGTGACATCAAGCTGCAATACATGTTTGAGAATTAGGTCAGAGTTTCCAACGTTATTTACGAAGTTTTATCTCGACGTTTTGGGCTTAAAAACCACTTTCCAAGAAGGAATGGATATATCTTAAGGATATTTAATCAAAGTATTGAGGTGAGCAGTTTATTATATATTATTAAATTAATGAAATGTATAATTTAATAATTTCCGTAATGCCCGCGGTACCGCTAGGGGGCGTTTGGCAGCAAGAGGTTAAAGTTGTCCAAATTAAGTTTTGGTGGGTCACCTTAAAGGACAAGCACGGATTAAGGCCCGGGCCGATTGGGCCGGTGTCCATGGGCCTCGTGGCCACAGGGGGCCTCCTGCTCCATAAGTTTGCCAGCAGCCATACCACTATGCAATCTGCGCCTGCTGAATGGCTGAAGCTAAGCAGGTTGTGGGCTTGGTTAGTACTTGGATGGGAGACCTCTGGGGAAAACTAAGTTGCTGCTGGAAGTGGTGTTGGTGGGCCAGTATGGGGCAGTCTTCACTCTGGTCAAATAAACCCCAATGCCCCAGTGTAGTGATGGGGACACTGTGCTGTAGGAGATGCCGTCTTTCGGATGAGACGTTAAACCGAGGTCCTGACTCACTGTGGTCATTAAAGATCCCATGACACTTATCGTAAAGAGTAGGGGTTTCCCCGGTGTCCTGGCTAAACTCCCAACCCAGGCTCATTCAATCTGCCACCTAATCATCCCCCAGTTTAATTGGCTAAAAAAATTATTCTCTCCCTCTCCACCTCAGCTGATGTGTGGTGAGCATACTGGTGCAAAATGGCTGCCGTTGCATCACCCAGGTGGGTGCTACACATTGGTGGTGGTAGAGGCGAGTTTCCCCCTCATCATTGTAAAGCGCTTTGAGTATCTAGAAAGGCGCTATATAAATGCCATGCATTATTATTATTATTATTATTATTATTATAATAAGTGTTTCTCCCCCAGTGCACTTTTGTGTAGCCGTCTGTATTCTGTATTAAGTGAATGTAACCATTTTTATATGACTAATTCAGCCAACAAGTGACAGTTTACAGTAAAGTACAGTTACAGTAGGCTTACTGTATGTGTCGTCATTCTATAGAGATTGTGCTGAAAAGAATTTAAAAAACTTGAGTTCATTTGTAGAAAAAAGAACTTATGCTCATGTTAGTTGGAGATAATGGAATGAAAAAGGAGAAGGTAATTAGGGAAGCGCTTGCACTGGCTAATGTGCCAGCAATCTCCAGCTATTTTCAAAAAATCAACAGCGGCTTCAACTTTGACATTATTTGCCTAAATGAATATAAGCACATTATCATATTTACATAATAGCCTACTCAATAGCCTACCATCAGATATAGTCAGTTCTCCTAGGATTTTAGGTGAGTAACGTTAATAAAATTATCTTTATTTGCATTGCAAAATGTGCATATCTTACCGAGATTATTTAAAAATGTAGCCTAGCTACTCTGCATTCACACTCGGAGAATAGCCTATTCATTGCAAAGATCTGCAGGTTTTGTTAGCCTTTATTGTACGTTGTGCTGAAAGCTAACGCAATATTAAAGAGTGGTGTATATTTTTTTGTTAAGTGTACTAAAACTGATTTTTCTCAATTTAATTTAGGTTATTTAATCTCCCTAAAGAAAGAAGCTGTGTGTTTACCTACTAATGGATTATTCAGATCGTTGGCAATTTGAAATAGAAAATGGTATAACCTGTAAACATCATCATGAAGCATCATATAACATATAATACTATATACAGTGAGCACCATAATTCATTGGACAGTGACAATTCTTTTGTTATTTTGGTTCTTTACTCTAGCACTTTGGGTTTGAAAGGATACAATGACAATGAGGTTGAAGTGCAGACTGTCAGCTTTAATTTGAGGGTATTTTCATCCATATCGGATGAACCGTTTAGAAATTATAGTACTTTTGTACATGCCCCCCCCATTTTCGGGCATCAAAAATATTGGACAGTTAAACATAATGTAGAATAAAGTAATAATTTTTAATATTAGGTCGCATATCTTTTGCATGCCATGACTTCCTGATGTCTGTGACCCAACAACATCAAAAGACTCTTGATATCTTATTTTCTGGTAGTCTTACAAGCGATACTATAACTTCTCTGCATTTGAATGGATCTCTATGGGAATTGGGGGGTGGGACTAAATTTAGCTATAAATTATGCTGGAAAAGTATTGAATACATGGTTGGCGAAATGGCTGTAAGTCATCAAGGGTCTGAGGTATCAAACGAGCCTCAAACCATCACTCTGCTGCCAGATATGCAGAAGATATGGATGGATCACTTTAAGAGTTATTTCTCCTGACAAATTTTCCTTTTGAACTCTATGGAAAGATAAGTCAGGAGAAGAAACCCTTCAAGTTATTCATCCATATCTACTGCATATCTGGCAGCAGAGTGATGGTTTAAGGCTTGTTTGATACGTCAGACCCTTGATGCCAACCATGTGTTCCATACTGGTCCTGTGTAATTTACAGCTAAATCTAGTCCCACCCCTCATTTCCCATAGAGATCCATTCCAATACTTTTATTGCAACACAAAATAACAATCATTAGGCCTAAAAATTCATACAGATATTCATACTGGCCTAATGTTTTTTAACAAAACAGTTAATGCATAGTCAGTTTTCCCCAATAACTTCAAAAACATTCAGTGGACTTTTGTCATTAAGCCTACTGTTTTCTTGTATTCATTTACAGTGACTTAAATGTAGGCTAATCAATTGTTTTATTGCATGACAAAATAACCAATACACGTGGCGGTCCTAATATTTACTTAACCCTTTCCAGCCAGAGCGTTCTAATTTCAGTACAATTGTTCTGATGGTTTGACGTATAATAGCTCTGCCGTCCAATCACTGATTTTCTTTTTGAAAAAATGCTAGTTACAGATGACAAAATAAGCTACAATTGCATATAATTGGTTCATGAGCTTAGTGGGCGGGGATTTATTTCTAGACCGCTAAATAAAACCGCACGTCAACCTCGTAAATCTCCATTTGCCTCTCCACGGGCGGAGCGGACCACCTCGGACAGAAGACTATCGTCTGAAGACTTTACTGCGACTGAGGGAAAGCCAGTAAACCCCCTGAGGTAAGATAATAATTAACCATAGATATTACTTCAGAACCGATTTTATTTTGAATAAAATCCTGTTTTTGTACTGCAGACCTTCTCATATTTTCACTTGAAATTCGCTAAGGTAGCTAACGTTCGGCTCTAGCTTCAAATGATGCCACTGTGTTATTCTTACCCCAGCTCGTTTCGAGATGAAATTGTGAAAAAGTCTGTCATACAATGAATAAGTGAAGTGATAACGTTAGATGTGAATATTTTCCATATTTAGTGTAGACCTTGATAACTAAATAATAGCTAACTAAAGCTAAAACAAATAGCGTTAGTCTAACAGTGAGCTGTCATCCTCTCACCGTGCGAACAGCCATTTTCTTTTCTGCGTTTTTGTTTTCCTAATTTTAAACGTTAGCTCTGCTGTCTGTCTTGCTAGCTTTATAAATGTTATACTCAACTATTAGTCTTATCAATAGCAAGTACTAACTAGCTAGTTTTTTACCATAACATTATGTATAAATTTGAAGGTTGTTGTTGTTGATCAGTCCTGTCGAAAATGAATAGAGTAGAGAACTAAGCAGCAAACATTTCCTAACGTAACGTCAGCTTCACGTTTTATTTTCTGACTCACGTTTTTGACTTGAGCAAGATTAGCCTGTTTAGACAAATATGACAAAAAGACATCATTCAGTTGAGCCAATGTCACTGATGATTTAGGTCTGTTCATTCAAAACAATATCTTATATGAATGGACATTATGCTAAGTAGTCTAACATTGTGTTATTGTTGTGCTTTTTATCTAACGTAACGTTATTCTGGAGCATAAAGTGTTTTCTGTAAAATGTCATTCTCATTATACACCCCTTTAATGACTCAGAAATGGTTTTATATGTTATGGATTAATGAAATGGCAACTGATAATATATTTATCTATTACAGCGATGGATGGACATTATGCTTGTGTCCAGAATAGCTATTTTATCTATTCCTGACATAAGCATAAAGCGTTTGTTGTAAGATGATGTTATTGCAAGTATATACAGTGCATCCGGAAAGTATTCACAGCGCTTCACTTTTTCCACATTTTGTTCTGTTACAGCCTTATTCCAAAATTGATTAAATTAATTTTTCCCCTCAAAATTCTACACACAACACCCCATAATGACAATGTGAAAAAAGTTTTTTTGAGATTTTTGCAAATTTATTAAAAATAAAAAACTAAAATTTCTCATTTACATAAGTATTCATACCCTTTGCTTTAACGTATTTTTAAAGTATCATATTTCATATTTGCTCGCATATCCTTTACATGCTGTTACTTCCTGAAGTCTGTGACCATCAACATCAAAAAACTGTCGATATCTTATTTTCAGGTACTGTTACAAGCGATACTATAACCTCTCTGCATTTGAATGGATCTCTATGGAAATTGGGGGGTGAGACTAGATTCAGCTGTAAATTACACTGGTACAGTATGGAACACATGGCTGGCTAAATGGCTGTAAGTTATCAAAGGTCTGAGCTATCAAACGAGCCCCAAACCATCACTCTGTTGCCAGATATGGAGTAGATGTGGATGGATCACTGCAAGGGTTATTTCTCCAGACTCATTTTCCTATAGAACTCTATGGGGAAAAAAAGTCAGGAGAAACAACCCTTAAAGTGATCCATCCACATCTACTCCATATCTGGCAACAGAGTGATGGTTTGGAGCTCGTTTGATAGCTCAGACCCTGTATTTTACGCAACGGTAGTAACGTTCAGTACCAGTCAAAAGTTTGGACACACCTACTCATAGAAGGTTTTTTTCCGTTATTTTTACTGTTTTCCACATTTGTGATGCGGTATGTCAAAACCAGGCGGAATTGGGCAAGAGGTCAATTTTGAGTTATTGGTATATTAGTAAAACATAGACCTTGCACTTTACAACTCCGCTTTCTTTTTTCAAATCGGATATTCCAAAGCGAAGTTATTAAGATTTTAAATTGGACCGTCTGAAACATCGAAACTGAGAAATAGCCCTTTAAAGTTTGAGTTTAAACAAAACAAGTTGGTTAACAATGTTAGCGTACCGAACCCTGTTATCGGGCGGAAACCAGACATTTTTGTGATCAACATACGATACTGATATTATTCTGGCACATACCATTGAACATATTATATTTATTAGGTTCACAAAACGATAAGCTAACTTTTAAGCCAATAACCATGTAGATGTGACCGGTAGTTTTTTTGTTTTAACGTCTTTTAGATTAGAAAGTACTGTCAAAAAAGGGGCGCCCTTTATCGGGCGGCTCTTGTAGTGCATAAACAAGCTCACGATTGTTGTTGTTTTAATAATCAATTAATAGTTTATTTCATCAAGAAAGATACCGTTTGAATAACCAATATGTTGGCAAAATAGCTGGCTAACTGGATAGTTTACCTGACAGTCCGAAAGATGTCGATATTGGGTTTATTTCTTCACAAAACGATAAACTAAGTTTTAAGCCAATATTAAACATGTAGACGTGACCGGTAGTTTTTTGTTTTAACGTCTTTTAGATGAGACAGTAATGTCAAAAAAGGGGAGACAACTATCGTTTATTGGCTTAAAAGAGATAGGCTCAATCGCATTGGATTTATTTCTTTACAAAAACGATGTTAACTTTTAAGCCAATAACGTGTTTTTTTTTTCGTTTTAACGTCTTTAAGATGAGACCAGACTGCCAAAGAAAGGGCGCCCATTATCGGGCGGCTGTTGTAATCCATAAACAAGCTCACGATTATTGTTGTTTTAATAATCAATTAATAGTTTATTTCATCAAGAAAGATACCGTTTGAATAACCAATATGTTGGCAAAATATCATCATGCGATTTTACGTTAGCAAGTGAGCTCGAAGTTACGCTAAATTTGGCGTCATTTCCAAGCAAAATCTCGAACAAGGCATCATTTTGTGAAATTATATGCCTCTCTAAAAGTGTTTAAAAAAATACTTTGTCGATGAAATTTCAGTTAGAAACTTTTACAGAACATTTTTAATATTTGTAGCATCATAAATGTCCAAAAATCTCTAAACCCCTAAAATTCACCCTCAAGGCATTTTGCAGCTGTTCCTCCGTTCGTAGCTCTGCCCAATTCCGCCTGCTTTTGACATACCGCGTCACATTTTGGAATAGTAAAGACATCAAAACTATGAGATAACACAAATTAAATTATGCAAAGACCAAAAAAGTGTTAAACAAATAAAAAAAAGTAATATATTTTAGATTCTTCAAAGTAGCCACCCTTTGTCTTGATAACGGCCTTGCACATTCTTGCCATAAGCATGGCTTATCACATGTTATGCTAATAATTCCAAAAGCATTTGACAGAAAGTTATGAAACTTGGTAGGTCTCTTAATAGTCACATCAAAACGTGACCTCTGCAGTTTCAACCCAATCGAGCCACGTGGTGGCGCTAAATATAAGAAAATATTTAAAAATTCACTAAAAATCATTGACACGCCCACTGCCGACGCCCCGTTTGATCTAGAGTCACAGAATTTGGTGTAAAAGTCCCGCTGCTCATGCCCAACAAATCTGCCTCAAGGAACTATGAAGTCTGCCATCTTTCCGCTAATTAGCATTTTTTGTACAGTTAAAATCCTACTCCTCCTACAGGATTTGACCAATTTGCATGAAACCTGTTCAAGGGACTCAACCCACATCCCTTCATACATGCATTACTTTTCTAAAGTCTATGTCAAAAAATTAGGGCTATGGCGAATGAGAAGCCAATGAATTTTGCATTGGGTGCGGCTTATCACAAAAATGCTAGTAATTCTAAAACCGTTTGACAGAAAGTTCTGAAACTTGGTGGGTTGATTGAGAGTTAGATCAAGACTTGAGCCCTGCAGTTTTAACCCAATCAATCCATGTGGTGGCACTATAGAAATACATATGTTGGGATGGCAGGTATGCCATTCGCTAAGTACACTATCTATGCATAACAGGCTGTCTACCTACCTTGCCAACTGTGACAGTTCCTGTAGCTTAGTGGATAAGGCAATGTACTACTGTGTAGTAGGTTTATGGTACCCAGCCTCAGAAACACGGCCAGAGTACCTACCTCCATCTCCAGCCCCAGAAACTCACCCACAGTACCCTCCAGCCCTGGCCCCTGAAGCTCGCCCGTAGTACCCGGTCCCTGAAACTCGCTCACAGTACCTGGTCCTCAAAGCTCGCCTGCAGTACCTGGTCCTTGAAGCTCACCCACAGTACCCAGCCCCAGAAACCCCCCTGCACTACCCACCAGCTCCGGTCCCTGAAACTCACCGGCAGTACCCGGTCCCCGAAGCTCGCCCTTCTGTCCCCAGCCCCCCTTGCATGTTCCAAGTTCTTGTCCCCAGCCTTCCTTGCCTGATTTGGATTCCTGTCCAGTCCTGTGTTGTCTGTTTAACCTCCCACCTCCCCTACACCACATCTTGTGTTTCATGTGTCCCGTGTTTTACCTCTTGTTCCAGCTTTCTGGTCCACCCCCCCAACTCATCATTGGGTCGCCAGGTGTCGCCCCTGGGGGGGGGGGGGGTACTGTCACACAGTGTTGTAGTCAAGTCCCTGAACTACAAGTCTCCAGTTCCCAAGTCCAAGTACAAGTCCAAGTCACCTTACCTCAAGTCCAAGTCGAGTCCCAAGTCTCCAGTACTCAAGTCCGAGTCAAGTCCAAGTCACCCAATCACCAGTCCAAAACCCAATCTACGATCGCTCTATACTTCTATGGTACTCCTATTAATGTCCTAAAGTGACTAACAGAAAAAATAATCACATTTTACAGCCATTACAAAATTGATTACAAGTACAGAGAGACATTGTATCCCCATTTTTTATTTAGGCAGTATGAATAGGACATTATTCAGTAACTACTACAACATAAAAAAATATTTTCATTTTGCAAACTGAAAAATCAAGAACATGCAAATAAACGCAATGATTAGGCTACTGTTCAAAATCCACTTGGCTTGTCATTGAACACAATCGTTATATTATATTTAATCTGTGATGCTTTTGTGCATTAAGCAGCCAGACACAAAAATACCCAAAGAAAGCAAGGTGTTAGGAAACGACCAAAAAAATAAAACCACAACCAGCGACTACCTAGCTATATTTTCAAGCGACTCTGTGGAAAAACAAGACTAAAGTTTTTTTAAATAAGCAGAGATTGTTACACTAAAGCCTATGAAGCTAAGATTTGGCAAGTGCGATAAGTTTGCCATACCCAAGTGAATGTTTAGCTAATTAACGCTTCTCTCAATTTCCTTTAATCATAACTGACAATTGAAAGCTTGTTTCTACTCTGATTTAAGCGGATTTGCTTTAACACAAACTGCTGTGATTAAGTTAGGGTAACGTAGCAGAGTCGACTGACAACAGTTTGGTTAATGTTTGGTTAGCCTGCGTTTTTCACCAGCGAAAATGACCGGTTCTTTGCTCTGCATGTAGGCTAGCTAGTGTGAACATTTGGTTTTAGTATTAGTTTACAATAATGTTTACAAAGATGGAAAAAGTCTAAGAAGGTGCCGATCATACTTCAGAAAGAACGCTTTGCAAGACGTGCAAACAGCCAGGCTTGCGTCATCCAGTTTTCCGCCAAACTCCTCCAGTACAAGAGTAAATTCCTTTTTGACTGAAGAATTATGTCCTTCAAATATTCTATATTTATTGCTTTTCGACGAGTGGAAATTCTGACTACAAAGTATACAGACATCTTGGATGATTTTCTTCGGTGTGATAGACTGTTTTAATGGAGATCGGCGTGCCATTTTAGTACATCACATTTGTTTCATGCGGGTCTGTTTTTCTTGTAGCACTGTTTCTGAATCGACCGCCTTCTGTAGCGCCTCAATACGTCACGGAACATAGACGGTCTGTGGTTGGTTATCTTGCATGTCAATCAAATGCGCCATCTTGTCAAAGTGGGTGGCTCTTTACCACGTTAAGCAAGTCTATGGACCAGACTTTGTGTTCATCACAAAGTCTGGCCTTCGCGAGACTACCGGCCAGGCTACCGCTGATGCTATTAGATCATACCAATTACGTAGACCTAGGTGAATTTTAGTTGTCAACAAAAAAGTGTTTTTTTAATGTATTTTTTATTACTTATTATTAATTTATAAAATTTGTGCTCTGACTGTTAGAAAGTCCAAGTTAAAGACCAAGTCAAAAAACCTCCAAGTCCGAGTCAAGTCCCAAGTCACAGATGGTCGAGTCCAAGTCAAGTCACGAGTCATGGTTATTGTCACGTCCCGTGCCTCTGTCCCGATTTCCTGGTTTTCCGTCTCTATGTGTATTCCATTCCTTTCCCGCACCTGATATGTGTTTCCTCATGTGTCTCGTCTCACCTGTTCCTCGTTGTCTCATTGTCAATCTGGCATATAGTCTCCCCTGTTTCTTTGTTCTGTGCCAGATCGCCTTGTGCTTGTCATATTACTTTCCAGCCTTTTTTGAGTCCTGTTTGTTCCCTGCCTGCACCTTGTTCCTGTGTACCCGTCCAGTTTGTGTTCTCCTGCCTGTCCAGCCTGCCCCTGTCCTGCCTGTTCCTGTCCAGCCCTGCTCCGGTTCTCCTGCCTGTCTGGCCAACCCCGTGTCCAGCCCTTCACCCTTTTAGTTCGCCTTGCTTGCTGCCTTTGCCAGAAACTAATAAATATTCTCCCTGGTGGAGTTTCATTGATTTCTGTCTCAGAGTCTTGCATTTTGGTCCAGTCCTGAACACCGCCTTAACAAACACAGCCCCGTTCTGGTCATGAAAGGTAATTTTTTTACCAACCAGTGAGACTAACAATGTATGAGAACATGCACACAATTTACATGGTCATATCTCCTATATAAACATACTCCAGCCCATTGATTACTGTATGGGACAACTAGCTGCCATGTCATCAATTTATGTCCCTATTTTAGCTATGCTGTTTCACCCATCATAATGAATGGCTAGCCCACACATGAAAGTGTCTACTATAGTGTAGTATAAATTCCCAGTAAAGTTACAGTCTAGCCTTAATAGATTGATAGCTCACCAACATTGTCATTACTTATGATATACAAATCCAAGTTGCCTCAGGCTTGGACTTTTTTCCACAGCCTGGGACTCCCCATACTTTATCATTGAGCCTTATTCAGGCTTAGTTTATAGCCAATGCCTAATAGGTTGCTAGCTAACTAGGTATAAACTAAACTAAACCAGAATAAGAGAGACTACAGGTCCTTTAATTCTGAACTCAGCGCCAGTACTCTAAAACTCTGTGACATCATAAACAATATAACACAACCAAGCTAGCCTTTCTGTGGCTAGCTAGCTATAGGCTACTATTATGAATACAACACCATGAAACACACATGCACACACACACCTTGTACGCAAGGCAACACTTGGAATCCATGCTGTCTGCTTCAGATGAAGAGTAATTCAGATCTCCTCATCTGAAGGACGAGAGCAGCATTCAGCAGTCTCAAGCACTGAAAATCTTTTTGTCACTTTGTACAAACAAAACAATTTCTCACCGGATTTCACTACGCGATGCGTATAATGCGCTCTCGTTTGCAAAATCTTAACAATGCGTAATGAAACATGATAGGCACAGCCCTGACAATTTCTCCCAACTGTCCAATAACTTATATTATACCTCTTTGGAATGCGTAGAATGCATTCTTTTTGGATATTAAAGGGGAATTCCACCGAAAAATGTTTGATTTGTAGAAAGTAGCTCCCCTCCTGATTAAAATGAGCTCCTGTCATGAGAGCACAGATATAGACCCAAACTACTGCGTATGTACCAGGTACCTGCTTTACTGTGAACTACAATGACTAAGAGTGCTTACAGTGTTAGACAACGCTGGGAAATGTGGGAAATACGGCCATTAATTTAGGAAAACACAGCCCTTCATTTAGGCTATCTATGTTTGGTATCGTGAAAATATTAGTAACGTTAGTTGACATGGTTCTTTACCGGGTGATTCAGTAAGACAGAGGAAGATGTCAGGGAATGATACCGGAGGCCAATCCAGTCTGTAACCGACAGCACTTGAGTCCTGTTTGTTTTAGTTTGCCAAAACATATTTAGGAAACAACGTAGCCTATCAATGTAATTTTCTGACATTATAATAAAATAGCAATGCTTGATCTACGATGTGTCCCTACTCAGAACAGTGGCTCTGCCTACGTGCTTATGTAATAAACACGCCCACTTGATGCCACTGTAGTCTTTCAAAAACGAGGAAGTGGTAGAGGTGTACGTCAAAATGACGTATACCTCTCCCAAAATGTCAAATTTATATTCAAATATCTCAGTACAGAATTTTTCTTGACCAGCCACAAAGAGAGACTTAATTAGTTGCGCCTTGATCTGTTAAATAAGGTTAATGTTGTTTTTCGGTGGAATTACCCTTTAAGTCTGTCAATCAATTACAATTAGTATGAAGATGTTACTATTCACAATTTGAATTGTGTAATGTTCTGTAGACAATTTTCTTTTTGATTTCTCCCATGTTGAAACTTACACTATACACCACATATAGGCAGAAAATAACTACATAATCTTAGAAAGGACGTATCTGGCTTTAATATTGCAGGTAAGGTTATGACCTTATTCTATACTCTGAGAGATTTTCATAGCAGAAGGAAATTATGTGATGATGACAGAAATTCACTCAAATAAGTGAGCAGGAAAAATAACACTTTAATTTACCTATAGCCAGGACCTTATGTGTTTTTTATTGTTGCTGTGATGGTATAAAAGTTTTGGTGGTTAAAGAAGAACTGTAACCAACTAAATATATTTACATGTCCAGTATCTTCAACCCGATTCGCTCTCACGTAGCTCACACTGTAGAGTGGTCGATATACTTTCATGAAATACGGAAGAACGGTTGCACGTAAGAACTTCATAGTTTGGCCGATAATAGCCCAACTCGCGCTGACGATATGCAGTTTTCCATGATACCTCGCTTTCTGACGTGGTGTTTGTGTAGGATGTTTGTGATGTAGACCCCAGGGTCTACGCCACTAAGGGCACTGAACAAAGGGGTTAATGTCACATTAAGCAGAAGGAAAAACGGCATTAAATCGAGCTGGCTAGTCTGTTCAGCTGCAGCAATCATGACAAGTTTCCTTAAACAATCAGAAAATGGCAGAAAATAACAAATCTACTCCGACTTTTACTTTTTACTTTTACAGTGATGTTCTTCCAAAATTTAAAAACAAAGTGAGAATGCATTCTATTTGATATCAAATTAAGTGAATTCAGACTTGTTTCCCCAGTCTTATTTGATCATGACATATGACAAAAATACGGCTATCCAGTATAGGCTACATTCAACAGCCCAACCCAAATACAAAATGAAATCTTACGTTTTCATAATTTTTTCGATTTTATTCTAACTGAACAGTGATAATATTGTTATCGAGCCTCAAACCATTACTCTGCTGCCAGATATTCAGTAGATATGAATGGATCACTTTAAAGGATAAGTTCGCTATTTTGGACCTTGGACCCTATTTGCGGTCTGTCTTCCATGAACCTGACACATTGAGTCCATATTTTCGCTGATCGGTCCAGTATTGAGCTAGCTACAGATTTCCTTTAGGCTCTCACTGGGCTACAATAGTATGGAGGATTATTCAACCCAAAATTAAAATTAAAACGAAAATGAAAATGAAAACGAAAATAAAAATGGAAAATTAAAATGGAGGATTATTCAGCCCAAAATTAAAATGAAAATGAAAATCTTTTCATTTTCGTTTTCATTTTCATTATCATTTTCATTATCATTTTCATTTTCATTATCGTTTTCATTTTCGTTTTCATTTTCATTTTCGAGCTGTACTATATGTAAATGAGGGGGTATGGTCAAGCAAGCAGGGTGGGCCTCATACAGGTTTAGTGCAGTAGCACTTAATGAACACTAGGGGGAGCATAGCATAGGGATGGGTAACAGTCTGTGCTTGATACTATGCTCTCAGGGCACTCCATACGTTTTAATGTATGAAATGATGAAGAATCTGAGCAGTGTTATAAAGTATTGTTTTATGAAAGAAACGGAGCTAGCTAGCCAGCGCTACGCTGTGTAGGCTATAGGTCAAATCTGCGAGGTGGAAAATCCAGGTTCAGAAAGTGAAAGTCCTCCCCAATCATTTGTTCCAATCACCTGGATTTGCTAATTATCACAATTCTTCAGCCAAGAGGTAGGAGCTAACTAGGCTAATTAGTGAAATCGTGAGTTCATGGGTGGAAGAAACACGGCAGGACTTTTACTTTCTGACCCCTGGAATTTCCACCTCTGCAAACCTGGTAGTAGCCTACGATAGGCTACATTGTGGCAGGTTAAACGTTGGATTGGATGGTTGTGTTGTACTGCTGGAAATAAATTAAATCCTCTCTTAAAATAAATGAAAAGACCGCAAATTAGTCACTGGATCGTTTAAACTTTTAACCTGGCTCCGGTACTTTAAGCGAACATTAAGGCATTGCTTCAAAAAGTCTATCGACCGCCAGATTCTATTCTATGTTATGCAAAATGAGAAATGTCAATGTAGGCTATTTGAAAGTGAGTCGGCTTCGTCATACAAAAAATCCAGGGTTAAATCTTAAATTGAGCTTGCTAGCTGTTTATTATTATCCTAAAATAGCTCTCATAAGTGTTTATGTTACCCATCTATCGTTAATAGTGTTTACTGTATTACACACTTCATATGTGTGCCATGAGTCACTGGACCGTTTATTTTAACCTGGCTCCGATAGATCTTGCTAGCCTACTTCAAACGAACATTAAAGCATAGCTTCTAAAAGCTAGCTAGATTCATGACGGTCTTCAAAATATATGGTCGCAAATATGAATAGGCTAGGGCATGAAAGGTGCGTTTTTGCGTTGTGAAAGAAAAAATATTGCTGAAGACAGCTGGAAATGGAACGCACAAAATGGTGCTATGACGTTTTATTCTATCCGGTTGTTTTAATACATATCGGAGCTAGAATCCTGAAAAATAAACGAGAATGTCTAAACTTGGAACCTGCCAAGTGTGTCGTTGTTTTTTCCCTGAGGGAATTTCACGAAGCAGAGGTGTAGCCTAGCTACTAAACGAGATTAAGGGGTTAGACAGCTCATTTAAATTTCCACCCTGGATTTTCTGTATATCACAAAGCCGACTCACTTTCAAATACATTAATGTCTCGATAGACTTTTAGAAGCTTAATGTTCGTTTGAAGTAGGCTAGCTAGATCTATCGGAGCCAGGTTAAAATAAACGGTCCAGTGACTCATGGCACACACATGAAGTGTGTAATACAGTAAACACAATTAACGATAGATGGGTAACATAAACACTTATGAGCTATTTTAGGATAATAATAAACAGCTAGCAAGCTCAATTTAAGATTTAACTCTGGATTTTTTGTATGACGAAGCCGACTCACTTTCAAATAGCCTACATTAACATTTCTCATTTTGCATAACATATAGAATAGAATCTGGCTGTCGATAGACTTTTTGAAGCAATGCCTTAATGTTCGCTTAAAGTACCGGAGCCAGGTTAAAAGTTTAAACGATCCAGTGACTCATTTGCGGTCTTTTCATTTATTTTAAGAGAGGATTTAATTTATTTCCAGCAGTACAACACAACCATCCAATCCAACGTTTAACCTGCCACAATGTAGCCTATCGTGGGCTACTACCAGGTTTGCAGAGGTGGAAATTCCAGGGGTCAGAAAGTAAAAGTCCTGCCGTGTTTCTTCCACCCATGAACTCACGATTTCACTAATTAGCCTAGTTAGCTCCTACCTCTTGGCTGAAGAATTGTGATAATTAGCAAATCCAGGTGATTGGAACAAATGATTGGGGAGGACTTTCACTTTCTGAACCTGGATTTTCCACCTCGCAGGTTTGACCTATAGCCTACACAGCGTAGCGCTGGCTAGCTAGCTCCGTTTCTTTCATAAAACAATACTTTATAACACTGCTCAGATTCTTCATCATTTCATACATTAAAACGTATGGAGTGCCCTGAGAGCATAGTATCAAGCACAGACTGTTACCCATCCCTATGCTGTGCTCCCCCTAGTGTTCATTAAGTGCTACTGCACTAAACCTGTATGAGGCCCACCCTGCTTGCTTGACCATACCCCCTCATTTACGTATAGTACAGCTCGAAAATGAAAATGAAAACGAAAATGAAAACGAAAATGAAAACGATAATGAAAATGAAAATGAAAACGATAATGAAAATGAAAATGAAAACGAAAATGATAATGAAAATGAAAACGAAAATGAAAATGAAAAGATTTTAATTTTAATTTTAATTTTGGGCTGAATAATCCTCCATTTTCATTTTCCATTTTCATTTTCATTTTCGTTTTCATTTTCATTTTGGGTTGAATAATCCTCCATACAATAGAAGTGAACGGGGCAATTAGAAATGTTATGGAAAAACAACGATAAATGTGCTTTTATAGCTCAGTGTGTATTCTTACGGTCTCAGTATGCTCTCCTGTGAAATGCAGGCTATCGCAAACGCAAACCGAACGTTGAAACAACAGTTCCATTTGAAACAGAACTATTTCTCTGACCGCACTACCTCGCACTGACTTCGGATAACATTACCTGCGCAACTTCAGCCTCTCTCTCTTCTCTTGCTCTCTTATCATCCATCTCTTGTAGTTCCGTGTCCGTGAATTCTGGCTCAAATCTGTAGCCAGTAACGTCAAAGTCAAAAATCTAATTCTTCGTCTTCGTAATCATTATAGTCATCCATCATCCAAGTTTTTTTGTGGAAATTGTAGCCTATGTTGCTGCAGGTAAACAAACGCAGACTGCTCACATAGATAGTTTCGTAAACGGCCGGCACACCTTCCCGCTCCCCCACCCCCGACACATAGTACTCCGCGGGAGCAGCGAAAACAAGCAACAGAGAAATGCTTACTTCCAAGCCATGCCAAGCACGTAAAAATGTTCGGGTTGAGATACATTTCACAGGAGAGCATACTGAGACCGGTAACAATACACCCTGAGCTTCCCGTCTCATTTATTGTACATGAAAGCACATTTATCGTTGTTTTTCCATAACATTTCTAATTGCCCCGTTGACTTCTATTGTAGCCCAGTGAGAGCCTACAAGAAATCTGTAGCTAGCTCAATACTGGACCGATCAGCGAAAATATGGACTCAATGTGTCAGGTTCATGGAAGACAGACCGCAAATAGGGTCCAAGGTCCAAAATAGCGAACTTATCCTTTAAGGATTGTTTCTCCTGACTTATTTTTCCATAGAGTTCAATAGGAAAATGTGTCAGGAGAAACAACCCTTAAAGTGATGCATCCATGTCTATCTGGCTTTTTTATGGTTATGGTTATGGTTTGAGTTATGGTTTGAGGCTTGTTTGATACCTTAGATCATTGATGATGTACAACCATTTAGCTAACCATGTGTTCCATACTGTTCCCATGTAATTTACAGCTTAATCTAGTTCCAACCCCCCAATTCCCATAGAGATCCATTCAAATGCAGAGACGTTATAGTATTGCTTGTAAGAGTACCTGAAAATAGGATATCAAGAGTCCTTTGATGTTGTTGGGTCACAGACATCAGGAAGTCATGGCATGCAAAGAATATGCAACCAAATATTAAATATGATGACTTTATTTAAGTTTATGTTAATTTGTCCAATTACTTTCGGTCCCCTAAAATGGGGGGGACTATGCATAAAAATGACTACAATTGCTACACGGTTCACTCGATACGGATGTAAAATCCCTCAAATTAAAGCTGAAAGTCTGCACTTTAACCTCATAGTCACTGTTCCATTTCAAAGCCAATGTGCTGGAATACAGAGCCAAAACAACAAAAAGAGACAAAACAACAAAAAAGTCATTAAAATACTACTACTGTCATGTGTTGCTCCAATTCAAAACCAAAGGTCTAAACCCTGGTCTATTCACTCAGCCTTAGAGTAAGCACTGCAAGGATAAGAATAGCAACCTCAGCAGCACTGAAATTTACCAGTATTACACTGATAAACTTCCACATTGTAACTTACCTGTCAGACATAGCCACTTGCTCAAGCATAGCTGATCCAGTGTTGGTCTTCCAGTTTCCTGAAATTGATGTCCTCCTATAAAACAAGAACAGAAGGCAGTTAAGTGGCTTTGATGGATTTATACTGATTGATCATCCAGTCACAGTTTATCACTGGCAGATAATTTTCTTTGGATGTTTGGAAGAATAAAAATACATTATTGTTCCTTTGCCCACCTGGAGTGAACGGCACAGAGAAAGACAGCACTCTCAAACTCAGAGGCTCTGACACCACACCATTTCACATCTTTAATAAATCAAAAAACCTTTGGCGAAAGCAGCTATGGGGGTTCAATTTGGCTCACACGCTGTGCCCCGCAGGTCACATAACAGCAGTATTGTGTGTTTGTATTAGGTTAAAGGGTCAGTGTACAGGCACCGCTACACACACAATAATGAAAACCTCTCACACACACTTGTGGAAACCTCACTCACACCATACAATAGACCTATTATTCCTCACAGAGACATGGCTTGATGGGAACAACAGGGCAGCAGTATTGATGGAATCTGCCCCCCCAAATTTAAAATTCATTGATGCACCCAGAGAAAATAAGAAAGGGGGAGGAGTTGCCATAATGTTTTCTGATTGCTTTCAGTGCAAACAGGTGAACTTGGGAAATTTTTCTTCCTTTGAATACCTTGCTGCTGTACTAAAACGTACTCCCAATGTGCTGCTTCTTATCATTTATAAGTACTCAGCCGCTTTTCTTGTGGAATTTGGAGAACTGCTGTCTATTGTTTCCATGGAATATGACTGCTTGTCTATATCAGGAGACTTTAACATCCATATAGATGTCGAAAATGACAGCCTTGCCAAAGGACTTTTGAATTTACTTGACACCTTTAGACTATGGCAACATGTATCTGGGCCTACTCATGTTCGGGGCCACACGTTAGACCTAGTTATCACAAGAGGTTTTAAAGCATCATTTACAATGGTTATTGATGTTGCATTGTCAGACCACTTATGCATTTTCTTTGAGCTAAATCTTTTCTTGATCATTCTTAAGAAGTCAAAACTCATTAAGAAACGGTGTATCTGTGAAAGTACTGGCACACAGTTCATAGAAATCATGTTGTCGTCCCCTGGTCTCACGCCTGCCCCGGTAAACGACCTCCTACATGCTTTTGTCACTAAGACTGCAAATATTTTAGATGATATTGCACCTGTCAAAACTAAGTTAATCTCTGGTAAAGAAAGAGCTCCGTGGAGAAATGCTGGTTCAGTCGTTATGCTAAAAAAAAGAGTGTCGGAGAGCTGAACGCAAATGGCGAAAATCTAAACTGCATGTTCACTTTGAGTTGTACAAAGAGAAAATGCTCTCGTACAATGTTGAGTTAAATAGAGCTAGAAAATTCTTCTTCTTTGATTTTATTAACAGGAACGTAAATAATCCACGCATTCTTTTTGCCACTGTTGCTAGGCTGACCAAACCGACGACTCAAATAGCCCCAGAGTTTCTTTCCACTGAAAAATGCAATGAATTTGCGTCCTACTTTAGTGATAAATAACACAAATCCAACAATCTATTATGGCATATAGCAAGGTTCCACCTGTAGTAGCACACAGCAGCAGCATCACCAACATGTCACAGTTTAAAACCATTCATCTCAAGGCTCTTGATGAAACGGTGCGTAATCTTAAAACCTCCACCTGCTGCCTGGATTCTCTACCCACTAAATTCTTCAAAACAGTATTTAGCTCCCTTGCATCTGATTTACTGCAAATAGTAAATGGTTCCCTTCAATCAGGAATTTTTTCAAAAGCCCTAAAAATGGCTGTGGTTGTCCCGCTACTAAAAAAGAGCAGCCTAGTTCCTCTGAAATGAACAACTACAGGCCCATTTCTAACCTGCCTTTAATTGGTAAAATAATTGAGAAAACTGTCTATAAACAACTGAATTAATTATTGACGTCATGTAGCCTTCTCGATCACTTTCAATCTGGATTTCGGCCTAATCATAGCACAGAGACGGCTCTTATTAAGGTCTTAAATGACATCCACCTAAACACTGATGCGGGGAAAGTCTCAGTCCTGGTGCTATTGGACCCAGCAGCATTTGACACCATTGACCATGAAATACTTCTGGACAGACTAGAAAACTGGGTAGGCTTATCTGATATAGTTTTACAATGGTTCAGATCCTACCTACAGGATAGGGACTACTTTGTTTCACTTGGTAATTTTACTTCTGATCGTACAAACATGACATGTGGAGACCCTCAAGGGTCCATTCTGGGACCACTCCTATTTAATTTATACATGCTCCCACTAGGCAAAATTCTTCAGAATAACAACATTGCCTATCATACCTATGCCGATGACACACAAATTTGCGTAGCCCTTTCCCAAGATGACTTTGCACCAGTAGACTCCCTACTGGACTGCATTGAACAAATCAATAACTGGATGTGTCAGAATTTCTAACATTTCTAACTAAATAAAGACAAAACTGAGACTATTGTTTTTGGGGCTAAGAAAAAGAGGTTAGGGGTTAGCACTCACCTGCAATCTTGCTCCCTAATATGTAAAAACCAGGTCAGAAATCTCTGTGTCATTCTTGACCCAGATTTAAGCTTCAACTCCCACATCAAGTTAATAACTAGAACAGCCTACTATCATCTCAAAAAAATAGCCAGAGTTAAGGGCTACATGTCCAAGCACGATCTTGAGAAACTGATCCACGCTTTTATATCCAGCAGACTAGACCAGGGGTTCCCAAACCGGTCCTGGGGGACCCCTGTGTATGCTGGTTTTCGTTGCAACCACAGTTGCAATCCCAGAATTTTAACAAGCTGTTAATTTTTCTTAATTAGGTGCTTGTCATGTTTGGAGGAATTATTCGCCCTCTTAAGCCACATTATATCAGAAATAGCTATGGATGCCATGTAGAATAAACACCCCATATTCACATTGTGCTTATTGTGCTATATTATTTAAAAAAGATAAGAAAATTATTTAACAGATCCATTTAAAGACTGATTTGAATCAATAGGCTCCTAATTGGTGAAAGTGTGGACACATGGCCACTAAAACTAACCATTTGGTAGATAATGAAGAATTCAAACACAAAGAAAATGATAACGAGCCAAACCTGCATTGTGTTAATAAGCTTAAAGAAAAAATAGAGTTAAACACGTGTTCAACAACCTAATTAGGAGCCTATTGATTCACTTCACTCTTTAATTTGAGTGAAAATACATTATTTTGTAACCTCTTTTTATGTAATTGTTGCAATATAGCACAATAAGCACAGCGTGAACATGGGGAGTTTGTTCTACATGGCATGCATAGCTATTTCTGACATAATGTGTCTTAAGAGGGCGAATAATTCCTCCAAACATGAAAAGCACCTAATTAAGAAAAATTTACAGCTTGTTAAAATTCTGGGATTGCAACTGTGGTTGCAACGAAAACCAGCATACACAGGGGTCCCCCAGGACCGGTTTGGGAACCCCTGGACTAGACTACTGCAATGGCCTTTTTTCAGGGCTCTCCAAACAGGCACTTCATTATTCATTATTGTTATTCTCCTGATAACAGCTTCAACTTCAAATTCTGCTGCTAGATTCCTGACTAATACCAAGAAGGCAGATCACATTTCTGCCATTCTTAAATCAGTACACTGGCTGCCTGTATCTTACAGAATAGACTTTAAAATCCTGCTCCTTGTTTACAAATCACTTAAAGGGTAAGTTCGCTATTTTGGACCTTGGACCCTATTTGCGGTCCGTCTTCCATGAACCTGACCCATGAAGTCCATTTTTTCGCTGATCGGTCCAGTATTGAGTTCGCTACAGATTTCCTGTAGGCTCTCACTGGGCTACAATAGAAGTCAACGGGGCAATTAGAAATGTTATGGAAAAACAACGATAAATGTGCTTTTATAGCTCAGTGTGTATTCTTACGGTCTCAGTATGCTCTCCTGTGAAATGTAGGCTATCGCAAACGCAAACCGAACGTTGAAACAACAGTTCCATTTGAAACAGAACTATTTCTCTGACCGCACTACCTCGCACTGACTTCGGATAACATTACCTGCGCAACTTCAGCCTCTCTCTCTTCTCTTGCTCTCTTATCATCCATCTCTTGTAGTTCCGTGTCCGTGTATTCTGGCTCAAATCTGTAGCCAGTAACGTCAAAGTCAAAATCGAATTCTTCGTCTTCGTAATCATTATAGTCATCCATCATTCAAGTTTTTTTGTGGAAATTGTAGCCTACGTTGCTGCAGGTAAACAAACGCAGACTGCTCAACTAGATAGTTTCGTAAACGGCCGGCACACCTTCCCGCTCCCCTACCCCCGTCACATAGTACTCCGCGGGAGCAGCGAAAACAAGCAACAGAGAAATGCTTACTTTCAAGCCATGCCAAGCACGTAAAAATGTTCGGATTGAGATACATTTCACAGGAGAGCATACTGAGACCGGTAACAATACACCCTGAGCTTCCCGTCTCATTTATTGTACATGAAAGCACATTTATCGAACATTTCTAATTGCCCCGTTGACTTCTATTGTAGCCCAGTGAGAGCCTACAGGAAATCTGTAGCGAACTCAATACTGGACCGATCAGCGAAAAAATGGACTTCATGGGTCAGGTTCATGGAAGACGGACCGCAAATAGGGTCCAAGGTCCAAAATAGCGAACTTACCCTTTAATGGTTTGGGACCAAAATACATCCCTGACATGTTAGCACCTTATGAACCCACTAGATCGCTAAGATCATCTGAGGGTGGCATTTTAATTGTTCCAAGAGTTAGGACTAAACATGGCGAGGCAGCATTTGCCCACTGTGCAACCAAAAACTGGAAAAAACTACCAGGGGTGCGTTTCCCGATAACGATCAATCTTAGGGTTAAGTGCGATTTCAACGAGCGATTCTACGATGGATCTTTAATTTGTAACACGCGTTTCCCAAAACAGTTCTTAAAGCGTGAACGCGCAGTCACCTCTTAAGTGCTACATAACCAGAGGTGTAAAATCCGGGTTCAGAAAGTAAAAAGTCCTCCCCAGAATTTAGTTCCAATCACCTGGATTTGCTAATTTGCACAATTCTTCAGCCACGAGGTAGAACTAATGTGTGAAATCAGCTGGCTGAGTTCATGGGTGGAAGAAACACATAGCAGGACTTTTCCTTTCTGATCCCTGGATTTTACATCTCTGTACTTCTGTCTGTGGTGCTGCTGATACGAGAGGAGGAGGGGCGATAGATTGGGAGACGCAAACCCTATTGTGATGCCCAATACATGGCCGGTTAGGCACGTTAAAGTTTCTTTTGAAATAAAATCTTTTTCCCACTGATTTTACTTATTGCAAACTTATTTATTTATAGGGCTATTTAAGGAATGGCCTTTATGGGTAATTTACAAATATATAAAAATAAGTTAATTAAAAATAAATAAATAAAGGTAAATATTGTTGCATCGAACATCACTATAAAAAAAAACAATCAGTGGTTATGATAACCGTAAAATGACACTAACACAAAAAATGAAATAAAGTATGTGATTTATGGGCTTCTAAAACGTACTTAACCGTCTACGACTGGTCTGGAGTAATCGTTAATCTACGAGCGTTTCTAAGAGCGTCTTAAGTTAAGATGCTTTTGGGAAACGCACCCAAATTCAAGAAGCTTCGTACGAAGGTTTTTACGACGTCTTAGCCCAACGATGCTTTTGGGAAATGTGCCCCAGAGATCGGCCCCATCCATAGCAGTTTTTAAGAGTAGGCTCAATAAGTTCCTGTTCTGTTTGGCTTTTTAAAGCACTGCAATACACTCTTATCTGCACTTTTTATCTTCTTTTATTATTTTTCTTTTTTATGTATCTTTTTAATAGATGTTTTAAACTGTTTTATCTTTTCTTTTATCTTTTTTAAATGATTTTAAACGGAGGGTGATTGATTTTTTTTTCTACTTGATATTTTATATAGTTTTTATTGTACTGTAAAATCAATCTTTCTTTTTTCATTATTCTGTAAAGCACTTTGAATTGCATTCAGTTGTATGAATATGTGCTATACAAATAAACTTGACTTGACTAGTGAAAACCTCTCTCACACACACACACAGGGTCCAAAATTAATACCCGCTACGCCCCAAATGCGGGTAAATATACTCCCTGGTGGGTAAATCACGCAGGCCAACCCGCCACTCTGACGGGTAAAAAAGAAAATGGAACCCACATTTTTATTTTTAGGTAAAATCGCCCTAATTTTGGGTTGCAGAAAACTAAATCAGCAAGAGACGCAATCACTTGGTCCTCTAGACGCCGAAGCTTGTTCATCACTTCAGTTGGAGTTCATACAATTTGCGCGTATGAACAGCCGGCTTTCTGACTTAACTATAGTAGCATAGCAGAAATACTGAAGAACACTTCTCATTTTGTTAGCAGCTAAAACTTGCCAGCTAAAGATTTAGATTTAGCTATCTCTTTCCAAATTGGAGACATTTTTCAGGTGTTGAACGCCACAGAATAAAAGAGACTGTCACCGGACGATGACAATGTGGACAGAAAAACATTAAGACAAAATTCTATCTCACGTTACCTAACATGATATTCATTAGTTGAATTAGCCAACTCAGCCTGCCATGACATTAATGACAAAGTAATCATGTCCTATTTAGTTTAAAACTAAACTAGTTTTAGCAATATTACTTAATATCTAAAGCCCTCTTCGAATGGGATAAGTTTTACGGGGGGAGGTGGGGTAATGTAATTAATGTGATCTCTCTTATTTTAGTCTCGTTTGAATTTGCCATGTCTACTTTTATGGACTGCGCGCTCACTCGGCAGTAAAAATCCCGGCATTTTTTACCTAATGTTAAATGCCCTGTAAAAATAACCCCAGGTTATAGCAATCCCGTGCATATTGACATATTGCTAAATATTCTGTTATTTCATGTGAGAAAGGAGTTTCCCATCTTTTCTCCTGGTTTTTCACATATGAGACACTCAAGGAAGTTGTGCTCTCTTCGGTACAAGTCCACAACTATTGGCCAACCTGTACATTAAGTGTAGGTTAAATAAGAAGAAAGCAAATCCAAAAAACAAGCTCAAAAGTACTTATCAGTGGCGAAATGCTTGTGGCAGGTTTAGGTACACTATTGTCTGCAATAGCCTAGCTATAGCCTTACATACATGTTATGGTCTAGCCTAACAGTGTACTATTTTTCTCAAGCAAACATTAATAGGGAGGTGTAATGCAGGATTCCTCATGTGTACCTTTTTGTGTACAGTTTTCCATTCCAGCTTTGTCTACGTAGCTTTTTTTTTTTTTTTTTTGAGCGCTTGCATCTTTTTTAATTGCCCCCTGCCAACGCTTTTCTGCCAGAGTAATCTTTGCAGTTAAGATATAGGATGTGTAATATTGTATGACGCATGGAACATTTTTGTGTGATAACAATTACTTTACAGATATTGTCCTGAAAACTTATCCCGTCCGAATAGGGCTTTGAGCCTATCCTTCAATTAATGTTTGCACTAAATGTGTTCTATTTCTCATTTAAATAGTTATTTCAGTGGGGAATGGTTATTTTGTTTATTAAATTGATTGAAAATTAAATCAGTGACCACCTTAATGAATGATGATACATCATCATCTGCTGACCGGACTCATCGCCTGAATGGACTTATCCCCTGACCAGACTCATCCGCTGACCGGACTCATCCCCTGACAGGTCACAGGAATAATCCCCTGGATAGACTCATCCCCTGACAGGACTAATCCCCTGATGAGTCCGGCCCGCTGTCCGGACGCATCCGCTGATAGGCCTCATCGCCTGACTGGACTCTTAACTGCAGCTTCAGCAGAGTATGTGGGCTAAGTTGAAAGGCCTGATAACAGTGCATTTACACAAAAATCCTGTGTGTCTCTCTTGCCTGCTCTATTGTTATTGTATCTGTATCGGTGTCATGTATCTGTATCTGTATATTAAAGTGTCA
This sequence comes from Synaphobranchus kaupii, assembly GCA_029718625.1. Lineage (NCBI taxonomy): Eukaryota > Metazoa > Chordata > Actinopteri > Anguilliformes > Synaphobranchidae > Synaphobranchus > Synaphobranchus kaupii. The sequence goes on from CM056378.1 coordinate 66,824,158, forward strand.
TGTCCAGTTAGTCATTAGCGTGTTATTCTATATGACTGCTCTTTGCCCACCATGTTTGCCTGACTGCACAATGCCAGTTGTTGTGTGCTGATAGCATTGAATTTGTTGGGACTCATTGGGTCGGATGTACTGCAAGGACAAAACACTCACATGTAGGCTTTATAATTGGTTCCTATCTTCTGGATGCGGACGTCGTACTTGGCATCGATAAAGGGTTCTGACGTGGCGTAGGTCTTCGTCAGGGCCACCACACTGGCAATGTCCTGGAAGTCATACTGATTGTCCACTTTCACCTGGCAATGAAAAACAAACACACAGTTTGGTTTAACAGGACAACGTATGCAGACACATTCACATCTAAATCACAACTCTTACAGACTATTTTAAAGCATAGGTTGATTCTGATAAATGTGTGGTGTACTATTGTATGATTCCTGCATTGTTCTGGTACCTTTCCCATCCCTGAATGAGCGTGGCCCATCTTCACTACCACAGGGAATCCAGGCGTGGTGATCTGCGTCAGGCGAAACGTCATTTGTTAGCATCAATCAATGTGAAGTATTTTAATTATAATCTCAAAATAGCTGAAGGCTTTCCTGTCAGTTAAATGTTCATATACATATATTCAGTTTATGATACCAGCAAGTGAAGTAAAAAATAAAAAAAAAGTGGCGGGGAAAAAAAACTCAAAGAAAAATGGCAAGAAAGTGGCAAGAAAAATATCTGTGGAATAAATCTGTGGTCAAGTCGAACGGAGTTTGATTGCACAGGGTCTAATGGAGTTTGCACAGGGCCTAATGGAGTTTGATTGCACATGGTCTAATGCCGTTTGATTACACAGGGTCTAATGGAGTTTGATTGCACATGGTCTAATGCCGTTTGATTACACAGGGTCTAATGGAGTTTGATTGCACAGGGTCTAATGGAGTTTGATTGCACATGGTCTAATGCCGTTTGATTACACAGGGTCTAATGGAGTTTGATTGCACAGGGTCTAATGGAGTTTGATTGCACAGGGTCTAATGGAGTTTGATTACACAAGATGTAATGGAGTTTATTCTTTATTTGGATCCCCATTAGCTTCCACAAGGTGGTCGCTAGCCTTCCTGTGGTCCCCATTATAAAAATACACACCAATATAAAAAATCACATATAATATGACACAAAAAGGCAGCACAAACCAACCATAAACAACAGTTAAATAAAAAGAATAAAAAGGTGAACAAAATAAAAAATTATACATCAGAAACAAAATAAGTTGTCCAGAATTTTGTCCAGGAGTTTGATTGCACAGGGTCTAATGGAGTTTGATTTCACAGGGTCTAATGGCATTTGATTTCACAGGGTCTAATGGAGTGTGATTGCTCAGGGTCTAATGGCGTGTGATTGCTCAGGGTCTAATGGAGTTTGATTGCTCAGGGTCTAATGGCGTGTGATTGCTCAGGGTCTAATGGAGTTTGATTGCACAGGGTCTAATGGATGGAGTTTGATTGTACATGGTGAAATGGAGCTTTTCCTGGTTTTAGCAGGCACAGAATGACGCACACCCTTGGCCCTGCTGCAGGGGTTGTCCTGGTTCTGCTCTGTGCTCTGGGCTTTCATCCGTTGTGGAGCGCAGGACAGATGGACTGACAGCAGGCCCGGGCAGAAGCTAGTTATGACGAGCCCTTGTGATTTAGTACGGGCCCCCTCACACCCTCAGACGCATGCACGCAGACACTCGCTGCACCATTAGGCTTGTGTTGAGTTGATGTGTTAGGCAATTGGGAAAGTAGGTCAGGATAGACTTTAGAACCCTGAACAGTGCTCAGCCCGGACAGTGCTCAGTCGCACATAAACAGTCACAGAGACAAACAACTTCCCTATCTAGGCAACATGATATGTCAGACCAAAAAGCACAGAAAAGAGGCATAGTTTGGCATGGCAGTACATATTGTAGTAGGCTAGGCTATGTATAGGCTACAGTGAGTATGTTATTAATACTTAATTTACTAAAACACATTCACCCAGCCTACTTATTATCTGGTGCTTTCACTTTAAGAAACGATGCATGTGGATTACAGTTATCCTTAACCAAAATGTTATGATCATGGTTTACTGTTACATACTTTGCCTTGTGCAAAATCACCAGCAAGTCCATCTCGTCTCTCCTGTACTATGCTGGTCCTCAGGTAGTTCTTGAATAATTTTCATTTAGAAAATGGGGGCTCTGCTGTTGCGACTGTACATGCAATGTCATAAACAACAGCAGTGCAGTAGCCTACACACCTCACCGAAGGTAGACGTTACCAGATGGTGTTCCACAATAAGCATTTTTGCAAGTTGGGAGACTGAGGTGTGTGTTGAGCGATCTGACCAGGTTCTGAATGACAGTAGTTTAGTAGGGAAGGTTATTGATATATCCCTACTGCAGTGGTTAGACTGACGTTTTGAAACAGTTGAGTCGTGAGTTTTGGAGACTGATTTCAAAAAAGCCAAACTTTGGCAACTTAGCTACCTTTTTCTCCTGGTTGGTTTTCTCTTTTGAGATCTACTTTTATGCCATTTGTTTAAGCCATTTTGATTCACTTAGCTGTAGAAAAGACTCTTTCCTCACTAGCTAGTTAGGTGACCTTAAAATTTAAATGCCAAAACTAGCTAATAGTTACGTAATTTTGCATCATCACATGGTAAAATAAATAGACACTGGACAACAACATACATAAACATATAGACATATTTCTGAAAACTCTTATCAGAAAATAACACTAAGACCAAAGAGATGAACACAAATTATTTAATTGAATACTTCATACAATACATTTTCTGTAGAATAGGCATATAAGTTTGACATGATCAGACTATTGTACAAAGAAAGTGTAATAACCATGGTGGAGATGAGTTTGCTTATTTAACCCATTTAGACCTAAAACACCCCCTAAAAACACATTCTAAAACCTAAGGCATTGTTGTAAACAACCTCCTAAAACCTGAGGTTTTTCTGAAAAACTTGACAGAATTGTCAACGTTCACTAAAACCTTTATTTCTCAGCCTCTGTAGCAGATAGAAACATGAATTAAAAACCATTTGAGAGCTTACACCTTTGGCTTTTATTTGGACTTACTTGCCTTTGCCCTAATGTTCATTAACATTTTTAAAAAAATCAATAAACAAAAGAATAAATTAAAATAAAGATAAAATAAATGAAAAATAAATGTGTACACATTTCAGTTATTTGTTCACAAGTGGCAGTGGAAAAAACAAAGTGGCACTGTAAGAAAAAGTGACAGCCATATAACAGCCAAAAAACATGGCTGTGTACTTACTGGTTATATACAGTCACTGTATGCCATCATCCTACTGAACTGAAATTGTTCCATAACTGAACTGAACTGAAAATGTTGACAAATGTGCTTGTTGTTTCCAACCATATTTTCAATAAATCAAACAAACTGGCAGTGGTAGTGCAATAACGATATCACAGTTTGGGTCTGGGTCTGGCTCTAAATCTTCTAATTTAGTGCTGTTTTCATCAACGTAACTGCTGTACTCGACATCTTCAATGTCACTCCCGTCGCTCAAGTCATCAATCATTGTCACTATCTGAAGCGCAACTTTAGGCTAAGAGGCTAACAGCAGAAATGGATCTCTATCGAGCCTTTCCAGACTGATCTGCCTAACAACAAGGCTAAAAAAAATATTTAAAAATTGCATAATATGCACTTTAAACACAGAAATACATTTTCTCTGACGCTTAAAGTGTGTCTCAAATTTAAGGGCCCGTGCAAAAACAGACTTTTTTGGATGTAGGCCTGCTCTCTGCGATGGTGACATGGGCCCTCTCGGGCACTGCCTGCACTGTCTATATCAGTGGTCTCCAACCCTGTTCCTGGAGAGCTACCATCCTGTAGGTTTTCACTCCAACGCTAACAAAGCACACCTCATTCAACAGCTAGAGATCTTGCTGACTTGCTAATTGGTAGAATCAGGTGTGCCAAATTAGGGTTGAAATGAAAACCTACTCTAGGTAGCTCTCCAGGAACAGGGTTGGAGACCACTGGTCTATATCTATGCCACTGACAGCAGGGTACAAAACTCACCATCTCTCTGTGGTTGGGGTAGTAGATCTGTTCTATCAGTGGGAACTCCTTAGGCCCCAGTTGCTTTAACAGTCTGGACATCTGAGAAAACTGGAAGAAACACACAAGGTATCACAATCCCACCAATGTTTACACACAAATACAGTTGAAGTCGGAAGTTTACATACACTTAGGTTGAAGTCATTAAAACTCTTTTTTTAAACATTTTTTTAACTCCACAGATTTCATGTTAGCACCTATATGTCATGGTTTCTGGCAGGCTCCGGTTATTTCTACGGTCGTTCTTTCTTTTAGCGACGTCAGGGTACTCTTTAGCGACATCAGATTTTCCGTCTTCCATTCCGGTGCTTTGCTATCGCTCGGCGGTGATTCCTCACACCTGTTTTGAGTTTCCTGTCGGCTATATAAGCTCAGGGTTTCAGCTGTCCTGTGCTTTGATATTGTCTTTGCTATGTTGACAAAGAAGTCGGTAAGGTATAGGAATTCGGTCACTGCATTTCTGGTTCGTACGAATAAGAAACACAGCAAGTCCGGTTATAGAATTAAGATTAGATTGGTTTTCTCTTTTATTTCTAATCTTTCTCTTTATCCTTTATTCTTTTAACCTGTTACCTTTTGTGTTCAGCGCTTTTGCCACAAGAGCTTTGGATAACAGGTTTTCTTTTCTGTTACTTTCCTTCACTCGTTCTATCGAGTTTTGCTTTGTTTCTCTACCGCCTGTTACGCCTAACGATTTAGTGCGTGAGGTTCTTTTGTTATTCATTCTCGCTGTTTATCAAGACTCGCCTCCTTTTGAGGTTGCTTTGATTTGGCTTGTGCTAGGGAAGTTTTGCTCCCATTTTTTTGTTTTCCTCTCCCGTGGTGCGGCTACTTCCACGTTTGTGGCATATCTTTCTAAAATACGCTTTTAGAATCCTTGTTGGTCGCGTCTGGTTCTCCGAACCTTAACACAACCCTCACACTACAGTGTTGGCAAGTCAGTTAGGACATCTACTTTGTGCATGACACAAGTAATTTTTCCAACAATTGTTTAGACAGATTATTTCACTTTTAATTCACTATATCACAATTCCAGTGGGTCAGAAGTTTACAAACACTAAGTTGACTGTGCCTTTAAACAGCTTGGAAAATTCCAGAAAATGTTGTCATGTACAAATAACAGACTCCAGACAATGCAAATAACGCAAATAATACAAAACAATATCGAAGCCCCAAACAAAGGAAAAGGGAGGCTTATATAGCTCTCAGGTGACCACGCACAGGTGTGGATGCTGACAGAAGCTCCGCAATCAAAGCAGGGCGGAGCAAGCATCCACCAAAAGGGCAGCGCCCTTGCGTGGCCACCGAGGAAAACGACCGCAAGGGGAAAAAGGGTAGAAACCCATGACAATCGAAAATTATTGGGCAAAACTGAAAAAGCATGTGCGAGCAAGAAGGCCTACAAACCTGACTCAGTTACACCAGTTCTGTCAGGAGGAATGGGCCAAAATTCCAGCAACTTATTGTGAGAAGCTTGTGGAAGGCTACCCGAAATGTTTGACCCAAGTTAAACAATTTAAAGACAACCAAATACTACCAAATACTAATGTAAACTTCTGACCCACTGGGAATGTGATGAAAGAAATAAAAGCTAATAAATAAATCATTCTCTCTATTATTGTCATGGTTTTGACGCCTTTTTTCCCATGCGGTCGTTTTCCTCGGTAGCCACGCGAGGGCACTGCCCGTTTAGTGGATGCTTGCTCCGCCCCGCCTTGATTGTGGAGCTTCTGTCTGCATCCACACCTGTGCTTGGTTACCTGGTAGTTATATAAGCCTCCCGTTTCTTTCGGTCGGGGCTTCGAGATTGTTTGCTTATTGTTTTGTACTGTGGTGTATATTTGGCTGTGAGTTATTCGTACCATTTGGGCTACTCGCCTATTTTTACGTCTCGTTGCTGAGGCAGGGCTTATTTCTTGCTGGTTCTTTAGTTACTTATCTCGTAGAAGTATGGGACCCGCGGATCTCTGCTCTATTTCACCTGTAATATCTCTCTCCTGGGAGATTGGGCGTTTCGCTTCTACTTAGTTACTTAGCTCGTAGAAGTATAGAGTAACAGTTCTTGGTTCCATTTTCGCCTTTGATTGGTTTTCTTACTGAGAGACCTGGCGTTTTAGCTTCTACTCATTTCTGTGTTACGGTGAGCCAGTTAGTAGCTTTGGTACGTTTATTCCCTGTTTTGTCTCCTTCTCGTGGACTACGTTCCCCTTTGTTGTGAGTCAGGGTTTTTGTTCTTATTGAGAGGCTGTTCGTGCTATTTACACTTTTTTGCGTTGGTCTTTTGTTGCAGCTGTCCTCTGTCCTTTTTACCTACGGGACGATTTTGTTCGGAACTGTTGTTCTGTTCGTTTTCCGGGTATGTTTCTCCTGGTGTGGAGTTTGGGCGAGGTTGTGGACATGTTTGTGTGTGACTGCGCGTAGCATTGGAACATCTGTTCTCGGTTCCTTCGCCTCGTTACTTATTCCTCTTCTGAGAGGCTAGGGCGTGTTTTTTCAATTAAGCTTGCGTTAGTCATGTTTAAAAGTAAAGTTATGGGACGACGGTGCTCCGTCGGCTCGCCTGTAAAATGTTTCTCTCTCCTGGGAGATCGGGCGTTTACCCCTTTATGTTTTCTGCATTTGACTGCGAGCCTATTAAACTAGCCATGGAACGTTAAATCTCTGTTCCTGTTCGCCTCGTTATATTCCTCAGCATGGAGAGGCAGGGCGTTTATTTTCTGCTAACTCATTTTGGTCTTTTAGCCGGTAACTGTCCGGTGCAGCCTGTCCTGTTCGTTCCTTTTGGTACCTGTCTCCGTACATGGAGTTTGACGATTTTGTTTGGAACTATGGTTCTGTTTCGTCTTTCGTGCATGTCTTCCTTTGGGGAAGATTGGGCGATGTTGTGGACATGTTTGTGTTTGACTGCGAGTCTGAGAATAGCCTTGGAACGTTATATCTCCGTTCCTTTTCGCCTCCTCGTTTACTAATTCGCATTAGTTTTCAGGGTTTGTTTGTTGTGTGTTTTATGTGTACCTATTGTTGTGTTTTGTTTGTGCCATTGTGCTGCTCGCCTGTTCTTGTGCGTCTCGTTGCCGAGACAGGGCGTTTTTTATTTCCGGCTTCCTTCTTAGTTACTTAGCTCGTAGAAGTATGGGGTAGCAGTTCTTTGTTCCCTTTCGCCTTGTTTGGGTTTCTTGTTGTGAAACCAGGCGTTTGTGCTTCTACTCATTGGCGTGTAACAGTGAGCCGGTCTGTAGCTGTGGTGTGTGTGTGTTCCTTGTCTTGTCTCCTCCCTTAACTGCGGGGTTTCCCGCCTTAGTGGCCCTATGGAATCCCCTTGCTGCATTTGGCTCATCCTACCTCACACGTCACGCCCCATTACAATTATTGTGCTAACATTTCACATTCTTAAAATAAAGTTGTGATCCTAACTGACCTAAGACAGGGAATGTTTACTAGGATTGGAAATGTCAGGAATTGTGAAAAACTGAGTTTAAATGGATTTGGCTTATGGCTAAGGTGTATGTAAACTTTCGACTTCAACTGTATGAAGAGTGTTTTTCCAAAACTCCCTCAGCCCACTTTCAACAATTCTGAGAAAATCAAGATTTTTGTTTATTTTAAATTGGTGGAGGTTTTTGCATGAAAAATCACATTTATATACTTAAATCCCTAAGGATAATAGTGTAAAAGAAAATCTGCAAATATATAACCATTTTTCAAAAGGATATGGTTTATCAAAACTGTACTTAGTGAGGTTTGGTAAAACACTCTTCATATAGTGAACAAGACTTCACTTTTAAGATTTTATAAATCCACCCTATTTCATTATATTAAATTTAGTGCTGTTTGGTTCCATGTTAATTGTCTTTATGCTGTTCTGCTTTTATGGTGTAAAGCACTTTGTGCACCAAGAAAAGCACTCAAGAAATACATATATTATTATTATTATTATTATTATTATGACAGCACCCATTATATACAGGTTAGGCACATGGTTTACAAATAAATAGAGATGGACAAGGTCTTCAGTGAGTGGTTCATACAAGGAAATGGGAGGAGCTTTTTTATTGGCCATTTATTTATCTAGGTCAAATCCATTGAAAGAAGGGATAACTTGTGCATTGAAACAGTGCAGTACATGACAACAAATAAGAAAACATGAAACATCAAAAGCTTTCCCTGGTTAAGACAGTAAAGCAAAGGCAGTACACATTCATCCATCATTGTCCAGTGAAATCACTTTAAGTGTTAATTCTAGAACCTGTTCAGTGCCTCTGATTTGTTTGAAGCTGTAGTTAGCATGCTACCATAATGCTGGAACTGCAGTTACCATGCTACCGTACTGCTGGAGCTGAGAGCTTTAATATGTAGCTCAGCTAATGCTAACTAACCCGAGTGGCTTCATCAGTAAATGTGCTCATCATAAAGCAAGGAAGTGTGAGCAGGCTGGGCCCTAGTTGTTAACAAGCTAAATTAATTCCATATAATCTAGATCTGTTGTCCAGTGCTTTACAGTGTGGAATAACACTGTAAACGTGTGTGGTCCTGGGATATTTCTGTTGTGTGGACATGGAGGAAAGAAGACAGAAGTGAGGATATGCTGTCACTGGATTCATCCCCATGATACGTACAGGCTAAATTGGGCACTGTGGGCTGTTGTGCTGCAAATAAGAGTAATTTCCTGCTGCAGACCTCATTCTGTGCACACCCAGCAGGAGAACAATGCAAAGCTGTGTAATCTCAGGCCACGCTCACCACCCATGGCTTGTCACAGAAGTTGTAGACAGAGTGTAGTGAGTTGATGCTGGGCAGCCCCGCGTACTGCAGCCCGATCACCATATTCCGGAAGTCTCCATTCTTAGCCATGCTGAAGGCGTGCTGACGGACCAGCACAAAGTCAGGCCTGAAGCACCTGGAAAGACAACAACACAACAATCATTCCAGGAGCAGCCCCTGAAGTGGCAAACAGGGGTAAACTATTTGGTTGAATATTTTTTTTTAAGTCCTTGAATTTATTCAGACATTTGTTAACTTAGTAAAAAAATGCTTAAATTGGTTAAGAAACTGCTTAGTTGTGTGGCTCATCATGCTGTGAGTCTCTTTGAGTGTGGGGGATATGTCCGGCCCCTGGATCAGTTATCCAAGTCCAGAGGGCAGTGTATAATGGGCCATAGTATTGCCCTTGGGAGGGATGGATTCAGGTGGAAGGTTTGCTAATATTTCACGGCCAAACTGCATTCTCTAGGTAAACATGTGCCTACAGTCTGCGTGCACCAACTGCTGATAAAATGACCTCTTTCGACACGGCTGATGTGCTGCATGATTAATAGACAGCAGCTTGTGTACTACACAGTGAAAAAAAACACAGTTGGTGTACTGCACAGTGAAGAGAGAAAGCAGTTGGTGTACTGCAGAGTGAACAGAGAGAGCAGCTGGTGTACTACACAGTAAAAAAACAAAGTTGGTGTACTACACAGTGAGTAGAGACAGCAAGTTTACTGCACAGTGGATAGAGTCACAGCTGGCGTACTGCACAGTGAATAGAGACAGCAGCTGGTGTACTACACAGTAAAGAGACACAGTTGGTGTACTGTACAGTGAATAGACACAGCTGGTGTGCTGGTCAGTGAATAGAGACACAGGTGGTGTAATGCAGTGAATAGAGACAGAGCTGTTGTGCTTCACAGTGAATAGACACAGCTGGTGTACTGCAAAGTGAACAGAGAGAGCAGCTGGTGTACTACACAGTAAAAAGACAAAGTTGGTGTACTACACAGTGAGTAGACACAGCAAGTTTACTGCACAGTGGATAGGGACACAGCTGGCGTACTGCACAGTGAATAGACACACAGCTGGTGTGCTGGTCAGTGAATAGAGACACAGGTGGTGTAATGCACGGTGAATAGAGACACAGCTGTTGTGCTTCACAGTGAATAGAGACAGAGCTGTTGTGCTTCACAGTGAATAGACACAGCTGGTGTACTGCAAAGTGAACAGAAAGAGCAGCTGGTGTACTACACAGTAAAAAGACAAAGTTGGTGTACTACACAGTGAGTAGAGACACAGCAAGTTTACTGCACAGTGGATAGAGACACAGCTGACGTACTACACAGTGAATAGAGACAGCAGCTGGTGTACTACACAGTAAAGAGATACAGTTGGTGTACTGTACAGTGAATAGACACACAGCTGGTGTGCTGGTCAGTGAATAGAGACAAAGCTGTTGTGCTTCACAGTGAATAGAGACAGAGCTGTTGTGTTCCACAGTGAATAGACACAGCTGGTGTACTGCAAAGTGAATAGAAACACATCTGGTGTACTGCTCAGTTAACAGACAAAGCTGGTGTACTGCACAGTGAATACAGACACCTCAGATATACTGCACAGTGAATTGAGACACGACGTGTGTACTACACAGTGAATAGAGACACAGCAGATGTGTTTCTATTCAATTTGCAGTACATCTGATTGCACAGTGAATACAGACACAGCTGGTGCACTGCACAGTGAATACAGACACCTCAGGTATACTGCACAGTGAATTGAGACACGACGGGTGTAGTTGGTGTACTACACAGTGAACAGAGAGAGCAGCAGGTTTACTGCGGAATAAATAGAAACACAGCTGGAGTACAGCAGAGTGAATAGAGAGAGCAGATGGTGTACTGCACAGTAAAAAGACACAGTTGGTGTACTACACAGTGAATAGAGACACAGCTGCTGTACAGCACAGTGAATAATAAACACAGCTGGTGTACTGCATACTTAATAGAGACACAGCTGGTATACTACACAGTAAATAGAGACAGCTGGTGTACTGCACAGTGAATACAGACACATCAGGTGTACTGCACAGTGAATAGTGACACAGCTGGTGTACTGCACAGTCAATAGAGACAAAGCTGGTGTACTGCCCAGTGAACAGAGAAAGCAGCTGGTTTACTGCAGAATAGATAGATACACCGTTGGCATACAGCAAAGTGAATAGAGACACAGCTGGTGTATTACACAGTAAATAGAGATGCAGCTGGTGTACTGCACAGTGAAGAGAGAGAGCATATTATGTACTGCACAGTGAATAGACACATAAGTTGTGCTAGTAAATATAAAAACAGCTGTTGTACAGCACAGTGAATAGGGAAAGCAGATGGTGTATTGTACACTTAATAGAGACAGAGCTGGTATAATGCACAGTGAATAGAGAGCAGCTTGTGTACTGCAGTGAATAGAGACAGCTGGTGTACTGCACATTGAATCGAGAGACAGCTAGTGTACCACACAGTGAATAGAAACAGCAGGTGGTGTACTGCACAGTGAATAGAGAGCTGCTTGTGTACTGCACATTGAATTGAGACACAGCTGGCATACCGCACAGTGAATATAAACAGCAGGTGGTGTACTGCACCGTGAATACAGGTACAGCTGGTGTACTGCACAGTGAATCGGAATCGGGTTTTTATTGGCCAAACATACTTTTACATACACATGTAAGGAATTTGACTCCGGTTCACAGTGACTCACACTGTACCTACATTCAACAATAGCAATGAAATGAAATTTGAAATGAAATGAAATTTATTTTGGTCTGCATTCAATAATAATATGATTGCAATCAGCAAATATGTTTACACAAATTTGGCAGATACTCAAATCACATCTTCAGTCAATGCAAAACAACAATTCAGGGTCTCTGCAGTCTGAAATAGGTGTAGGCTGAAGCTAGTTGCTTATAATGCCTACCCTTTTTAACACGTCATAAGTCGATTTCAAAAGGTTACATCAAAGACAAACAAACAAAGTAAAACAGACAAAATCAAACAAACACAGCTTTCATATCCTGAACCTATACTGTTTTTCTATATCAATGTTACTCTCTTATCAACCTTTTGCATATTTGTTCAGTACATTATTTTTAAACATCTTTTTAACCTGAGTGTCCTACAAGTCTTCAATTCCTCATGACAGCTGTTCTATAGATTCACTCCTTTAACTGAAATACAATGGTATTTAGCATTGGTCCTTGCTAATGGTTTTTTGAACATATCGATTCCTCTTAGATAATGTTGACATTTTCTTTTTGTAAATAACTTTTGGATACTTTCAGATAGTAATTGGTTTTTTGCTTTATACATCATTTGAAACGTTTTCAAGTCAACCAAATCTTTGAATTTTAAAGCCTTTAATTCAATAAAAAGAGAATTAGTTGGTTCTCTATAGGTAGTTTTTTTTTTTACAATTCTTATAGCTCTCTTTTGCAGTATGAAGATTAGTAATATATGTATTTCCCCATACTTCCACACAGTAGGTTATGTAAGGGACCACAAGGGAACAATACAAAGTATATAATGATTTTTCGTTTAAAATATCTTTTACTTTATATAGTATTGCAATTGACTTTGAGATTTTTTGTTTTGATATACGTTATATGCGGCTTCCAGCTTAATTTGTTATCTATAATCACTCCAAGAAATGTAATTTCCGACACAATTTCGACATCATTTATCATGAGTTTACTAATTGAGTTAGATAAACGATTTCCAAAGATTATAAATTTAGTTTTACTTGAGTTCAGTGTTAGTTTGTTAGAATCAAACCAGCTCTTTAGCATTACCAATTCCCTTTCCACTGTATCCAAAAGTTGTCTCAAATTCTCACCAGAGCAAAATAAATTTGTATCATCAGAAAATAAAATCATTTTCAATACTTTGGAAACCTCACATATATCATTTATGTACAGCAGAAACAATAATGGGCCTAACACTGAGCCTTGGGGAACCCCACATGTAACCTTCAATGGTTGTGACTTGGAATTATCTATTTGGACATATTGGTGCCTTTTCTCTAAGTAACTACTTAACCAAGAGTGTGCAACCCCTCTAATTCCATATCTTTGCAATTTCTCCAATAACAAGTCATGGTCAACAGTATCAAATGCTTTTTTGAGATCCAGGAATACCCCCACTGTATATTCTTTGTTATCTGTTGCAGTGGATATTTCTTCTATATCAATCAACAATGACAATCAACAGCAATGACAATCAACAAGAGTAGGTTTAACCCTTTAAAGCCGCCCCGTTCTAATTTCAGTACAATTGTTCTGATGGTTTGACGTATAATAGCTCTGCCGTCCAATCACTGATTTTCTTTTTGAAAACTGCTAGTTACAGATGACAAAATAAGCTACAATTGCATATAATTGGTTCATGAGCTTAGTGGGTGGGGATTTATTTGTAGACCGCTAAATAAAACCGCACGTCAACCTCGTAAATCTCCATTTGCTTCACTGCGGGCGGAGCGGACCACCTTGGACAGAAGACTATTGTCTGAAGACTTTACTGCGACTGAGGGAAAGCCAGTAAACCCCCTGAGGTAAGAAATATTTAAGATAATAATTAACCATAGATATTACTTCAGAAACTATTTTATTTTGAATAAAATCCTGTTTTTGTACCGCAGACTTTCTCATATTTTCACTTGAAAGTCGCTAAGGTAGCTAACGTTCGGCTCTAGCTTCAAATGATGCCACTGTGTTGTTGTTCCCCCAGCTCGTTTCGAGATGAAATTGTGAAAAAGTCTGTCATACAATGAATAAGTGAAGTGATAACGTTAGATGTGAATATTTTCCGTATCTTAGTGTAGACTTTGATAACTAAATAATAGCTAACTAAAGCTAAAACAAATAACGTTAGTCTAACAGTGAGCTGTCATCGTCTCGCCGCGCGAACAGCCATTTTCTTTTCTGCGTTTTTGTTTTCCTAAGTTGAAACGTTAGCTCTGCTGTCTGTCTTGCTAGCTTTATAAATGTTATACTCAACTATTAGTCTTATCAATAGCAAGTACTAACTAGCTAGTTTTTTAACATAACGTTATGTATAAATTTGAAGGTTGTTGTTGATCAGTCCTGTCGAAAATGAATGGAGTAGAGAACTAAACAGCAAACATTTCCTAACGTAATGTCAGCTTTCCGTTTTATTTTCTGACTCACGTTTTTGACTTGAGCAAGATTAGCCTGTTTAGACAAATATGACAAAAAGACATCATTCAGTTGAGCCAATGTCACTGATGATTTAGGTCTGTTCATTCAAAACAATATCTTATATGAATGGACATTATGCTAAGTAGTCTAACATTGTGTTAAGTAGTCTAACATTGTGTTATTGTTGTGCTTTTTATCTAACGTTATTCTGGAGCATAAAGTGTTTTCTGTAAAATGTCATTCTCATTATACACCCCCTTAATGACTCAGAAATGGTTTTATATGTTATGGATTAATGAAATGGCAACTGATAATATATGTATCTATTACAGCGATGGATGGACATTATGCTTGTGTCCAGAATAGCTATTTTATCTATTCCTGACATAAGCATAAAGCGTTTGCTGTAGAATGATGTTATTGCAAGCCCTTTAATTACTCAGAAATGGTTTTATATGATATGTTATGGATTAATAAAATGGTAAATGATTACATATTTATGTATTGCAGCAAAGGATGGACATTTAGCCATCTGATACAGTCCCCGAAGAGAAGGAAGGTGCTGAGGGTCATTGCAGAGCACGACACGGAGGACCATCAGGGCATGCATGCACTTACTGTTATCTTCTTGATTTTTGAATATATTGAAGGTATTTATGCTTGACCATAGATTTGTAATGATTTTACTGTAAATAAATCCAATGCATTAATTTTACGGGTATCTAAACTGATATTTGCCATGGGTTGTATCTTGTTTTTATTTGTTTTACAATGTTATCCATTTACTTAGTTCATCCATTCACTATGTTATACATTTTTTTTAAATAAAGTGTGTGTTTCATTGAACACATAAATTGTATATTTCAGTGTATGTGTCTTTCAATTTAGCATTATATCAACAGATTCTCAACAGTGACCCATTAGGAGTATGGATAAGTGGTAATGTGAAATGTCAATGAAGCTAACATTCTACTAAAAATATTTTTTTTGCCTTTTCCCGTACATCATTAAGATGTTATAACTTTTGAGCAGTAAATGATAAATCTGTTCTGATTTCTACTCTATATCACTTACAAAACAGTGAAGATACCAAACAGTTTGTCTCCCTCGATCTTGAACATGAAATGTTTAAAAACCTAGGTTTCTCATGGAGAATAGCCATTTAGAAAGTTTTTTTATTATTATTTATTTTGTGATTTGTTTTAATAATTGATGATATTGTGTTAAAGTAAGCATATTATTGTATATAAATGGAAAGCTCCAGTTATCCTGTTTAAAATGGTATATTATCTTTAGGGGTGTAACATAATATGATCACACCACAAACAGTTTTGCATACACATGTCATATTTTCAATGAACCTAACATTCTAAAGCGTTTATTTTAGCCTTTTCTTACCCATCACTGAAGTGGTTATAACTTTTGAGCAGTAGAAGATAAATCTATTCTGATTCCTATTCTATATGACTCACACAATGGTGAAGATATCATACACTGTAAGTTTACCCATATCTTGAACATGAAATGGGTAAAATAGTAGGTTTCTCATTAGAAAATAGCCATTTAGAATGTTTTATAAATTTAGTTGGTAAATGTATTTCCATAATTGATATTGCCATCAAGTAATCCTATTATTTCTTATATCAATTGAAAGCCCCAGTTATCCTGTTTACAATGGTATATCAAGTTTAGGTATCTGATGTAATATGATCACACTACAAACATTTTTGCAACGCACATTAAGAAATAAAATGGAATAGAATGTTGACCCAATATTCGCTTAGGCTGGAAAGGGTTAATGTAAACTTAATAAATAAAATAAACTTAAAACTTTAAGATACTAAATATATTAAATATACTAAGTATAAGAAATGTTTGAATAAATTATTGCACAATGAACATGGCTGTGGGTGTGGCTGGGTTAATTGTTCATTAGAGCGATGACGTGAGGGAAGAAGCTATTCTTGTGTCTGGAGGTTCTGGTGTGCAGTACTCTGAAACGCCTTCCAGAGGGGAGGAGTTCAAAGATGTGGTGACCAGGGTGCGAGGGGTCAGCAATAATCTTCCCCGCCCGCTAACTGGCTCTGGTGGTGTAGAGATATTGGAGTGAGGGCAAGTTTAAGCCAATAATCTTTTCTGCAGACCTGATGATGCGCTGCAGCCGGTGTGTGTCCTTTTTTGTGGCAGTGCCAAACCACACTGTTATGGAGGTGAAGAGGACAGACTCAATCACAGCTGAGTAAAACTGCACCAACAGTTCCTGAGGCAGATTGAACTTCCTCAGCTGGCGCAGGAAGTACATCCTCTGCTGGGCCTTTTTTGTGATGGAGACGATGCTGGTCTCCCACTTCAGGCCCTGGGAGATTGTGGTTCCCAGGAACTTGAAGGTCTCCATGGCCACCACAGTGCTGCCTTGTATGGTGAGGGGGGTGAGAGGAGGGGGGTGCCTTCTGAAGTCCACTGTCATCTCCACTGTCTTGAGCGTGTTGCACCAGAGGGCCAGCCGGTCAACCTCCCCTCTGTATGCGGAGTCATCACCATCTCATATAAAACCAATGTGTCGTCCGCAAACTTCAGGAGTTTAACAGAGGGGTCCCTGGAGGTGCAGTTGTTAGTGTATGGGGAGAAGTGCAGTGGGGAGAGCATGCAGCCCTGCAAAGCGCATATGCTGGTTGATCGGGTGGAGGATGTGAGTTTCCCCAGCCCCACCTGCTGCTTCCTGTCAGTGAGGAAGCTGGAAATCCACTGACAGGTGGAGGCAGACACAGTGAGCTGGGAGAGATTGGAGTAGAGTAGTTCCGGGATGGTCTTGTTGAACGCCAAGCTGAAGTCCAAAAACAGGATCCATGTCCCCGGGCGGTCAACATGGTGGAGGTAGTGTAATCCCATATTTGTTAAGGCTTAGTACTGGACTGGACCCAAACGCAAGACTCTGAGACAGAGTCAGCGGGCCTGACGGGAGGTGAGACGTTTACTGGATTGAATGTAGGATAGGTTCTTGTGGTCAGTCCACACAATAAACGGAAGCTCTGCCCCCTCCAGCCAATGCCTCCATTCCTCCAGGGCGAGCTTGACCGCCAGCAGTTCCCAGTTGCCAACATCATAGTTGCGCTCAGCGGGGGACAGCCGGCAGGAGAAGAAGGCACGTGGGTGTAATTTCTGGTCCTCCGGCGAGCGCTGGGAATTGAAGGCGTCCACCTCGACGATAAACTGGAGACTGGGGTCTGGGTGAATCAAAACAGGAGCGGAGGTGAACCTAGACTTGAGACTGGAGAAGGCAGAGTTAGTTTTGGGAAACCAAGTGAAGGGAACAGAGGTGAAGGTGAGACTGGTGAGGGGGCGGCTACCTGGTTGTAGCCCCGGATGAATCAGCGGTAAAAGTTAGCAAACCCTAGGAATTGCTGGAGTTGCTTATGTGAGGTGGGTCGAGGCCATTCTGCCACTGCCCGGATCTTATCTGGGTCTGGTCTTACTCGCCCACTCTCCACAATAAAGCCTAGGAAACTGATGGAAATTCACATTTCTCGGCTTTGACGTAAAGCTTGTTCTCCAGGAGGCATTGGAGAACTTGCCTAACATGAAGGACATGCTCATCAGGATTACGGGATAATATCAAAATGTCGTCCAGATAGACAAATACAGACCAGTTGAGGAGGTCACGGAGGACATCATTAATGAGGGCCTGGAACGGGACCACCAGGTACTCAAAGTGTCCCAGGGGCATGTTAAACGCAGTATTCCATTCGTCTCCCTCCCGGATCCGGACCAGGTGGTAGGCATTCCGGAGGTCTAGTTGATGAGCGGCAGAGGGTATTTGTTATGCACAGAAATGGAGGTCACGATAATCGATACATGGACGTAGAGTACCGTCTTTCTTGGAGACAAAGAAAAACCTGGCCCCGACAGGGGAGGAGGACGGATGGATAATACCTGCTGGGATATACGTTTCCATGGCAGCCCTCTCTGACAGGTTGTAAAGGCAGCTGGATGGCAAGGTGGCCCCTGGGAGCAGGTCGATAGAGTAGTCGTACGGTCTGTGTGGAGGCAAGGACAAGGCAAGAGATTTATTGAATACCTTGGAGAGGTCATGATAGGCTGCAAGAACGGAGGACAGGACAAGCGGTTGTGACTGGGGAGATGGGTTATCGCCCCCGGACAGTGGTTAGGCTGATTGGAGACAGGTAGCATGGCAGTAGGAACTCCAACTCTGTATTTTGTTGGTGGCCTAATTTAGGTGGGGGTTGTGCTGCTTCAGCCATGGTTTACCAAGGACCAGGGGTGATTGAGTGGAGGTTCCAGCTGAGCATAGCTCAGATGTGTCGGGAAGTAATATGCTCTGGTCCGCTCCCAGTTCGTAGGAGTGACGAGGTCTACAGTAGACTCACGTCGCTAAATCGCTGGCTGTCTGAGTGGTGCTCATCTAGTGGCATAGGGTTCGTCAATAATTGGCCTGATTTCTGGAGAATGCCTGGCCTACTGAAGAGAGACGGACTCCACCAGAGCTGGAGAGGTGCTCTTGTCCTAGCAAATAACTTCGATGCTAGTCTTAGTAAGGCCAGATCCTGACACCTTATCAGGGCGCCGGCCAGGCAGCAGGCCTCTGATCCTACATCGGAGCCTGTGCGTTTCCCAACGCGTTTCCCAATGCCCGTGACTCAGACACATGGCCCAACGCCGTTGTCCGCAAGGTGCGTTTCAGAGCTAGAAATTGGCAATAGTACTCATCCTCATCCCATATCTGAGCTAGAAATGAGTATTTATTATATTGAGACTGTCTGCCCCACGCATATATGCCAAACGTAAAGGTATCAACGCGGATAATCTTATTACTCTCAAATTAAAACATGTTGCTGCTAGCAGCTGTTGTGAATGACTCCTAAAAATTGGACTACTAAATGTTAGATCTCTTGCTCCTAAAGCAATTCTTGTAAACAAATTGATCACAGATCATAATCTGAAAGTACTGTGTCTGACTGAAACTTGGCTAAGACCTGGTGAATATGCCGCACTTAATGAAGCGTCTCCTGTAGGTTTTTTAAGTACTCAGGTATCGCGCCAGTCAGGAAGAGGGGGTGGTGTTGCAGCGATCTATCAGTCCACCTTAAGCTTAACCCCTAAGTGTGGAGATCTTTTGAAGTTCTTTCTATGAATTGTGTACAGCATGACTTAACTAAAATAGGGGGTAACATGCAGTCCTTTTTCCTAGTGTCTGTTTACAGACCACCTGGGCCCTATTCGGATTTTCTAATAGAATTCGCTGAGTTTTTGTCTTGCCTTGCTATTTCAGCAGACAAGGTTGTGATTGTTGGTGATTTTAACATACATGTGGATAAACCGGGTGATTCCCTAGGAACAGCCTTTGCCTCTATTATTGACTCTGTTGGTTTCAAACAAAATGTCTGTGGACCCACTCATTACCATAGCCATACCCTAGACTTAGTGTTATCCTATGGTATCAATGTTATAAATCTTACTATTGCACCCCATAACCCTGTATTATCTGATCATTTCCTTATTACTTTTGAAATCGAGGCAACGACCACTTCTATATCAGAGCCAAGACATTATTACAGCCAGTCGTTAAACTCTGACGTCAAGTTTATAGATATGCTTCCGGAATCATTCCTTTCAAACAAAGAAAATACCACTGAAGTATCGCTGGACGGACTGACTAACCAGTTAAGTTTTACCCTCAGAAGCACCCTTGATAAAGTTTTGTCGGAAAAACTGTACTCCCTGGTACAATGACACTACCCGTGCCCTGAAGCAGTCCACAAGAAAACTGGAGCGAAAATGGCGGTCAGCTAAACTAGAAGTATTTCGTCTTGCATGGAAAGATAGCCTCCTCCAGTACAAGCAAGCTCTTGTATCAGCTAGATCTGCCTTTTTCTCTAAATTAATTGAACAAAACAAATGCAACCCAAAGTTTTTGTTTAGCACTGTGGATAATTTGACTAAAAAACCATCATCAGAATTTTCATCCTACCCCAGCGTTTACAGCAGTAATGATTTCATGAATTTTTTCAATCAAAAGATTGAAGCTATTAGAGACCAGATCTCCAATTTGCCTCCTCCTCTAGGCATCACTCCTCCCATAATCAATGAACAGCCCAGATCTTGGTCAACACAGGAAGATGTATCAACAGTGGCACTAAACTGTTTTAGGCCAATTGACATGGAGGAGCTGTCTAAACTGGTTATGTCCTCAAAACTGACTACCTGCCTACTGGACCCAATCCCTACAAAATTAGTTAAATAACTTTTCCCCATACTAGGCCAGCATATGTTAAAAATCATTAACACATCCTTAGTAGCAGGATATGTACCACTAAAAATGGCGGTTATTAAGCCATTACTGAAGAAACCAAACCTCGAATCTGACAAATTGGAAAACTATAGACCTATTTCAAATCTTCCATTTCTATCAAAAATATTAGAGTAAGCTGTTGCTAAGCAACTTGGTGCATACCTTAGCTCAAACCATATCCATGAAATGTTCCAGTCAGGATTTAAATCCTACCATAGCACTGAAACGGCACTTGTTAAAGTTATTAACGATTTACTATTATCAGCCGACCAAAACTGTGTCTGTTCTTGTACTCCTTGACCTAAGTGCAGCTTTTGATACAATAGATCATGAGATTCTACTGAACAGACTCCAGGGCTGTGTTGGACTAAATGGTCAAGCTCTTGCATGGTTCAGATCATACTTATACAATAGGAAGCAGTTTGTTAAATTAAATGAAGTATCATCCAGTTACTCAGTAATGAAATATGGTATTCCACAAGGATCAGTGCTAGGCCCAGTACTCTTTTCATTATATATGCTACCCCTTGGTGATATTATTCGGGCACATGGGGTAGATTTTAACTGCTATGCGGACGATACGCAGATATACATTTCCATGAAACCCGGCGAGGCACTACCACTTTCTCGGTTAGAGGCTTGTCTTGCAGATATTAAAGCTTGGATGCTTTCCAATTTCCTGCTCCTAAACTCAGAAAAGACCGAAATGCTGGTTTTAGGTCCAAAAAAACAAAGGGAGAAATTGGGTACATCTACTTTAAATTTCAATGGTTGTTTAGTTGTTCCAAACTCAGCTGTGAAAGACCTAGGTGTTACTATAGACTCTGGGTCTAACCTTTAGCGCGCACATAAAAAACATATCTAGAGTAGCTTTCTTTCAGTTAAGGAACATAGCTAAAATAAGGCACTTCCTATCAATAGGGGACGCAGAGAAATTGATCCATGCTTTTGTTACGTCTAGGCTAGATTACTGTAATGCCCTACTATCTGGCTGCCTTAAGCGCTTGCTAAATAATCTCCAGCTTGTGCAGAATGCAGCCGCTTGCATTTTAACTAGAACTAAGAAATATGAGCATATTACCCCAGTACTAGCATCACTTCATTGGCTACCAATTAAGTTTAGGATAGACTTTAAGGTTTTGCTTCAGACCTTTAAAGCTTTAAATGGACTTGCGCCAGTGTATATATATAATCTGCTTTAAGCATATAAGCCAAAAAGATCACTTTGTTCCCAAGACGCAGGCTACCTAGTAGTCCCAAGAATATCTAAAAACTTGACGGGTGGTAGAGCTTTCTCCTACAGAGCGCCACTACTGTGGAACACCCTGCCAAAATTTATAAGGGAATCAGACACCGTCTCAATATTTAAGTCTAGATTAAAAACGCACCTTTATGATCAGGCTTATAATGAGCTATAGTCTGGAGACAGGACCAGAGAAGCATTTAGCCATAGAGTAATGTGGGGTGGCATCCTTTCCTTACTGTCACCTGTCAACAGCTGTGACCCCATCTTCCTGGGCTGGCTCTTGATAGGTGGGTAGGATTGTTTTCCCTCTCATGACTGCATGGTTTCTCAAACTCTGTCTTCATAGCTATGCAGCCATAGATTACTCCTGGCGGGGGCACTTGTCCAACCCTCCCACCCATTCCATAACCCACCCCTCCAGTTGGTGCTCCTGCTGCTCTATTACACTTTCCCTAACTGTTTTCTCTCTCTCTTTTTCTACATTCTGCCGGCGGGGCTTATGCCCCGCATCTCGAGAGTTGCTGTCCGGCTTCCTGTCCGTTGCCGCTTGCCCCTCCCTCCTTACCACCGCTGCCAGCTGCTCCCGCCGCCATCGGCGCCCGGTTCCCCACCATCACCGCCGCCACATCTGGACTGTCATCTAGCTGCTGCAAATTATATTATCATGGACATTGGCTGTTTTGACCATGTTGGTCTTTAAGCCCTAGACCCTGAGCCGACCACAGGAGGATGGGTTCCCCCATTGAGTCTGGTTCCTTCCAAGGTTTCTTCCTAGTTACACCAGGGAGTTTTTCCTTGCCACTGTTGCCCTTGACTTGCTCTTGTGGGGGGTTTAGGCTGGGTTTTGCTGTGAAGTGCATTGTGACAACTTGTTGTGAAATGCGCTATATAAATAAATATTGATTGATTGATTGAATCAGAAACCGGGACTGTGTAGTAGCAGGAGAAGCGATACGGCTCACCAGGACACCCAGTTTTACTCTATGAACTACCACCTTTTGGGCGAACGGGACAGGAGGCCAGTAGGTGGCCAGACTGACCACAGTAGAGACAGGACCCGGTTTGGAGTCTTCGATGGCGCTCCTCCGGGGTAAATCGGGTTCTGCCCAGCTGCATCGGTTCCTCAGCCGAGGTTTCAGGAACGGAGGGGCAAACATGTCCAGGAGGCTGAGGCGAGGCTGCCGAGTTGGAACGGAGGGATTGGGTAGAGTAGACGCTGTGGCCCGTCTTCTCCCTCTGCCGGGAACGCATGCGGTTATCAATCACAATGGTGAGGGAGATTAAGCCATCCAGGGAGCTGGTGTCGTCCCGGATTATCAACTCGTCCTTGAGACCCTCCCTCAATCTGTTTCAGAAAATCTCTTGGAGGGCAGCATCGTTCCAACCGATGTGCGTAACTCGACCACGTACTCCGCGGCACTGTGGGAGCCCTGGCGGAGGTGGAGCAGGCGCTGGGCGGCGTCTCGACCGCAGGCTTTCCTCAACTCAGATAAGAAGGTCGGGAAGTGGATGCTGGCAGGAAGCTGGCTGTACCATATGGCGGTAGCCCACTCTCGCGCACTCCCCCCCCCAGACAGGCCATGACAAATGCGATCTTGCTCTGGTCAGAGTGGTAGGAACCCGGTTGCGTCTTAAACACAAGATCGCATTGCATCAGGAAGCCAACACTTCCCTAAATCGCCGAGATAGCACTCTGGATGGGGAATGCGGGGCTCTCTGGCTGGAGGGAGCTGGGGGGCAGCAGGCTGCACCACTGGAATAGGAACTGGCAGGCTGGTGGAGAGTGTTGGAGCTGCTCAGAGTCTGCTGAGTCCATTGCTGGCCAGTTTGTTCTGTTAAGGCTTAGTACTGGACTGGACCCAAACACAAGACTCTGAGACAGACTCAATGTAAACACCACCAGGGAGTGAATTTATTGGACACACGAGGCAGGAAAAGAGCAAACAAAATGGGGAACCTAAAGTGATAGACTGGAAACGGGGTTGGGGAACTAAGCGGGGCAGGTGAGGATTCAGGGCTGGAGCGGGCAAAACAGGAGGCAGGCTGGGCGGGCTGGAGTAAGGAACAGAAAACAAACAGGTTATATGAAGCAGAGAGACAAATGTGTGCGAGTGAGAGGCTAATGATAAGGGGCGAAAACAGGGAACTAAATGGGGAACCACGCCCAGCCTGCAACAAACACAGAAACGAGACGACCAGGGTAAACTGAAAAACACGACATGAAACATGAGGAATCGGAAAACGAAAGAAACAAAAGGGAGGTTGACTGGAGGGAAACGGCGGATGTTACAATATTGACTGCGTCGTCCACCGACCTATTGGCCCGGTAGGCAAATTGCAGGGGGTCTGTGATGGCTTTCAGGTGGGCCAGCACTAGCCCCACAAGGACTTCATGAGTACAGAGGTTAGTGCAACAGGCCTGTAGTCATTTAGTCCTGTGATACTGTGCTTTTTGGGGACTGGAACTATTGTGGACTGCTTGAAGCAGGAGGGAACTTCACATAGCTCCAGTGACCTGTTAAAAATCCTGGTGAAGACAGGTGCTAGTGATTCAGCACAGGCCTTCAAGCACGTGGGAGAGACTCGGTCCGCATTGTGAGTGCTAGGTGTGAATTGGAGCGGGGAAGGGGTGTGACCATTGCCCTTTCGAAGCGGCAATAGAACACATTAAGGTCCTCAGCCAGCTGCCGATTTTCCATGGTGGGGGGGGAGACTTCCTGTAATTGGTGATGCCCCTCAGGCCTTTCCACACTGATGCAGGGTCATTGGCCGAAAACCTGTTTTTCAGCCTTTCAGAGTAGCCCCGCTTGGCTGCCCTGATTTCCTTTGTCACTGTGTACCTTGCCTAGTTATACAAGTCTCTGTCCCCTCCTCTGTAAGCCTCCTCCTTGGATCGCCGAAGCTGCCTGAGTTTGGTGGAGAACCAGGGTTTATCGTTATTGTATTTGGTATAAGTCCTTGTGAGAATGCACATGTCCTTACAAAAGCTGACGTAGGATGTTACAGTGTTAGACACATCAAGTGTACTACATAATAAATAGAGACACAGCTGGTGTACAGCACAGTGAATAGAGAGAGCAGATGCTGTATACTGAATAGAGACAGCTGGTGTACTGCACAGTGAATAGAGGCACTGCTGGTGTAATACACAGTGAATAGAGACACATCTAGCACAGTGCACAGTGAATAGAGACACATGTAGTGCAGTGCACAGTGAATAGAGAAAGCAACTGGTGTACTACACAGTACATAGAGACACAGCTGGTCTACTGCACAGTGAAGAGAGAGCAGATGATGTACTGCACAGTGAATAGAGACCTAGCTGATGTACTACACAGTGAGACATATCTGGTGTCCTGAACAGTGAATACAGAGCAGATGGTGTACTGCACAGTGAACAGAGATGGAGCTGGTATACTGCCCTGTCAATAGAAACAGCAGCTGGTATACTGCACAGTGAATAGTCAGAGCAGCTTGTGTACTGCACAATGCATGAAGAGAGCAGAGGGTGTACTCGACAGTGAAGAGAGACAGAGCTGGTGTACTGCCCAGTGAATAGAGACCAGACAGGTGTACTGCCCAGTGAATAGAGACCTAGCAGGTGTAATGCATTGTGAATAGGGAAAGCAGCTAGTGTACTACACAGTAAATAAAGACACAGGTGATGTACTGCACAGTGAATAGAAACAGCTGAAATGGTGCTGTACTGCACAGTGAATAGAGACACATCTAGCACATTGCACAGTGAATAGAGAAAGCAGCTGGTGTACTACACAGTGAATAGAGACACAACTGGTGTACTGCACAGTGAATAGAGGCACAGCTGGTGTACTGCACTGTAAATGGAGACACAGCTGGAGTACTGCACAGTGAATAGAGACACATCTGGTGTACTGCACAGTGAATAAAGACATATCTGGTGTCCTGCACAGTGAATAGAGAGAGAAGATGGTGTACTGCACAGTGAACAGAGACTGAATGGGGACACATCTTGTGTACTGCAGAGTGAATAGAGAAAGCAGCAGGTTTACGACAAAGTAAATTGAAACACAGCTGGTGTACCGCACAGTGAATAGAGACACATCAGGTGTATTACACAGTGAACAGAGAAAACAGATTGTGTATTGCACAGTGAATAGAGACAGAGCTACTGTACTGCACAGTTAATAGAGAATAGAGACACATCTGGTATACTGCACAGTGAATAGAGAAAGCAGCAGGGGTACTATACAGTGAATAGAGAGCAGCTTGTATACTGCACAGTGAATAGAGACAGAGCTGGTGTATTGCATAGTGCATAGAGACAGCAGCTGGTGTACTGCACAGTGAACAGAGAGAGCAGATGGTGTACTGGACAGTGAATAGAGACACAGATCTGGTGTACTGCAGAGTGAATACAGACACATCTGGAGT
The DNA here is from genome assembly GCA_029718625.1 of Synaphobranchus kaupii. NCBI lineage: Eukaryota > Metazoa > Chordata > Actinopteri > Anguilliformes > Synaphobranchidae > Synaphobranchus > Synaphobranchus kaupii. The sequence goes on from CM056378.1 coordinate 66,850,204, forward strand.
ACTGCACAGTGAACAGAGAGAGCAGTACGGGTACTACACACATTAAAGAGAGACACAGCTGGCGTACTGCACAGTGAATAGAGAAAGCAGTTGGTGTACTGCACAGTGAACACAGACAGCAGCTGATGTATTGGACAGTGAATAGAGACACAGCTGGTTTGCTGCTTAATGAATAGAGACACAGCTAGTGTACTGCCCTGTGAATAGAGACACATCTGATGGACTGCAAAGTGAATAGAGACACAGCTGGAGTACTGCACAGTGAAGAGTGACACATCTGGTGTATTGCACAGTGAATAGAGACATATCTGGTGTCCTGCACAGTGAACAGAGAGAGAAGATGTGTACTGCACAGTGAACAAAGATGGAGCTGGTGTACTGCACACTGAATAGGGACACATCTTGTGTACTGCAGAGTGAATAGAGAAAGCAGCAGGTTTGCTACACAGTGAATCGAAACACAGCTGGTGTACCACGCAGTGAATAGAGATACATCAGGTGTACTGCACATTGAAGAGCGAGAGCAGACTGTGTACTGCACAGTTAATAGAGAGAGAGAGAAAAAGAGAGCACATCAGAAAAATGAGCTCATATTAAGATTTATTTTTTGTTGATGTTAAATGAAGTGTAGTGAGAAAAGCTTTACATTCATTTTAATATGAAAACCTAGATAAAACACAGAAAAACTCTACAGAGAGAAAAAACCCTCCAGAGTCTTATTTTGGACAAAAAGATATAGGCTAAATTTCAAGCTAATCAAGTAGCTAAATTGCTAATGGGCAACTGAAGGAAACAACTGAAGGTCACAACAGAACAAGAAACAGAAAATACAAGAAAACACAAGGACAAAGGACATTTAAAATAATCCTAGATTGAGGACCAAGAGGACTAAAAGGGTAGGACCTAATTTTCTTTTATTTAACATAATTCAAGCAAAGGTTTCCTGATTTATAGGCTAACTCTAGCTACAGATAACTGACTTTGGCTCCGGAGAGCAATTTCAGTTAGAGAATAGATACATTAGAGGGGAGCCTGAGCAGCCTGAGCAGCCTAGCCATAAGTTACCCTGACAACGGCTCCAGTGACAGTGCTAGAAAGAAATATAAAGCAAAGCTACTGAGAGACTTTCCTGAGACTCTGAGGGCAGACTTCATGATCTTTAAAGATGAGGAAAGGAAAACAGATCTGCTCTTTTAAACAGAGCACCCTAATGCCTGGCATACAGCCCTCAGTTCAGCCATCAAAGACCTGAAGACGGCAGGAAACAAGGCAATGAGACAGCTCTTTTTAGACACTACCCCTAAGCTTCATATTAATCTATATAACAATGGGACTGTAATGATCCAGGGCTCAACCCACCATCTGGAACAGTTTGAGAGAAATTTTGACAGGTACAAATCACTGGCTGAGAGAGAGAAGGAGTCTCTCCCCCTTACAGCAGCAGCAACAGGCGCACACTCAGAGCCCACAAGCCCTCCCCCTCACCCCGCCCCTACCCCACAGGCTGGCTCTGTCGCTGTCCACTCCACTCCCCCTGCCCCTACCCCACCCCACTCCGCACACACCCAGAACAGCAGTGTCTGTGCAGCGCATCCAGGAATGCCTCTCCATGCTTGAGATGGAGGCGGCACAGTGGTGCATTGGATAGCACTGTCACCTCACAGCAAGAACGTCCCGGGCTCGAATCCCTGATGGGACCTTTCTGTGTGGAGTTTGCATGTTCTCCCTGTGTCTGCGTGGGTTTTCTCCATGTACTTTTCTCCGGGGGGGGGTATCCTGTGACCACCTTTATGACCTGGTCCACCTTGACCAGGAGGGTGTCAGGCTGTTTGCTAAAGACCTAAGAGAGGCTCTCTACAGAGACCCACCCACCCTCCAACCCCGCAGACCTCCAGTACACCATCACCAGCACTCTGCCGGCTACAGGAGATCCCACCACCGACAAAGCAGAGCCCAGCCTAGCACAACCCAGCCCAGCACAGCCCAGCTCAGCAGGACCCAGCCCAGCACAGCCCAGCCCTGGGTCCCACATCAGCTTTATCCAGTTCACCCAAAAGACACTCACCACCACATGATACACGGCGCAGCTCAGCCCACCTTGTCCCCACAACAGCTCAGAAGTTGTTCAGGGTGTTCACTGCCAAATTAATGTCTTCCTGAAAAGATCTGAAACATCAACAGTACAAGAGCCCCATAAACTAACTAAATTAAATATGACCTATAAGTGGGCTGAAAACAGTGTGTCAGACTTCATTTCTGCAATCAGTTCTACTAAAATAAACAACCTAATCAATACATTTTGTTCAAGGCAATTCCAACCAGATCAAGACAATGTAAATCAGGCTGTAAAATAAATAAATTGGGATGGCAGGTATGCCATCCGCCAAGTTACGGCTTGGTGGGGCATGCCCCATACCTATACAGTACCGAGAGTTTGGCACTTTTCAGGGTTTCCTACAGAAGTAACCACAATGACCATAGACTCTCAGCCCTTAAAAACATGAACTTCTGTATGTTCTGACCTCATGTAACCACACAGCATTCAGATACAACTTCACACATCCACACAATAAAGCCCCAAACTTGGGTTATTTTGCCCTTCTTCTTCTTCTTCCTCTTCCTATTTTTCCGAGACTCAACTGGCTGCAGGCTTGGAGAAAGCAGTTCTGGACGACGCATGAGCACTTTAGACAAAGCAGTTCTGGATGACGCATGCGCACTTTAGACAAAGCAGTTCTGGACGACGCAGTTTTAACTCGAACATGGCATCGAGAAAGACTGTAAATTATGGAGTAACGTTACAACAATTATGAACATCATTATTATGGAGTGTAATGTTGTAATATAGCAAGCTAGTAAATGTTTTTAAAACTATAAAATGCCTAAATTGTAACATTTATATCACAATGGCGTATTGCTTAGTGTGCGCTCGTAACGTTATATTTGTAGCGATGATGGACTAATTCATACTTTAATTGATGATTAATGTTACCGACACAGCCATTCATAACTAAGGGTGCATGCACCCGACTACAGTGAGCAGTATTAATTTAGTTAAAGTTCCGATGATTCAATTCAATTCAATTTTATTTATATAGCGCTTTTCACAGATGACTGTCACAAAGACGCTTTACAGAACAGAAAGGGGAAATGGGAAATGCCAGCTCTAAGCCAGCTCTAACCCCCCAGATAGCAGAGGTAAAAACTCTAGTAGGAGAGAAAAACCCTCATACTGTGGCGAGAAAAAACTCCCCGATGGGAAGAAATCTCGAGAGGAACCCGGCTATTGGGGGGATGCCCATCCTCCACTGGCCTATGGGTTGATTATGTCATAGGGAGGTATTCGATTCAGATGACTCCATCATGTAGAGATCAGCAGTGGCAGGTGGGGGGCGCCTAGCTGGTCTTGGGCTGGAGCTCCGGGCCAGGAGGGGGGACGGGGGAAAGACGCGGGAAACTCTGGAAACTTGGGCTAGAGCTCCGGGCAGGTGCCCAGAGCAGGGATGATGATGGACTAATTTTATTGCCGATTAATGTTACCAACACAGCCATTCAGTCTCATCATAACTAAGGGTGCGTGCACCCGACTAGTGAGCAGTGTTAATTTAGCTAAAGTTCTGATGACGATGGACTAATTCATACTTTTATTGCCTATTAATGTTACCAACAGCCATTCAGTCTTATCATAAACGGTGCGTGCACCGACTACAGTGAGTAGTGTTAATTTAGCTAAAGTTCGCTAGTTAGTTAGCTAACTGTAACACCTGCGCTCTGAATGGATACATGTCCAACTTACTCTCATTCACAGACCCAAAACCCCTCCAAGTAAAAATAAATAAATAATGAGTCATAAATCATAATAATGAACATTTATTAGAACAAAATAGTAAACAGTCACTCACTCATTCCATCACTCACTCCTTCCATCTCACTGATTCCTTCCATCTCTCACTCACTCATTCTCTCCCTCCCTCCCTCACTCATTCCCTCCCTCCCTCACTCCTTCCATCACTCACTCCCCCAGACTGCAAAACGGGCAGTGAAAAAGGCTTTCATAGCATGATGGATCTAAAAGAAATAATAAATAAAATAAAAACATAATTAGTGATAGTAAACATTAATGTGACATGTTCAGTACTATCATATGCCTTGCCAGGTAAATAGGACAAAAATAACATTTCAGTGGACCTTTGCTACTGCAACCTATCATATAATCCTGCAAAGACTAGGAATAAGATATAAAACGGCCTTTACGTTCAAAATTGAAGTACCGCTAGCCCACGGACTGGCCAGGGAGAAGAGAGAGGACGCTGTGCCATCTTGGCTTTTGTTAGATCTCCCAGCCTCGCAGGTGGCATTCATCTAACAATTAAGCGCCAAGGCAGTAGATACAGTAGGCATACCTTGCAAGCTAACCCAAGCTAGTTGCAAGCTTCATCATCATCGCTAAAAATATAACTTTACAAGCGCACACTAAGCAATACGCCATTGTGATATAAATATTACAATTTGGCATTTTATAGTTTTAAAAACATTTACTAGCTTGCTATATTACAACATTACACTCCATAATAATGATGTTCATAATTGTTGTAACGTTACTCCATAATTTACAGTCTTTCTCGATGCCATGTTTGAGTTAAAACTGCGTCGTCCAGAACTGCTTTGTCTAAAGTGCGCATGCGTCATCCAGAACTGCTTTCTCCAAGCCTGCAGCCAGCTGATATAGATTTTTCCTGCCAAACTGCCTGCCTCCGTTGCGATGTTATCCAATGGGGAGAATTATTCTTTGAGGGTATGGTCCGTATACCTGCTCATCAAGCTTGGTTAGAGTTTTTGTCTCTAACGGAGGATTGTGGGTTCGAGCCCAGCAGGGCACATGCTTATTTTCCACAAAAACAATGTGCAACTGTTAAGTACTTTTCATTTCTTAGACTGTTATTATTTTCACATTAACGTATTTTTATTGCAAAGGCAAAAGAGGTTTCCAATATTAACTGTTCAATGTTTCACTTGTATTTCACTTGTACTATATCACACCCTCCCCAAACTGGACGCTTGCTCTTGTCTGGTTTGGGGAGGGTGTTACGCTCTGCTCTTGTGGTCATGACTGACTGACTGTGGAAACCGAACCTCAACGTACCCTTGCCTCGGCCAACATTTCTTTATTCATTCATTTCTTCACTTCAGCTCTGTTCACTTTATCCTTTTCACACATAACACAATGTCACCATAAAATTAACTACTAGGAAAATTAAGAATTTTCGATAATAACGATAATAGCCTACATTAAGAATTGACGATAGCCTACTATAAGTTGTAATGCTTTAAGACAGGGATGTCAAACTGATTCCATCGAGGGCCGAGTGTATGCAGGTTTTTGTTCCAACTGTGCCCTACACCAGCTGATTTCACTAATTAGCTCAGCTCTTCAACCAAGGAGGTGAACTAATTAGTGGAATCAGCTGGTGTAGAGCATGGTTAGAACAAAAACTTACATACACTTGGCCCTCGATGGAACGAGTTTGACACCTCTGCTTTAAGAGATCGGATTTATAAAACGCCAATTCCCCAAACATATCTGATTCATGGTTAGTCACTTTAAAAAACAAAAAAAAACAATAGCCTCCGAATGTGGCTCTAGCCTACGCTAGATAATGATAATGTAGCTTACTGCAAACACTTTTAATTATAATAATAATAATAAGAAGAAGAATAATCTCTGGTATCTACTTTCTTAGTAGTATCTATTGTTTTCTGGGAAATATGCGTTGTCCAATTAAGCTTGTTAGCCAACGTTACTGTTGCCAGAGAAATGTCAGTCTGCTTCTAGTCAGGAAGCAGATACAAGCTAGGCTACTACGAAGCGAATCAACATGCCTTATAGCCTACATTCATTGCACTACAGAAAACTAAACTAAACCTAGCTGTCCGGTACCAAAACATTTCCCGCAGGTAACGTTCAACACTACCGGAAAAAAAACTGTGAAGGAATTCTGCTGTGCTTATGAACTCACTCGCTCGCTCGCTAGCTCGTAGCCCACACATGGAAGGTTGGAGTTACGCATCCGGCAATCCAGTGTTGAATAGCCCAACGTTAAATGTATTTCATTTTCTATAGAATACTAATAGCCCTATTTTAAAACTGTATTTCCATATTTTACTGATGCAAACTATTCAGGCTGTACTAGCTATTTAGGCTGTATGTCTTTCAGCTAGAATGTGTTTGCATCTAGCCCATTGTGCATGCATGTCTCCATATAGACTTGGTTCATTAATTTACATGCTTGTTCATGATCCATAGCTCAGGTGGTGCTGTTCATTGTATTTCATTACACATTAAATACTGCTCATCTACAAACTCTTTTAATGTAATTGTGTCTGTAATAGGATAACTGTTCTCATTCTTGTCAATAGAGGGCGTTATGTCTGCATGCATTTCTTTGGAATGCATGTCTCTCTCCGTGTTTATCTTCATGCATTATTCATCATTAGTTAGCTATAAAAAATAACCCAGGTAACGAGGAACGTTTTGGATCTTTAAAGAATGTTCCCTATACAGCCCTGTAATGTCATTGCAGAACATTACATTGGGAACATTCTGGGGTGTATAAGGGAATGTTACTCCAAGATCACAAAAGAACATTCCAGGAACATCCCATAAATGTCACAGACATTGCAATGCGATCCCTGGATGTCAAAATGTTGAGTTCCCTTCAAGTCCTCAGAACATTCCTAAAACTTGATTGCGGAACTGCACCTTCACATTCCATGAACATTACAGGAACATTCTATGTAACATAACTGGAATATTCTAGGAATGTTTGTCGAAACCTTCCCTTTGGGTTTCTCTAATGCTTGGATTTAACGTTCCCTTACTGTGAGACCGAAGTACATTGTTAACATTCCCCATACATTCTTGCCACGTCATTACAAAATGTTATTTTGTGAACATTCTGGGGTGTATAGGGGAATGTTACTCCAAGATAACAGAAGAACATTCCAGGAACATCCCATAAATGTCACAAATGTTGCAATGCGTTCCCTGGATGTCATAATGTTGAGTTCCTTTCAAGTCCTCAGAACATTCCTAAAACATGATTGTCGAACTTCCCCTTCACATTACAGGAACATTCTATGTAACATTAAGGTAGTGTTCTCGAAATGTTAGTCGAAACGTTCCTTTTCGGTTTCTCTAATGTTTGGATTTAATGTTCCCTTACTGTGAGACCGGAGTACATTGCTAACATTCCCCATACAATCTTGCCACGTCATTACAAAACGTTATTTTGGGAACATTCTGGGGTGTATATATAGGGGAATGTTACTCCAAGATAACAAAAGAACATTCCAGGAACATCCCATAAATGTCACAAACGTTGCAATGCGTTCCCTGGATGTCATAATGTTGTGTTCCTCTCAAGTCCTCAGAACATTCCTTCAACTTGTTTGTGGAACTTCCCCTTCACATTACAGGAACATTCTATGTAACATTAAGGGAATGTTCTCATGATGTTAGTAGAAATGTTCATTTTGGGTTTATCTAACACTTCAATTTAACGTTCCCTTACTGTGAGACTGGAGTACATTGGTAACATTCCCCATACATTCTTGCCACGTCATTACAAAACGTTATTTTGGAAACATTCTGGGGTGTATATATAGGGGAATGTTATTCCAAGATAACAAAAGAACATTCCAGGAACATCCCATAAATGTCACAAATGTTGCAATGCGTTCCCTGGATGTCATAATGTTGTGTTCCTCTCAAGTCCTCAAAACATTCCTTCAACTTGTTTGTGGAAATTCCCCTTCACATTACAGGAACATTCTATGTAACATTAAGGGAATGTTCTCATAATGTTAGTAGAAACGTTCCCTTTGGGTTTATCTAACGCTTGGATTTAACGTTCCCTTACTGTGACACCGGAGTACATTGCTAACATTCCCCATACATGCTTGCCACGTCATTACAAAACATTACTTTGCAAATATTCTGTGGTGTATAGGGGAATGTTACTCCAAGATAACAAAATAACATTCCAGGAACATCCCATAAATGTCACAAACATTCCAATGCGTTCCCTGGATGTCATAATGTTGTGTTCCTCTCAAGTCATCAGAACATTCCTTCAACTTGTTTGTGGAACTTCCCCTTCACATTACAGGAACATTCTATGTAACATTAAGGGAATGTTCTTGTAATGTTAGTAGAAACATTCCCTTTGGGTTCATCTAACACTTGAATTTAACGTTCCCTTACTGTGAGACTGGAGTACATTGGTAACATTCCCCATACATTCTTGCCACGTCATTACAAAATGTTATTTTGGGAATATTCTGGGGTGTATATATAGGGGAATGTTACGCCAAGATAACAAAAGGACATTCCAGGAACATCCCATAAAACTCACAAACGTTGCAATGTGTTACTTGGATGTCATAATGTTGAGTTCCTCTCAAGTCCTCAGAACATTCCTACAACTTGATTATGTAACTATTATTAGATCTTAGGCCTGTTATTCTGCTGCTGAGTAAATGGTGATATGTAGTTCCATTTAAATATATTTTTTGTGGCATTTTGGCTTTATTGGACAGTAATCAATGAGAGACTAGAAAATCAGAGGGAAAGAGAGAATGGCCTTTGAGGTTTACTTTGAGCTGGTTTTGAACCCATGTTGTGGAAATCGGGAATCGCTGACGACATGCGATTTACCTGGTTGAGCTACTAGAGGACCTTGACCTCTGAGCGAAAAAAAAGCTAAGGGCTAAAAGCTAAGGGCTAAAAAGCTTAGGGCTAAAAGCCCTAAAATAAACGTCTATTGCAGTCAGTGAAAAGACCTCTTAAAATTGTTCCAAAGTTCATTTTTTTCTACATCTATTTGTAGACCTCTTTCAAGAGTTGTTGTTTAGACCACGTTTCAACTAAATAAATAAACACCACAGCAAGCAGGAATCAAACTCACAACCTTCGAATCTGAAGACAAGGGCTTTTCCACTGGGCCATCAAGGCCACATGATTACCTGTGTGTTTTAGTCTTTTATGAATGATATCACAAACGAGCATGTACAGGCAAGTTGTTAACTCTCATGTACAAGTCCACACACATGCGCATAGCAGAAATTCGTGCAACATTATTTTTGGGTAAAAACTCTGTCTGCCTAGGATAGAAACTTGTGCCATGTTGTTTGCCCAAGCTTCTTGTTGCAACAAATTGGCTAAATGTTTTAAACATTTTAAGTGATACACTTCATGCGGTGAAATTGCATCTACGTGTCAGCCAGATTTTTTGGAGAAATGCATCCACATTAATCCATATTGTTTGTCTTTGAATTTACAACTGAATCACGTATGAAAATTATAACATAAAATGTGCACATTTATATTGTAGATTTGAGCCAAAAATGGCCAAATGAGAGCTTGGATGGTATTCCATATTTCACCAACTGTAAGGGGACGTGACGTGTGAGGTGGGAGGAGCCAAACGCAGCAAGGGGATTCTTTAAGCCTTAAGGCCACTAAGGCGGGAAACCCCGCAGTTAAGGGAGGAGACAAGACAAGACCACACGTACCAAAGCTACAAACCGGCTCACTGTCACACACTAATGAGTAGAAGCGCAAACGCCAAGTTTTCAGCAAGAAAACCAAATAAGGCAAATGGAACAGAGCACAAGGTTCCCATACTTCTATGAGCAAAGTGACAGAAGAAAGAGCCAGAAACAACAAACACCCTGTCTCGGCAACGAGACGCATAAGAACAGGCGAGTAGCATAAAAGGTACACATAAAACACACACAACCAACAAAGACTGAAAATGAATAGGAATTAGAATACCAAGAGGCGAAAGGAACGGGGATCTAAAGTTCCAAGGCTACTATCGAGGGCTCGCAGTCAAACGCAAACATGTCCATAGCATCGTCCAAGCTCCATATAAGGAGGGACACACCCGGAGAACGAACAGAACTACAGTTCCAAACAAAATCGTCCTGCAAGTGAAAAGGACGAACAGGACAGCTGCACTGGACATCACCGGCTAAAAGACCAACACGAGTTTGATAGAGAATAAAAGCCGTGCCTCTTGGTAAAGAGGAATGTAACGAGGCGAAGGAACAGATATAACATTCCATGGCTAGTTTGATAGGCTCGCAGTCAAATGCAATGACCAGGAAGCAGGAACAGAAAAGAGCCAGGGGAGATGAGTCCTAATACCTACATCTACATAGGCAAATACGCCAGGGGGGACGAGTCCTAATAGCTACTTCCACATAGGCAAGTACGCCAGGGGGGAAGAGTCCGAATAACTACATCCACATAGGCAAGTCCCGCATTGATCGAGAAAACGTAAAGGGGTAAACGCCCGATCTCCCAGGAGAGAGAAACATTTTACAGGCGAGCCGACGGAGCACCGTCGTCCCATAACTTTACTAGCAAACATGACGCAAGCTTAACTGAAAACACACACCCTAGCCTCTCAGTAAATTAATATGTAACGAGACGAAATGGAACAGAGAGCTAACGTTCCGAGGCTATTTTCAGAAACACGCAGTCACACACAAACATGACCACAACATCGCCCAAGCTCCAAATAAGGAGAAACATACCCGGAGATCGAACAGAACTACAGTTCCGAACAAAATCGTCCCGCAGGTGAAAAGGACGAACAGGAACAGCTGTAACAAAAGACCAACGCAAACTTAATCGAAAATAACCGACCTGCCTCAAAGAATAATTAAAGTCAGTATGATACAAATGCTACAAAATGATACAAACTGTCTCTTACTAAAAGGCAATGGATCTAGGCAAAACGACAAACAAAGGACAGACCAGAAAGCGGAGACTGAAATGAGCACACAAAACAGGAATTGAACCTGAAAGCTCAAAGCACAAAGGCCAGTACCGCAAAACTCCAATAAAAGCACAACGGAGCAAAATGGTCTCCTTAAAAACCTAGATCTAATCATACGATTAAAACTTTAAAAGGGCAAAATAAACCGCACACAAAACAGCACAACTAATACCAGAAAATACACCACAGAACAAACAATCAAACAATCACAATGAACAATTAATATCGAAGCCCAGAACAAAAGGAACATGGGCTTAAATAGCTCACCGGCATTACATCCCAGCTGTGAACGCTGATTACTTACTCCGTGAAAAGAAGGGACGGAGCCAAAACTCCACCAACGGAGCAGCGCCCACGTGTGGCGACCGAGGAACACGACCGCAAGGAAAAAAGGGTCATAAACCATGACACCAACATTTTAACGTTTATAGGTTTGTGCTCAGTGGGTATATGCAGATGACACCACCATTGTAGTTCCGCCGACTTTTCAACACAAAAATGCTCACTGGGTAACAGAAAAAAACAATGATTATTTAGTCTTCAAATGCCTATTTTGTAATCATATAACCTCAAAATCACGCTTGGATTTTTTTCTTGGAAGGTCAGGCTAAACAAGCTGTTATTGGCATGTGTCAAAATAAATATTCATTATTTTACATCTCTTTCATTTATTTCAATGGGTAGCCTATTTATATCCACTCATATTTATTTCAAGGCGTAGGCCTATTTATTTCAAGTCGTAGACCTATACATTTCAAGTTGGCATGAAAGGGGTATGTTCAGCTATGATCGTTGGTTGCTCAGTCCTTAAATATAAAAAACTAAATACTGCTCACTTATGCATTGTTTTATAGGTTACATATAGGCTAATATAATACATATATAAGTCACATAAAGATCAACGTATTTTGGTAGTGTATTGACAGATGCAGACTTCCCCTGAGAAAATATGCTAGGTCTATAACTCCCTTAATGCTGAACTAATTTTTAACGTCAGAAATATCTGCATAACACAGGTACCTTATTGCCAAATTTCCCAGAGCAACTAGCATATTTGCAAAAGGCCTTTTAACGATTATAGCCTACAGGAGTTGCCAAAATGTCAAGGTTTTTTGTTGTAAATTAATTTATAATTTCAGAGCAATATGAATAGGTTGCTATAACGGGATGTCAACAACTACCACTAGGGTGGCACGTGCATAGGGTAAGCGTCATTAACAAGGGTTAGCCTAATAATGAACGCACACCCACAGTTTCTTACTCCAGGATATCGCATTCTGCAGAAATATAACCCAGTTATAATTAGCCTACAAAATGAGCTGGAATTCTTAGAGCAAGTTGCAGTAGTCTATTCCTTTACACGCTTTTTACACGTTTAGATACCTCCGCTTTTCTTACCAACTGGTTGCCTACGTTTCAAACTAGGCTATTGGGATGGCAGGTATGCCATCCGCCAAGTTACGGCTTGGCGGGGCATGCCCCATACCTATACAGCACCGAGAGTTTGGCACTTTTCAGGGTTTCCTACAGAAGTAACCACAATTACCATAGACTCTCAGCCCTTATAAACATTAACTTCTGTATGTTCTGACCTCATGTAACCACACAGCATTCAGATACAACTTCACACATCCACACAATAAAGCCCCAAACTTGGGTTATTTTGCCGTTTTTCTCCTTCTTCTTCCTGCCAAACTGCCTGCCTCTGTCGCGATGTTATCCAATGGAGAGAATTATTATTTGAGTCAGTGTGCACATGTTCTGGTTTTCTCATGCAAGAATGTTTTTTTATTGCAAAGGCAAAGACACCTTTACAATATTAACTGTTCACTTGTAGCCTGTTAGTTAAACAATTCAGTCACTGGACACCACGACAGTAATGCAATGGGCTAGCTAACGTTATAGGAACAGGCATCCCATGGCCATTTGTCAAGCAAAGAAAAAAGTTTCAACGCAGAATATCATCTGGTTAGCATTGTGTTCCTGCATTAATGTAAAAAAATAAATTCTATAAATAACTATGCCATTGGCTACATGTTTTAATCTCACACAAATGCTGACAAAAAAATTTGTCTGTGTGGAGCCTGCTGTCCTCTTCCGTGCGGTCATGTCTGACTCTGGAAACCGAACCTTCAACGCTCGCCTCGCCCAACATTTCTTTATTATGTCTTCATTCATTTCTTCACTTCAGCTCTGTTCAGTTTATCCTTTTCACACAGAACACAATGTCACCATAAAATTAACTACTAGGAAAATTAAGAATTGACGATAGCCTACTATAAGCTGCAATCCCTTAAGATATCGCATTTATAAACCTCCAATTCCCTAAACATATATGATTCATGGTTAGTCACTTTAAAAAAATTACTATAGCCTCCGAACCTTGCTCTAGTCTACGGTACTCTGCAGACAATGTATCTTACTGCAAACACTTTTAATTATAATTATAATCAGAAGAATAATCTCTGGTAGGCTACTTTCTTAGTAGTATCTATTGTTTTCTTGCTGGCTAAGATTCCTGGGAAATATGCGTTGTCCAATTAAGCTTGTTAGCCAACGTTAGTTTTGCCAGAGAAACGTCAGTCAGCTGCTAGTCAGGAAGCAGGTACAAGCTAGGCTACTACGAAGCGAATCAACATGCCTTACATCCATTGCACTACAGAAAACTAAACTAAACCTAGCTACATGGTCCGGTACCAAAAGATTTCCCGCAGACAACGTTAGACTACACTACCGGAAAAAAACAAAAACGTGAAGGTATTATGCTGTGCTTATGAAGTTCGGCAGCTCGTAGCCCAGACATGGAAGCTTGGAGTTACGCATCCGACAGGCCAGTGTTGAATAGCCTAACGTTATTTCTATAGAATACTAATACGCCTATTTTACAACTGTAAAATATTTTAGGCTGTATGTATTTCTTTTTTTGGAATATTGTATTTTTTATTTTCAGATTAATTGTAACAAAAAACAAACACACAACACCAAATAAGTCCCATTTCCCTACCCTCCCTACATAAATCCAACTAACAAAAATAAACAAAAAACAAACAAAATAAGTCAGTGCATAGAGTGAAACACAGAGAGACACTACATCAACACAGTGTTATTATCCTCTAGAGAGGCCTTCTGGCCAATCAGAAATGATCACAGCCCTATGGTGGCTTCAGTGATGCACCAATATACTCTAGGTAAGGCTGCCAAATTTTCAGAAAGGTATTTTATCTTTTTCTAAGATTATATGTGATCTTTTCAAGAGGAATGCAACTGTTCATTTCTGAAGACCATCTATTAATGAGGAGAGGGGAATCAGATTTCCACGTCACTGTTATGCATTTCCTGGCCGCACATAAAGCAGTTTCCATAAATTTAATTTGGGAATTAGTTGAAGAGTTACTGACACTTGTGAAATTCCCCAATAAGCAAAGCTCAGGGAAGGGAAGGTAACTCCTGTAATCTTGGTCAAGGTGTCATACCAAAAGGGCCTCACCTTTGTACAGAGCCAGGTACAGTGCAGGAAGGAGCCGACCTCTATACCACATCTAAAGCACATTTCTGACAATTCAGATTTAGATTTATGGATTTTCTGTGGGGTGAGGTACAGTTGGTGGAGGAAGTTATAATGAATCAGTCTGTACTGGGCATTAATAGTAGCTGACATACTATCCTGGCATAAATCTGACCAGAGTTGTTCATCAATTGTTATGTTAAGATCTGGTTCCCATCTCGCTCTAGATTTGTGCAGACCTGGCTTCGGGCCCCCATTCAACAGTAAGGAGTACATTTTAGAAATAAATTTGTAAACATTTCCCTCATGAAGCAATTTTTCCACATCAGTAAATACAGGTAAAACCATTCCAGGGCCCAGGTTGGTTCTAAGGAAAGATCTTAACTGAAGATAGCAGAAGAAGGGCCTGCTGGACAGGTCATATTTCCTCTTCAATTGCTCAAAGGACATGAGAAGTCCTTTTTTGTAACAGTCCTCCAAATGCTGGATCCCCTTCAGATGCCAAGTCTCCAGAATCTTGTTATTTAGAGTTATGAGTATGAGTCCATTTTGCCTCAGAGGTGTTCTTGGTGACAGTCCTACTTTCAGTCCAAGGCTTCCATGAGTCTCACACCATATTTTAATCAAGTGCTTTAAAATAGGATTGCTTGTTTTTTGGATATCATTCTGGAGTTCCATTTATAAATAAAATCACTAAATAAATTTTCTTTCAGAGTGCATTCCAATTTGTATGCAGGAGGGGGCACCATCACCCTCAAAAAAGGATGAAATAAATCGCATTTGAGCTGCCAAATAATACTTTTTGAAACTGTGTAATCGAAGGCCCCCTAACCTATAATCCCACGTTAATTTTTCCATAGATACCCTGGGCACCTTACAGTTCCAAATAAATTGTCTAACATGTTTGTTGAGCGTTTTAAAAAAAGCTTGAGGTAATGGAATGGGCAAGGACTGGAAAAGATATTGTAACCTTAGTAGTATATTCATCTTCACACAGTTAACTCTGCCAATTAGAGTAATGGGAAGACTCATCCACCTACTTAAATCATCTTCAATTCTAGTAAGCAATGGGTGGTAGTTAAGTTTGTACAAATTATTAAGGTAATTATCTCCAGTTACCCCAAGATATTTTATATCATTCGGAAGCCACTTAAATGGGCTTGCTTGCTGATACTCAGTGTAATCAAAATTCTTTAGTGGAATAATTTCACTCTTCTCCAAGTTCACCTTATATCCAGAGATAACACCATAAGCGTCAGTAGTATATAGCATACGGCAAATGTCAGAATTTGATTGATGGGCATATTTGCATATTTTATGAATATTCATGAGGTTATGTCAAAATTTGATTGATGGGGATAAAACAATAAATTATTATTTTTTAATTATTATTTTTTATTTATTTATAATGTATTATTATTCGGGGTGTTGTGGGGGGTTGTTTCAAGGGTTGATTTATTGGCATTGTGATGATGTCATTTTATTGGGGGGTGTTTGTTGTAAACGTTGGTTTTTATGGTTGGTCTTTGGGGGTGCTTGGGGGAGGAAAACATGTGAAGGATTTAAAAAAAATTTTTATTAGAACAACATCGTGAAAAAAGTAAGGTGTATATATATATATATATATAAATGTATAGGTTAGTGGCAATAGTTTAAGGTTTAAAAAAAAAAAAAAAAAAAAACTGTGTTAGCAGAAGCGTTTTAAAAGAATAAAATAATAAAATAATTCAAGAATTCAAGCAGGCTGTTAAAATGTGACAAAAATAGCGGTAGGCTATAGCGAGTTAGTTGTCTGAAAGAAAGCATACCATTTTTTAAATAATGTTTGTTAGAGTCGAGGGAAAAAAACTCTAACAAGTTTTGAGATGTGCGCGAATGTGCCCGTTTGCCAAGGACTTAGAATATTTTTTGAAGTCCGGGATTGCATCAAGTCTTAAAACTGTGTAAAATAGCCAAGTGGTATATCTAAAAAAATCAAGTTAGTGTTCTAAAAGAAAGCCTAGGAGGCCACGAAAGAATAAAAAATACAAAATAAAAGAATAGGCTATGTAACGTTTTACAGAATTAAAACGCCAAAGTCTAAAAGAAACTCTGAATTTTTTCCAAAATCCGCGGGGGTCCGGAGATGGTCTATAGGTTACAGAGAGATCCTTCCAGACGGCTAGAGTGCGGACAAATGGAGCCATTAGTTTATCGGGCCTGTGTACAACTGAAAATGGGATACGCCCCTGTAGTATCCGTCTGTTTCTTTTGAAATTGACGGACGTTTACATGGGCCAATGAGCTGTATCGCTTATGTCAAGCCGGATTCTGATGGCTAACAACAACTGGTGTGGGGGCTGCTGACGCTATGCTAGGGGAAACCTTTGATTGACAAGAAACAGCTGTATTCCTGGTGGGGTGATTCAAAAAGTAAGTTTGAAATTAATGAATGAAATGCATAGACTAGAAATATTTCAACAGGCCACAAAAGGACCCAATTTACCGTGGAAAAGCCATTGAAAAGGCGTCTATATACCAACCCCCAGGCTAATGTTTTTTTTTCACTGGTCAGCTTCATGAAACAAACCTTTCAGTATTTTGTACAAGGTTTTGTAATAGGGTAATACTTAGAGCCAATATGAGTGTTTAGTATCTATGGGTTACTAAAAAGATGGGGGTTACTAAATTTAAGCAGGAT
The DNA here is from genome assembly GCA_029718625.1 of Synaphobranchus kaupii. Classification (NCBI taxonomy): domain Eukaryota; kingdom Metazoa; phylum Chordata; class Actinopteri; order Anguilliformes; family Synaphobranchidae; genus Synaphobranchus; species Synaphobranchus kaupii. The sequence continues at coordinate 66,867,236 of CM056378.1, forward strand.
TGAGATATTATATATAGCCTATATTGTGTAAGCGTAACTCTTTCAAAGTGTATTTATTTTTTAGGTTGTCTACAATTCACAGCAGGGGGGGTCTGAATGATCGGAACAGCTGCGGGTTTTTTGGCGGGTATTTTCAAAAGATATTTTGTGAACTATAGAAATAAGCCTTAATCTACTGAACGTTTTTGTTTGTTTCAGTAGACTATTTGTACAAGGGACGTATACAATTTTAGCAGAGGTTGCAGGTCTAATAGGCTAGCTAATTACGAATTTTTAAAATATAAACTATTTGCTAGATGAGTCATCTAATGTTTAGTATCGATGGGTTACTAAAAAGATGGTTTATCCGATTTAAGCAGGGTTGAGTAGTTATATATTAAATGTGACGTTTAAACGTAACTCTTTCAAAGTGTATTTTATTTTTCAGACTACATTCACGGGAGGGGTGTGGTTACGAGTTACGTTCAAGTTACGTACACCCCCCTCACCCCTGTTAGGCTATAAAACAGGGGGTTAGGGGTTATAAAATTACAGCGGCTTGTCTGATTTTACACTGATGTAAAGAGCTGGTCGAAGAAGAGGTCGATTTAACCTAAACATTTTGCGTGCAAGAAATGTCGACTGTAGACTTTTCAACACAAGGTATGTGCTACTATTTTAATTCTTGTGAAGTGTGAAACTTTCAAGTTGTTAATTAAACATATTGAATGTTCTACTTCTTAATTAACATTGTTAATGTAAATGTATTACAGATTTGGCTGAAATATTGTATAGCAACGTGGAACACGTGGGTGGTTCTTTCCGCGAATTTATTGAAACTATACCCGAAGCCATCAACGTTAGACAGAGTAAGATGTTTTTACAATTTTTAAAATGTACTTTTAAAGATGTTTTAAAGATGTTTATATATATATATATATATATATAATTGGTGAATGTTTAATTGTTTTTAGATACTGAGGAGTAGGCTACACAGAGGGCCGTGTTTTAGTTTTAGCAGCAGCAAAAAGCTATTTGTTACAGTTATATACAATTGTATGAAACTTACTTTGATCAACATATGATTATAACTATTGAACATTGCTACGTGTTTTATTTTTCGGATATTTTGCTGAATGTTTAATTGTTTTTAGATACTGAGGGGTAGGCTACACAGAGGGCCGAAGCCACGTAGGCCGTGTTTTAGCTTTAGCATCAGCAAAAATCTATTTGTTACAGTTATATACAATTGTATGAAACTTACTTTGCTCAACATCTGATTATAACTATTGAACATTGCCTTGGGCTTTATTTTCTGATATTTGGTGAATGTTTAATTGTTTTTAGATAGGCCTACAGTGTACACGTGGCCTCGGAAAATTGTATGTGCCCAGGTATTAGCTTCAGAAGACGATCTACGCTACAGTTATATACAGAGTATGTAACTTAAGTACTTTTGTTCAATATCTGTTTATGTGCTTTATTATTTTCTGATTTTTATTTTTATTGTTAAAAAGGCCCTGAAAACCCTCTAGAGACGGTTACGGAGACAACGCCAACTCCTCAAATACAAAAGAGAAAAAACTAAGTTTGTGTGTGTGCATGTGTGCATGTGGGGGCGGGGCGTGTGCGAGCACGTTTGCGTCACGTTACAAATTTTTGGACGGCACATTTTTCGACGCAAGGAACGCCCCCTGCGTTTGCTCTGTGTCATTGCACACGTTCCTTGCGAAGAGTATGTACAAGGCCTTATTTTCTGATATTTGGTGCATGTTTAATTGTTTTATATACTGGAGGGGTAGACGACACGTGGCAAAGCCATTTTTATAGGCTGTGGTTTAGCTTCAGCAGCAACAAAAAGCTATTTGTTACAGTTATATACAATTGTATGAAACTTACTTTGCTCAACATCTGATTATAACTATTGAACTGTCGGGTAAGTGAGGATTAGGTAAAATGTGTATTTTCTGAATCCAGCGGTTCCAACAGACAATGCCCTTGTTAAAACGTTCAGCACTCTGAATACTGAACACAAGCGATATTGCGTGCTAGAACCCCTCACTTAACCTACATTCAAAATAAGTTTTACGTTATTTAATTTAATAATTATTATTAAAAATGACAATCATCAATTAAATCGCCGAATTCTTTGATAGGTAAGTCGAACAGTAACCTGGTGGATCAACCAACAAGCCAAAACAAGGTCTAAATCAGGTCTTGAGATTAAAGAAATTTTATTAAGCGAAAACAGTCAATTGGAATAATGAATTGAAATCATACATTCACTAAGGAATGTAGGCTGACTACTTATAATTCACAAAAGTGAAGGCATTAAACCAGACATTAATTAGGAAATACCAGTAAAGAGAGAGATAAGCCAAAAATTGCCAAATTATTTACCCTCCAGCTGAACAGGAACAAACGGAAACGCACGAGGAACCAAAAAGAATGACTTCTTCACCAACAAACTCCAAACTGACTAACTTCTTTTTCTGCGGTACACTCATAAAATACCTCCACAGGAAGACCATCCCTGTCCTGATTGGGTTAAGGTATGGGGGAGGGGGGGGAGAGGGGTCATTTATGACAAAGACTGGCTTATCTTTGATGTTGGGGGGTGAGAGTGAGAGAGTGACAGAGATACAGAGAAGGGGGGAAATATTAGATATCCTACAGAACATTGCTATGTGCTTTATTTTTCTGATTTTATTTTTATTGTTTAAAAGGCCCTGAAATCCCTCTAGAGATGATTGTAAAGACAAAATCTTGCAGGCCTAAAGGACTGAAGAGAAAAAGTGATGAGATTTAAGTTTTCTCCTATTAAAAAAAAAAGTTTGTTTTTTTATTTAGTTATTTTTTATTTTGTAATTTGATTTTTTATTTTTTAATTTGAATTTTATTTTAATTTTTTTATTTTAATTTGAATTATTAGATTTTAGATTTTGATTTTTTTATTTACCTTACAGACGCTGAAATAACGGATGCCGAAATATTGGGTGCGGTTTAATTACGTCTAACAAACGTGTGAACCCAGGACCACGGACATCATCAGACCCAAAGACAACAGCAACAGCAACAGCATCCGCAGCGCCAAACAATCAGAGGTGTACAGGACACCTCCTGCGACGGCCTCGGTTTGTCAAAACGACAAAAGTCTGCAATTAGCCATCTTGAACAATTTTATGACCCTTGCTGATAATTTTATGATCCTTGCTGATAAACTATTAAAGTAAAATGGCACCTAAAAGACCTTGTACGTGTTCATGTTCAGGGGCCCAGAGTAAAAGACCTGCCACAGAAAATGCTGAAAACCAGGACCCTAACCAATTAGATTTATCGCATGAAAATGTTAATCCGCATCTCTTAGCTCTTGTTAATGATGTTAATCAAGCCTCTATTGACACACATGAGCCAAGTAATGAAGCTGTAGAGCATGATGTTTTTGCAGGTTTATTAAGAGCGTTGGACTCTGTAAACCGTGAACTCGCTTGTCGCGTTGAAACAGATATGACCCCAAACACCGCAGAAAATAACATGCATGGTCTTACAGAGCTAGAGACACCCCAAAGCACTGACGATAATAACCTGCATGGACTTCCAGAAGTCAACCAAAATGGTGGTGGTGGTGGTGGTGGTGATATGATTAATAACGCAGACCTTCAGGTGATACGTAGGCCAGCTTTCAACAGTACAGAAATTCAGCTCCGTTTTAACTTTACATCTTTGTACAATGTTGATAACTACGCAGAGTTTTATGTGCACATCTTAAACACTTTAGAAAATCTACTGGCTAAAGTTCGGGAGCTGTCGAACCCCAGCGATGCCGTACAGTTAGAATTAAGGGGTGATTCTCTGTCTCAGGGTGTAACTGTACAGCTAAACGGTGATGAAATAGATTTGGAGGTTTTTTTGAATATGATTGAAGAGTTGGTTCAAAGCAATTTTGATATCCTGGCTGATGAAACTCTGATGCTTGTGGCCCACATTATTCAGAACCCTAATGGCGGTGGAGGAGACCGGCGAAAATTATCATCATGTCTCAAGAGCGAAATCATTCGCAAAAAGCTAAGACATTTAATAGTTAGCTACAACGTCGATAATAATCTCTGTTTCGCGACATGTTTGACGCATCTTTTAAATCCGACATTCACAACGTGTGCCGCTGAAAGAGAGGCGGAACATTTACAACGTTCCGTAGGTTTGGGTGTTCAGGATAAGGTTCGTTTTTCGGACATTCAAATGTTTGAGAGGTTCTTAAACATCAAGATAGTTGTATGGACACACAGTTCAAATAACGGCGTCTTAAAAAAGTTTCAAACGAGCAACACACCACACTCTAAAACCTTTTTTTTGTACCTCGAGGGTGGACACTATTACGGTATCAAATCATTGACAGGTTTTTTAGGCAGTCAATATGTTTGTACATTTTGTTACACTCCATACACATCGAAACATAGCCACTCCTGCTTACATTATTGTAACGTCTGTTTTGGCGCAGAATGTTTTACACATCGTTCATCAACGATAAGGTGTAAGGATTGTAAGCGACTCTGTCGGTCTAGGTTTTGCTATAACGAGCATAAAGTTTTGAAACTGCAGGAGTCTAGCGGTAAAATGCTCAGTTCGTGTGATACTAGAAAGTTCTGTGACAAATGTGCGCGAACATATGCCATAAGTAGCAACACATCTAAAGCACACAAATGTAGTCTAAATCTCTGCAAAGCCTGTAAGGCTGTATTGACCCCTGAAGTTGAGCATGCGTGTTACATACAAACTGTGAAAACTGAACACCCCAACGTACGTTATGTTTTTTATGATTTTGAGTGTCGGCAGGACCATGGCGAACACATTGCGAATTTCATATGTTGCATGGATTTTAAGGGCAAGCGTTGGACTGCAGAGGGTGATGGTTGCGTACAGGCTTTTTTAAAAAGGTATCGAACCCCAAAGTACAAGGGGTATACATTCATAGCACATAATTCGAAAGGTTACGATGGGTACCTGCTGATGCAGTATTTGGTAAAGCTTGGTGTGACGCCAAACATCATAGCGCAAGGCAGCAAACTCCTGTGCATTACAGATGAGGCTTTGGAACAGAGGTATATTGATTCACTCTGTTTCCTGACTATGAAGCTGAGTGCCATGCCTGGCTCTCTAGGTTTTGACAACGCTAAAAAAGGGCATTTTCCCCATTTCT